>OX336343.1:12489261-13705928 GCA_946902875.1 Nematopogon swammerdamellus
TGAACCCAGCTCGCCCTTAGTTACTTACTTTCTTCCTTTGAAATACGAATTTCACGCAAGCGAAGCCGCGGGCAATTTTTTATCATTACTTATGTCCTCTAGAGGGCGCCATATCCTATAGCCTATAGACGTTGGATGCGTCTTGACGACCAGAGTACGGTCAAGACGCATCCAACGATACCTCATTTGTCAAATTATGATAAGTAGTTTCGAAGTTATTATGAGGGAACAGTTGAACATACATACATACATACATACATACCGGTCAAAAACATAACCCTCCTTTTCGCTTCGCCGTAATCGGGTAAAAATAAGAATCTCTTCGCTAATATACCGCGCATACTACACTACGTACAATATAATAAACATACGATCAATTAACTTAAATCAAATAGGAACTTCAGTTAAATAAATATCCTCTAACATTGACTCGCAATAACACTTTTACATAGGTCTGCACCTAAAATTAATCAAATAGATACCTAACGAAGTTAACCTACATAATATTATGAATCGAATTAAAATATAAGAAACTCTGCCGAGACAATGCATGCACACACACACACACCGCGCTCGCCAGACCGCATCCCGCGCCGCGTCCCGCGCCTTCGCCGCCGCCGCCGCCGGGATGCCAGTCTCCGCGAGACGCGCTACTAACCCCCGCCGCGCCGCGCCGCCCATTATTTCGGCGCTTGGAACAATTCGATTTGTATGGGAGCCACATCTTAGCGTAGCCGGAAGTGAATTTTAGTAAGCCTATCCTGTGTCCCGTATAGTAAAATGGGCTTGTACTAAGTTTCATCAAATTCGGATTATGGCTTTAAGAGTTATGGAGGAACATACATACATACATACATACAGAAAAGATTTCTAAAAATCGTCAATTTAGCATTAGTATCATACATAGAGGCTACAAACTCAATATTTCCTAAAACAAAGTAACTTACTCCATGACCATCCCTTACAGATTTATTATTAGTATTGATGATAGTGGACGCTTCGTTTTCGAACAAGATTTAGGGTTCCGTACTCCAAAAGAGAAAACTGTCACAGATTATTTTCTCCGGATCTGCAGGACGAAAAAAGTTTAAATTTGGTACGGTAGATTTTGGGGTTAACTGTTGGGGACCAATTAGAACGTTAATTTTTTTTTCAAGAGCATCATTGACGTAGACGTCAGTGAAAAGGGCTCGTTATACATAAGTAATACATGTATATTTTTTTATAATTTCGAAATGCATAGTTTAAAAAATATTTAAGAAAATACTATACAAAAATCGAGCATTCCTGAACTCTTTTTTCCGAAACTACTGTATCTAAAATTCCTGAAAAATATACGGAATACAAGTCCCCTCATATAGTTTACAGGAAAACCTAAAAACATAATTGTAAGGAATCCTCTCCACGCGAGTTCGACTCGACTTGACCGTTTTTTTTTAACTAACTTTAGCCGAGCGAAGTAAAAAGCTAATTAGTTTGTAATACTTTGGTATTGAAGGCATTCCAACGGAATCACGTTGTAATCACGTTGAAATTGCACCAGGAATCGATTCTAAAAACTATTTGGTTTGTTGTTAACATCGAATCTAGTTTATTGCATTAAAACCGCTAATAATAAAACATTTTCTATACACCGTATTGAAAGTCCTTCTCTTCGTGGAATATTTTTAGCAGAATTAGTAAATCCAGCGCAATCGTCGAATCTCTTATCCAAAGTGTTAACATTTTCAATTTGCGAAGTTCAATACGAAGAAAATAAACTAGCACAATCTATCGAATTAAGTTAACCTATTTCGAGCTCGATTCTGCAAAATTATCTTCAACGCAGCCTGAAAGAAACGTCGGCGAATACGAAGCCGACACCTTATTATGGTAGGAAAAGGCTAGAGTTCTAAGAAATAAATACCTACCGAATCTTGTCTTGATATAGGAAAGGACCACAGAGCAAAAAAGTCCGGTCTTGTCGCCGCGGGCGGTGTGGCCCGATCGTTGTTCTGTGGAAAGGACGAATTTACAAAATATGGGTCGTCTCTGTTGCACTGATTACTCGCGTATCTTCTCTCCGATCTGGTCTAGGTTCATGCTTTTAGGGTCACCCTTCCCAACTCTCTACTCACATTACTCCATAAATATCTTTCGTTAGATATCATCCATTCTTCCGACATGGCCGAACCACCGAAGCATTCCTTTCTCAATCTTGTCACTAAATCTTCTTTCATGCCATAACGCTCTCGCACTACACTGTTCCTCTATCTCAAAACCTCGCTCAACCAGATCGGTCAAGTGCGAGTGTAACTCGCGCACCGAGGGTTCCGTATCGCCATGTCATGGTCAGCGCTGCTTCATACTGTTTTCGGTAGATTTGGTAGATGTTAGTTTCGGTACGCTTACGCTTTTTAGTTTCTTGTATGGGGACCCCATGAATTTTTTTACTTTTTTATCTTATTTTTATTATTTGTTGTTATATCGGCCTTATTAACACATTTCTGTGTAAATTTCAAGGGGCTACCTATTTCGGTTTAAGAGATACAGCCCTAGGACAGACAGACAGACACCGTAGGCTTAGTAATAGGGTCCCGTACGACGGATACGGAACCCTAAGAATGGTCTAGTTCGTAGTTCCCGTTGTTTTGTCTGCTTACCCCAATGATAAAATGTACGCAATGTTCGGAAATCCTGTTTCTTGGTACTTATTTCTTTGGGGCTGGAGCCTTAAGGATTCTTAGGGCAGGTTCGCGGCTGCTAAATGCAGTTTTAATGAGTTCCTCCAGGAGCTTGAACTACTTTTGCGAGGAGTAATGGAGGTTAAATGTTACTTCTTGATATAAAAGGGACTTTGAGCCGCCAAATAGTTAACTACCAAACCTCAGCGTTCTTTTGATATAGTTACGACTAAAGTCATGTACAGTTCCCGGCTGCAAATAATGCGTGTCGAGGTTTAGAGAGAGACAATCCGGTTGTAGAGTGTCGTCCCTGTCGCACAGAGACGTACGAATTCGTGCGACAGGAACGACGAAACGGGCATTCGGTTTCGAACGTGGGCTGCGAATGTCATGCCGGCGCGGCAGAACAGTTTCCATGAACATTCAAGTTGAAGTAAGGCAAGTTGGTATTTGAGTTTGTTTTTGAATATTTATGAAATAATTCTTAAAAAAATAACGTTCTAGAACGCGCGGTTCCAAGTTGATAATTTACACAAAGTTATCCGGCATTACGCCGGATACCCCATATCCAGTTGACTGTACAATATTTCAAGGAAAGTGTCAAGTGCGAACGTTATTCGCCCATATAGGGTTCCGTAGCCAAATCCTTTTTTGCATGCATAGCGAGTGCGCGCAGTGGACGCGCGGCCGCACCGACCCGCCACAGTTCAAAATAATGCAATTCGTTTCATTCCTTAACGATTTTATTATTGTTTTTTTTTACTCTAATTTTACTTTACGTTCCGGAGTAACCAACGCGGACAGCGCGTGTTATAGACGCACGGATGGACGGACGAGCAGACACCTGAGCGTTTTTATGAGAGTCCTTGCCATCGTCACTGGCTATCTACACTAAAAATTACATTGCTTACTTAACACATACGAGTATATCTATTGTCTAATTTAAAACTTTCCCTCAGCTCACTCGCTGCGAAAAACGTGGACCAACTGGATTCGAGCTCGGAGAATTTTCTTAAGGAAATATAACTGCACTTGGCGAACATTTAATTGCACATTAGTTGAGAAACTTGTCTCTCGCAGCTGTTGTGTTGAGCCCCGCGAACTCGCTCGGCAAATTATGTGCACAATTCCGGGGCGGAAACAGATTGCTGCTCAAAAATGCGCATAAACTAGACTCCGAGCCGCGCGCCACGTGAGGCAACGCGGAGATTGATCTACGTCGTCATATCGCGTGTGAGTATGAGTATTGAGAAGCCACTCAGGGCTCAGACTGGAGGCTGATTGTAAAAAGGCTCATTTAAAAATGCTTTAAGAATCTTTACATGTTATGAAAAGCAAAATCTCAATAATATCTCCTATATCAATAAGGATAATAAGGAGCTGCACGGTAGGTACTTCCGGTCTCTCACGGTACCGGATGTAGACCAACTTGCTTCCGTGCACTGGCTACGCTTCGGGGACCTCTTCGGGGAAACCGAGGGTTTTGTCTTTGCAATACAAGATGAGGTGGTCAAGACGAACAACTATAGGAAACACATAATGAAGGACGGGACCATTGACATCCTCAGGCATGTGATTTCCGGTTATTCGCAGCTTGCCAACACCGAGTATCTGCATAGACACAACCTAGTAGCCAGGATCATCCATCAGCAACTTGCCTTAAAGTACAACCTTGTAGGTACCGAGGTGCCTTACTATAAGTACAATCCACAGCCAGTTCTCGAGAACGGTCATGTCACACTCTACTGGGATCGGTCCATTATCACAGATGCGCAACGCTCGTCGATATCGCCGTGCCGCATGATGGTAACCTCGTCAGTAAGGAAGCAGAGAAGATGTTAAAGTATCTGGATCTGCAGCACGAGGTTACCAAAATGTGGCCCGTCGACTCGACGATCGTTGTGCCCATAGTCGTTTCGGCGCATGGGCTGATAACGAAGAGCCTCGACGATCACCTTGAGAGGCTCTCGCTGAGTGGTTGGGTCAAGGGCCAGATCCAGAAGGCAGCCCTGCTCGACACTGCACGCATCGTCCGGAGGTTTCTCTCACTAGGGCCCGACCATCGGTAGCTTGGGTTCGCCCTGCCGCCGGTGGTGGAAACTCCGTTTATTTTTATAACCGAACCGTGACCGAATGGAAGCAAGCACTGACATGGCACCTAGTTGACCCTGTGTTATGGGCTGACATCACGGATGTTGTAGGTGATGTAGCCAACCGTGTCAGTTTCCTTAAAAAAAAAAAAATATTAATTTTAGGTTTCAATAAAACAAAACATGTAAAATTTATGTAAAAAGGAACGTGCAAATAAAAGGATAATGGTATTTTTCTTCTTTGACAAAATTTTATCTGCTGGTTATCACCTGTCAACTGTGTATGAAATGTTAGTTTAACCGATAAATGTCAACAGATATTTAACCGGAGGTTGTGAAATTTACACTATAAGAGATTAAGTTACGTTAGGCTAGTATTATAATAACACGAACCAACCTAACGTCTTATAAAACCCGTAAAATACAAATCGGTCTAGGTTTTTTGCAATATGCCTAAATTTACAATCGATCGTCGAAACTCAGATGTCTATCTGTGTTTATTTATTTATTTACTAGCTTTTGCACGCGGCTTTGCTCGCGTGAAATTCGTATAAAAAGAAGAAGGTAAGTAAGCCCGCTACCGTACCTTTATTTCGGCGCGCGGAACAATTCGGTTTGTATGAGAGCCACATCTTAGCATAACCGGAACTGAATTTTATTTAGCCTATCCTGTGCCCTGTATAGTTAAATGTTCTTACATAATTTGTGAATATGATGACTATACTATAAAAAAACAGAAAAGTTTGTAGATACATAAAGTTGTATGTTTCTTGAGTGAATAATCTAGATCAAACAGTAATGAGTGGAGTAATAAATTTTCAATAGGTTAATTATTTTAATCGTAAAGGCATTGTAACCACAGGTCTAACATGAAAATAAGCATTGTGATAGCTGAGGTCACAACTTCATAAAGAAGGCTAAAGCTTCAGACGGGCTATACTGCGAGCGAATGCAATAATACAATTTTCAAGTAAATACATATTTTTATTGAATTCGTTGGGCACTTAAATTTAATCGAGAACATAATAATTACAAATATTAACGAAAAACTTTTAATTACCTCCGAAACACCTACATAATACGAGTATATTAATGTAGGCTATAATAAAATGTAGCTCCACCGGGAAATTAAAGTTTCACTCTTTGCTTTATGGTTTTATTTCTTCGGGCGTGTTTTCGCGTTACCGTTTAAGCGGCTGGCGGCGGCGGTTGGTCGAGTGATCTGGAGGGTCGGCTTCTCTTGCGTGAGGTTCGAATCCGTTCGGCGTGTACCAATTAGTTTTTATTTTTACGGAAAATTTTACGAGGATACCTTCACTTCACCTGCTGCTTTACCGTTCGGAACCGGTGTGTAAACCTATAGGTTTCCCTTGCAAGTTGTTTTTTTTTTATGGAAACTGACACGGTTGGCTACATCACCAACAACATCCGTGATGTCAGCCCATAACACCGGGTGAACTAGGTGCCATGCCAGTGCTTCCCTTCATTTCATGTCGGCCCAAATTGTAGCCGACTGAGTTGGTACCACCTTATTGGATATAAGATGGCCCCATAGCAGCCTCGGCGGTGTTTCCTCTAGTTCAGTGTAAACAGCAATCCAAAGGGACGTCTCCGATATGGCACCTACCTTTTCGAAGGTGATATTGGCTGGTCGGAGTATGTGCTTTGGCCCCTGTGACTCAGATACACATACCGCATACTTAAAATTACAAAAACCGTATTGCGAGCTAAATAGCTAATTTAATCTAGAATTTATGTAAAGGTAATCTATAAAATACAAAATTAATTATAGGTAAATATATAGATAAATAAAGGTATTTAGTTCATTACGTATTTTATTCATTCTTTATTAGGTAGGCATAATTTATTCATGAACACATTTCAAAAGAACTTAATAGCTTGTAAAAAACATATGTACCTCTATTTGACAAGGGCTTCACGTGAATGAAATTAGTATTAATTCAGTTGTTTTACCTGACATTGTTTTAATGATTATTGACATTTCGAAAAGAGCATTACCGACAATTCATTAATGTTGGAGTCAGCAATCAGTCGCTATTGTCCGCGACCGGCGGGGCGGCCGGAGCGAAGTCGATAAAACAGTTGGAGAGCCGGCCGGGCGGCAGACGCGACGACGGCACACCGGCAGATTTGTGGCGCGATTTGGAAGTCGTGCTGTCTAGCTGCAATCGATAAAATGAAACATTGTGACTTGTGAAATTTATTTGTCAGTTCTTTTTCACATTTAATTAGAACTGGCGGAATTTTCGACATGTCCGAGCGTAGGTATGGATGCAAATATAAAAAAAATACAATAAACAGTAAACAGTAAATAGTTAACAGTTAACAGTTAACAGTTAACAGTTAACAGTAAACAGTAAACAGTTAACAGTTAACAGTTAACAGTTAAAAGTTAACAGTTAACAGTAAACAGCAAGCGGTTAACAGTAAACAGATAACAGTTAACAGTTAACCATTAACACTTAACAATTGCCCGTGATTTTATTAGACGTAACGTTATACGACACGGGCTAGTAATATATTATAAGGCGCAGGTCTTTCAGGTGTCAGGTTAACGGTTTCGTCATTTAGTCAACAAGATAATAAAAAATTACTTGGTTAAACTTACTTGTCACACTTTCAACCACAAAGAATACAACATAAATTGTTATGTATATTACGTATTGTTTGTTTAATATTAAAAATTCAGATGTATGCCAACATTTTGAATCATTTTCGCACAGCATAGATCTTGAACACAGCAGTATAGAACATAACAGGTTTTTTTACATAATAAAATAAATTTAAATTTTCTCTTGAAACTCTACCTTGTTTCTTAAATTTGTAAAATATTCGATAATAGTATTTCAATACGCTAGTTAGCTTTATATAGCTTTACCCGATCGTGTAGTCGATAGCCAAAATAGTTTTTTTATTACAAGTGCTGGCTCGGAGCTCATCCAATATGGCGGGGCTGGAGAGAGTTCGCAAATAGCTTTGACATTTGGAATTAATTACTTTCTGTAGGCGCAAGCTATATTAGGAAAACAAGAACGTTCGTGATTAGGAAATTAGGAACTCAGACTGATGGATTTGGGAAAATGTTACATATATTAAATATTACGTATATTATACACGTTGCTTCGTTAGCTATTCAATTTATCGCCATAGAAATTTCAATTAAGTATGATTTCATTTCTGTAATTCATAGCCATTACAATATAAAGTGTAAAAGTGTATAAAGTCTATTAAATTAATGTATTGTTTTAAGTGAACATTGCACGTGTAAAAGCTTAATTCTAAAACTCCATGAACAGGTGAAGGTGTGGGTTCCACGTGTTTCCTACGAGTACATAACGGGGGCACATAATCACTAATCACCTCCACAAAAATAAATAGAACAATTTGCTCTGGTAATACTACTTTAATAGCAGCGTTTTTATTCACATTTTGGTTTGTGGACACTTGTAACAATGTGTATATACAATAGAACATTAAATACAGTTAGGGTAGCGTTTCACAATAGGGGTAAACTAGTTATTTAAAAAAGCCGCTAAGTGCAAACTCATTCGCGTTTATTTTAGTCGAGAGGGGTTGGCCTAGACTCAGATGCTTGACCAGAGGCTCGGTTATGTATGAGACTTTTTTTACATTTCGTTGTGTACAAGTAACGTGCTCAAGTAAATATTTGTATGAAAATATAAGTACCAACCAACTGACCCGCTAGAGGCGCTGCATCTTTTGTCCATACAAATATTTACGTAAATACGTATTTTTGAAATTTCGTTGCGTACAAGTAACGTGCTCAAGTAAATATTTTTATGGCAATATAAGTTACCAACTGGCCCGCTAGAGGCGCTGCATCTTTTGCCCACACAAATATTTGCGTAAATACGTATTTTTGACATTTCGTTGCGTACAAGTAACGTGCTCAAGTAAATATTTTTATGGCAATATAAGTTACCAACTGGCCCGCTAGAGGCGCTGCATCTTTTGCCCACACAAATATTTGCGTAAATACGTATTTTTGACATTTCGTTGCGTACAAGTAACGTGCTCAAGTAAATATTAATTGTATGGCAATATAAGTACCAACTGACCCACTAGAGGCGCTGCATCTTTTGTCCATACAAATATTTAAGTAATTACGCATTTTTTACATTTCGTTGCGTGCAAGTAACGTGCTCAAGTAAATATTTGTATGGCAATATAAGTACCAATTATTGATATCATGTAAATCATCACGGAATAAAAGTTAAACTTTAATCTTCAACCCACAGATCAGAGAAGTATTAGCTATTACTTAGGATTTCTGTGCTTCAACCTGTGTTCCTATTTCAACTTGGATCAGTATGTACCTCCTGAACTACAAGTCTGAGCCATATCGGCATAGGATAGGAAGTACCTACTAAAAAATAAATTCATCAACCGATTAGCGGTACAATACATACATACATAAAAAATGCATACATACATATGTAAATCAATACCCTCCTTTTGACTTCGCCGTATTCCGGTAAAAATAGGCAGTTGTACAAAAATCGAGCGATATTGGCACCACAGAGCTAAAATCGTATGGTCCTATTAGATTTTCTTCATCTCTTTTATCCCCGGGAGGTTTCCGCTTGAAAACCTGAATGATTCATGCGGAATGAGATTACGGAGGACCATCATTTACATTTTTTTATTTGTGTACCGAGTAAACGTCTCCATTTCCTTCCAATAAACTGATATTGAGTATAGACTTTCTGGGTTCGATCTGCATTCCTGAATAGAATTCGTTTATATAGACGGTAGCAACACATAAATACGCATTATTTATGTAGGTACTGGATACTCTTAGTATATATTGATTATGATTTTTAATTTTTAAAAAAATACGCACTTAACCTTTGGAAATAGCCTATAGCTATTAGTACGGGTTAATCAGTACGAGTTTCAGTGGCGAACCCTCCGATGCCTTTTACCTTCGGCTAATCCACACGATGCGGCTCTTAGCCAGCTTGAAGCAATAGAGAGCTGTGCAGTACACTACAGTTTATCGCCTGGCAATATTTTATCGGACCCGCTACGAAAATATTTTCCGTAAATTGAATTTCGCCTCTCGGCCACTGATTTGCTCCGCAAAATATGAAATATTGCTGCAAGGGTGGACGCCGCGCCGGTATGCGGTCGGTTGCACGGCGGCGGCGCGGCGGCGGCGGCAGGCCGCTCATACAGATCGAACCGCTCGCGCTATACGTAATATCATATCTTCCGTACGTGCAAGTACAGTCGCCAGTAAAAGCGTAAGATGCAACTATAAAACCGATTTTGGAACCGAGGTCTGGAAGGGAATGTGGTAAGGTTCCACAAGTTTAAATTCCGTTCGTACCTATTTAAGTCTACAGTATATATTCTATCTAGCGCCCTGTTAAGTTACCGCACACGCTAGCTCTACCTCATTGACGGTAGGGAAAAAGTCCCATATTTTTCCTTTAAGATTATAGGAATAAACTTCGCATAACTCATTCAAATGCAAAATATTGTTTATAATAATTTATAGTTGAAGAATGTAATGTAGGTAGGTAGTTAGGTAATTATTTATCGATGAGTGTTTCCATTTGGATCATGAACTAAAATCATGACGTCAATGCGCTATGCAGTTGTCAGGCATGTCAGGCCTGTCATGCCGGCATGACATTCGCAGCCCCCGCATGCGACCGAATGCCCATGGGCGTCGCTAGGCACCTTGTGGGTGGCTCGGCGCCACATGTCGCGCTTACTATAAAAAAACAGTTGACGGCACATAAAGAACTTAATTTATTTTCGCAGCTCGACGATGTTAATAATAAGGTATAAAGAGATATAAAGATAATTTATGTGATCTATGTGTCACGCTTATATTCTCATTAGATCGGTACTTTTCGTCGTTAACGCGAATTCATCAATGATTTTGATTTCACGTAGACAGAGCATTATATCGTAAAAACAAAGACATTGATTTCTATAAGAAGTTTCGATGAAAGAGATGAAAGGATTTTGAGTTGAGTATTCTGAATATGGGGCCTTCCCTCTTACTCCACCCGGTATAGAATTTTCATAAAAGAGAGTCCTCTTTCATTCCTCGGATATTATACTTAAAGTTGGTGTACAGAAATGAAAGTTTTCGTGGTACAGCCGTAGATTGAATCTAGGGTACCGCCCACGCCTCCTCCGCGGCTATAACACTATGCGGAGGCCCTAGTATGAATAGCACGCTATCCACGTAATACATACCATATCCATATAGCATTCGCTCCACTGACTCGGAACAGTCGTGTGGCGAGGAATCTGTGCCGTTATTTCCTGGATAACTCGCTCGACGACTAACCATAGGGAGCCGCATACAGCCGGGGTTCGTAGCAGTTGCGTTTGTCTGTACTGTCGAGATGTTACCTAGCTAGAAGAGTAAAGAACTTTTAAAATTGACACTGCTATCTATTTTTTACAACGTTTTTATGAACTCGATTTCTTGTCCGTCTATATTGTGTTCGGTACTTTCGGAATAGATTTTAATCTAACTTCCCGATGAGCTAGACACTTAAACATAGCGCAGAACTGATTAACAATACAATATTAACTCGCTTTCTTGTCTGTCTGTTAGTTTGTCTGACTGTTCTGTAAAAATGTTGCTATCATTTTAAACTAACTTCCCGATGAGCTACAGATTTGAAACTATAAAAACATAGCTTAGAACTGTGAACAGCTGAACTGTCAACAGTTTCCATAAAACAGGTTCCATAATAATAGTCTCATCAAGATGTATAAAATCTATTTCAAAATGTCACACAAACAAGACTAAAGAGCAGAAAACCATTTATTTAATTATTTTTTTTAAACCACTCTTTCAAAACGGGCTAAAAAGTAGATACACAATAATTTATCCTATCCCCATACAGATTTAAAATTAAAACGTGGGGCGCATGGAACAGATAATTGATGCAAGAATAGTTCACCTAAGTCACTAACAATTTTTATTGCACTGGAAATGATATGAACTTTTGTGTGAGTTTTCTCAACGGCAGCTACTCTCTACCCTCCATACTACTAACTATTCCATGCGCCTCACGTTTTTCGTTTGAAATATTTTAAAGTATTTCATGGAAATTATATTATAGTTTTTAGTCCTTTTAAAAAACATGTTTTTCTTTTATTTATTGTTTCATTTATTAGTTCACATACGAATTTAACTCAAGTAATAACGTAGGCTTTAACGAAACGTACTGGTATGTAAATGAAGATAGAAGAAAGGTTGAAATTTAAGACCAACATCATTCCGCCACACTGATATACTTACACAACGTTAGTAGTATGGCAAAAGTTAAGCCTTCTTTAGAAATAATTGTGTTGCTCTAAAATCCTAAGCGGCATAATTTCCTGTACTTGTAAGTAAATCCCCGAAACTCTACATTAACGCATACCAATTAAAGATTAATGAAGACATAACATCGGTAATCCTCGGAAGGAAAACACAGGGCAGAGAAAATTACAAGCTGTGGAATGTTATTTTATCTTCTCTGCGTGAAAAGAGACGGTGGCAAATTTAGAGAATAATTATTTTGTTAATAGCTGCATCTGATGTGAACATAAATTACTTGGTTTATTTTTATTTTTATTTAAAGCCGAAAATAATTCGTTTATTTTTATATGTTAGTACTAAGCAAGTACCCGTTTTTATATTTCTTCAGATAGAAGCAAATTGATTAATTAAAATTCAATACGGAATCGTGAAAGTTGACTGAGCACAGGAGATTGCGTCTTATCTACTAGAGAAGATGCAACTGTTCGAAATTTAAAAAGAATATCTTATCGACCAGGTAAGGCGCTGGCGGATCAAGCCGGAGTTCCAGGTTCAAATCCTGGTCGAGACATATTTTCTCTTCATTTTTGGCTTTTGATCTATCTAATGAAGAAATAAATGACATCTCTGTGGTGGTGAACGTCTGCTTTCTTGACATACTTTAGATTATTTTTGTAAGCGCTTCAAACAAAGTTCAAACAACCGTTCGCTACTTAAGTTTACCTATATATCTACGTAAAGTATATACATAAGTAAATAATTTTGAACGTAGAGAGGAAGCAAGAATAAAATATACAGTTGGAGTATTTGAAAGGTATGATAAGTAAATATGATCGTAATTCGATTATTTGTAGGAAAAGGTTGAGAGAGGCGGAGTGCGGACGCAGACGGCGGGACGGCGGGACCGCGGGCGTGGAGGCCGCGGAGAGAAGTAATTATAACAATGTTTCGGGAGTCCCTGAAGTACTGAAATACTTCGCCCGCCGCAAGGGAATCTTCATTATTAAATAATGAAGAAGAGCCTTTATAAAGTAATTAACTTCAAACAGGGAACGCGTACATTTTGCTACTTATTGGCTCAGGGAGAATTATTTTTAATACCTTATTAAAATATATCGTATGTAGTACGTACGTACAATTGTACTTGTATGTACTAGTATACGGTTTAAATGCTGATTGCAAACAATATGCTCGTGTAAACTGATTAAAATGTCATAATTAAAATTAATTGAAACAATAAATTAGTGTTCGGTGCTGGTTGGGGTCAACTCTGTGTAGACTAGGAAGAATCGTCCAATAGTTGAGTTGATTGTCGGGCGAAGTACGTTATGCGTATACGGTATAGTACATTATGTACATTATATATCTTGAGTCGCGGCGCGGAGGAGGCGGCGCGCGCGGCAGGCGGCGCGATTCAATCGGCTACCTAACTCATTTACAGCAAAGTAAGTTTGTCGAATGTTCATTCCGTGATGCAAATATTCAACATCATGTTTGTATTTTTTTTTTATGTAAACCAGCATGGGTGGCTGTGCCGAGAGACCAATGGTGCAGTCGACAGAGCCAAAATCACCTCTCCTCGCGAAGCCACGCTCAGTTAGGTGCCATGCCAGCAGATTTGCGGACTATTGCTAGGCTGTCTAGCCCGTTAATACGACGCTTGAAGACACCCAGGTTAAAGGATTCAGGAAATACACTCGCCGGAAGACAGTTCCACACTCTAGCGGTGCGACAAAGAAACGATTTAGAGAACCGATGGGTTCTCAAAAGCCCAATGTCAACAACAAAAGGGTGCTGAGTCTCTCTGCGACGAGTCATGCGGAGGTAGGACGGGTGGCAGGGAATAAGGGATGCTAGTTCCACAGAGCAGCGTCCGTGATAGTATCTGTAAAACAGACTAAGCGAACCCACAAATCGTCTGTGACTCAGAGACTCCAGACCATCTGTAAGTTTCGGGTCACCAACAAGACGGATGGCTCGGCGCTGTATCGAGTCCAAGGACGCAAGCAGATAATTCGGACTACTCTCCCAGATATGACTGCAGTACTCCATCACCGGCCTAATCTGTGTTTTGTACAACAGGAATAGTTGTGCCGGTGAGAAGAACCGCCGATTGCGGAAAAGTATTCCCAATTTTCTGGATGCAGTTTTGGCCTTATAAGACTCGATTAGTTGCCGGAAACCCACGTCTTTGGATATAGTGGTGCCCAGGAGGTCCAGGTGCTCCGAGACAGGTACGACGCTACCTTGGAAACTAGCTTGGAAAGGAAAGGGATCGACCTTAGCAGATAATGCGCAGCACTGAGTCTTACTAACGTTGAAGGCGACAAGGTTCTCCTGGCCCCATATAGCTTCTTTTCCGAGAACGTTATCGACCTTATCAACAACTGAACGTTGAGCCTCCCTGTGCCGCGAATCTCTACTCTTCCAGTCCTTAACATAGCCCTCGTGCTCCGTGCTGTCGTGTATGCCTTCTATATGTCCCTTTGGCCAAAGGAAATGTATTTAGAAATATATTTTCAGATGCATCGTCGCGTGCGCACATCTTTGAAACGGAAGCAAGAACGTTATCTATGTGTGAGGGAAGTGGTGAGGCGGCGGCGGGGGTGTGCCTATTCACGCCCCTCTTGAGATATATTTTATTATAATATTTTCGTTTAAATCTGATTGGCTATTAAATCGAGTCTACCGCGAGCGAAACCGCGGGCATAAGATTGTCCTCCATAAAAATTAAACCAATTTGAAGGCACGAGCAATTTTTTCTTCGCGCGCCACTCACTTGAAAATCGCCATAATTCCCTTACACCTTGTCTATTAGGAGTAATTGTGGCAAAATACCGAAGCACCGAGCCACGAGCCCTTCGAGAAAGTTTCGCTCGCGTGTCTGTCGGCTATACAACCTGATACAACCTCACCGCCGCGCCCGCCGCGCCGCCACCGCGACCGCACATCTGGGTAACGACTAAATGGGCGCTTAGAACGTTACAAAGTGTTAAATTTGCTCGTAAATAATTAAAATTACGTGTCTAGATTCTACATTTGCCATTGTACAAATGTCTCTGTACAATGTTACCTTCGTAATGCGATTTTGAAGATTAAATGAATAGTGTTTCCGTTTTTCAATGGCAAAAACTGCTGCTTGTTGAACTTGATTAGTTGTTTCAAATTAACACGAAGAAGCGTGATTATGGCAGTTAAGTAAGGCCATGACATTCTCAATACCATTAAACACGATGCACGTACAGCCTACACGGCACAACCAACACTCATCATATCGTCGTACCTGCTAATGGTTCCATGCGAAGTCTCGGTCAGCTTTGAGGGTTGCTTTAAATATAGCGCGACCAAATGCTGGAACAACCTTCCGCCGCCAATTAGAGAAAAGATCAGCATTTCCGGGTTTAAGTGGGCTTGGCTTCTAGAGTCGCAAAGGTTTTTAAATTTTTAAATTTATTTATTTTAATTGATGTTTTGGTTGTTTTTCTTAATTGTATTGTTGTTTTCTTGATTGTATTGTATTTTAATGTATTGTTTATTGATGATTCATATGGCAGTTAGACTGCTCTCTAACTTGTCACAATTTGTCCTATCATTTGTAAATCCAAATACTATTTCGAAAAAGTATTTCGTGTTTTAATGTGCCTTATGTGCGAGAGTGATTTTAAAAGTGATTTTAAGTGTCTATTTCGCAATGTTGTATGCTTACGTGTGTTGGGACCAGCGGAAGATCAGCGCTGCAGCGCTCTCATTGCGAGGGAGCCGGAGCATACAACCTGAGCTGGCTCCCTTTTCCTCCTAGTTCTATGTTATAAAATGTACTGTACTACTGATGTGAAGAGGAAATAAACGCCATTCTATTCTATTCTATTCTATTCTATTCTATTCTATTCTATTCTATTCTATTCTATTCTATTCTATTATATTCTATTCTATTCTATTCTATTCTATTCTATTCTATTATATTATATTCTATTCTATTCTATTCTATTCTATTCTATTCTATTCTATTCTATTCTATTCTATTCTATTCTATTCTATTCTATTCTATTCTATTCTATTCTATTCTATTCTATTCTATTCTATTCTATTCTATTCTATTCTATTCTATTCTATTCTATTCTATTCTATTCTATTCTATTCTATCATACATAATACATTCACTGACACCTTACACACATCTTTATTACGTTACACACCTTCCCACACTTCAACCTAACACAAAAATCACTCACACACAACATAGAATACACCCTCACAAACACTAACACACGCTTCACTAATGCAGTCTTATATATTTTATCTTATATTACATTTTTGATATTTTATGTTTATCTCGGTGCGCGAGTTCGACTCGCACTCGGCCGGTTTTTATATCAGATAATTTCTACTTTCAAATAGGTGAAGCGATGCTACATTAGGTGTCTCGCCTTTAAAAAAAAACCGCCCAAGTGCGAGTCGAACTCGAGCACCGAGGGTTCCGTATCGCCATGTCATTGTCAGCGCCACTCATGCCATCTATGGCGTGTTTATGAAATGCTTCATATTAGTTAAAATTCATGATTAGTTAAAATGCTACTCCTCTTGGTAGATGGCGCGCGCATACACTTTAGTTTCTTCTATGGTGATTTTTTTACGTTTTCGTATTTTTATTATTTTTTGTTTTATCGGCCATAACAACACATATTCTGTGAAAATTTCAACGGGCTATCTACTACGGTTCAAGAGATACAGCCCTCGGACAGACAGACAGAGACGGCGTAGGCTAGGGTAGGATAGGGTCCAATACCGGATACGGAACCCTAAAAACGTCCGGAGAGTGCATCAGCATGCATACTTGTTATTTGAAATTCAACTTCAAGGGAACCATTTTAATAATAGTAGTGAAAAGTCACTTCGCTTCCTAGACTCGACCGACGACGACGGCCGCGCCGCCTCCGAGACGACTCGCGCGCCGCACGCGGCATTTCGCGGAGGGTGATATGCTAATAAATAAATAGCCAGACTCTGCATTGACATTGTTAGAATTTGTTCGGAATATACTTCAATTATTGCAGTAGCTTATTGACCTAATTATGCATGTATAATTTGTGTACCCACATGAAAACTACGCATAAAATTAACTAAAATAACATTTCAATCTGAAATAAAAATTGCTATCAAGAAATAATCAAAATAACCGGCAAAGTGCGAGTCTGAGTCGCCTTCCGCGTTTCTGATTTGCTAGAAATTATTTATTTTCTCCGACTTCCGTCAGTTTCGACCCCACTGTTCAGACCTATTTCATGCTGCGCGCTTGTAACCTTCCACAGATATTACGTAACCGCATGTACTTAAATGGAGTTGACAGATGTAAGAAAATATAAAGATAAGTATTGCACACCAATTTCGTCTTTATATCTTTCTTCATACTCTTCTTTCGTCTCCTTGACAAGTTGGCGCTGCTTCTATTTGTGAGATGTACTGCGACGCGAGACGATGGAGAGCGCGACGCCGACGACGACGGTGACGCCGCCGTCGCGTCGTCTCGGGGAGAGGGAGGGATGTCAACTGAACGGTAAAGGGGGTAGGAGTGGGAGTGTGACGGGGTGACGGCTACACTAAATGTCTAGGCAGCAAAAGGCCATGCGCGACCCCCTACCGCAGCATTGCTCAGAAACATTCGTATATTACGTTACTTTTACGCCTGCGACTGCGGTCGAGTTTCTTTTTCAGATTTGTATTTCATAATCCGGTGTGGGTGCTGAGTCGGCGGAGGGGCCAGAGTATATGCTCCGGCCAGCCAATGTCACCTCCGTGAAGGTGCCTTGGTTTTTTTTTATGGAAACTGACACGGCTGGCTACATCACCTACAACATCCGTGATGTCAGCCCATAACACCGGGTGAACTAGGTGCCATGTCAGTGCTTCCCTTCGGTCGTGCCGGCTACACTGAACTGGACGGAAAACACAAACTATGTACATAGCCGTTTCGGCCGTCGTCGTTTCATTCAGTGCGGTGATACCAACCCGGGAGGGTTGAACCCTACCACCTAGTAAGGTAAGAAGAGAAGGGACGTACAGTTTTACGTGGAATCCGAACAGCGATCAGCCTCCAACGGTCAGGCGGTCACCCATCCAAGTACTGACTGGCCCAGCGTTGCTTAACTATCAATAGCGACGATCAGTTTTGGTTTGGTTTCATTATTATCATTCGTAGGCAAAAAAATTGCACTTGAATTCGTTATCTTTCGAATGGCATCTACAGTGTGAAACGTAACAACAATGAAAAACCATTAAAAACAATGACAAAAAATGACAAGGGCTGTACAGAAAGATGAAAGACAAAACAAAAACAATTAAGCTATCTTATGCTTATAGACTACTACTACTACTTACCTAATACTACTACTATCTACTTAATTTAGCGTTAATTATTTAATGTAGCGTCAATAAACTTGTCAATTAAATATTTATAACATGGTTCAATAGCATCAAAAGAATTGTCAATTGTCTGAATTGTGAATTGTAATTATCGATTGTGAATTGTCTGTTTCTAACCTTAACGGAGACTCCCCTTTGGACTGCTGCCAATATACTGGACTAGAGAGGAGAACACAACAGAGCTATGATACCATCTAACGTTCAGCACGATGGCATCAACCCAGTCGACTACAATGTGAACCTACGACCTACCATTAGTAAGGGCCAAAAGAAGAGACCTACAGTTTTGCGCCGGTTCCGAACGGTGAAACAGCAGATCTGTATGCAAGTAAGTTTTTCCGTCAGAATATCGCCTGGATTCGAACCTCGGACCATAGATCAACGTCCAAGCAAAGCCGGCGCCGACCATCCGCCGCTTGGATGCGTATCAAAAAATACTAGAAAAGAACCTTTATGAAAACTGACGGAATGAAAACTGAAAAATGACTACTTAATTTCTAATTTTATAGAGAAAATATCACCAATATTAGCAAGACAAAGCCTTCACATTGGAAAATGTGGACAAAGTGAAAGAGGAAGGGGTAACATCTTTCCTCGTTGTAATAAGTTCAGTGTAGCCGGCACGACTGGAAGCCGAAATGGAAGTACTGACAAGGGGCCTAGTTCACCAAGGTGTTATGAACTGACATCACGTACATATGTTGTAGGTATTAACATTTATCTTTTAATAAATGTTTATTTAACCTTCTTTAATATTATTATGATAAATAGCATTTGCTGTCTGTCTTTAACTGTGTTTGTCCATATTTTCTTCCAGTTCAGTGTAGCCTGTATGAGGAAAGAGAAGTACAACTGGCATGGTACTTAGTTCTGACAGGAGTGTGTTGTCGCCAAATATCCCAAAAAGGTTAGAATAGAATGTCTCACGGCATTATGTTCGCCTATTGTGGCAAATTTGTATATATTGGTGATCAATAAAGAACATATTCATACATACATGTAGCCAACCGTGTCAGTTTCCATAAAATAATAATTTAGTATCTGTCAGAATGTAAGCTAAAATAGTTTAGAGGGTTTTCTTATTCGGAAATTCTCAGCTCATAAAATAAGACCGATTATGCTCACCTTATTTTCATATGATTTGATGACGACTAAATATTTTCATTAGCTCCTGCACGTTTCGTAAAATATGATAGAATCACTGCTCAGCTAACTCTCGCGCCGCTCAAATGCAGTTTTAATGAGATGCTTTGTAAGAAATCCACTTTCTTTTCAAAGAAACACTCAGACGGCTGGCAGGGGGGCTGGCTGCAAATCGCTTTAGTCTCGCAAGTAGCGGAACTAGTTAGAGCGTTGTGGATTGCATTGTATATTAGGTGTCCTTTAACAGCTCCATAATGAGGAGGTCTGCACTTCTTGGGCCTTTCTGAGAGCGGTGCCAGACATTCACGCAACACTTAGCGACTGGATTAGTCTCAAGAGTGTCAAACAAGTTAAAGTTGCAAACGTGCTACAAATAAGTTTTAATTACTTAGGGCCGATTTCACCTTCTTCGGTTAAGTCGCGGCTAACATTTATCTTTAATTACTCGCGGTAGACTCGGTTTAATAGCAAATCCGATTTAAACGCAAATAATAAACGATCGCTTCTCTCATATTCTCTCTCTCTATCTCTATTTCGTCCATTCTATACTTTCTTTGATACTGCTCGACCCTAAGGTTATTTTTTTTTTTTTTTTTTTTTATGGAAACTGACACGGTTGGCTTACATCACCTACAACATCCATGATGTCAGCCCATAACACCGGGTGAACTTGGTGCCACGTCAGTGCCTCCCCTCTGTCGTGCCGGCTACACTGAACTGGACGGAAAACACAAACTATTTACATAGCCGTTTCGACCGACCTTTCATTCAGTGCGGTGGTACCAACCCGGGCGGGTTAAACCCTACCACCTAGTAATATAAGAAGGGAGTCATATCCCTTAGTCGCCTTTTACGACATACACGGGGAGAGATGCAGTGGGGCTATTCTTTTAAAGTACCGGCCCCACACGGTACGAATTATTTAACGTGATGGTATATTGCCTATCGTGAGCCTCAAGAACTACTCTTTCCATTGGTGCAAACTGCATCAAAATCCGTTCATTGGTTCCGGAGTTAACCTTAAACATACATACAGACAAGTTCTCTTTTATAAGACGTAGAGAAGAAGAAGACATCGTTTATTTTAGCTTCTTTAATATTATAAATCGCATCTTCTGTCTTGTCTGTAACCGTATTTGTCCATGGTTTCATCCAGTTCACTGTAGTCTGTGTGAGGAAATAGAAGTACTGGCACGGTATTTAGTTCTGACAGGAATGCGATGTCGCAAAATATATGATTTTCCATAAAACCTGTAAATACACCTTGCATTATTCTGTCATAGAACCAACGTATTTCCTGAACATATATTATTATTGGCTGGATTCGTACTTGACTAGGTTTTGTCCCTATCACATCTTTATTATCCCATTTAAAGCTTCATTCAGACGGAATAAACGAGAAAGTGTAAACGCTATACGAAAGATAGACATATAATGCCAAACGTTTTTATAGGATTCCCTCGATTAAGGGTTATTTGATCTTTTCTTTCCTAAAAGCCTCACACAAGGCAAATCCTTCTCTATTCTCCTGGACGCGATCGTCCTATTCTAAAATTCCTTTCAAATAGCCTTTATCCACAAGGAATTGCTTCGCCTTCTGGAGTTACACCCGATCCATCGGGAATAAAATTTCAATAGTAATTTATTTACTTATGGATCAAATACCTAATAATTACTAACAAATATATTTTCTTATACTCGTAGGCATTTATATAAATAGAAAGGAAAACTGGTTTAATTTTTTTAATAAACAAAGAAATTTAATTTAATTTAACTTAATCTAAAAACAATAATTATTATATAATATCCAGCCAAAACCTAGCGTCACAGTAAACATTTCATCCTTAGCGACCGAAACAGTCGACGTACCAAACACGCCACCGCGCTGCCCCGCGCCACCGCCGCCTCCGCGCCGCCGCCGCCGCCCCCGGTCGCATTGCCTCTTTGAACTTCGATTTGGATTTTTTTAACTTTTTTTTTTCTATCGTGTCAAATTAATCAAACTTGCGTCTTAGGCTCCTTTTTGGGAAGCAGTATGTCTTGTAGAAAACCATGTATTGTTTCTAACATCAAACTCGAGAACTATCAGAAACATCAATCAGGAGAAACCGATTTATGGGAACTGCTGAGCCTCAAATGTCATGTAATTTGTAAATCCATCTAAATGTACAAACTAGGATCAATAGCGACCACAGCTCCAAGAGACAGTCTGTGCTTACTAGGGGTGTCAAAATTACACGTCAGTGCTGTTTGGACGCAGTTCACTTCGTCGGTCTTTAAGCCAATCGAAGCGGCTCTCCCAGTGGGCCACGTAGCTACGTGTTTCCCCCTCCCCGTGCGGCCGGCTAATTTGAGACCACCCCCAAACACCCCCTCCACCTCTGCTCCGCCGCCCCCACGACACAATGCACTAATTGGATGTCTCCTGATCATACTGTTCCTTGGAACGTGACAAGTAATTTCCGATTACCTGAGTGGAAGATTGATCCCAATGCTCGTCAAACGATTCTTTCGGGGGACTTAGATGGGATTTGGAGAAATCATGTTAAAGGTTTATTACATGGGCAAAGTGTGACTATTGTGTATTAAGTTATTAATTAAGTTACACCACCTTATTAAGTGTATTAAGGTGATCTCTGAAACAAAAAGTTGGCACTTCAGTCTATAGCTAGCTGTGATAGCTGCTAGCATAATACGAGTTTTGAGTAACACCTTGTTTTAAAACTATTCAAAAATAAACAATGAAACACTTATTTGCTATCTCATAGATATTAGTTCAAACTATCCTTTCAATCCAATCAAAAATCTTCGGATTCAAGTGGAGACTAGTAAAACCGCAGAACAGTGCGGTCAAGAGTCTGCGGTGCTCCAGACAAGCCCCGGATGAGCGGGGTGACGGCCGCGCGGCCGTCCCCGCAGCCCGACTCGGACCGCAGTACGTGAGTCGGATCTCTGTACACTGTGACCGATGCTTACTCACTACTAACGACGTTAGCTGGTCCAACCGAACGCTACAGAGAGGCTTAATAGAAATCTCCTCTCGGTGCGTTCCTTCTGTGTTCACAAGTTGACTAGGAATGCACTCTGCTGAAATGCTTGCATTCGTCTAGCAATAGAGCTGCGGGGAAGGTCGATAGGAACTCGGGGGTTGGTTTTAGCTCCGTTGTGTTTCTTTAATTTTTATAATTGTGAAATATGTGAAATTATTATTTGGTAATAGTAGATATTTTTGAATCTCCATATTTATCTGCCACCTATGAAATCAATTTGTAACGCTTTCACTTCGTATTTCGGCCACGAAAGATGAAAATAGCCTAATATTATAAATTAAGAAACGAATAAAGCACTGGTACCTGTGATGGTTTATTTTGATTAACCATAAACGTCAGTCAGTCAGTTAGCGCTTACGTGTTCAGTGCTGCCATACGCCTCTCCAATCTTTCTCCAGTCCTCGTGGAAAGATTGGAGAGAACTGGAGAAACAATAAGTGATCTTCAAAAACATTTTAGCTTTGAACGTAAACTTTAAGTGACGTAATATTATTGAATAGTCATGAACAAATGGGAACATGATGAGTTGTGTGTATAAAGAGCATGCACGACCTGGACATGTTCTCCATGTCTACCCATAAATAGAATAGAACATTGATGGCGCTTTTGAATGATCCTCCGTAGGCTTCTGCTTGGAAGTAGGGTCTATCCTTACTTATATTTAAAGCATATTATGTACTTATATATATACATAATTTTATGTTCATGTAATACTCATTTTTATATTAATTCTTATAACTATTTACAATCGAAATGAAACTGTATGTACCAAAGCTTAAACAACAATTTGCTAATGTACCTACTTACAGTAAGTACTTATTAATATACTATGTCTATTAAGTTTCTCTTCCTAATTATCATCTTTGGGTTGATTTAGTTTTGAAGTTTTTTATGTTAGTTTTGTTATTTTGTTATGTTATTAACTATCATACTGCGCTTTTGCATCAGTTTCGGTGAGACCAACTTCCGCCAGACCCCACGAATCCAGAATTACACGTTGTTGAAATTATTTATTCTGCGAAATTATTCATCGGTCTATCTGCTGAAAAAATCAACCCCTCACCCCTGTTAAACATCGTAAAATAATTATCTACCCTAAATTCAACATCGGACTCGTCAATATTCTCGCTACCTGAACAAGATAGCAATCTCGGCTCTCCCTCGCCGGTCGCACCCACCCACCCTGCCGCAGTATCAGCACCACCGCACTATTCGCGCGGCGTAGCACGTACCTACCTCCTCGCCACTCGTCGTGTCAAGCGAGAGCAAGTTTGTATCCTCAGAGAGAAGTGTCGGTTATGTAAATTTGTTATAGCAAATTGCTTTGTCGTTTAAATGGACGGGCGGGATTTGAAGCTAAGTCCCTTGTAAATAACAGTACACCACTGAGCCGACCCTACTCGCAACACTGATATGAAAGATTAGTGTTATACCACACCCTCGTCACTCGCCGTCCCTTCTCATTAACGAGAGGCCGTTTTCTAAGTGCTCGGCAAATCTTGTAAATTTATCTCCGAGCTCCAAACTAGCAATGTAAGTGGCGGCGCACGTCGGTGCGGTGGGACCATTTCCATATGCGTGCAATATTCAACGTGGGTCCGAGCACTAGGTATATCTACGAGTACTTGCATAATGTTTGCGAAACTGCTAAAAAAATTCTAAAAATGAATTAAGTATAAGTACTTTTATTAATTTTTATAGCGTATAATGGCTATAGATGTTCTCTGAGATCAACTTTCCTTGTTATTTCCTTAGTTTTTCGTAGTCGGTTTTATTAAATTTTATAAGTAATTTAATTTTGGACTGAACACTCGTAGGCAGCACGTAGCTCCTGCTATAAGAAGCACTCCAATAATACAAACATTAAGACCCAGCACTACCAAAAATCGATTTCTCCCGATTGATAATTTCTCGTAAACCGCTGTAAGTTTGGAGGACGTAAGCGCAGAATCAGTAAATATTTAATTGGCGTAATATTTAAAAAATACTAATACTCTCCTTGACGGGAAGGAGTATTGCATTTCTTATCTATTATGTAAAATTACATGACTATAACACGAGGAACGGCACAGAGATATGGGATTTTGTCGAATAGCATATTTCGCGATTTTTTTCCATCGAGTCAAATAGATCCGATTGCCTTTTAGGCTCATTTTTGGGAAGCAGTATAGTATCTTTTTTTTTATTGTTTCCGAACTGGATGACTCTGCCCGAGGTCGAAGCCTCAGGCGCAGCCAATTTCACCGCCGAGGAGGTGCCAGTCCGGCTTGGAGGTGGACTAATGTTGCTGGGGAAAGGCTATTAACCCGCGCTTTGAAGATCCGTGGATTGTAGGAGTGGGGAAAGATATTCCCTGGGAGCCCGTTCCACACCTCTGCAGAAAGCTATATATTTTTTCTAACATCAAACTCACAGTGGCTTATGAGAAGCATCAATCGGGAGAAACCTATTGTTGGTACTGCTGCGCCCTTGCCCGCCTATAATCAACAATATCGAATAGGTATTTCCGTCTCCCAAGGGACTTATAAAGCGTCCCGAAATCCATTTATACAAGCAACTAACCGAAGCGCTCGATATAACTCGTGTAACTTCCTCCAAAAAGGGCTAAAACATCCGGAGTGGGAACATTATTGGCTTTTACTAATGGGACTAATTCAGTGCGAGGCAGGACTAGATAAACAAAATACGGAGACAAAAAGGCCTCGCCTGCCCGGGACTCGCTTAGCGAGCTCGATAAGGCGTTAGATAAGCCTTTCATCCTCCCAACTGTTACCCTTGCCCTGCGAGAGTTACCGTACACTTCAACATGTGAAATTGCAATATAAGAGTATTCCGACAAAAGAACTAATGCACTTTATCTATTCAAAGCTATAACAAATCTGTACAAGTAGATAAAATAAATCGATTTCACGCAACGGATAAAAATTACTGAGAAACTCTATTTCCTTCAGTCCATAATGTCCTTTTCGCACAGGAAACGTAGTTTTCAGTTGATTCTAAATTTGAAATGTCAAGACGCCATTCGGCGTAACATGAAACGGCACAAATTTTTTTGGTGGAGCTTCGCAAACATGTTAGTGTACCTTGCTTCACTAAGCAATTAAAGGAGTATAAATCTTAAATATTTACCTGGCGTGGACCAGCGTGAACGTGCAATGTGCGAGTCTGCTGCATTGCACGTTCACGACACGACCACGATCGTGATAGCAAACGAGCGAGAACAAAACGACAAAGGAGTGTCTAGACTGCCCTCCGGCATATTCGCTTACGGGTCCGGGCCCACTAGATTAATTTGCGGGGCCCCGACCGCGAGCTCTAAATCATGTGTGATAAGAGTTGGTCGGCGATTAGTTTGCTAAACACAACGCGACCAAACTTTACACTAGTGAGCGCGTTCGTGCATAAATAACGCGTCACGGCGCAGCCGCCGCTAATATCCAGTGTATTAGAAAGCTTTTAGCGGTTTAGCCGGCCACTTTTGAGGTGCGTAATAGCAGCTTTTGTTAAAAGTTATGCGAGTTGATTTTATGTGGCGACAGCCTCTGTCCCTAACCGCTGGGATTTTAGCACCAGACCTTTGTCGTTGTGGGGCCTATACGTGTCGGTCATATGGCGCCATATGTAGGTCTAGATTTAAGCAAGCGAACGAAACGAAGCGAAGCAAGAATTTAGTTTTATGTTATCCCAGTGCTTATGTTAGAGCAAACTGTTATTGCGTTGCATTACAAGTCGCGTCTGCTGGTAAGTACGACTAATATGATGATGAATTATACATCATCATCATCATCATCATCAGCCTATATCGATGCACTGCTGGGCATAGGCCTCTCCCAAGGCACGCCACCACACAAATTATAGATAGATAGATAGATAGAAATACTTTTTTGCTCCAAAAAAATTTACAGTAACAAACGATAAGTAATTTACATGACGGGCAAAGGCAGACCAATCCCTTACAGAGATTTCTCTCAGTCAACCTTTGGACGTTTGAGAGTCGTATGTTGTGTGTGAGATATAAGTAGGTAGTAGCAAAAGACTTGAGTGTGGAAATGTTAGATATAAGGAATATAACTAAGTATATTAAACTATATTATACTACATTAAGTACGCACTAGTTAATTAAAATTATGCATGAATATATACTAATTATGTACCTACAATAAAAATCCTTTTAGGATTTTGATCATCATTTTAGGAAAGGATCAAAACAGCTTTTTCAGTTTCAGCATATCATTGGACATTTTTTGTCCGCTTCATTACCAACAACTTAAGCACTTTCGGGGAAAATATGTTTTATATGAAAACTTGCCTACGTAGGTAGGTACTTTTAATGACACAAACTGCGTTGGAATTGTTCGAGCGTGAAACGTTGGTAGCGGCGGTGATGGCGGTGATGGCGGCAGCTGCTTACGACAGCTATTCACGTATGAGCTCTGATTCTCTCCTCGAACACGTTCCATCAACATTTGCGCGCGTCCGGATTGAGTGACGTCACGCCACAAGCAGTCGTAGTTAGCTGTCCATTGATATGGAGATCTTAGGCCGACTCGAGTGAGCCACCGAAAATCTAAGCCGAACTCACAGTGATCCTCCATCTCTTATTATCTTCCAGCATATTCCGTATATGGTTCAGTTTTCTTTTGCATTTCCAGATGGATAATAAATGCGAGTTTCTCCGTGGTTCAGATACGACGTACAGTATCATTCTATAATAATTAATAAGCCACTGAAAAATTCGGTACATGCTTACTAAAGAACGACCGCTAAATGAACGATCGCTGTACGCTACGACTGAAATGAGTGCTTACTTCCAAAACATACTAGCAGCCAGTGGCGGCTGGTGACTTCAGTGACCGGTAGTGCGCTAAGTACCTAGGTACCTCCTTAAATACAAAATTTCCCAACACATTCCCAATGTTATTTTAAGATCGCGACTTCCGAATTTTTTAAACGCCTGCGTTGTATTATGTACGTACCTAGTATGAATATTCTCAAGACACTCAATGAGTTGCAAAAAACAAGAAAATAAATCCAAACAAGTTTTTAACCTCATTTATAGTACCTTTATGAACACACCCATAGACCACAACACTACTGCAGCTTTCAAAAAGAAAACAATAGCAATGTCCCAAAAATACTTAAAAAATGTATTATAAAAAACATTTGAAAAGTAGGAATTGAACCCGGGATCACCTGATTGTAAAGCCTTACCTTTAACCAACTCTTAGGCAAATATCGGCACCACTTAATTCACAGTATCACGTGACAGAAAGCACAAAACCTAACCATATCCCATTTTAAATATTCGCGCGCTAACGGGTATGTGACATCACGTGACAGCGCGCTGACTCTAGGTAGACGGACTCGTGCAAAAGGAATCGCTCGCGACGTGTCGCACGCGCGGCTATTCACGATATAGCGTCCTTGTTTGGCGCTCGTGCGCCGCACGCAGAACTCCATTTCGGCCCATACTGTTTCTATGAAGTATCTTTTGTCTCACGCGCCAGCGGTGTTTTGCCGATCCCCATACATTCAGATGGGAGACCCGCGTGCGCTTTTCGATTCCGCACGCGGCGCGTGTTTACTCGCAAAAACGTGCCTTGTGATCTATAAAATAAGGTCGAATTCACATTCGTATTTATTTGGAGTACGATCTTTATGGTTTTAATGTAGGTATGTTGTATTGTGAGATATTATTTCTTTTGAGTGAAGTGAAGACTTCTCGTGGCATGGTAGTGCGGCGCACGGGCGCACTTTAGGACCGGCCGCCAGTGCTAGCAGCGTTATTAAATCGGTCAAGTGCGAGTTTTACTCACGCACGCAGGGAGGGTTCCGTGCGTGAGTAATCCGCTATACTATACCATATCTGTCAAAAACCATAATATACGTCTATCTTTTGTCTTTCTACAATGTAAAATATAAAAGCGCGATCTATTATTAAGTAAGAGTGCCTTTTTTTTTTTATGGAACCTGACACGGTTGGCTACATCACCTACAACATCCGTGATGTCAGCCCATAACACAGGGTGAACTAGGTGCCATGTCAGTTCTTCCCTTCATTTTATGTCGGCTACACTAAACTGGACGGAAAACACGAACTATTTACACAGCCGTTTCGACCGACGTTTCGTTCAGTGCGGTGGTACCAACCCGGCCGGGATAAACCCTACCACCTAGTAAGGTAAGAAGGGAAGGGACCTACAGTTTAACGTGGAATCCGAACCACGGTCAGCCTCCAACGGTCGAGCGGTCACCCATCCAATCACTGACCGCGCTCAGCGTTGCTTAATAACAGTTGACTAACCAACCGCGCCACTGAGCTACCAAGGCTGTGAGTGCCTAATCGATTCTTACCATGTTTGTTGTATGGGGACCCTTAATTTTTTACTTTTTGCTTTTTTATTATTTATCGGCATATCCGCCATAATAACACATATTCTGTAAAAATTTCAACAGTCTACCTATTACGGTTCTAAAGATACAGCACTCGGACGAATGGACGGACGGACAGACAGACAGACATTCAGACGACGTAGGCTCAGTAATTATCGGTTTCCGTATGGACACGGAACCCTAAAAATACTCGCAAGTAAAAGTGAGTGTTGTAACTTCAACAATATTATCACGCAACACCAACAATTCCATTTGACTCGACGAGTACCGGCATTACCTCGTTCCAACATAAATCTGTGATGCAAAGGGCATCGCGGAATACTCTCATCTTCTTTATGACTGCCGAGTTCTTTGTGAGCTTTCGCTATTCCCTCTTGCTCGCTCAGCTTAAGACTCGACCTTAAAAAATAAATATCTTCAAATATGTTTTTCTTCCAGTCGGATGGTCTAATACCTCTGTGAGAGTGATTGTATATTTTTAACTTGGAAGAGATATATAGGTATGTCTGAAATAAATAAAACTATCTCGTTCTCCAGAAGATAGAGAAGTTCTTCAGTTCATCTCATTACATAGTATTTCGAATTGGTTGAAAATTATATTCTGAGATTCCATCGATTTTTGCAGCAGGCGGGTATTCGTGCCTAACTTATTAATAGTTATTAATAGTTATACTCGTATCGTGCTGCTTGATAGTTATCTTGCCCTAACATTGCTAAACGTGATAGTCGGTGGAAAACGAGGGGCAAAAACGGACTTATCCCTTACAGAGATTTCGTCCAGCCAACTTTTGGATGTTTTGAGAGTCTATGTTATGAAATATAATATGTAGATAGTAGCAAAAGACTTGAGGGTGAGAATGTTAACATTTTATAATATACTACACATAAGTTCGTAGTTGTTAATTAAAAATTACACATACGAATTATAGTTACATAAGATATAATACCTAAATATACACATACATAGGTACTTAAACACTCACGCTTAAAATATTTTTTTATTATTGACTTCACACTGACGATATTAGCTTTGTGGAGGGAGATCGTACACATTGCAATTCTTCCCTTGCCCCTTACTAGGTGGTAGGCTCAAATTGTAGCCGACTGGGTTGGTACCACCGTACTGGATGTAAGATGGCCGCATAGCAGCCTCGGCTGTGTTCTCCTCTAGTCCAGTATAGCCAGCAATCCAGGGAAGTCTCCGGTATGGCACCTACCTTCTCGGAGGTGATATTGGCTGGTCGAAGCATGCGCTTTGGCCCCTCCGACTCAGCCACCCATACCGGATTACATAAAAAAAATGTATTTAATAAATGTATAATATAGCAAAAAACCTCGCAAAAAACCGTGGTAAAAATTACAAAGGACATAAACTACATTTTATATTAAGCAATCAGTAATATTTCCATAATAAGTATGTATGAGTATTATCTGATACGGGTCGAAGCTCTAGGAATTCAGTATTCCGAGATCCTACCCGACCGATTCCTCCGATCGTCCAATTTAGTTATTTTCATGATATTCCTAACCCTTCGGAAACTTTCCATTCTGTATGCGTGTGTCGCGTCGTCACCATCGACCTACTCTACGCAGTTACATATAGTATTATGAAGTATATGATGGGGTGGTAGAGACAGACTGTGTTCATTGATAATTCACTGAAACGTTGTCACATCAGCCCCAGGCTCTCCGGCATTGCAACTCTATTTCTGAAATATAATCGAGTGCAGTCCTACTACAGAGGGTGGTCTTACTAAACAAACTACATACCTACAAGTAATTATGTATTGGTAACATACGAGATAGCTATATTATGTTATTGAAAAATAAAATAATTTTAAACTTAAGATTCAGATTCAGATTCAGATATTTATTTCGCCATAAAGAACACACAACAATAACAATATTACATTGAGACCAGTAGCGATTCCTGGTGCTGAGTATTGGGTTGGCTCTGGCTAAGGATTTTTTTTTTCATAATTTCATAACTTACTGTTAATTTATTTCTACCACAATGAGTTCAAAAACTGAAAGACCATATATTCCCTTTTGCTGTCTTATGTACACAGTTTAAATTCGACAAATTTGGGCAAGGGCGACTGTTTTGAACAATTAAAAGTTTTTCAGAAAATGGCCTCGTTGAGAACGGATTTTCTAAAAAAAAAATCATTTGTTTTTGCTTAATACTTCAATATTAATGCTGGCATTCATTTTATTTGGTTTGGCGGCGCCAACCTAGCCAACTTAAAGGAATCGCCGCTGATTGAGACATATGCATATTCAGTATGGTTCGTCATAGTTTTTGTTATATCCCGTTCAGCAATGCCATCTATAAGGAAGAATCGGGCAAGAAACCTTACAGAGCTTTTTAAAAATGCTTAAATATAACTTACATGCAAATTTTTATTTATGTTAACTATAACGTACTATATCTAATAAAAAAGAAAAATAATAAGTAAAAAAATTATATTAATTATAAAAGATAATTAAGATTTTTTAAGTTAGTTTATTTCCTAAGTTAGTTTATATAATTTTTAGATTAGTTAATTATTTTATAACTATGTTAATTTGAATTGAATAAACTATTTACGCTATTAATAAGTACTTAAGCATTTTATTTTCACAGTCTGTAATAAAATTTTACGCTACATTACATTTCCTGTTAAAATAAATCGTACGAAAATTAACTAAGCTTGCGACAATGAAATAAATATGATTTATGCTTCACATAGGCTGCAACACTTGCAGACACACTAACCTAACGCAATGAAATTCACGATGTCGCGTGCTCGAGTTTTTTTTTTTAAGAGTTAGGGACTTATTCTTGCGAGAGAATGAGATAGATGCAAAGAAGCCAGCGAGACACTATTAAGTAATCTGTGGCGAGACCACACACAGATAGGCTAGCGTGCTAATAGCGAACTAGCTGCCGCTGCCGCGAAGCTCCGGCCACACCTGCGCGACCAAAGCGTCTGCGAAGCGGGAGCGTCAGTCGGGCGGCGGACGCTGCCCATGTATCTATATGGTGCCGTGCACACCTACGCGACCAGAACGCGGGACGGCAGCGTCCGCGGAGCGGGACGCGCGCGTCAAGGGGTCAGACGTATTTTAATTTTCATGATGTTTAAAACGGAAGATAGATACTACAGAGATGTTTATTGAAAAAGTGAGAGAACATCGTATTTTATGTTTTGAAATATCCTGGGTACAAAAACATTAGAAAAAAAGATAAGATACGGGATTCAATCGGTCAGGTGTTTGAAATGAATGGTAATTAAATAAATGTTATTATGTTTAAATTTCTTTTAAGTTAAAATTTATTACTAACTTCATAATACTATTTCTCCCTATAGCCACAACGCGGGACGCGCGCGTCGGCAGAGCGGGACGCGCGCGTCAGCAGGGCGGGACGCGCGCGTCAAGTGTATGGAGATTCGCGCCGTAGTCGCGCAGGTGTGCACGCCTAGTTCGCGTTGTAGACGCTCCACAGACGCTCCCGCTTCGCAGACGCTTTGGTCGTACAGGTGTGGCCGGAGCTCGCGTATCCTTAACACTAATGTGAAGGTTGGGATATAATTTTCCTAACCTTCACACTGGTGTGACAGAGCAGTGTGAAGGTTAGTCCGTCGTCGTATTAACACGGATTTTACGAAAATTAATTGCCTTGCAGTGCCTGTTTGTAGTCGACCTAATGTTGAACATAATGGCGGTGTGTTGTGCTCGACTGCAACTCTTTCACAAAGAATAATCCGAGTGTTAAATATTAATCCAATAAACATTTAATTACAGTACGAAATTTATTTTTAATTTAAATCGCGTTTTATGCAATTTCACGAAGTGAAAGTGTGTGCGTGTATGTAAACTTTAAATACTCTTTTCCTGTAGAGTTTTGTTTCTCATCGATTCAAGTGAAATCTACAATGCGTGAAAATATCTCTCACTCGTATGGGCTTACTGTGAATCGCACTCATATATACGCAGTTCGTGCACACAATAGATTTTCGTCTCGTTTGCATGTCCGGCAGTTTGCTTCGCCGATCTGTGGAGACAATAGTACTACACAATCTATGGCAGTTGCCAGCGAACAAGCCGGCAGTGAAGTTCGCGAGCATGTTCTGAGCAAGTTGGTGGCTAGTTGGGCAGTCGTCGGTGCACTATCGCTGTGATCAGGCGGCATTTGACAAGCGATCGGCCCGCAGAGGCCGACAGGCGCAGCTGGTAGAAGTTGCGGGTAGTCTGGTGTCGTGTTTGACAACACGTGTGTGCTGTGGTGGATAAGTCGCGGGTAGTTTGTGCAGCGAGTTACGAAGTGCCTGCCCAGGCACGTTGCAGAATACCGAAATTCAAAATGCGTTGAACTCTATTTTGTAACCCGGATGGTGGCTGTTGTAGCTAATCTGTACCTGAAAGTTTGAAATGTAATGTGACATTTTTACATTTTATATTTTTTAATTGTAAGTCTTTTGTAAGTTACTAAACCATTTATTAAACAAGAAAACTTAAATTACATAACATAAAATATAAACCTATTATATTAAACTAACAAATAATGTTAAAGTAGGTACCTTAAACATTTAAATCTAAACAAAAACTAAATAAAAACAATTTAATTTGTATTTATTGACATGCAATGCAATAGTATTTGTGTTCACGCGTTTGACACCTGAAAGACTTCCTGGCTCCTTTGGCTCCTTTCGTGAACACTTGGCTCGAAACGAAACCACAGAATAGAAAAGAGTACTCCGTACAGAAGCTGCTCTGTACAAACACTCACAAAGAAATAGCTACTCTGCGACGACGCGATAAAGTACAAATTGACTCGCACAGAGCTGCATGCCTAAACACGATAACTGCCTACATTTCGCTTCTCTTTCTCTCGTGTAACTCTATCTCGAAAGCGCGTCGTTCAGCGCGTCTAAGGGCTGTGTCTTTGTGCTGTCTTATTGTGAGGAATAAAATGAAGATGATACCTACCAACTTTTATCGTTCTAGCTACCAACGATACGATATTTAGCTACGGCAAATTCATGCGAACAAATTCATGCATTCGTTAGCGTCACAATTAGTTTCTCACATCGAAGCGTGCATTGCGTGCAACCTTCCAGTGATAGTTTTGTTTGATCAATAAATTTAATGATCAATGATCATCTACAATGTACCTATTATCCTTATACAAATTAGGCCATACATACCACGCTGTTCGGCGTCATCTAACTAATGTTATTGGCAATATGATATTATTTTTAAATCTATGACCTCCTACCAATATGAATAAATAAATTACTAGAAATAAATCAAAATGCTACTAAACAAAACACTTACCTTTCTTCGTCTCTCGGCAATGAAAAAAAAGACAAGTTTTCATTTGTCTTTTGACTTTTGCACCCGTCCACTGCACAATAATTACGTGATTTCGACATTTTCTAAATTCGAAAGCGCCACGCGCCCGGTCTGGCTGGATAGCAGCAGCCCACTGTTAATTGTAGATTAGTCGGTACGCCAAGCGGTAGGCATTTAACTCGCGACCTTGAGCGAGTGACGAAGGCCTGACGAAACGTAACAAAAACGACATGCACCGCCTCAACATTAGGTTAGGGTTAATATAGAGAAGATGCGTCGCGCGACGCATCTTCTCCGCCGGCATCAGGAGCCAGGAAGGAGCCAGGAAGGAGCCAGGAAGGAGCCAGGAAGGAGCCAGGAAGGAGCCAGGAAGGAGCCAGGAAGGAGCCAGGAAGTCTTTCAGGTGGCGCACCGCTTTTTCACTCGTAATTATGATAGGTTGTTCTATGCTCTTTGATGAACACATATCTGAAACAGAATTTAAAAATCGAAGGTTAAAAGGTCACGGAAAAAAATTTCATTGAAATATCTACGATATGGTGAAGTTAATTTCGAAGCCCGACAAAAGGGTTATTGTTGAAATTAATTTTCTTTAATTTCGTCCACAGTATTTCATAGCGGGCCGAATGTTTCTTTTTCCCTTAAAAATGTTAGAGAAAAACGAGCCCCTGTAACATTATTAAGAGGTTAAGCAACGAAGCCGAAATACGAGGCATACGCACCATAGATATAGAAACGAATCAGAACTGCTATTGTTTTCTTTTTTTGTAATATGTGATGCATTAGACGTTTTACATATTTAACTATATTCTATCTATACAAACTATTGCCAAATACAAAAAACTCTCGCTCTGTCGAGTAAATTTTATTTTTAACGAACTTTTTACCCCCGGCTTCGCTCGCGACATTGTAGGTTATGCTTAATTTGAGTCAACGCAATATATTTTCTCTCTCTTTCTCACTCTCTCTTACTTCTCTCCTTCCTCCTTCCCGATCCCTCCCTCGTCAAATTATGGTATGAATTGATTTGGTACAAAATAAAACTTAAAAAATTACGCACATTCCATACAAACTTTCGTCCCTTATTTTACCCCCTTGGGGGATGAATTTCCAAAAGCGCTGATACAAATGACTTTTATTTATAAACAGCCTAAACACTAGTCTCAACATTTCTAATTTAATCAAATTACGAACTTTAATACAAACTTTAATATCCCTATTTAAGCCCCTTAAGGGGTGCATTTTCAAAAATCCTTTCTTATTGCTCATTTACTTCATGTTTAAGGAACTCCTACGCAAAATTTTACACTTCTAGATCCACCGGCTGACCGGTTTAAGTGACAACTTCGAGTACATTCTTTAATAAACAATCAGCAATAATAATTAAATGTAATACTTAAACTAAGTTTTTCAGAGGAGAACACAACTGCAGATTTGTCCTCGTGAAAGATGTGTGCATCAGGTCGTTGGACGTAGCCCTCAAGTAATTGTCTTGTGCTCAAAGACCTTGCGCCATTTTTAGGCCCAAATGGGCCAAAAACTATGTAAGGGATGGTTATTTTGCTGTTTAATGGGTTGAGCGAGCGCACGATATGAAAGCTAAATGTCTTGAGAGGCTAAACCTCTTGAAAGTGTTTCGGCATGAGCGAACTACGAAATCAGTTTCTGAATATCAAATATAATATATGTAAGTAATGAGGTTTGCTTCCAAAATGCTTGTGCCTGTCAACATTCATAATGAAGTTTGAATATGTGTGAATAGTACCTACTCGTATTTAATTAACAACATTTGAGTAAATATTATGTATGACTCGAGTGAATATTTTCTAGACTGGGCTGGCTTTTCATATTTAAAATAAAGTGTTGAAAATGTGTATAATTTTATAAGTGGGTATTTTTACAGTCATCGGAGCAGTTGGCTGTACCAGGAATATGTATTCTCATTGAACTCAAACCATTTCAGTTCGAATATGCTTACATTTTCTTTACAACACAATAATTTAAATATTCCCTTTCCCCTTACAAGGTGGCTGGGTTGATACCACCGTACTAGATGTAATATGGTCGCATATCAGCTTCGGCTGTGTTCTCCTCTAGTCCAGTATATCCAGCAATCCAGGGAAGTCTCTGGTATGGCCCCTACCTCGTAGGTGATGTTGCCTGATCGGAGCATGTGCTTTAGCCCCTCCGACTCAGCTACCCATATCGGATTATATAAAAAAATAAAAAATAAATCTAGCTTTAAATCAACGGCGAAGTTCTCATTTTGGCACGGCACTATTTAGGCTGAGCTTTTCAAAATCAATGTAAATCTTTTGCTGTCTTTTTTTCTGTAAACATTTTTTAAATTTAATTCGCAAGAATTACTCAAACAAGGGATGGGAAGGGAATGAGCATAAAACTGAACTAAATTATGAGTGCCACTTCTAGTGGTATGTAAGTAGACGTGAGCCCCACCGCGCCGCTTCCGCGCCGCCGCGCCGGAGGGACCGCGGCCTTCTAATGAGATTGTTAAACATTCATGCCTCATGATCCGACATTTGTATGCATATTATAGTCGACGAGGGAGAGGGCGGCGCAGGGAGGGAGGGGGGACGGAATTAAACAAATACGGCGTAAATTTGTTTCACTGAATTCGTGAAAGCCGACTTAATTTCGGACGCAGTGCGTCCTTCGGCCAGACATTCAGGAGTGAATGAGCAATATTATGAAATTTTGAACTTTGGTCGCCTAACATTATAATTTTGCTTTGCAAATTCAATAATGTTACCTTGACTAGTTCCTTTTTAGTATTTGATAACGTCTATACCTCGACAATGCGTGAATAAACATCAGTTCATCAGCCCGTCTCGACTCGCGGGGAAATACATCGAAGGTTGGTGATCAAGTGTGTCTAGCCGCTAGACACACTTGATCACGAACCTTCGATCTATTTCCCCGCGAGTTGCCGGGCTAATGAACTGATGTTTATCCACGAACTGTCGATGTATAAAGTTAATCTAACTAGACTCTAGCGACTCGAACTCTCACAATTTGTATGCGATACAATGCATACAAAATAGGTATTTTCTTTCAATTAATTCCTTTATTCATTTTTCATCTTAATGCATCCCATCAAAGGATTTTCGTAGTTTTAATTCACTGTAATAATTATTATAGGCCGACACTTTACTCTTAATACGAATACACTGTACAATATAATTTTGTGTTTCACAGTAAAATATTTTTTTATTGAAAGGGCGACATATGGCGCCGAGCCACGCATAAAGTGTCTAACGATGCCCATGGATATATGGTCGTATTTTAAAGCACAATAACTACTATACAAACGTTATTTTACGATTTTTACCGCGATGGCTGTAGGCAGAGGAGAGTTGCTCTGCTGATTTCACAGAAATTAGCTATTATACGGTACCTAGACCTGCCTAGACTGCAGACGATCTATAAACACGTACAGGCTTCTTGTGTGTTGATTGTTCAGAGGTTGTCACAAACATAGAATGTAAGAGGAGGCAAATCAATATCAATTCGTGCCATTTTTTTTTTTCACTTTCCCACTTCTATATATTGAAAATTGTTCTATCCGCGGAACAAGAAAGCCCGGCCGTGGCGGCGGCCGGCTAGCTCGCTGTTCTGTGGTGTTGTATTAAAATAATTGCTAATTATGTATCACTTCACTAAGTATGAATTGGGCGTACATAAAACTGATTTAGGTAAATCTAACCAACCAAAACGTACCCTCCAATCGGTTTCAATTTAATATGGAATAACATCATTTAAGCGAGGTAGAAACATCATTTTATCAGCTTTAATTTCCAAGCTCACCTCGTATGGCGAAAATGTTTCTTCACACCGCAGGGCAATGTAAACTCGCTGCGCCACCGCGCAAGCCGAACCCTTTTGCGGCTTCGCTTCATCCCCGTCAGTGTATTCAAGCGACCCTTGCTCCCGATCCGTCTCGGAAGCCCGCGGGACCTCCCGTCCTCCCCCCTGATGGGAAACGGGAGAGGAAATATTTCGGTTCTGCGAGACGGTGCATTCCCGTGCGATTCAAAAGGCATTACTAGTACGTACTATCGGTAGTGCGGTGCATGTAACGACCGCGGGGACAACAAATCTACGCCATCGCTCTCTACATCTCTAAGCTACAACACTTAGAAAACGTACCTATTTAAGCTGTTTCGTACTTGTTTGCTCAAGCTTGGATAAAAAAATATGTACTAAAGTTTAGGTTCATTAAATTAACCTATATTTTACAACTACTATATTTAGTAGTTACGACGTTTACGATTTAGACACCTGAATCATCGCTATAAAATAAAGTTAAATTCTAAGTTTGTTTTGTTAATTTAGGTATGTTTGTTATATTGTATTAGTGATATTGGTTTTTAAATTACCGTGGTTGTTAGACATTATTTTTAAATCAAAACAGCTTTACTCACGGTTCTTCCCGATCTATGTGGCTCGACGTTTCGGACCAAGCGTATGGCCCATCGTCGTCATGGTCGAGCCACATAGCTCTGGAAGAACCGTGAGTAAAGGTGTTTTGATTTAAAATAATTGTATTGGTCAGTTTTATCTTTTATGTAGTTTAGTTTAGTATTAATAATTTTTTTTGATTGTGATAATATTACTGTCGTCTGATTTCAATATTTAATTTTTCCGTATCCATACGAAAGCCTATTAAGTACTAAACCTACGTCGTCTGTCTGTCTGTCCGTCCGTGCGTCGGAGTGATGAATCTGTTGAACCGTAATATAAACAAAGAAAGTAGACGCACACCCATTAAATAACTCATTCCGCTCCCCTTTTATTCAAATTGCATTAGTAAAAGTCAACTATAATTACGAGAGCGCCGCCGTTTACAACTGTGGCATAATTATTATACAATTAAAATTTATAATTTATTCGGGCCTGGCATTCCCCGCGGAAATCGGCCCTAAAAGCACTCGATGATCCGTCACGCTCTATTACTATCGGTCTTGACGTTCGTTAGAGAGCCAATATTGGTAGCCTCTGTTGCGAGGAATATAGGTTCGATTAGTCGGCTTGCCCACTTCCTCCAACGCAAAAGGAGGGGTGTTACAAGTTTGACGCCTCCGTCTGTCTGTGTGTCTGTCTAGTATTGTCTGTGGTATCGTAGCTCCCAAACGGATGGGCCGATTTGGATGCGGTTTTGTTTTTAGTTTCATATCTAAATGCATTTCTGTCAAGAGTACAAGTTTCTTCATGGTTCGGATTCCATGCAAAATTTAACTCCGTTAATCTTCTAGTGTTTTTGTGTAAAAGGTAGACTTGAAATAATGTAATTCTTCAGTAAGTTGTCCGTTTGCACTGTAACATCAAAAAAAATATTACCAGAATCTAAAATCAGCAGCGACAACAGTCTAACGTTGCTGAAATTAGCAATATTATATTTCAAGACTTTTTGTTTAATATATGTAGGTAACAAATATGCGGTGGCCTTACCCTAACCTAACCTAAAAGGAACCATGTCCAGAACCACATAGGTTCTGCATTATTTTATATATTCTTACCACAATTTTACTTCCAAATCGGTAGCCACGGAACTGGCAAGTATTTTAAAATTATTGAAGTTAAACAATTTTCGTTTTTTCTCAAATCAAGTACTTACTAATTTCCTCACCAAAACGTTTACTCCTATAATTTTCTGAAGCATTAAACTATAATATATAAACGTATTATTAGTTTTGTTCAAATCGTGAGTGGAGATACTAAAGCCCTTCCAAATAACCTTCATAATGTATGTATTCTGAATATAGAACTGTACAGAATGTATAGGTACGTAACATAATTTTCTTCTCGGTATGCGTAGGTATGGAATTATTAAAATGTGATGTTGACTCTCGCACAGAATCTTACTACTTTGACTAAAATCAAAGCTATTTTAATACTTGGGTGCTGTTACTTTGTGTAAACAACAAGTCCCTAAGATGGAGCCAAGTCAAACAAGCCGCATATTGATTTTGGCGAATACGAACTAACTTCGACTTAGTAAATTTCTCTTTGGCTTGATATTGTTTTACGATCACGATAAATACTGTTTTGGTTCGTTAGCTTTCGAAGGGACTATTTATCGATAATACTAAAATAAATTATTTTTAATTAATTCAAGAAAAAAATCTGCCATAGAAAACTTCTCTCTTTTATGTGCGATATATAGAATGCAATAAAGAATTTATTTTCTGTTGTATTCTGATTTGGAAATACACACAAACACACTGAAAGCAAAAACATTTTTTTTATTTAATAGGTAGAAATGTAAAGTCCATTATAAAATTTCAACCAAGAGCAAAAGTTTAAATTTCTTAATATCCTCCTTAAATTGTTACAAAATATATTTAATATATTTTTAAACTGGAATTTAGAAAATAACGTTCTACTCGTACATATAACATTATTCCTGTATTTATCACATGACAAAATACGACAGCGTTATTCTCCTTAACTACGATGGTTCACTTTGTGAGTTAGAATCGTTAGTATACTGAAATATTCCAAGTTTGCTTGGATAGTAAGACGTTCTCGTCGAGTACAGTCAACACAACAATTTTGAACAAAAAGTATTCGGCTTCATAATTTAGTAGAATTTTTATTCAGAACAATATGTGGAAAACATACACACCAATTCCAAATAATAAAGAAGCTCTCGCTGAGTGGTTGGGTCAGATCCAGAAGGCAGCCCTGCTCGACACTGCGCGTATAGTCCGGAGGTTTCTCTCTTTGGGACCCGACCATCGGTAGCCTGGACTCGCCCCGCCGCGGGTGGTGGAAACTTCGTTTATTTTTATATTAATTTTAGGTTTTAATTTAAAAAAATATAAAATCTATATAAAAAGAAATGTCGAAATAAATGGATAAAAAATTAAAAAAATATTAAAATCTACACCTACCTAAAATCGTGTAGAATATTTGAATCCAATGATAATTCACCTACCTCTGAACAATTCATAAGAACATAAACTGTAATATGGTTCTTTTAGTTTTTATTATAAGGAGCTCCCAAAATCGTTTAAACCAGCTACGTAAGTATATCTCACTCAGGTTAGAAACGATACATGTGGAAGGTGTTAGGATTTCAAGTAACGTCGACAGAGCTGCGCACTGTACCAGTCCAGGACACTATTATAACTAGCGGATAGACCGGGCTATGGCAAACCGTTGAACAAGTTAAGGCAGCTACGTAAGTATATCTCACTCAGGTTAGCAACGATACATGTGGAAGGTGTTAGGATTTCAAGTAACATCAACAGGGCTGCGCACTGTACCATTCCAGGAGACTATTATAACTAGCGGATAGACCGGGCTATGGCAAACCGTTGAACAAATTGCTCTGCGGCCAAGTACGAACTACCGGCGAAACCGCCAAGGAGGCGGAGCACCCGGCAAAGAGGCGAAGTCAATTTAATTAATCTACTCGCCTTAAATTATTCCGACTTGATAACGAAATGCAAATACGTATCGGACGGTGGATTGGCCTTGAATTAAGATCCCTCGACACGCACCGCCACCAGCTGCCCTTACTGAAATTAGCTACTGAAATATTTAAGCTTCGGTCGCCTTAACCTTAGCTAGAATCGGATCACCCATCACTAGTGCCGGGTACACGGGAAGTAGAGCCTTAGCCAACACTGCGCGCACCTTCCTCTAAATATGGATTGAATCGTAAATTTATGGATCCAAAAATAAATTGTGAATAAGGTCCACTTGCACCAACACGAGTTTAAAGTTAAGTAGCGAGTTATGGATTTAAACGCGGTTCCCACAGTCAAAGGGTGCTAGCTTAAACTGGTTTAGCGAGTTAAACTGGTTTATATATGAAATTTGTGTTGGTGCAAGTGGGCCTAAGTCTAGTTTTATTTCGTTTGAAAACTATTCCTCTGCCAGTCATTGAAACTACATATACCTACATAATGAGAATGGTTTGGAAACGTTCATCATGAAAATTTTCCAAACATTGAAATGTAGGTTTAATTTGTTCTTTGACAATTATTATGAACACATTTTGCATTCGATGAGATATTGTAATACTTACTTATCTGTGTACATTGAGTGGTGTGTGCCAATTGTACCTAAATGTATGTAATATGCAAATCCTCATTAAACGAAAATACTTTCGAACAGCTTGAATCTTGTGACATTTATATAAATAACTGTGTTATTAATAAGTACAGCGAAATATGTATTACGAAATATCAGTCTGTTTACAAACTTCAGAAGTAATTAATGTCTGAAATGTGCAAGCGTTCGAAACTCCGTCACGCTTGCAGCACCTAACCGCCAACACGAGAACCAAACGCTCTGACTAATTATTCTAAACTACCGAAATTTCCTTCGCCGTGTTCCGGGAAGTCATACAGGATTGCTTGTTGAGTGTAGCTGCGCGGAAATCCTCAACTGTCTGCTCATTCGAGTCCTCTAGCGCAGGCCTCTCAGCAATTAATTATTGGGTTCCGGAATCACATCGAAACTAGCCCACACAGTAAACAAACAAGCGTGCATCTCTTGTCATCTTGCGGGCCTATTTAGATTATATTTCAATATTTTCTTGTATTACATAAGTTTCCACAGGTAGGTTACTCAAGGTAAATTAAATTTACCTTGAGTAACCTACGTTTTAATAAATTTTATTTAAAAATATATGTAATTTTATTGCTTGACAACATGCCAATATAACGTAACATAACATAACATAATAATTATCTTAAAATAATTAATATATAAATTGTATTGTATAAGGGTACAACAATAATACAATAACTACATTAATAAATTGAATCAATAAAAAAATAACTCAAAAATATACTAAAACTATTTGAGAACATATATATATATATATATAGAGAAAAAAATTACCACATAAAAATTTTGCTGTAAATTTTCCTACTAAACACAGTATACTCTGTGTGTGTGTGTGTCACCGTAATGTCAGCTTTTAACGGTCAAAAATAAAAAAGGCAAGAGCTCAGTGGTGCGGTCGGTCGACTGTTGTTAAGCAACCCTGAGCGCGGTCAGTACTTGGATGGGTGACCGCTCGACCGTTGGAGGCTGACCGTGGTTTGGATTCCACGTAAAACTGTAGGTTTCTTCCCTTCTTACCTTACTAGGTGGCAGGGTTTATCCAACCTGGTTCGGTACCACCGCACTGAATGAAGCGTTGGTCGAAACGGCTATGTAAATAGTTCGTGTTTTCCGTCCAGTTCAGTGTAGCCGACATATGAAATGAAGGGAAGCACTGATATGGCACCTAGTTCACCCGGTGTTATGGGCTGACATTACGGACGTTGTAGGTGATGTAGCTAACCGTGACAGTTTCCATAAAAATAAAAAAAAAAAAAATCTCTCGCATTTATGTAGTAGAAATATAACTAAGTATTTTTTCTACCTACTCTTTTGGGGTGTTAACTTATATTTCATAATTACAAACACTAATAAAATTCACTCCTATTCTCCTGCATGCACTTCTCTCACATCCTTAAGGTTATAGCTAGAATAGAGCGCCTTATGGCATTAAGCTCGCCTAGTGTATCAACTTTGTATGAATGTTGTACAATATAATATACATAAAATGTGACAGAATAACACCCCGCAGAGGACCCGCAGAGGTTCGGGGACTACCTGCTTGCAACCACTGCCTAGTTTACACTACATTACACGAAGCGGCACTAGCATCTCTGCCGTTTAAGTTGTTGGAGACATCGGAACATGATTGGAGTTAATTACGCTATCTTTGTAGTTAGTTAGCCTTGAACTCAGCACGGATATAATACCGGTCATTCAAAACCTAATTTGGTTCAAATTGTGTTAGTAATTGATTGTAAGTAAATTGAAAATCTAACGGTATAGAGGATATATAATATATATAACATAAAGTTTTGCGTAAAAACTTTTTTTTGTATGATACACTGGCCAATTATTATTTATTTTGAAAACACCACAGAGTTTGTATTACGTCGCTACGCTCCAATTATTTACAAGTAAAAATACGAACGTTCCAATTTCAAATTTTCCTCCACATTTTTTTACGAGCTAAATAATTGAACTATCGTGAAAAATGAGAAATGGAAAAATTTATCTGAATCGGGAACATTTTAGCGCGAAAATTTTTTACAATTTAAAATTTCGCCAAAAACCGGACAAATCGTTTGATAGACTCCAAATGGCATTTATGGATAAAGGCCCTTCTAAGGCAACCGTGTACCGCTGATATAACGAATTTAAGGGCGATTGACTAACTTTGAGGGATGATGAAAGAAGTGGTCGCCCTTTGACGGCTGTTGCCGAAAAGTGCTGGCAGTGAAAATTTTTATTCAAAAGAATAGACCAGTGATTCGCAAACTGGGTGCCGCGGCACCCCGGGGTGCCGCGAACCTACGCCAGGGGTGCCGCGAAAAAGTGGACATTATTTGACCAAGCGAGCGCGAAGCGCGAGCGAAGCGTCTCCGTTTCAGCTTGGGCAAAAATGCGTACGTATGTCCGGATGTCCGGCTGTTTCTCAACAAGTTTTTGGTAATTTTTCAAAATCGCTGAGCCATGGGGGTCGAGGTGCGCCGGTGAACATTTATTCAGTTTTAAGCTATACAAAAACAGACTCGCGAGGTCTACAGCTCACAGAGCCACTCACTAGTAGTAAATAATTAAATTCAAAATAAGTATAAAAGTAATGTAGGTACATTACAGGGTGGCCCAAAATAACGTTGACAAGTGATTTTTGAAATAATTTTATTACCTTTAAACTTGAATTAAATTAATTTATAAATTATAAAAATACAACTTATTTTATACAAGAATTCCTATTTGTCTTCAAAATAACCTCCTTTAGCGCGAATACAAAGAGTCAAACGCTTGGTAAAATTTTCCACAATTTTCCGCACCTCCTCAACAGATATTTTGTCCCACTCGCGTGTAAGAGAAGCCTTCAGGTCATCAACAGTTCTATGAGGTGTAGTACAGGTCCTTGCCTCTAACATTGACCATAAACTGTAATCCATGGGATTCAGATCAGGCGAGTAGGGTGGCCATTCTTTTGAGCTGATGAAATCAGGGAAATTGCTTTTGCACCACTGTTGAACACTTAAGGCCCTGTGAGCTGGAGCAGAGTCTTGTTGGTATATCCATGGATGGTTACCAAAGTGCTGTTGACTCCAAGGAAGAACCACAGATTCAAGGATGTCTCGTCGATAATTTTCTTGGTTAATTTTGATACCTTTTTCTACAAAAACGAGGGGAGTTTTGCCAGTGGCGCAAATTGCACCCCAAACCATAACTGTTTTCACGTTTTGGCGTCGTGGAATAACTGCAGCAGCTCCAGGACGAGTGGAAGACCAGATCCTGTCATTTCGGTGATTATGGGCTTGTTCTATCGAAAAAAAAATTTCGTCAGAGAATACGATATTTTTCCAATTCGAAGCAGCGGAGCGTTGTTTAAGCAAACGACATCTCTCAAGGCGAACTTTTTTGTCTTTCTCTGTAAGCAATTGCGCTTTTCTGAGTTTGTATGGTACCAAATGGAGATCATATTTCACTATACGCTGCACGGTGGAGCGACTTATCCCCATGTCTCGCGACATTTTTCTCACCTTTGTCTGTGGATTCCGGACTAATTTTTGTTTGATAATGTGTTGGTTCCTAGAAGTTCGAACAGTGCGCTTACGTCCTCTCCCAGGACGGTCTCCGATGTTGCCGAGCTCAACATAGCGTTTAATTGCCAAAGAAACTAGCTGACGACTAACACCAAGAATGTTCACTATCTCACACTGCCGCTTTCCACGTTCATACAATGAAATTATGGCTCCACGCTGCTCTGACATAGCGTAATAAACATATTTTAACACTTTTTAGCCAACAAACAATATTAAAATATCGCCAACGAATGAAAAAACCATAGACAAAAATAAAATGGAATGCAACGCATTCCATTTTTGAAATATGATCTTTTAAATTTTGTCAACGTTATTTTGGACCACGGTGTACTTTTATACTTATTTTGAATTTAATTATTTACACCTACATACTTACATACCTACATACTTAATCGAAATAATAATGAAACATTTACATTTCGATGCGTAACTTTTACGCATCGCAAAATTGTGTTTTCTATTCCTTTCGTAAATATTACTTGATTTACATATTTGCATGATTCGTTTATCACAGTTCAGATATGATGCCTATGAAAGACACCAACCGAATATTGAAGCGATGTGCCGCACAATTTCTTGAACGGGTTAAGGGCGCCGTCAGCTAAAAAAGTTTGAGAACCACTGGAATAGACGAACGATATTCAGCACATATTACAGATTGGATCGGGAAGCGTTCACAACATTCTACACGAGCACCTTCGCGCGACGAGGATAGTTTCGCGCTGAGTGCCGCATAACCTCACCAATGCTCGGAAGTAGGCCCGCGTGGAATGGTAACGTGACATGATTGCAAAATTTGAAGCAGGCTCGTCACGGCGTGTTTACGACATTAATACAGGCATTAGTACATAATCTTGGATTTATCAATACGATCCAGAAGCGAAGCGACAGTCGACGGTTTGGCTGTTTCAAAACGAACCAGCAACGCCTACCAAAGTGAAGGGGTCGAGAAGCGCAGGGAAGATTTTGATTAATCTAGTTTTTTCACTTTGATGTCTTCATAAGTATAAAAATGTTCGGTATTTTCATCTGAATGCAAGCTTCGTGAGAGAATGATGTCCGCCACAACAAATAATCGAAAGCATATTAGAAATCGTAATTCCCAGATTATTAGACTTTGCTCAGTTTAATTTCGAAAGTAGGTATCTAGTAGGTATCTAGTACCGTGTGGGGCCGGTACTTTAAAAGAATAGCCCCACTGCATCTCTCCCCGTGTATGTCGTAAAAGGCGACAAAGGGATTTGACTCCCTTCTTATATTACTAGGTGGTAGGGTTCAACCCGCCCGGGTTGGTACCACCGCACTGAATGAAAGGTCGGTCGAAACGGCTATGTAAATAGTTTGTGTTTTCCGTCCAGTTCAGTGTAGCCGGCACGACCGAAGGGAATCACTGACGTGGCACCAAGTTCATCCGGTGTTATGGGATGACATCACGGATGTTGTAGGTGATGAAGCCAACCGTGTCAGCATCAATAAAAAAAAAAACGTATATAGGTATTTAACTAAATCATGCTCAGGCATGTGTATTAGTAAAAATGTATGTAAGCAATAAAATAACTTATTACCAAACGTTATTTTCCTGAAGTTAAACAATTGAAATATTTACTTCTGTTCCCAGAGTACTGAGCAATAAATACACAGTTTCTCTCCACCGCCCACGCTCTGTCAAGGCCTAACGTCGAATGTCTCTATAAATTCTTCTGACGGCCATGAAATAGGTACACACCACTCGACTCAGAAACAGCATTTTTATAAAATACCTTGTTACCAACCTGTGTTGATCGGCAACTTGGTGTGGACTGTATTTACAGCTCTCAGAAGATACGTGAGAAACAAGTGACAGATACCTATATTCATTTTACCATTTCATTCAGTTAACCATTTCAGTTTATTACAAAAAAATTCTGATGGTTAAATTATTTACTAAAGAAAGTATTTATTATTTTCCGTGTGATAAGTTGATCACGGAAATTTTGATTTCCATGTTGAGACACATGTTCGAACGAGGTAGAGTTGGAGGCGCGCGGGGGCGCAGGGGAGCGGCGTGGCGGCGGCGGCGCGGCGTCGAGCGAGGATTCGAGCTCGTAGCATCCTCAAATTGTATTGTCTGAATGAATTTGCACAGATTGTGCTGTGGCGGCCACAAAACTACATAATTAAAATAATCAGACCTAGATATTTTTCCTGAATGCTAAGTACACGTGTCATGCTCGACACGAATATGCTTGACCACTTCTTGTTTTTTTTGTGACATTGAAAATGTCTCTTGGTTCGTTCCAGTATAGGCCCCGATTTCACGAAAAAGTGCGATGCCCTTATATCTCGGAGAGTTGTGAAGATATGATATTCAAAAACACGCGTATTCATGAGAGCTGTAAGGTGCAAAAAGAATTATTCGAGAAAGTAAAAAACGAAAAAATAAATCCGAATTTTTCATTTTGTCGCTCGATATTTTGGAAACGAAAAAGGATATTAAAAAATTTTGAAAATCTCGTCTGGACAATTTAGTCAGCTACAATTTGAGCCTAAAACAAAGACGATCGGGTTATGGGTTTGCCCTGTAGCTCAACCTTTTTGAAAAAATAAATTCACAGATTTCGTGCCTCACACGACTATCGAGCACATTCGAAATGAATCTACGGAATTCGAAAAAATATTGTCGCTGACCGACACGAGAAAGTCAGGATAAGGAAAAGGTTAGTTGGGGTGTGATGATGGAGCCGGAAGGAAGCCATAGGAACTCCTAAACAACACATGATAAGCCCATCGTGTTTGGACTCGTTGGATGTTGTCTTCGCAAGTACTCTTGTCATATATGATGTCCAGGGTCCTGATGATGGAGCCGGAATGAAGCCATAGGAAGTCCTACACCACACATGATAAATAGACCGTGTTTGGGCTCGTTGGATTTGTCTTCGCAAGTACTCTAGTCATATGTTATTTCCAGGGTCCTGATGATGGACCCGGAAGGAAGCCTCCTCCTCCTTAGGAACTCCTAAACTACACGTAATAAATCCACCATATTTGGGCTCGTTGGATATAGGAATATAGGAATATAGGTTAGGTTAGAAAATGCGTCGCATTGAAAATGAATTCAACAAAATAAAAAAAAATACTGCATTTATATGTTATAATTTTTTTATTATTTTTCAAAAACACAAGCAGCTTAAAAAATGTAAACTAAAATTTAGACAGAAAAAGAGATAAGCTTGACATTATGTCTAACTAAAGTAACAAATTAATAAATATCAAATATAAAAAAAATATATTTGGATATAGAAGATAAGAATATTTTCTAACCTAACCTATATTCCTATATTCCTATATCCAACGAGCCCAAATATGGTGGATTTATCATGTGTAGTTTAGGAGTTCCTATGGCTTCCTTCCGGCTTCATCATCAGGACCCTGGAAATAAAATATGACTAGAGTACTTGCGAAGGCAAATCCAACGAGCCCAAACACGATGGGCTTATCATGTGTAGTTTAGGAGTTCCTATGGCTTGCTTCCGGCGGCTCCATCATCAGAACCCAACTAACCTTTTCCTTATCGCGACTTTCTCGTGTCGCTCAGCGACAATATTTTTTCGAATTCCGTAGATTTATTTTCAATGTGCTCGATAGTCGTGTAAGGCACGAAATCTGTGATTTTTTTATTGAAGGCGCGACATGTGGAGCCGAACCACCTATAATGTGTCTAAGGACGTCTTTGTTTCGTTTAATTCACATGAAAATAGCAAATCTTATCTTATCGTATTTATCACGAGAAGAAAAGTAGGGGTTAATCACAGCATGTGTGATTTATAAAGATTTATTAACTCAATATAATCATCATCAATCATTAATCATCAATCAATCAATACTAATAATAAATCTGTAAGGGATGTTCATGGAGTAAGTTACTTTGTTTTAGGAAATATTGAGTTTGTAGCCTCTATGTATGATACTAAAGCTAAATTGACGATTTTTAGAAATCTTTTCTGTATGTATGTATGTATGTATGTATGTATGTTCCGCCATAACTCTTAAAGCCATTATCCGAATTCGATGAAACTTAGTACAAGCACATTTTACTATACGGGACACAGGATAGGCTAACTAAAATTCACTTCCAGCCACGATAAGATGTGGCTCCCATACAAATCGAATCGAAATAAAAGCGGCGCGGCGCGGCGGCGGTTGGTAGCGGCTAGCTGCGGAGGCTGGCAGCGGCGGGGGAGGCGCGTGGCGCGGCACGGGAGCGGTCTGGCATCTTATTTAATTCGATTCATAATATTATGTAGGCTTACTTCGTTAGGTATCTATTTGATTAATTTTAGGTGCAAACCTATGTGTGTTGTTGCAAGTCGATTTTAGCGGATATTTACTTAACTGGAGTTCCTATTTGATTTAAGTTATTTGATCGTATGTTTATTATATTGTACGTAGTGTAGTATGCGCGCGAAAAGATTCTTATTTTTACCCGACTACGGCGAAGCGAAAAGGAGAGTTATGTGTTTGACCGGTATGTATGTATGTATGTATGTATATGTATGTATGTATGTATGTATGTATGTATGTATGTATGTATGTATGTATGTATGTATGTATGTATGTATGTATGTATGTATGTATGTATATATGTATGTATGTATGTTCATCTGTTCCCTCATTCATATCATAACTCATAACTTCGAAACTACTTATCATAATTTGACAAATGAGGTATGGTTGGATGCGTCTTGACGCTGCTGGTTATAGGCTATGTGACGTCCCATAAAATTGGATATGGCGCCCTCTAAAGGACATAAAGTCATGACCTAAAAAAATTTTTTTAATGATGCCGTGTTGGATATCAAATGAAAGGGCTTAATTAACACATTTCAAAAAATTATATATTGTTAGCTGTTGCTTTCGGATTTGCTTGCATGCATCCGATAATTGGGAATAATTTCTAAAATCAGGCCTCACTCCAAAAATACATCGTTCTAATATTATAAACGCGAAAGTTTGTGAATGAATTGCATTCAGGAAGACGATAAACCTACTCAAAGAAAGTAAGTAACTTATGGCGAGGCCGAAAGCCGAGTTGCGTTCGGGAAGACTATAAACCTTCTCGAAGAAAGTAAGTAACAAAAGGCGAGGCCGAAGGCCGAACTGCGTTCAGGAAGACCCTAAACCTTCTCGAAGAAAGCAAGTAACAAAGGGCGAGGCCGAAGGCCGAGCTGCGTTCAGGAAGAGGATAAACCTTCTCGAAGACAGTAAGTAACTATGGGCGAGGCCGAAGGCCGAGATGTGTTCAGGAAGAGGATAAACCTTTTCGAAGAAAGTAAGTAACAAAGAAGTTACTTTCTTCGAGAAGATTTATGGTCTTCCTTAACGCAGCTCGGCCTGCAGACTCGCCCTCTGTTACTTACATTCTTCGAAAAGGTTATCCTCTTCCTGGACGCAGCTCGGCCTTCGGCCTCGCCCTTTGTTACTTACTTTCTTAAAGATGGTTTATCCTCTTCCTGAACGCAGCTCGGCCTTCAGCATCGCCCATAGTTAATTACTGTCTTCGAGAAGGTTTATCGTCTTCCTGAACGCAGCTCGGCCTTCGGCCTCGCCTTTTGTTACTTACTTTCTTCGAGAAGTTTTATGGTATTCCTGAACGCAGCTCGGCCTTCGGCCTCGCCCTCTGTTACTTACTTTCTTAGAAAAGGTTATCCTCTTCCTGAACGCAGCTCGGCCTTCGGCCTCGCCCATAGTTACTTACTGTCTTCGAGAAGGTTTATCGTTTTCCTGAACGCAGCTCGGCCTTCGGCCTCGCCCTCTGTTACTTACTTTCTTCGAAAAGGTTACCCTCATCCTGAACGCAGCTCGGCCTTCGGCCTCGCCCATAGATACTTACTGTCTTCGAGAAGGTTTATCGTCTTCCTGAACGCAACTCCGCCTTCGGCCTCAAAAAGTAACTCCTTTCTTCGAGACGGTTTATCGTTTACCTGAACCCAGCTCGCCCTTAGTTACTAGCCTGAACCCAGCTCGCCCTTAGTTCTTCCTTTGATACGAATTTCACGCGAGCGAAGCCGCGGGCAAAAGCTAGTACTAATAATAAATCTGTAAGGGATGGTCATGGAGTAAGTTGCTTTGTTTTAGGAAATATTGAGTTTGTAGCCTCTATGTATGATAATAAAGCTAAATTGACGATTTTTAGAAATCTTTTCTGTATGTATGTATGTATGTATGTATGTATGTTCCGCCATAACTCTTAAACCGATCATCCGAATTCGATGAAAATTTGTACAAGCACTTTTAACTATATGGGACACAGGATAGGCTATATAAAATTCAGTTCCGGTTACGCTAAGATGTGGCTCCCATACAAACCGATATGTTCAATCCGCGCGCCTTAGTACTATACATACTACATAGGTATGTATTTACCGAGCGAGCGGCAGTTGGCGGCGGCGCGCGGGAGGCGCGGCCTATAAACTCAACAGCGAACCGAGCAGCCGCACTATATTCCTCTTTCACGCAAAAACTACTGAACAGATTTTGATGAGCCTTTACAGTACTATAGCTTATACATCAAAAAGACTATCATCAATCAATCAATACTAATAATAAATCTGTAAGGGATGGTCATGGAGTAAGTTGCTTTGTTTTAGGAAATATTGAGTTTGTAGCCTCTATGTATGATAATAAAGCTAAATTGACGATTTTTAGAAATCTTTTCTGTATGTATGTATGTATGTATGTATGTATGTTCCGCCATAACTCTTAAACCGATCATCCGAATTCGATGAAAATTTGTACAAGCACATTTAACTATATGGGACACAGGATAGGCTATATAAAATTCAGTTCCGGTTACGCTAAGATGTGGCTCCCATACAAACCGATATGTTCAATCCGCGCGCCTTAGTACTATACATACTACATAGGTATGTATTTACCGAGCGAGCGGCAGTTGGCGGCGGCGCGCGGGAGTCGCGGCCTATAAACTCAACAGCGAACCGAGCAGCCGCACTATATTCCTCTTTCACGCAAAAACTACTGAACAGATTTTGATGAGCCTTTACAGTACTATAGCTTATACATCAAAAAGACTATAATTTATAAAGACATTGTGTAAATTTGCCCAAATATCGATAAATGTCAAGTAAGTCGGAAAAAAATCCTGCCTTCTGAGAGCTATCTTGGCGTGCGCTGCATAAACCGTTAGAGTTACACGAAGATAGTGTATGGTGAGGTAGTTTCTTTAGAGAAACTACCATAGTTCTAAAAAACTAGAAACTACTATAGTTCTAAAAAAAAGTCCGCGACAGCATATATCTACCTTTTATGTGGAAGCCACAATAGCCAAAATAGTGAACCAAAAATACATTTAAATTGCATACTGTATTTAAAATGCACATTTTGTAGTTTTCAATTAATTCTTATCAAAATACATACTTTTATCGCTTCTGGTATTTAAAGTAGATAAACTTTAGCTGTTACACTAAATAATTTGGACAAATAGTTTAAAAGTTACGACGACGAGAATGTCTTGAGAGAAGCGCTGCGCTTCTCTCAGCGGGGGGCAGCGGGGCGAGGCGAATATGTTTGTATGAATCTCCTCCATAAAATTTAAGCCGATCATCTAAATTCGATTAAAATTACTACACGCACATTTAGCTATACGAGACACAGGATAGGCTAAATAAAATTCAGTTCCGGATATGCTAATATGTGGAGTATTTTACTTAGTTAGGTAGGTATCTAAAGTATTTGATTTATTTTAATTGAATTTTCTCATTTTAATATCGAGGGCTTTTTACCGCGGATTCGCTCGCGTGAAATTCGTATTTCAAAAGAAGAAACTAAGTACAACACCTATTGTGAAGGTGCACCTAGCCGGCCGACATGGTATTCGCAGCCCCCGTAAATATTCAAATGCCCGTGGGCGCCGTCGGACTACACCTCTGCGTTAGTCTGGTGCGCGTCAACGTACAACGGACCGTCTTGAGGTCTCAGTGCGGAGAATGGCCCACCCGTCTTCCCAAGAGGCTGGGCAGCAAACAACAACAAACAACAACATAGTCTGGTGCGCGCGATATGTCGAGCTTCCCATAAAAAAAAAAGAAAAAGTAACTTAGGCCGGGACCGGAGGGCGAACAGGAAGAGGTTAAACCGTTTCGAAGAAAATAAGCAACAAAGGGCGAGGCCGAAGGCCGAGCTGCGTTCAGGAAGACCTTCAACCTTCTCGAAGAAAGTAAGTAACTGAGGGCGAGGCCTAAGGTCGAGCTGCGTTCAGGAAGACTATAATCCTTCTCGAAGAAAGTAAGTAACTAAGGGCGTGGCCGAAGGCCAAGCTGTATTCTGGAAGACACTAAACCTTCTCGATGACAGTAAGTAACTATGGGCGATAGTTACTTACTTTCTTCAAGACGGTTTATAGTCTTCCTGAACAAAGCTCGGCCTTCGGCCTCGCCCTCAATTACTTAATTTCTTCGAGAAGGTTTATGCTTTTCCTGAACGTAGCTCGGCCTTCGGCCTCACCCTTTTACTTTCTTCGAGAAGGTTTATGGTCTTCCTGAACGCAGCTCGGCCTTCGGCCTCGCCCTCAGTTAGGTACTTACTTTCATCAAGAAGGTTTATAGTCTTCCTGGACGCAGCTCGGCCTTCGGCCTCGCCCTCAGTTAGGTACTTACTTTCATCAAGAAGGTTTATAGTCTTCCTGGACGCAGCTCGGCCTTCGGCCTCGCCCTCAGTTAGGTACTTACTTTCATCAAGAAGGTTTATAGTCTTCCTGAACGCAGCTCGGCCTTCGGCCTCGCCCTTAGTTACTTACTTTCTTCGAGAAGGTTTATGGTCTTCCTGAACGCAGCTCGGCCTTCGGCCTTGGCCACGATTACTTAATTTCCTCGAGAAGGTTTATGCTCTTCCTGAACGCAGCTCGGCCTTCGGCCTCACCCTTTTACTTTCTTCGAGAAGGTTTATGGTCTTCCTGAACGCAGCTCGGCCTTCGGCCTCGCCCTCAGTTAGGTACTTACTTTCATCAAGAAGGTTTATAGTCTTCCTGGACGCAGCTCGGCCTTCGGCCTCGCCCTCAGTTAGGTACTTACTTTCATCAAGAAGGTTTATAGTCTTCCTGAACGCAGCTCGGCCTTCGGCCTCGCCCTTAGTTACTTACTTTCTTCGAGAAGGTTTATGGTCTTCCTGAACGCAGCTCGGCCTTCGGCCTTGGCCACGATTACTTAATTTCCTCGAGAAGGTTTATAGTCTTCCTGAACGCAGCTCGGCCTTCGGCCTCGCCCTTAGTTACTTACTTTCTTCGAGAAGGTTTATGTTCTTCCTGAACGCAGCTCGGCCTTCGGCCTCGCCCTCTGTTACTTACTTCTTCGAAAAGGTTATCGTCTTCCTGAACGCAACTCGGCCTTCGGCCTCGCCCTCAGTGACTTACTTTCTTCAAGAAGGTTTACAGTCTTGCTGTACGCAGCTCGGCCTTCGGCCTCGCTCTCAATTACTTACTTTCTTTGAGTGGGTTTATCGTCTTCCTGAACGCAGCTCGGCCTTCGGCCTCGCCCTTAGTTACTTACTTCCTTCGAGAAGGTTTATTGTCTTCCAGAATGCAGCTCAGCCTGAAGCCTCGCCGTTAGTTACTTACTTTATTTGAGAAGGCTTATCGTTTACCTTACTTAACGCAGATCGGCCTTAGTTACTTACTTGCTTTCTTTGAAATACGAATTTCACGCGAGCGAAGCCGCGGGCAAAAGCTAGTATATTATATATATATAGAAAATGTATACAGGGTGTTATTATAACGGTCAGAAAGTTAATCCCGAAGAGTAAATATCAGAGCAAAATTAAAACAGGAAGGATGACTGGGTCCTCTGTTACTCTGTATTTTAGCTGTTCCGAACATTACATGTTATATTTCGGGTTAAGAATAAGAATAACGTTTATTGGATGTAGAAAAGAAACAAGTACATTATTTCAATATGAGTTATCAACAATATAAATACTTAATATATTCATTAGATAAATCAAAGCCGAAAATGAAGAGAAAAACAATTAAGTAGAAAAATACGTCCCGACCAGGATTCAAACCTGGAACTCCGGTGTAATAAACTCGGCCTTATACCTATTGTTTTATTTTAGTTATTAAAGGCAGGATTATTAAAAATCAACTCTATAGCTCTAGAACAACTAGAATATAAAGAATCGAAATATGGCCAGCGTATAGCTTTCAAGTGATCTCTAGGTTTGTCAGAAACAGTGTCGCTAATTCGTACACATAATTCCTGTAAAATGAACCCAATTATTACTTCCTTTTCAGGAAGCCGTTGTGTACCGTAATAACTCAGAGTACTAACTCTCATTTCCTAAATCTATTCTAGTAAATTCTAAAATCAACATTAAAACACTTACTTTGTACTGTGTGGGGTCGGTACTTAAAAAGAATAGCCCCACTGCATCTCTCCCCGTCGCATGTCGTAAAAGTCGACTAAGGCATAAGAAAATTCGTCAGCCTCGGTAGCTCATTGGCGCGGTTGGTTAGTCAACTGTTATTAAGCAACGCTGAGCGCGGTCAGTGATTGGATGGGTGACCGCTCGACCGTTGGAGGCTGACCGTGGTTCGGATTCCACGTTAAACTGTAGGTCCCTTCCCTTCTTACCTTACTAGGTGGTAGGGTTTATCCCGGCCGGGTTGGTACCACCGCACTGAACGAAACGTCGGTCGAAACGGCTATGTAAATAGTTCGTGTTTTCCGTCCAGTTTAGTGTAGCCGACATGAAATGAAGGGAAGCACTGACATGGCACCTAGTTCACCCTGTGTTATGGGCTGACATCACGGATGTTGTAGGTGATGTAGCCAACCGTGTCAGGTTCCATAAAAAAAAAAAAAAAAAACTTACTAAACTAATTGCTCATTCATCTATAGTCATTAAACCCTTCTGGTTTCCCTCTGTGTTCTATGTGCACGCTTCGACAGCGCTCTCACGCGCCTCGCTTGCGAGCTTGTGAGACCCGCCAAAATTCGAAATGAAAAGTGTTATGATGTTTGTGTTATTGTTATTATTAAATTATGATCAATGTATTACTTGATAACTTAATTTTGTTGTGCTATTCAATAGATGAAATCTATTGTTTTATATTTTCTTCCATATTTTAGGACCTCAACAATACAAACTTTTATTGAACCCCCCCTGAAGGGGGTTGTGGAACTGGCTCCACTAAATTCGTATGGACCCTCTGTCCATACAATATTTATCCATCGCCAGTCCCCGTGACTCCCAACGCAGATAAATTTGTACTTAAGTTACAAATTTATTATTTGTTCCTAGGAGTCCCCGTTTTCTAATCTGTACAAAATATACATCTTCAGACAGATTTACCAATTTAATCTCGTAGTGTTATGTTGGAGTTCAAAAGATATTCTTTTGTCCTCCCTAAAGGCAGAAGTGTATGCTTTTAATTGTGAGTGTATAGTGTATATATTATGGTTTGCATTTCTGTGGCTATCTATTAATATACCTACAGAAATTGTTTTATTCCAAATGATGCGGTCAGGGGTCCACCTTTCACCGAAATCAATTAGGAATATTTTCTTAAGGGTTTATTAAAATTGTGTGCTGGTCATAATCTATATAACCTATACAGGTATATTTAAACCTGATTTACGCAATCTCCCCACGTCCTAGAACGTAACTAGCCATAATGTTGCATGTGCATATATATTACAAAATTTACCTTAGAATTCCACTATCCTAACCGGTCTGACACGATTCACTAAAATCACCTTAAATAAAACACCATTACAAATAGAATAGCGTAAAATATTAAATTCAAACGAAACCACAACACCCGTCACTGAATCTAATCGCGAAGTTAACACTTAATAAAAATATACTTTTATATCAAAATACGGTAAAACCACTGATTTTACATATTTAAATTCGACATATTTTTTAATAATTACGCGTGGTTCAAACACTCTTATATACGTAGGATTTACGAATTTAAAGATCGGGTTTTGTTTCTTTTAATTTTCCCTATATTTTAAAATACCTTCCCAATGTACTAGTCCTCATGGTAGGCCAGTTCGGACATAGTATCATTGTAAAAGCTCTTTGGAAGTCCTTCCATCACCAGTCAAGATTCCAGAATCCAGACGCCTTCATCCAGAACTCAAAAGGCTCAAAAAGAATATCCAAAATATTTTCCGTAAAACTAGTTGACAACCCCTATATCACCCCCAAAGTTACAAAATCCAGACACCTTCATTTGTAACCCCGAAAGCTTTACAGAGATCCCCACACTAAATTTTACGAATCAAACAACCTCTATTCACTGACTTCCCTTATTTGCGTGTAATTTAAGATCAGGTCCCAGCACAATATATGTTAATCCAATTTAAAACCTTCCCAATGTACCAGTCCTCATGGTAGGCCAGTTCGGACATAGTGTCATTGTAAAAGCTATTTGGAAGTCCTTCCATCACCAGTCAAGATTCCATAATCCAGACGCCTTCATCCAGAACTCAAAAGGCTCAAAAAGAACATCCAAAATATTTTTCGCAAACTAGTTGACAACCCCTATATCACCCCCAAAGTTACAAAATCCAGACACCTTCATTTATAACCCCGAAAGCTTTACAGAAGTTCCCACACTAAAATTTACGAAACAACAAACTCTATTCACCGGATTCTTTACAAAATCATTTATGTACTAAGAAAACCTTCCCAATGTACCAGTCCTCATAGTAGGCCAGTTCGGACATAGTGTCATTGTAAAAGCTCTTTGGAAGTCCTTCCATCACCAGTCAAGATTCCAGAATCCAGACGCCTTCATCCAGAACTCAAAAGGCTCAAAAAGAACATCCAAAATATTTTCCGTAAAACTAGTTGACAACCCCTATATCACCCCCAAAGTTACAAAATCCAGACACCTTCATTTGTAACCCCGAAAGCTTTACAGAGATCCCCACACTAATATTCACGAAATTAAATTAATTATATTCACCGGTTTCTTTATCAACCATTTACTAAGAAAACCCAATCAAAAATACACGCGAGCGAAGCCGAGCGAAAATATTCACTAATAAAACCCAATCGAAAATACACGCGAGCGAAGTCGAGCGAAACTTCGTTTTCCCGAACTCAATCGAAAACTCACGCGAGCGGAGCCGTACTAACTTCCGTACCTGGACTCTCGCTAATTACGCACGACCGTCTCCTTCGACTTCCAAATCAGACTGAACTCCCCACGCTCCCCTCCCTCTCCTTTTATAACTTTCCTCGTGTCACAATCCTGACACGCAGGAACAAATCGAACGGTGGCCTCCTAGTATGGCCATGACACGTTCGTGTCACGGAGCGTAATTTTGTATGGAGATCGAATTATGATTTTTAGTATGGGCTGGACACGTTTGTGTCACGCAGGAACAAATCGATCGGCTGCCTCGTAGTATGGCCGTGTCACGTTTCTGTCCGGACTCGTAATTTTGTATGGAGAATAATTTTATGATTTTAGTATGAACTGGACACGTTTCGGACACGATATAAATTCGATTTTGGAGGGAAAACAAACCCTCTTCGTACCTTCCACATGGTACCTAAAGCTGTTTCGCTTGTCAGCGATGCGCTTTACCTCTACTTCGGTGGTTTTAACACCACTTCCCCGCACCCATTGTGCATCTCCGCATGCAGAGAACTGTTGCTTTTGTTATATAAATTAATTGATGTTATTACATGTGCTCTGTTAATAAGTCGACTTTCGCGTCATAACGGAGTGTTTTATTTATATATTTTTGTTTAATATTGTCTATATATTAATTTCTGTACATACGTGATACCATCTTCCGTGTTTGATAATACTAGTCATGTACGGAACCTGGACACGCAGAAACCCATCGAAATCTCCTTAGCATAGTCGTGTTTTATTCATGTCAGGACACGAAACCATTCCTTCATACTAACATCGCTTAACGAAAACCCCTCCCGCACCGCTTGACAAATTACCTCAGGTCGCTCCGCCTCGCCCCGCGGCCCACGCGCGCCCGCAGCTCGGTAATACCTCGCCCCTTGTCTTGTTTACCTCATACCTCTCTCCGCCCCGCGCGCACGCTCCAACGGATATTTATTTGAACATTTATGCGTAAAATGAATGTTGGCGTCATACTCAATGAAACGTTGTTTTGTTTTATTTAATGTTTTTGTTTAATAACTGGTACTTTGTTTATATACTCTTCCCTTTATAAAATGTTTAGTGTTTTAGTTTGAATCACTAATAAATAATTATTAAAATAATTTTAAACCCTGTGCGATATCTTCACACAAATCACGAAACTTCAAATTCCCATAAACTCCGTCATGTCCCGAATCCAGACACACAGGAACAAATAGACCAGCGACCTCATAGTATGGCCGTGACACGTTTTTGACACGCAGGAACAAATCGCTCGGTTGCCTCGTAGTATGGCCGTGACACGTTCGTGTCACAGCGCGAAATTTCGTATGGAGATAGAATTTAATTTTTAGTATGGGCTGGACACGGTTGTGACACGCAGGAACAAATCGAACGGTGGCCTCGTAGTATGGCCGTGACACGTTCGTGTCACGATACTATTTTAGTATGGAGATAAAATTAGATTATTAGTATGGGCTCGACACGAATTGGACAAGCAGGAACAAAACGAACCGTAGCTCCACAGTATGGCCATGACACATTCGTGTCCTGACACAAATTTAGTATGGAGATAAAAATAAATTAATAGTATGAGCTTGTCACGTTTCTGACACGTAGGAACAAAACGTACGGTGGCCCCGCAGTATGGGCGTGTCACGCTCATGTCCTGACAATAATTCATTCTTTCATACTAACAACTCGCAGCGAAATAATCACTCCTCGCGCCCCTTGACTCGCTACCTCAAGCCGCGCCTCCAACGGCGTGATGATACCACGATCTCCGTCCCCGCGCCCGCAAGACGCGCGTCTTCTTACCTCACCTCTCCGCTGTTTCGTACGCACCCATGTCTTGTTCCCCTCTCACCGCGTGTCAGGATTACCTCATGCTACCTTCCCCGCCTCGGCGCTCTATAGTGTTTTATATGCGAACCAACTGATGTTATTATATTTATTGTTTGTCTAATTGCGCGTCGTATTGTAATGGCCATTCGCGCCATTTTATTTCTTAGTGGAGTGTGCAGTTACGTTTGAATTTATTAGGTGATTGTAATTTAAATTATTTTATTAATATTTTAATGAAAAGTTTTAATGTTCTAAATTTTAGCTTTGAATTACTATTGACTATATATTTATCTTTTTTACCTTGTGTGATTCCATCACACCGGCTTGAGCCGCCAGCGCGTTTTTCTCTTCATTTTCGGCTTGGGCTAATGAAGAAATATACACCATTATGACCGGGAGGACACATTATTGTCGTATATTTTCGTCTTGAGATAATGAATGGTATCTGATTTGGGATCAAATTCAACGCTTTTAAATTTAAATGTGATGTCGTGCGCATTCAAATTCAATCATTTCTGTCCACTTCCTATTTTCTGATCACACATTTGGGACAATTGCAGTTCTTGTCTTATCTTATTTTTTATATCACTACACTACATACCTAGCTAGTGACATGGGCTGACGTCATCGGTACTAATTTCTTATCAGAAATGTGTAATCAGTATCTACAGCTGAACACTCCGCCATTGTATATTTACTTCTGTATTACATCTGGTGACGAGTGCGTGGAGCAGAAAACTCAAATGGATAATCATGATGACCCGCCCTGGTTTATCATTATACCATTTATTATTTTGGCTGTAAGTTCAATATTTCTTTGTTATTTATTCAATTTAGGCTAATACAAATATACGTTAAGGCGCAGCACTATCAAACATCGGTTTGTCGTAAACAACTGTGAGTTTGATGATACAAAGAATATATGGCTTTCTACAAGACATACTACGCCCAAGGTAGGAGCCCAAAACGCAATCGAATCTGTTTGACTCCTTATAATAAAAAATCGCTATATAAGCTCACGGTAAATTGAGAAAACCTATATTTCCGTGCCGTTCATCATAATATAGTCATGTAAATTTACATAAAGGTGAGTATATCATTTATTAAATATTACCTACGACACAATTAAATATTTATTGATTCTGCACTTACGTCCTCCAAACTCAGTGATTTACGATAAACATCAACAGAGAGAAACCGATTTTTGGAAGATTAGAAAATGCAAAACACAAAATTTCAACATACAAAATCTCGAGCTTATAGAGGCTCGACCGTGAGATTTTTTTTTTCATTTCGTTGCGTACAAGCATTGTACAAGCAACGTGCACCAGTAAATAATTGTATGGCACATTTAGTACCAGCTGTAGCAAGCTCTGGCGCCTCTAGGCCCTGCATTTTTAACCATACAAATATTTACTTCAGTATATAAAGAAATGTGAAAAAAATGTCATGATCAGGACTCTGAAATGCTTCTATATTTCCAATTACTTAATCATCAGATGGGTATCTTGTACCACTTGACTATTCACCGTGTCGCTAACTACATAATTATGTAGGTAGATACTACGTGCTACGTAATTTATTTAGATTATTTCTTCATCTTTTCAGATCGGCATACTAGCCGGAGGTATCTTCAGCGTGATTCGGATGAAAAGGCAAAGAGCACTGATGGCTAACGGTGGAGTAACAGTTACAAAGACTGTGAGCGTAAAAGCAATGAAAGTAATATTGTAAAACTGAATAATTGTATAAAATCGTGTCCGTCACGGAGGAAGCATACGCGTTACAGCTCGACGGTGTCTCTACGTCTGAACTTTTAAATAAAATAAATTTCTTCGTAAAATATTATTAGAAATGTTTTGTTAATTAGCGCTGAGACGTATCCTCTGCACTTGAAATAATAATATAATGGCTGTGATATCTCCACCTTAAAAAATAATTTCGAATTATATTTTTCCTTAACAGTAAACTAATTTGAATTAAAAAGAATTGAATCGTTTAAGTGTTTCCATTGACTAATTGACTAATTGACACTCAAGTGTTTCCATTGACTAATTGACACTCAAGTGTTTCCATTGTCTAATTAACTAATTGACACTCAAGTGTTTCCATTGACTAATTGACTAATAGACACTCAAGCGTTTCCTTGACTAATTGACACTCAAGTGTTGACATTGACAACAACCCGATTGCCTCTGCACGCCTCTACTACGTTCCGAATCCGTCCATCATACAAGGCGGGGCGCGTTTTGAGATATGAGAGGCGGCGTAGTTCACTCAGGTATTATTGGGTCTTGCACGGGCCGACGCACTCAATATGTCTTGTCTGTTATTGATGTTGGTTCAATATAGGCTTTAACTGCACGACTGCGCACATATATCTGATATTCACAGTTACGTGAACGTTTGTTCTGTGAACTCAATGGACTGGATGGAAATGAAATGACACAAGTGTCATTTCATTTCGATCCAGTCTATACTCGTTTTTCAAATCGTCATCGCTACTCCTTGTGTAACGTAACAGAAAAATCTGATAAATAGTCCCAGAATTAATTCAATTGGTCCTTTGGTAAAATCAGGAGCCCTAACATGCCAAAAAGAAGACAAAAACTTAAAATTTGCAGCTAAATTGTATGCCTGTCCTGTCGCCATTCAACTCATGAAATATAGGTAACACCTTTTTTCTTGTTGTTAAAAAATAAGTGCGGGTTGATGCCACCGCACTGAATGAAAGGACGGTTGAAACGGCTATGTAAATAGTTTGATTTCCGTCCAGTTCAGTATAGCCGGCAAGACCGTAGGGAAGCACTGACATGGCACCTAGTTTACCAAGGTGTTATTGGCTGACATCACGGGTGTTAGTAGGTGATGTAGCCAACCGTGTCAGTTTCCAAAAAAAAAGTTAATATTTCACGCAAAGGCTGTTGTTTGAAATGTTTCTTTCTGGCTCGCGATTGGTCGCAGCTCAGTTAATGAAAATTGAACGATATTTATAAATATTTTCTAACTCGTAGTGGTAAAGACCGAACGATAAATTGTAGGTTTTCAACTCGCCTTTTATATAAATTCAGGCTAATGACTGCAGCATTCTTCCGTTTTCTGTTTTCATTTTGTTACGACGAAATTCGCTGTACATTGTTGGAATAGATAATGGCTTTCGTTGTCATGCGTGAAAAATGCAAATTCGATTATACGAGTGCCTATATATTTTTTTTTCAACTTTAAATATATTTCACATCGGACGCGAATGCTCGTATTAAAATAGAACAAAATGAATTTACCTTCACGCTTCGCCACGTCCGCAAGAGCCGACAGACCATTTTTAAAATACCCTCTTTCAGAGCGTTCATTGATTTTGATTGCATATCGCACAATGTTGGGTACTTATCATCCTATTTAGGTGATTGCAGTTTCAATTCCAACCAAGTTCAACATATTTTACTAAATAAGGTATGATAAAGTTAAAGTACTTGGTCTAAAGACAACGACCATTAAAGTTTCCACAGTTACATACCTACCCATACATAACTTAACAACTAAAACTGCATACTTAATGAAATAAATTTAGAAGAAAGGTAAACTAATGAATGAAGCATACAAAATTATCATTCCTGTATGTGGAATAACATTCAGATATAAAGTTTAATAAATTCCGAAAGCTGATTGAAACGAATACGTTTGGTCATTTCGAGCTCTGCATTATATTTTTTCTGATGTTAATATTTTTATTAAAGAATTAGCAATCAATCGGGTTCCATCATTCTATGGTTTCGCAGCCTCACTTGAACTCGGACGGCGTCGCAACATAAGCGGCGGCGGGCGGTGCGGCGGCGGAGGCGCCGGCGGCGGCGGCGTGGACGCCTCTTCAGCGGCGCGGCAAGCTCGCCACTTCGACACCTGCGAATGAAAATCGCCCCAGTGTTTACTGTTTGAATTGCATTTCAATCGCCTCGCACTATTTATTGCGTCACACGGCCGGCCGCGCGGGACGAGCGACAAAAATCAAGCCTTTTAGCTCCGTTGTAAACGGTGTTGTAGTTCGAGTCCAAGTTAGGCACGACGAAAGATCAACATGCACACACAATACTACTTATTTACGTACAAACAAAACTGCATAGCTATAAATTGTAATGAGGCGGTAAGCTTAATTTGTGAAGCGTTACTTGACTTGCTGATTTGCTGATCGATCGATCTTCAAAGTTGTTTTGTGTGTGTGTTTTTTTTTTGTTGAAGGTTTTTTTCCACATGGCGTGTGAAATGGGCCTCGGTTGGACATCGCCAAATCTTTCATTTACGAATTAGTTTCGGTAACTTCCGCTAACGCTAGACACAACCCCAACATGTCAGTGCAATATCACAAAGCGGGTTTATAGTGACAACATTCTATAACTGCATTACACACCTTTGTGTGTATTGTGAAAGTATATGCTATGGTATGTATATTTCAGGCAACGTATTTAACTTGCGAAGTTTTTTGTCAGTTTTTCTTTGTGTTAAATTAGAACTGGCGGAACTTTCGACGTGTCCAAGCGTAGGTTACCTACCTATGGATAAAATTATACAATACAAAAAGAAAGAAAGAAAGAATGTTTATTTTCTCTATTTTAAAAGTACATCATGTATACATACGAGTGTTAGAGAGAAAAATAGATCTATCACAGTCTGTGCCGAGACACACCAGCTCAATACTGAGGCGGTATATTGCGGCGCTGATTTTAAGTCAGTCCAGTGTGTCAGCCAGCTTGCACGGTTTTTGACGTGATAACGTCACGTCTTATAAATTGATGAACACCGGCTGCACGCACGAAAAAGTGTCACGTTCCATCTGAGCCTGTGTGTGCAAGCGAGAGCGCGTAACAAGCGATAGAGAGGCACAATTACCACTTTATGACGTTATCGCGTAAAACTATGGTCCGTAAACCGACTTTACAGATTTTTTATAATATAGTAATTTAATATTAAATTAAATATTGTTTAATCGATCAAATAGAGTTTAATTATTTTTATGAATTTTGTTATCCTTTTAATGTTACTCGTACCGTACCTACATTGCAATCAAATAATAATAGTATAAGATACAATTAACTATAATTATCATCAATCAATACTAATAATAAATCTGTAAGAGATGGTCATGGAGTAAATTACTTTGTTTTATGAGATAGTGTTTGTAGACTCCATGTATGATACTAAAACTAAATTGACGATTTTTAGAAATATTTTCTGTATATATGTATGTATGCATGTATGTATGTTCCTCCATAACTCTTAAACCGATCATCCGAATTCGATGAAACTTAGTACGAGCACATATAACAATGCGGGACGCAGGATAGGCTAAATAAAATTCACTTCCGGTTACGCTAAGATGTGGCTCTCATACAAACCAATTTGTTCAGAGCGCCGAAATTAAGGTACAGAGCGGGCTTACTTACTTTATTCTTTTTAAATACGAATTTTACGCGAGTGAAGCCGCGGGCAAAAGCTAGTATATTATAATAAGCCAATAATCGCATCAAGCAAGATGTATGCGAATAGCGTTCAGGCCACATGAACCAAACTTGGAATGGAGCTACTGCAATCACAGGGGAATTGTAAAACGAACAGCTAGGCAGTCCCAATCCCGTTCGGGCCGGCTCGATCGTCGGGGATTTCGTGAATCACGTCTATTTCCCGAATCATGGAGTTTGTAGGGTTCGAAGTGCTGGCGTGGATCAACAATTTAGCCATATTGTTGCTATCGTATCAATGCAGTCATATGCCAGTGCTTCACCGTTTAGTCTACAATAACCTGTGTTCACAGGCGTTAAATTATTTGAACATAATTTACTTGAACACTTCTCTATTTGACAGTGTGTGGTCGGATTTTGTTTGTATTGGTTTTTAAATCCTATGCAATCTCTATGAAAAAGTAACGGTCAATTATATCTCTATCTCTACTTCTTATAAGAGGAAACATCTGTCTGTATGTATGTTTAAGGTAAACTCCGGAACCACTAAACAGATTTTGATGCGGTTCGCACCAATGGAAAGAGTAGTTCTTGGGGCTCACTATAGCCTTAGAACTGAACATTATCAAAGAAAGTGTAGTATGGACGGGAGAGAGAGATATAATATAAGAGAATCGATTATTTATTATCTTAATTGCCGTTTAAATAGAATTTTCTATTAAACCGAGTCTACCACTGTCTGTATATATATGCAGGTATTCAAATTGTTGTATACCTATAGCCGAGCTGGTCGACGAGTAAGTTTTAAACCTGTATATATTTCACACATAATTTTACAAAATACTTGCTGAATATCATCAGTTAAACTAATCATTTCAGCAACTGTACATTATATTTTTTTATAGAAACTGACACGTTTGCCTACATCATCTTCTACATCCGTGATGTCTGCCCATAAGACCTTCGTAAACTAGGTGCCATTTCAGGGTTCCCTTCGGTCGTGCCGGCTACACTGAACTAGACGGAAAACACGACTATTTACATAGCCGTTTCGACCGACGACGTTTCATTCAGTGCGGGGCGGTCCAACCCGCCCGTACCACGTAGTAAGGTAAGAAGGGAAGATTTCACCGAAATATCAAAGACACAGTGACTAGAAAATATAACCTTAGAACAAAATATAGGTAACCCGAAATTTCTGAGTTTCAATCCAGCAAACCTTTACTGCAGCGCACATCGCTTCGTATCCATCGAGTCGACAAAACGGACGAAATACATGTCTATTCGCCTCCGTCAAACTCCAAATGTATGAGCGGGCTACTAGCAGGGAGAGGATGTATTCCTGTGTAGAGGAGGGTACAGTGCGATAAAGCTATCTCGAAATGTCTTCGGACGCATATCGAATTGAGAGAACTAACATCTGTGAGCAGCTCCACTAGCGAGTTAGTCGGGTTTGGACGCAGGTTTCTGAAGTATGCTTAAGAGCTAGGGTATATCCTCAAATCAGTAAATCTACACGTTATTGTTTAATCGTATCGCTAGCTAGAGTGTGGAATTTGTCTGTAGGCGAGTGTGTGTGCCCCGATTCCTCACATTTTCGGGGCCTCAAATTTTCGATATAAGCGGAATAATCCGCTTTGTGCTGCAAGCAATCGGATAAATGACACCACAATAACGACCACAACGTTTAGCAAAATATTGGGACAAGCTAACTAGTAAAGTTTTCTACTGCACTACTATGGGAGGACCGTATCAAGGTGAGAGGTCGTATCCTATCCTGTCGCCGTTCAGCACGGCATCTTGCCCTTATTCCCCTAGTCGCCTTTTACAACGTGCACAGGTAGAGATGCTGTGGGACAATTTTTTACAAGTGGCGCACCCCCCGGTATTACAGACTTTATCTTTAGTTATAGTAGAGTATAGAACGAGATAGCTAAGCGCGTCAAGATGAAATGAAAGCGATGTGAATGTGCCGACGACGCGCTGCCGTCAACGACAAAACAATCGGAACACAATTCGGGCGTGATTTGCTTTCGATTGTCTACGTGAGCGAAAAAGTTACGAACGGCGAGCCGCGTACACGTTGTCGAGGCGATTTAGAGGTTCAAATTGTGCGTCACCTCTCGACGTATTTTTTGCGTCTGATGGAGAGATTTGAGTGTCGCCGTCTGATCTGACATAACGCTTAGGCGTCGCCCGCTGACGTTGAGAAAGGTTACGTTGTAAGGACGGCGATAAATCGAATTCGTGAGATTTTTTTCTGGCCAAAAACTGCTATTCAAGGTAAGATTTGAATGAAAATTGCTTTTGTGCTTCTCTGATTTCAGGATTCTTCTACAAAATAGCTTATATCTAAAATTCCAATATGCAACTGAGTTATGTATGATCTCTCACTGCTGCGAGTTCCGAGAAAGAAAAGTAAGTATATAATGATTTACAATAAAAAAAAATTACAGAAATGAGGAAACGTTTTAGAAAACTGTTTTTATAAATAGCGCGACATGTGGCGCTGAGCCTACCCACGAATATTCGGTCGCATGCGGGGGTTGCGAATGTCATGCCCGCCTGACAGGTGCCTATTCACGTCTCTCTTGAAGGACCCGAGACTGTACTTGGGGGGAAATTTATGGATAAGTATATTATTAAGAAATACTTCAACCCAATTCCAGAATTCATCGACCACGACTACAGCTGTGGGCATATGGATAACAGATATAAGTAATGCAAATAGGCAGAGTGGCCAGGCTCACCTTTATGCTGTAAATAATAATGTACTTGGGAGCGGTAGTATTGCCTCATTATTTGTAAGTAAATACCATAATACATATAAGTTAGTAACAAAATATTGCGACTTGCGAAGTTTGTTTGTTAGTTCTTCTTCGCTTTTAAATAGAACTGGCGGTATTTCGAGGCTTATCCAAGAGGAGGATACCTCCTATGAATCAAATTATACAAATAAGATTTATACACACAAGTAACGAAATATGGTTATTCTAAGCTAAGGGTTTAATTATTCTTCAATAAATATTTCCCTGTCAAAGTTTGCTGTTAGTGGAGCGCTTAAATAATTCATCAGTGCACAGGCGACAGTACTAATACTCCTAGGTGTTCGTTAATTAATTCTTTTGAAAGTTTGCCCTAAAGCAGGATCCCACGCCGCCCACGCCGCCGCCCGCCCACGAGCCGCAAAGCACTTGGGCGCCGCCCCAGCCACTCTAACATCTATCTATTTCATTTATTATCCAGTGACTAGTTAATAGAGAAATGCTTACTGAACAAAATACACGGATATCTTTAAAAATATATATATAACATTGTTTATAAAATAGCTGAAAGTGGGTGAATGAAACTGCAAATATGTATAATTTTGAATGCAATTGTTCACTTTAAAATTAAATAAATTTAATCACAATCACACTCAAATGATGAAAAATCCGCACACAACACCTATTTTACGTATAATATTTAAATATATTATACAAGGAGAATACCTACGGGAGACGCAACGCTACTGCGTTTGTATCGGAGCACGGCTAGCCATAAATCCCTACTACTACGAAAATCGAAATCGCAATTTAATCTTTTATGACGTGACTTGTCTATCTCCGTTACCCATATCGCGCCCCGCGATATGGAGAGAGACAGAGCGAGCAAGGCGAGCGACAGGTTTGTTATCGCTGTCTTGGCTCGGGTATCTGGTAGTAAGAGCCGACCGTCCGACCAATCGGAAGCCTTGCTTGACGGCAACTTGACGGGATCACTACGAATGCCAGTCACAAACAGACAATGATGGTGCGGTATATTTGTGAATTTTGAAATTGTTATTTGTAATATTATTTCAAATAGTTTTTACTGAAAGAATATTATTGTTTGAATCCAAAAAAAATATTGAAAAATTAAACAAGACTGTTGTTTTAATATTTTTGAAAAGTTGTACTAATAATCAGTGATAGGAATAAGTAGGGCTTATTTACCTAAATTTCGAGGAACAGAGTAAAAGATTGGAGACTTCCTTAAGACAATATTTTTTTCCGGTTTAATAATATTCATGGTGTTTTAATTTCGCGATTTGAAAAAAGTGGCCACCATTTTGAACTTTTTAGTTACTGGACCGATTGCTTTCAAAATCGATATCTGGGTGTCAGTGTGAGCTCTGAATACGAATCTGTAGTAAAAATTTAAAAAAGTGGCCGCCATTTTGAACTTTTTAGTTACTGGACCGATTTCTTTCAAAATCGATATCTAGGTGTCTGTGTGGACTCAGAATACGAATCTGTAGTCAAAATAAAAAAGAAGTGGCCGCCATTTTGAACTTTTTAGTTACTGGACCGATTTCTTTCAAAATCGATATCTGGGTGTCTATGTAGGCTCTGAATACGAATCCGTTGTCAAAATTTAAAAAGTGACCGCCATTTTGAACTTTTTAGCTACTGGACCGATTGCTTTCAAAATCGATATCTGGGTGTATGTGTGGGCTCTGAATACGAATCTGTAGTAAAAATTTAAAAAAGTGGCCGCCATTTTGAACTTTTTAGTTACTGGACCGATTTCTTTCAAAATCGATATCTAGGTGTCTGTGTGGACTCAGAATACGAATCTGTAGTCAAAATAAAAAAGAAGTGGCCGCCATTTTGAACTTTTTAGTTACTGGACCGATTTCTTTCAAAATCGATATCTGGGTGTCTATGTAGGCTCTGAATACGAATCCGTTGTCAAAATTTAAAAAGTGACCGCCATTTTGAACTTTTTAGCTACTGGACCGATTGCTTTCAAAATCGATATCTGGGTGTCTGTGTGGGCTCTGAATACGAATCCGTTGTAAAATTTAAAAAAAGTGGCCGCCATTTTGAACTTTTTAGTTACTGGACCGATTGCTTTCAAAATCGATATCTGGGTGTATGTGTGGGCTCTGAATACGAATCTGTAGTAAACATTTAAAAAAGTGGCCGCCATTTTGAACTTTTTAGTTACTGGACCGATTGCTTTCAAAATCGATATCTGGGTGTCTGTGTGGGCTCTGAATACGAATCCGTTGTCAAAATTTAAAAAAAGTGGCCGCCATTTTGAACTTTTTAGTTACTGGACCGATTGCTTTCAAAATCGATATCTGGGTGTATGTGTGGGCTCTGAATACGAATCTGTAGTAAAAAATAAAAAAAGTGGCCCCCATTTTGAACTTTTTAGTTACTGGACCGATTGCTTTCAAAATCGATATCTGGGTGTCTGTGTGGGCTCTGAATACGAATCCGTTGTCAAAATTTTAAAAAAGTGGCCGCCATTTTGAAGTTATTAGTTACTGGGCCGATTGCTTTCAAAATCGATATCTGGGTGTCTGTGTGGGCTCTGAATACGAATCCGTTGTCAAAATTGAAAAAAAGTGACCGCCATTTTGAACTTTTTAGTTAATGGACCGATTGCTTTTAAAATCGATATTTGTTTGGCTGTGTGGGCTCTGAATACGAATCCGTTGTCAAAATCTTAAAAAAGTGGCCGCCATTTTGAACTTTTTAGTTACTGGACTGATTACTTTCAAAACCCATATCTACATGTCTGTGTGGGCTCTGAATAACAATATGTAGTTAACATAAAAAATATGATATCGATTTTGAAAGCAATCGGTCCAGTAACTAAAAAGTTCAAAATGGCGGCCACTTTTTTTAAATGTTGACAACGGCTTCGTATTTAGAGCCCACACAGACACCCAGATATCGATTTTGAAAGCAATCGGTCCAGTAACTAAAAAGTTCAAAATGGCGGCCACTTTTTTTAAATTTTGACTACAGATTAGTATTCAGAGCCCACACAGACACCCAGATATCGATTTTGAAAGCAATCGGTCCAGTAACTAAAAAGTTCAAAATGGCGGCCACTTTTTTTTAATTTTTACTACAGATTCGTATTCAGAGCCCCCACATACACCCACATATCGATTTTGAAAGCAATCGGTCCAGTAACTAAAAAGTTCAAAATGGCGGCCACTTTTTTTAAATTTTGACTACAGATTCGTATTCAGAGCCCACACAGACACCCAGATATCGATTTTGAAAGCAATCGGTCCAGTAACTAAAAAGGTCAAAATGGCGGCCACTTTTTTTAATTTTTACTACAGATTCGTATTCAGAGGCCACACATACACCCAGATATCGATTTTGAAAGCAATCGGTCCAGTAACTAAAAAGTTCAAAATGGCGGCCACTTTTTTTTTATTTTGACTACAGATTCGTATTCAGAGCCCACACAGACACCCAGATATCGATTTTGAAAGTAATCGGTCCAGTAACTAAAAAGTTCAAAATGGCGGTCACTTTTTTTAATTTTGACAACGGATTCGTATTCAGAGCCTACATAGACACCCAGATATCGATTTTGAAAGCAATCGGTCCAGTAACTAAAAATTTCAAAATGGCGGCTACTTTTTTTAAATTTGACTACAGATTCGTATTCAGAGTCCACACTGACACCCAGATGTCAATTTTGAAAGCAATCTGTCCAGTTACTAAAAAGTTCAAAATGGCGGCCACTTTTTTTAAATCGCGAAATTATAACACCATGAATAGGTATTATTAAACCGGAAAAAAATATTGTCGTAAGGAAGTCTCCAATTTTTTACTCTGTTCCTCGAAGTTTAGGTAAATAAGTCCTACCTATTCCTATCACTGATAATAATAATACTTATTATAATAATACATAATATACAATATATTAGTTTTGTATAGGTATATTTGTTTTATAATTATAAAAAATAGAAAACGTAATATTAAAGAAATAATAACAATACATATTATAAATTGAATTCATCCATGTCATTGCCATAAAAAAACTAACACCCATATACAATAATTGATTTCAAATTTCTTTCCAGTCTGTCAAATTTGCCTATCATGTGTACGCGCCCAGTATGGCGCGCAGTCGTGCTCCTAGCTCGCGGAATTTTTGTATTTTACACGCTTTAAGCATTGTATTATCATTAAAATGACCTAATTATGAAAGGTTACGCCATCTTTTGTCATTCCTGATGATCTTGAGCTCTTTCGACACGCACGAACTGCACAAATCGCCATTTTGCGTAGTGCACATATACGTGTTCTTCGTTCCCAAGTCGCGAGCGCACTGACGGTCGATCCCGCAGCAGCGCTATATGTTAGTGCAAATGCTCTAACACGCGGCTAATTTTCCTATATATTAGCGCTCGACGGTTGCCACTCCCGTAGGTATGCTCGGTGATATTATACAAAGAAATTTCAAAATATTTATAACCATTGTGAAAATTTTCATGTAATATTTAAGTTGTTTAATATACCTACTTAGTTAAGTTTCAATCGCAACTTTACTCGTACCCAAAAAACCTCAAATGGAAGCAAGTGTATCTTAAAAAATACTTGCACGTCTCATCTGCCAGTTTATTTTATTGTCCGGTATCTATCATCGGAACGTGAGGGTGCGATATATTGTGGCGAGTGTCGCCGGATAAATGACCTCCGCCCGCCTCGGCGAGGCGTCGTCATCAGTTACTCTTTCAATCGATTTATTATCTACTGGTCTCGTCAGAGGGACTCTGACGAGGCCCGTAAATAATGTTGAAACCTAATAAGTACGTACAGTGAAAAATTTCACATTCGAAAAGGGATATTTCGCACTTTAGCTGAGTGGAAAGAATAGTTTCGTCAGCCTCGATAGCTCAGTGGTGCAGACAGTCGACTGTCGCTATTGATGGTTAAGCAACGCTGGGCCGCCGCGCCGGTCAGTACTTGGACGGGCGCCCGCTCGATCGTTGGAGGCTGACCGTGGTTCGGATTCCACGTAAAACTGTAGGTCCCTTCCCTTCTTACCTTACTAGGTGGTAGGGCTCAACCCGCCCGGGTTGGTACCACCGTTTGTGTTTTCCGTCCAGTTCAGTGTAGCCGGCACGACCGAAGGGAAGCACTGACATGGCACCTACTTCACCCGGTGTCATGGGCTGACATCACGGATGTTGTAGGTGATGTAGCCAACCGTGTCAGTTTCCATAAAAAAAAAGTTTACATGTTACGACACTATTTTGGCTCTATATTATTTTCAAGTAACTTTTTTTTTAATTTTATTTATTAGAAAACACAGACACTCTCATAACAGGAACCTATAACACCATTAACGGTTCCGTAAGATACGGAATCCTAAAAAAACCTGTGATCGAGCTATTCTCGGCTGCGGTTCATATTGTTCTATTGATAAAGCAAAGCGGTGCAACTAAAGTACTTTTGTGTGGAGGCGGCGGCGGGGGCGGCACGGCGGCGGCGGGGGGGGCGGGTCGGTAGTGCGGCTCCGAGCTGGGCTGCAGTCACTCGGATAATCCCTTACACCGTCGACTGCCAACGCTCACGTTTATTTAGACTTACTATTCAATATTCATCACTGAACCTTAACTGCAGCACTTACGAACAATTTGTGTGTTAAAGCTGCGCGTTATCTGTTTGTATGTGTGTTGGATATTTTGTTATATAAAAAATATTACAGACGCACATGATGTTGCGAATGAAGGGTTTCGCTGAAGCAACACGTTAGCACAGGAAGGGGTGCACTTTTTAGCTGCCAAAAATACAAAATAATATAATGGGTAACAATATATTTTTTTCATTTATTTATTTGGAGACACCAACGAGTAACACATAGAATACAAAAGGGTTTACAAAATGTGGTGACATATAAAACAAATATATTGTTTTAATGCATACAATTTTATTTACTTTCCGTAAATAGGTCTAGGGCTAGCTAGCCATTCAAAGGGGCAACGCAGCCAGCGTATTGGGTACTGTGGCGGAGTCGACTGAGTTGGACGAAATTTTTTACTTACAGTAAGTCTTATGTACATTATTAGTATTTAGTTTTTATTTATTTATTAGGTTAATTTTATTTTATTAGTATTATAAGGTTTTATTGTGTTTTGGAAAATCAATAATGTTCAACATAATTATGTAAATAATTAATTCAAGTAAAGTCAAAATAATATTATGGTTTGGAGTAGATTACCTACCAATGGATGAAATTATATTTACTTGTTTACAAAAGAAAATATTAATTTATTGCCCTTTATAAAACCCTTTATACTTCAATTTGTTTAACCTTCTCCGCATTGCTCCTTCTCGCGTTTTGAGCTCTTTGGCCGCATGAATGTTATCTATCACAATAGTGACGCATGAATAATGTAGGTGTGAAGTCTAGTTGGCTTAGTAGAAGCGCGAGATAGATAATGATCGCTCGAAGTCTAGCTAGGAGGCGAACTGAAATGTGTGTGGAATAAACAGCGGATGGCTGCGGAGTCAGTTTGACTTTCGTCGATTTGTTTGAGTAAAGGACACGAGGCAGGATTGCTTTCAGTCGGATAGCTTCAAAACTCTGCTCAATAAATGTGTAAACACTTTGAAATTCTAAATTAAATCCGAGCCCTCATTATTTTCAGTGAAATCCCTGAAGTTAAATATAGCCTATAGCTTAAAACATTTTAGTTTATTGCTTTAAACTTTCATATCTATCTATATTGTTATTTAACTATTGTCCAACATAATTGGGTACACAAATCATAAATAATTTATTATGTACAAGTCTTCATTAGGTAGGAATTTATTTAAAATGTATAACCATGCTATTAATAGATATTTTATGGTGAAGTGTGGCACCTATTTCAGACAGGAACACGGTGTAAAATGATAACATGACGCATGTTAGGTTTCATAAAAAAATTAATTGATAACCCCACTCATGGTAGGTGAGCGGAATATACGAGTATTACAATATACGGATACTTATCCAGGTAATTCTCCAAGGTATTCTTCCTCTGGTTAACCTAAACGCAATTTCAGATATTCTGCCTCTATCATGCTGTTAGCCAAACTAAAAGTTGTTGATCAAAGGATTCAATTGAACCGAAACTGAATGTAAACTGACGACCTAAAACTAAAGCGTCGACCTAAAACCGGAGAATGCAGACAAACGAATGAACTAGTGGACTGTAGGCGGGCGGCGGCGGCGGCGGCGCGGAGGCACCGAATATATTATATTTGGCGGAGCGGACGTTCGCTACTCTACAGGTTTTAGTTTGGTTGAGCCATAGTATAATAAAATGCTGTGTTTCACCATGGCAAAAGTTTACTTATAATAAAAGTAATATAGCTCTACGTACATCTTCTGGAATATACTCAGTACAAATTAAACTGATGGTTTCATAGTAAATAAAGGTACCTACCTAAGGTTGATTATTTTGTGGCATATATAATCTAGTTCGATATGATGTGCTTCATACATATTTCATACATTATTGCTATAAAGTATAGTCAATTCGATCAATTAGATTAAACTATATATAAAGGTAAAACTATATAAAACTATCACTTCATTTATACTTTTTCCAGTGAAATAATGGGCACATAGTGCAGATTCAGTATGTGAAAAAAAAAGCATAATGTTACCAAAAAGAAGTGAGCAGAGTTTATTAAAGTGGAGTTCATGAGCGCAGGTCACAAGCAACACCTACGTAGAAATCTCCATAAAACAAATAATACAAATTGTCTTCTTTTTCCACAATTTCTTTCAACGGAGGGTCCGCAGCATTTTCGATATCGATGATCGTTCCCCGTGTGCTTTCTTGTTTGAAAAATCCTTATATTTTTGGGCCAAAGGCCAAAATGTAGGTATGATAAGCCTGAACCTGTCCGTGAGAGTTTATTTGGTGAAAATCGGATGAGTACTTTGACGCTATCGCAAGTTGTAGGTACTGAGCGTGTGCTCTCGACACTTGGGGAGATGGTGGTGACGTCATCGGTGGTTGGGGGGAGGTCGAGTGCACGGTTTTGTGTAGTCGCCCGAATGGGTCTTTAAGGCGTGGTAGCGTTCACGTTTGTAGGTTGTATAGTTTGGCAGCACGAAACCGTCGAAAGTACATTACTTTATGTCGCCAACTTTCCACCAACGCTTCGCAACAAGGGAACGCCGCCCCTTGTTGCGAAGCGTAAAACGTAGATCGAATTCACGTCAAAATTTAAGAACCACTGGACTAGAGTCTATTAATAGTATTGTCGCGCACGCCCTAACACTTTTAATAACTATGCTGCGGGACGCCACAACAATAGCACACCATCGCCGGCGCGGCATCTGCTCGCACTGCCTGCACCAAGCTGAGCTCTCCGCCACCGCCGCGCCCCGCCCGCCTAAGGTCTACCGCAAGCGGTGGCGGCGATGGCGGCGGCGGCGAGGCGTAGCCTGTGGCACCGCTGCTGCTGCCGGCAGCGATATGCACTCCATTATTCAAGCGTTTTTATCACTACTGCATAGAGGCGACAATAAAAATAAAAATAAAATCGTGTTGCATGCACGGTTTGTACATACAATTATGGTTAGGTTAGGTTAGAACTGCGACCACAATGCAAATCTGACTCGGTTTTTTTAATTAACCATATTATAGTCGAAACTGTTAAGTGGCCGACGAGGTGGCCGACTTAACCTCAAACTTCAAACATGAATATCTCAGAAACCAGACATTTCCGCGGAGGGGACGTTAGGTGAGGGTGAGGGCGAGACACTCGCCCCTCTCCCCAGCAAGGTAAAAAAAATTGTTTAGATAATTTTTTTTTTCAAACCGACGTCTTGGGGGCAGGACTCTCCTCAATGACCTTGAGCGCACAGGGCGCACCGCGGCACGGCGCGCGGCCCTGAAAGTCAATGACCTCAAACAATTAGCTGTTTAGGTACCTAGTGGCACGTTTCCATCGTTAGAACATATACATACCTACCTACTTTTTTTTTTGCTTAACGTGTTTATTATTATGGGTATGTATCCCTTCCAAAATATTTACGGTAGTATGGACACACCTTATATATTTGCAATAGCTTCTTCGTAAAATGTAAAAAAAACATCAAAATACCTAAATACTCCAGAATGATATTTGTTTTCACCGTAATGATACCATTGCATAATGCAATGGAATCATCCATCTCGTCAAGCATCTGCGCATTCAAGCTGTAAATACATTTTTGTTGACGGTGTCCGAACACTTCCGCCCTGTAGGCTTCAGTCGCCGGCCGCGCGCGCGCCCGCACCCGCCCACCGCTCACTCGCTGCTTCCGTAAGCGGAATCCGCCGCATCCGCTTGCCGCTCACCGACTCCGCCGAGCGCCGCAAAGCTTTGTTGATTGAAAAGCCACATCGGGCTTGCAGTGCACGCGATATTGCAAATCGGAAATTATTTCTAGGGCCGCTCACGAGTGCACACAAAAGCATTCACCGGATGAGTATGGACTCTGTGTAGCTCTATTGCAAGTTTGTCACGACGAAATATTTTGCGAACGACACCGTCCGACGTGCTATCCTAGCAAGTGCTCGCATTTTGCCGAGCCCGTCTCGTGCTAAAAGTCAGCACGCACGCGACCTCTGCTCTGAGTGTGCCAACTAACTAAGGTCAAGTGTAGGGCACGCACATGAGACCTACATACTACATACGGGCACGCCGCCGCGCCGCGTGCTACAATGCGAAAACGATGCGATGGTTGGTTCGTACTAAACTTGGAATCGATGTACTGCGCGCTAGTTTGGCACATGCCTTAGGATAACCATTTTGCTGCAGTCCAGCTCAGATTTAGGCAATTAGCCTGTTCTAGTTTTGATTAGAGGCGTTGGTTTGTGGACGGCTTTTTGGGCGACGAACGTAAACTGTTAGAGCATGTCATTGAAATAGCATTAAAACACCATGCACACGACTGATTAGAAATTGTCACTTTTGATTATGTTCTCCTGAAAACCATCTTCGAGCTTAATTTTTCTCCTTCTATGTATGTATGTTCCCTCCTAGTTATCCGATTTGCCTTACCAAACTAAATACTAGAAGAGGCAAAGCGCGACGAAACTTGTTACCCGTCGATAAACAAAATGTCCGTGCCTTCTGCCTGGTACGTGACTACTGCATCACACCACATTACAAAAACTTACAATACATTACATTACATTCATTTACATTACATTACATTACACGATATTTCACCTACACAACCACCACAAAACACTACACAACACTACATTGCATTGCCACGCACTACACAAACACACGTTTGATCCCACTAAACAATGGTCTAACCAGGGAAACAAATATGGCCAGACTTCAATGTATGCATAACTTATGTTTTATCTTTTTGCGATTAGGGTGTCTGTTTTCTAATAAATAAATAATCGGTAGCCTGGGTTCGCCCCGCCGCCGATGGTGGAAACTCCATTTGTTTTTGTATTAATTTTAGATTTAAGTTTGTAAATATGTAAAATTAATATAAAAATTGTGTAAATAAATTGATGCAAAAAATTAATAAATAAATTCACATGAAATTATGATCATGAAAACTTTCAATCGATCGCATTACCGGTCATCTTAGCACGAGATAGCGCTAACGCTCCTCACTCGCGTATTTGTGAACATAAAACGATAAGGTGAACCATATAATACAAGCATCACCCATTGTGAAATCAGCTTATAAGCTCCTTTGGTCGATGGCATTTTTTTTCGGGATTGATTCATGAGAAAGGCTCATCTAGTACCTACTGTGATTTGTCTACGTTACGCGAATGAATTGTGAATGTAGAATTTAATGTAATTTTAATACATAGCTGTGTTTTATAGTAATAGCTCACAGGTACAGAGCAGTATATACACACGCAACTCCCGCTTCTGTGGCGTGGGACTCACTTAACCGACGAGAGCCGTATTGCCACTCCAGTAGCCACAGCGGCGAACGCAGTCGTACTACATACCACTGCACAGAATCAATTTGTTCTCACTTCAGTCCCGCCGTTGTTGGGGGACTTTCGTTCTCCGAGCAGCCATCGAGGAATTGAGTGCACAAACTCGGACCACTCCGATTAGTTTTATAACAGCTGCATCGCGTACTATTTGAACAATTTGAAAGACTCCAGGACACTATCAGGTCCTTTTTCAAGTACATTTTTATGGTAACTTTCTAATTATAATTTTCCAGCGGGTTTCATCGGCCACCCCCAAAGGTCACCACTCCCGGTGGTCGATGGTAATTCGGGTTGCCCTATTTGCCTCGTCAAGTGTGCAGCTAACCTAACACAATAAACAAACTTTGTTAAATTCATTTTACTTTGGTTAAAAATGGTTACTGAAAGACCATTATTAAACCATCTAAAGTGTGATGCGGTCCTAAGTTAAACTGGGGCCTCGTTTCGCAAAGTATAACAATATACTTTCTTATGCTCTACCTTCCCTTGTCCCTCACTAGGTGGTAGGCTCAAATTGTAGCCGACTGGGTTGATACCACCGTACTGGATGTAAGATGGCCGCATAGCAGCCTCGGTTGTGTTCTCCTCTAGTTCAGTATAGCCAGCAATCCAGGGAAGTCTCCGGTATGGCACCTATCTTATCGGAGGTGATATTGGCTGGTCGGAGCATGCGCTTTGGCCTCTCCGAGTCAGCCAAACATACCGGATTACATAAAAATCGGGGTGTGGCAGTGTCGTGGACACGGCCGTGTGTTTTACGTGAATATGTGTACATATTCTTTGATCCTTTACCTTTCGATTGGTGTAATAAAATTTTGGATGTAGATGATAGATATGAAGCTACAACACCAAACCGTATCCCCCGATTTTGTTATCATCAGTTTCCTGGATTGGCTCCCACTATGGAAGCAAATTTAAAGACGTATTCACGTTAAAAACAAATAAAAAAAAACTTACTACCTGGTTATTTAAAGAAAGGGATTGAAAATGGCGGTGCTCCTATTTGCCTCTCGTTCACACAGTATTGCCGTCTAAAGAAAATAAAGCAATTGTTCCAAGACAAACATTTGCAATTAAAAAAATATACTATGCAAGAAAGAATTGGCATGCCGACTGTACACCGCCATTTTCAATCCCTTTCTTTAAATAACCAGGTTATACTTCGCAATAAGAGAATGGTCTGCTCAGCTCATTCTTTTAGGTTGTAATTTGCACAGAACAACGAAAGGCATACTACTACTTTGTAAACTAAGTTCTTTGTTGCAGACTTATTTTTCATGAAAAAATACATCTAGAACTTTGAGTAGTTTCCTCGTACATAGTACTATAACCACAGTAAAATATGTTTATTTATTTCATTCACTTTACTAAGTTATCTTGCTCTGGTCTCGCGTGGGGGCGAGGCGGGGCGGGGCGGGGCGGTGTTGCATTCCTACACCTGCTCTACTTTTCATTCTCTACGAACTTGATGGCTGCACGAACATTAGTTATTCTAGGAAAAATTTACCCGTGTTATAAATTAAATACAAGTATATTAATTTTTAAGTTTTAAGGATTAACAGTAGGTGTACTACAGACTTAAATAAGTCGACATTTTCGCCCGCTACGTCACGGGCGTCTGGTGTCCGTTGTACGGTGTACCAGACGTCGAACTGACACCAGACGTCGTCCGCTCCAGAAAATCCCGCAATTCCTGAAGAAGCACATGACGTAGCGGGCGAAACGTCGACTTATGTAAGTCTTTAGCACACAGCTACTGTTAATCCGGAAACTTAAAAATGAATACCTATAATTACTTAATAACAAAGTAAACTTAGAAACATTAGAATAGAAATACAAGTAAACTAATAATTTAGGTAATTTTTGGGATTCCATAGCCAACCACATAGACATATACCCTTATAAAACAGGTGTCTGTCCGTCCGTTTACCTTTCACGGCATGAAAACTAATTTGAAGTTTACATCTTAACCGTTATCGCAGCGCGCACTTTGCGTGCAGAAGAAAATGCTACGGTACCCTATGTGTGACATTCGCAATTAAGAGGCTTTTTATCTATAAAATGGGTAAACTCTGGGAAAATCTCCGTATCCTAAATGTCCTCCTTGCGAATGATCCGATACGGTGCGCAGTTTATTCCGCGCGAATTTTCTGTGTACTATTTTTTGTAAATTATGTGTGTACGTGCGGTATGTTATTTATTTTATTCACGTTCCTAGTCTATGTGTATAACACATAGTTATACACATAATATACTTTCTGTTAGCTTATACATTTAATTTTACTATCATTCACCTATATATTTCTAGTTAAATTATGTTAGTTAGTTAGTAAAAATAAATTATGTGACTAAACCGCCCGGATTTTTATTCGCAGTGCGTGTATGAATTACTGTTTCAAGCGCGGATTTCATTCCGCGAAAAAAAAAACATATTCGCAGTGCTTGCTCGACGCGGCGCGGTGTCCAGCCCGCCCACAAGGTCCACCGCATGACGAATTCACGAGACATGCAGACACAACACGCGACCTGAGACGAGTTATGTGGGGCAGGACGGCACTTGGAGATAATTTTTTTAGCTGAATACATCTACATAATGTGGCTTGCGTGGGAATACAGTCAGTCAGCGTTGTAGTGTCCACTGCTGGGCGTACGCCTTCCCAATACCTCTTCAATCCTCCAGGCCTTCAGCGACATGACACAATTGACCTCCGACGTACCGAATGTCGTTGTTCCATCTAGCCGAGGGTCTTAGTGTTTTCCTGTCCATCGCCGCCAGTATAGAAGACGGTTACTCCAAAGGTTATTGTTGTCGGCTGACGTTCCCAGTCCACTGACACTCGTTTGAATATCTATACGAAACATTGGAGAAATATCTACTAGGTACATTGTGTTACATTTTTCTGAAGTGCAGAAGGCGGATAATTTGCAGAATTTTAAAAATTGTTTCCTTTCTGGGAGATTTTTTATGTGAATATAGGATATAGGATATAGGATATACTTCGAAATTCGTGGAAAATCTTTTCGGATACGACCGAACCTTAGACTTTTGCATAAAATGCCATAGGCGGCGCCACTAGATTACTTGTCACTTAAAAATAAATTAACCCTAGTAGGTACATACCAATGTAGGTGAAATGATATGAATATTATTGCACAGAATGAACGTCACACGCCAGTACGGTATACATACGGTGTACATGACGTGTCATGTGGAAATAGCGCGACGTTGCCACCCAACTAGGCTAGGCCTGTGCTAGGGTTGGCAATAAAATGTTAGAACATAAATTCAAGAAACTCTAGTTTCAAAGTATAACACACCAAACATGTACTTATATATTTAATTTAATTCTTTATTCTCTGACGGCGACTTAAAAGTAGATGTGTAATATGTGTATTTTTAAATGTATTGTTTATAAAATATATATATAAAAATACTCACTCTAGTGGTACCATCCCAGTCGGTAACAGATTTGAGCCTATGTTCAACTATGTATGTACTGTTCATCTAGTTTCACAGCGTTTCGGTAATGTCGTTAAGGGAATATCGCTATAACTTTCAATAAAGCAATAGCTACAGCGCATGTTAAACCCACAATACTCGTATTCTTCCTCATGTTTCATTTCCTCTTTATTTGTTCAGCCAAACCCATTCGGAACAGCTCTGCTATGCGCGGTCGCAGTGGCGGCGAGGGCGGCTCGCCCTCAACTCTGCCATAAATTGATGAATTTATACGGCGGCGGGGGCGGCTGCGGAATTTGCAATTTTCCGATTGAGCCGAGATAACGCCGCGCTGAAACAGTGGAGTGATTATTTTTCAAGCGCAGTTGTTTTTCATTCGTACTCGCTCTTCTATCCGTACAAGCCGGCGGCGGAGGCGGTCGAGCGGTCGCTCACTTTGCTGCGTACCTACGGAGACTCCGATGTGTTGGTGGACTCCGTGCTGGGAATTTGAGAAGCAATGTGGATTGTATCGATGTAGATATACCTCGTATGTATCGAAAAAGTTAGTTTTTTTTTTTAAATCCGGTATGGGTTGCTGAGTCGGTAGGGCTCAGCCAATATCACCTCCGAGAAGGTAGGTACCATACCGGAGACTTACATTTCGATTGCTTTATGCTTTCGATTACATTATGCTGGACTAGATGAAAACACAGCCGAGACTGCTATGCGGCCATCTTACGTCCAGTACGGTGGTACCAACCCAGTTAATATGAGTCCTATGAGTCTTGTCAATTCAATTATTATTAAAACCAATTGCAAATTCAACATGAAATTAACATGGAGGTGGGGAAGATTTAAATCTTCCCCAACTCCATGGAAATTAATAAAATAAGTTTGGGGCGTCGTCGGTCGAACTGGACGACATATTCTTACTTTTAACATTATTTTAGTTTTAATTTGTATTAGTCATAGAAATAACCAAATTTTTTTATGTCAATGGTATTAGTTTAAGTTTATCCTTGTTTAGAATATATAGTCCAAATTGATATGTAAATCAGTTAAGATTACATTAATATGCTTAAAAGTTGACAATAAATAATTCAACATAATTTTCCACCATATTTTGTGATTACGGCAAGTATAAAGACACAGCCACTCTTGAGTCCTTGACTACTCTTGAGTTATGCACAAAAATGTAAACATGAAGCCATCGTATTTTATTTATGAAACTACAAATTGTGCTAAAAGTAAAGATAAAGAAACAACGATGCATATATGATTTTAAGGAATCATCTCATTTTCGAAATAATTGAATCCAGGGAAGTCTCCGGTATGGCACCTACCTTCTCGGAGGTGATATTGGCTGGTTAGAGCATGTGCTTTGGCCCCTCCGACTCAGCCACCCATACCGGAAAACAGAAAAAACAAAAAAATTGAGGAGTGATTTTTCAACACTAACCAATTCCACAAAATAAAATTTTACAGGAGAGCCAAAAAACTGAAACACCTAGAAGGAAGCAAAAATGTTTTATTGTTTAAATGCGATGTGGTACTGAAAGTCACTCTGATGAAAGGTAGCCTTTAAGTTTTTAGCGTCTGCTTATGTTGGTGCAGTAATAAAAAAACAAATTTGGAATTGGTTAGCTTTGATTTAAAACTGAAAATTTGGCCAGTTTTGATTGAAAACGAAGTGTAAAAGTAAGAGGTACAGATGTATTCTCCAAGCGCAGTGCGCGTGCTAAGTAGGTATCAGCAACTACAAAATAGTTCGAATGATAATGGCACCTAGGAATATATCCAAGTATGAAGAGGTTTATTTCCATATGTTTTTTTTTTCTTTTATGGCAACTGACACGGTTGGCTACATCACCTACAACATCAAATCTTTCCTACATATCGTGATCAAATAGATACAAAATCAACTTTGCATGACGAATGTTTAAAGCATTTCGATCCTTGGTGCGCTTGCGCGATCCGTCATTTATCTCGCCTACTCTGGCAACGCTTGCGTCGTTTTCGTCGTTCATTTTCAATATCTGTTTACACAAGAAGCATAACTTTGCAGAGGTAAACAGCTCAATGCCTATATTCTTTGCCAGAAGAACAGTGAAATTAGTGTAGCAAGTACGAAAATAAAATAAGGCGCCAATTTCGAGGTCATAGGTAACCTTTGTTTGAAAACATTTCACTTATTGGAAATTTCTATACAAATCTGTCGACTTTTGATTGAAAAATATTTTATGCAGTTTCGAGTGGCCACCTTTTTTAAAGAAACGGTTAGTTATGATTGAAAACGGTGTTTTCAGAGCTATTTTAAAAAGACTTTTGGGACGTTTTGACCGAAACTAATGATGGGGATCGATGGATCTGTGGGTTTAGAGCCCGAAAAAAAAAACGACTTCGGTCGGAAGTGCAATTGGTTAGTTTTGAAAAATCACCCCTCAATTTACATACTTACATATTTTGTTCAGTCACACTTAATTAATATGGCATTACTCCTGTCCATGTACACAATAAAATCATACACATCACTTCTAAGGGTTCTGCAGACACATTGTTTGTTATTTTTCTTAACTGAAAAGACATTTCATTATTTTCTATTCACGACACAAAAGAGGAGTGTTATTTATTTTATATCCAAATACACATGAGCCTTTTTACGTTACCTTCAGGTGTGAGTATTCTGTTGTATAGTACCAACATATGCTGCAACATTGGAGTAAGATACATATGTACGTATATACAATGAGCCATCAAATAAGCCTCCAGCTTCCGATCAGGTTTAACGAACGCAATTTTATTATTTCGTCTTTATGACGTTCAATTTTCCCGGAAAATTGAAGAACAAACCGGGTACTGAGCCCTTGTAGGAGGCGAGGCAGCGCTGTGATATTGACGCTTACACATTACTTCCTCTTCGGAAATCCAAGCAGACATAGAACAATGCGCTAAAATAAAATGAAAACCATAAATTAGGCGGACGACTTTGACAGACAAAATGTTGCCAATTTTTTAATCTCGAAATCACGCTCAGTGAGGTACCATGCATACCAGCCGAACTGTCGAGCCTGTTGCTACGACGTGTCTGAAGACCCCCAGATTTTAGGAATTGATGAAAACACTCGGCGGCAGACAACTCCATCCACGCTGAGATACGACAGATTATCAGAAGCCCGATGACAACAACAAGGGGTGTTCAGTTACACTGCGACGAGCCATCGAATCAATTTTTTTTTTTAAGAAAACTGTCACGTCAAAATCCGTAATGTCAGCCCACAACACCTTGGTGAACTAGGTGCCATGTCACTGCTTCCCTTTTGTCGTGCCGGCTACACAGAACTGAACGGAAAACACAAAAGATTTACTTAGCTACTTCGGTCGACCTTACATTAATTGCGGTGGTATCAACCCGGGTGAGTTTAACCCTACCACCTAGGAAGTTAAAAAGTGATGGGTCCTACAGTATTACGTGAAATCCGAACCACGGTCGCCATCCATTCAAGTTTTGACTGCGCCCAGGTTTGTTTTCACTAACTAAGCTACAGAGACTGACTGTATGGCAATTTTGTGCATTTATAGACTGTGTTGGGGACAAGAATGCTAGGGAAAGCGTACCAGCAATTTTAAGCATGAGCGTGCAGTAAGGTCTGACATCGTGAATCTAAAGGTTTATTTATTAAACCATACATGTCACATAAAAAAATATATTGCTGTTTTATCGCGAAATGGGTACGCAAAAACTGTGCGTGACGCTACGACTATGACGCTTAGGTATACCAGTTTTCACGTGTAGTAATTCCCTATGAGTTACGCCGGAATTACATTTACGAAAATACCATCACGAAAATGTACGCCCGCTTTTCATGTTCGGAAAGATATTTTTAGCATTCGACGACGACGACGAAATGCTTTTGAAAAACTGTGCCGAAGTAAGATCAAACTCTAATCTAAACTATAGCAAACACGAGATGGTTGCACGTATATGACACACGTGCTGATAGTACTTTGCCAAAATAACATCGCGGTGGTATGTTAAAATTATTTTCATAAATGTAATTTCGGCTTAACATCGTGCAAGCGCCAACTATAATACTCGTAAAAGCGCCCTACGAAAGGTCACGGCTTACAGGTAGTTCAATATGTGAACTGTATTTTTGTTTTTATGCTTTTCCATAATTTAGTGGGCTGCGTTTTCTACCCTCATCGCGGGCCGGCAGTAGTAATATCCGTTAGGAAATTAAAGGCTTCCGCGGAAAATCTTTAGCGCCATATTTTCTCTTTAACTTTCCTTGGTATCTAAGTTACAGAATACAGCGGTCGTTTTAAGGAACTCATAAAATTATTAAAGCTTTCTCGGGCATTTAATTTAGGTCAAAAATAAACTGTTATCTCAATTTGTTTTATCATAGCTGACAATTATTTACATCTACTTTAACCTCTAGGGTCAATATTAAGCTACCATTATAATTACCACTATATCTGTAAACATAAAAACACTAACGTAACATTTCTAAAGCCTAGCCTTGGCGCCGAAAGCGCCCGAAAAAGTTCACATAAAATAAAATAGTAGACTATAGTGAACATCAACCAACCACCACACAATTGTGCTTGGTCTTGGCGCCGAAGGGGTCCGCAAAAATAAAATACCCGCTAGACTAAAATATACCGCCGCGCCATACTTTATTGACATGAAAACCGAACAATTTCTCAATACAAGTGTGCTTGTTCGAGGTGCGGAATCGGCATTATATTAAATTTTGATTTATGATATAAATTACAAACACAGAAAGAAACTTCAACCAGCCAACACATATTTGCTTGTTCCTGGTATCGGAAACATTTCATGCAAAATAAAATATGAAATACAGAAACCCATCAATGCTCTATCTATACAATATAGCTTTGTTCAAAGCACCTAAGGCGCCCGCAAAAATTGCTCTGCTAGCAGCAAGTTCCACAGGGTCTATTTAAATGACATATTTTTTTTACCATGTGTTTGTCTTCGATTTTCATTTCATAATTCACTCTACATATAGGCAGGTGGTTGCAACATCTACTTAAGAAATAAAATCCCGGAGCGACACAAACTTTGGAGAAAATAAAATGTTCTAGTCGCCTTGAGGTAAATTGAATCAAGAAGCGCCCGACTTCTTAACGAGTAATCTGACGGAGTCGTTGGAGGAGTTGGAACATAAACAAGAAGAGTATTTAACCTCCGGATGATCTCGTTAAGGGAATCGCGGATGGTAAATGCAATTAAAATTCATTGTTTCGTTATAAAAGATTCATTTTGAACGGTGTCACGTCTGCTGCCCTACGTGCCGGGAATGTTCGCTCGACGCTCCAAGCGCGAGATTCACACGATAGCCAATCCCACGTGGCATATCAACAATCCGCCAATGCTTGTGCATATTTTTAATTAGAAAAATGCAAAGCGAAAATCATTGGAAAAAATACATCCCGGCCAGGATTCGAACCTGGGTCTCTGGCTTGAGCCGCCAACGCGGCTAATTAAAAATATATGAAAGCGAGTGCGTGCTTGTGCAGTTTTATCCGATTCTGAGACACTCGGCACATCATTTAAGCTCATTGATGCTACAACACTCAAACATGACTCTTATAGCTACGTTTCTAATCCGTGAGTGTTTAAGCACAAACTGTTTCTTTTCGGAGACGTCTGACGGTGCTCATTTAGCATTCGATGGTTAGTGGAGCAGCGTACGAATGTAATGCCCAATAATTTGTCCGTATTAGCCTTATTAGCCCCCCTTTCAAACATCCGAGCTTGCAGATAGATAGAAAATACTTTATTGATCAAAGAAACATTACAGTAATAAGCAAATTTTAAATATATAATAAGTACATAAGGTGCAAAGTCGGACTTATCCCTTAGAAAGATTTCGTACAGTCAACCTTTGGATGTTTTAGATTATAGTAGAACTTAAGTAGGTAGTAGCAAAAGAATGTTGAGCGTGAGAATTTAAAGTAAAATAATAAATACATAATAAGAATATATATTAATGATACTTGTAAGTATATGCTACTTCAATAAAAGCCATATGCACACATGCTTGTGTTAATACATATAAATTACTAAATATATAAAATATAATATACCAATTAATTTTCTTTGTTCTGGTTGTTTCTTTCAGATGGTATTTAATTATGAGGAAATACGTGGATATGGGAGTACATTTATCCGTCTTATAAATAAATGTTTAATATTTGTCAGCCTCGATAGCTCAGTGGTGCAGACAGTCAACTGTCGCTATTGAATGTTAAGCAACGCTGGGTGCGGTCAGTACTTGGATGGGTGACCGCTGACCGTTGGAGGCTGACCGAGGCTCGGATTCCTCGTAAAACTGTAGGTCCCTTCCCTCCTAATATTACTTGGTGGTAGGGTTAACCCGCCCGGATTGGTACCACCGCACTGAATGAAACGTCGGTTAAAACGGCTATGTAAATAGTTTGTGTTTTCCGACCAGTTCAGTGTAGCCGGCACGATCAAAGGGTGAAGCACTGACATGGCACCTAGTTCACCCGGTGTTATGGGCTGACATCACGGACGTTGTAGGTGATGTAGCCAACCGGGTGAGCTTCCATAAAAAAAAAAAAAAAATAACCTTAAGAATCGATTAGAACGCATGGGGATTAGATCCATTGTGTAAGAATACTATGCATGCTCAGTGAGGGGTGAACATAAAACTGCAGAATCGCATCGCTTGATGCGATTCTGAAGTGTCGCGAAACAACATCTCGCGAAAAGGTGATACAATATCCACATTTTCTCTTAACAACGCACATGACAAAACATCGGGCTTCCATGTCGCTTCTGGGACAACTTCGCGAAAAGGGGACATAAAATGTTTATTTCGGCAAAATGGCCATTCATTTATTGGCTCAATTGCCGGAAAGATATTTCCGTCCTGAAACGGGTAAGTATGTTACGCCAAATTTACTCGGGAAAGTTATTCGTGAGAATCACGGAACGAACTTGGTCTTTTTATGCAAAATGTCAGCGCAATAATTATATTTTATTGAATGTGACATCACTGACCGTACTCCCGTTGAGTACCGTCGCGTCATCGTCGTCGTTGCGTCGCCGACACAATACTATCTCGTTGATACCGAAATAGTTCAAGAGGAATTGCATATCAGCTATTTATGGCTGAATTATTTCGGTATTCTCTAGTGTCATGGGCACCTTTTACTTTTAGTTGCTGCCGGCGAGGTGCTCGTGTGAGGTCTACGGGGTTTCCCGTAAAAAAAATATTTATTTCTTCTACGAATTTCATACGTGCGAAGCCGCGGGAACGAAATAGCTAGTACAAATTGTATTTGCTGCCAGTTCGCAATTGACAATGGAGTCACATATTATTTTTGTATGTATACGCGAGACACTTGGCGCCGCGCCGTCATCGCTTTAAATTAGTTTCGGCCACTTTTTTTTATTTTTTGTCAAAAAACCTTCGCGGGCGCGCCCACATCAGACCACCAAAGTTTCATCAAAATCGGATGAACGGTTCCGCCGCTGCGGCGGCGAGCCGCCGAGATCCGTCCCGGCTATTATACCAAGTCCAAGAGATCGCATATAGTTGTTTTCGTCCGATGTAAGAGAACTAGTACGGTTGAATAACGCCATAGGTCGTGCAATCTGAAAAGTTAAATGGGAGATTGTTAATTTTCAATAATTGAAAATTTTAATTATTACAATCAATTATTTTCACGTAAGTTGAATTAAACTTTCGTTCTATATTTTAAAAACACATGAGGCGACTTTGGAGTTGGAGTGCTCCACTTTTTAAAATTCAAACATAAATAGCGTAACGCCGATTTACTAGTGGGGTAGCCAGATACAACAGATATAAGATAGAAGATACAGATACGTGCCACGATATTACCTGACACGCCTCTTGTCACCTCTTCCACTCTCATAATGTTCTTTACCCTTTTTTGAAGTCCGTTAAACAAGATTGCTTGTGAACATGTTACTTCAATTTATTTCCCTGTCCTGTATTGGAAAACGGGAAACAGCAATTACCTACGACGTCACGTGACGTCGTCGTGGGGCAATGTTTGAACCATTACTTACAGTGATTTCCTGACAAAACTGGCTAGACCACTCGGCTAAATGTAATACGATCGTTAAAATGGAATGTAGCGACAGCCACTATCTAGATGGGGGCAGCTGTCAGTGGTGCAGCATGACGGGGGCAAAAGGGATATGATATCGAATAAAGTGTGGGGTTTCATTCAACTACTTTCAAGCTTGCTTTCTATATTATTGCCTTCTATACTATGTGGCATCTTGTACGCTACATAGAATTCTGCTAGCGAGATGCACGCCTTACTCTAACGCGGCCTTGCTTATACCGCCATCTAGCGGCGAGCGGTTAACAAAATCACATTTTTGACGTATCGTGTAGATGGCGCCACAATCAAAGTCCTGTTCTAGAACGAAGAAATCATACACTCAATGGGAGGGCGTTATGCGACCAGTCAGCAAGGTTCTTCACATTGAAAAAAAAAACTCTCGCAAGATAAGGGCACTTCTGCGATTTACTCCGTTCTTGGGCAAGTTGAGTAGAATATGGTGCGTAACGCATCACAAAATTTGTAAATTAATGCACATCAAGGTATATTTTTCTAATCTTTCTATCTGGGGAACAATGCTACGACTTTATGTAATGTTGAAGGTTAATACATTTTTTGGTAGTAATGTATATAGTTCGGAAGACGATAAATTCCAAACAGCATGTAAGCACTATAAAAATACAGATTCATCAAGACTGTTATTGTCCTCGCGTTAGTTCCGCTTATGATTCTCCAACCAATTATTTCTCACCCACCCCCGTCAAAGTAACAAATTGGTGTAGCTCATGAAAATTATCTTACCAGGGCATCGTACGGAAAAAAGCTAGTTAGTTCGAGGTAGGTGCGAATCAGGAGAACGTCTAGGCACTGGACCGGAGTCCATTTAATTTTAATCAATGCCAGTGAAAGCAAAATCTCAACCGGAGAATGCGCCGCTGGTACCGCAAAGGCTGCGGAGGATGGTTCAGACAAACCCATGCAGCTTATATTTAAGTTCGTAATATCGTTAATATGATCTTGACTTGAGTTATAAACTATATAATTTTTTCATACATGCAGTCATACTAGAATTATTCAAGTATTATCTGTGTAAAAAGTTCTTGCTGGAAGCAGACAACCACAATTGTTTTTTCTACAAAAATTTTAAATATAGAGTGTTTAGATAATAAAATTGTTAAAAAGAATAAATTTTTTTTGTTTCTCATACCTGGAATAAATTGCAAGTTTTTTATAACGGCACCACAGATAGTAATTAAAAGTCATCACTAATCAAATTCATATACCAAACATCACACACACAGGACCTAAAGTATAATTGGGAATTTTCCACTTTATAATTTCAGATGTCGAATTTTCAGCGTTTTAATTCGGTTTCGTTCGATGTATATATATTAATAATAGATTGATTTCCTCTTTAACATACATAATATTATTACAGCCGAAGTAGATTGGCCGTCTCTATCGCGTGGCGGCGTCAAAGCCTCCACGCGCCTGCATAGTTAATGAACAAGGGGATTTATGCGGCGCAGACAGGAAATGTGTACAAACATAACATATTCATGGCGAGCCGCTCGTTATGACTCGGCCCGGCTCAAAGGGAATCCGGTATAAATGACTGGGCTCACGCTTTATTAAGAGCCTCGAAATATTGAGAGGATGTGGGCGGTGGTGGTGCTATACAGCCTAGCCGGCGGCGCGGCGGCGGAGGCGGTGGAGCCTCCCCTGAGATTGCGCCCGATATTAATATTAGCTCTATGGAGATGCGAGGTCAACTACATCTAGGTAACCGCAGGGTAACACGTTACACGTTGTACCGTCTAGTAGTAATACTGCTGCGTGTAATTACCCAAGTAGGACAATACAGACGCTATAGTAGCCAAACATATGCTCTACTTGATTGGCTCAAAGTTTGCTCAAAAAATGGATTGTATCTAGGTACATTATGTATGTAGGCTGGTATCTATGTAAAGAATCAGTTGTTGATTGACATCGTCTAATTGCAAAATTTAAAAAAAATAAGGAGAGACATAATATTGTGCACGAGAAGATGATATATTTTATTTTTATTTTTTATTTATTTTTTTATTGAAACTGACACGGTTGGCTAATTCACCTACAACATCCGTGATGTCAGCCCATAACAACGGGTAAACTAGGTGCCATGTCAGTGCTTCCCTTCATTTCATGTCGGCTACACTGAACTGGACGAAAAAAAAAACTATTTACATAGCCGTTTCGACCAACGTTTCGCTCTGTGCGGTGGTTCCAACCCGGCCGGGATAAACCCTACCACCTAATAACCTAAGAAGATTTTTATCGGATATAAGACTAAAAAAAACTGTACATCCTTTTCTACCCTACTAGATAGTAGGGTCGATCAGATTGATACCGCCCTACTGAAAAATCGTAGGTCAACCGGCTATTAAAATGGTTCGTGTGTATATAATATTATAATATTTGTGATATAAATATGAAAATATTTATGTTGTACGAGTATTATTTATTAGCGAACACTTTCACTAGTATTGAATCTCATGACTTGATTTTTAAGATCACGCTACTCTAATATAATATCATCGATCAGTTTTAACGTTGAGCTACATCTTATCAGCGTTGACGTTTGCATAAAAGATTTACCTACTTTCTCTAAAAAATTAAGTCACTAAGGGCGAAGTCGGGCACCGAGCTGCGTTCAGCAGCGGGAGCACAAATGCGTCGATAAGCCTATATCGATCGATAAACATATATTTGCTTCGTTCGACGAAGTAGAATAGAAGAAGACGAATAGATGTTTATCGATCGATATAGGCTTATCGACGCATTTGTGCTCCCGCAGCAGTTATGCTTTCTCGAAAAAAAAAACGCTCCAAGGCAACCCGATTCTCAAATTTCGTTTACTTTCGACCATACTACTCGTCCCCATAAAAGATTTGGCGTAACGTTAAAGAAATATAATAATACCGAACATTACATAATATATTGGTGTAAGCCCTATATGTAATTCGGATTTGTAGTTTTCGAGTAAAACGCATGAAAGCTAACCTCTTGTCTATTTTCGATTACTTTTTCCATACTATAAGCATAATTTGCCCTTGTAAGAGATGGCGTGATGTTATAAACATTTCAATAATCCCACAACAACACCCTAATATTGGTGGAGACCTGTAAATTATATTAAAACAAACCGATTCTTAAATTTCGATTTTTTTTTACCATACTAATCGGTCCCTGTAAGAGATGGCGTGACGTTACGTCAGAAATCATATTAGTGGAAACCACAGAGCACGGAACGCCCCCCACCCGCGCCCCCTAGGGGCGCGGGCGGGGGGCGTTCCGTGCTCTGTGGTGGAAACCCTATGTAAATCGGTTAAGTTTTTTTTTTTAATAAATCACATAAAGCAAATCGGATCTCCATTCCGACTATACTACTCGACCCCTATACGAGATGGCGTGGTGCTACACAAATGTCAATAATGCCAAAACATCTTAGATCATATTGGTGGAAACCCTATGAAATTCAATCATCAAAACATTATCACAACATCAGCACAATATCCAATATCTAACTACATAATATTTAGCCACATGCATGATGTCAGCACGAGCTAATGCGCTCTCTACACAGCATTTCAGCATGTCTCAAGCCTCAAGCTCATCTCGAGCGTCATCACATCATCCACAACGGCGCACCATCCATGGACAGACACTGTAAACTGTAATAATGACACACGCATTGTCCGAGGTGTGCGATCTTAGGTGCGAAGCGTCATCCATCTGTCACGCATTGTCGCCCGCAACGCTCCGGAAGCAGCCCGCCGCACAGTGGTTCGAAAATCGAACGTAGAAGACTTAGGGTTTAAAAAAAATGTACTTCTTGTTTTCGATATTTTTATTATGTTAACGTGTTGTCCATATTATTACAAATATTTTTTAATCATACACGTTTTTTTGTTAGCCTAACAGTTTAGGAGATATACCACTTTTATGGTTTTCAATGTATGAAAATAATTTAAAAAAATTAATTTCTCAAAAACCTTAAAATATATTACATAATTCTTTTCATGATACGATTAAGTAACTATTCGACTATTTTCATGCAAACGCTGTACCCTCGCAAATGCTCGCAACTCTGCACAGTGGACAATTTATGTGAATTTTGTTTTTAAAATTAACTCATTCAAATTGTGTCACCCTACAACTCTACTTAAGAAATACTTCAAAAACAGGAATACAGGATGAATTCTGCGTAAAGATTTAAATGCTAACTGTTAACACTTGTTAGCAAATTAGGGTTACAAAAAGTTTAAAACTGGCTCATCAATTTTGTAAATTGTAGGGTATGCATACATTGGAGTTCAAAAAAAGCTAGTATACTATTAATCAGTGTAGAATAATACACATTTCGTTTATACATACAACTGTCATATCTACAACATAGAATAAAATAAATTGCGTTTTGTTAATTTTTTTTTCATAGAATATTTATTTCTATAATAATAACATTAAATATGTGCCGCTGATTAATGCATACCATGAGTATACCACCCGAGTCAAATAATTCATCTTGAAAAAGAAAGATACGCATATACTTACGCCAGAAAAATCTCTCGGAACCATGCTATCTACAAAACTGACCAAATGGCAATATAACGCCATGAGAGCGATAACACAGAAGGAAGGAGTGACTTTGTCAACCTCGATAGCTCAGTGGTGCAGACAGTCAACTGTCGCTATTGAATGTTAAGCAACGCTGGGTGCGGTCAGTACTTGGATGGGTGACCGCTGACCGTTGGAGGCTGACCGAGGTTCGGATTCCTCGTAAAACTGTAGGTCCCTTCCCTCCTAATCTTACTTGGTGGTAGGGTTTAACCCGCCCGGGTTGGTACCACCGCACTGAATGAAACGTCGGTTGAAACGGCTATGTAAATAGTTTGTGTTTTCCGACCAGTTCAGTGTAGCCGGCACGATCAAAGGGGGAGGCACGTAGTTCACCCGTTGTTATGGGCTGAAATCACGAACGTTGTAGATGATGTAGCCAACCGTGTCAGTTTCCATAAAAAAAAAACTCTTTTTCCTTCCTACTATAAAATCAAAAAATCCAAAGAAGAGTGCTATCCAGCAAAAGAAGCCGTCACAATCACTGAGACAGATGTACAAATAAAATTACAATCTTTATTGGATTTGACAACGAAAAGGCTATTCATGCTTATATCGGATTACGATAACGAGAATGTGGAGTACAAATTAGAAAGTAAGTGGGGAGTAGACGGAGCTTCAAACCAAAGCACCTATAAACATCGATGTATATTTAGAGATATGCCCATCCCATACATTACTCCCGAAAAAATATGTTCTCGACGAGAACTGCATAAATTGCAGATTTCACGGACAGCCGCTTCATACGGCGTGTGCAGCGCGTGTTGAGCGTAAGTCTTACTGTACCGAGTCTGTGGCGCAAAAGTGCGTGTGTTCAGCATGCCCGGTTGCTGTTACAAGTATTGTAACAGCTCAGATCGAAATTACGTAAAGAAAGGCGTCTCCTTCCATCAGTAAGTATTTATTTTGCTGGTTTTTTTCTCAAATTTTATGTTAAACAGATTTTTGTATACGTAATTAATATAAAGAGCGAACGAAAAAGAGTAAAGCTGTGTTTTATGCAAGAGTGACAGTGACAAACGTTGTTGTTTGTTTCGCCTGAGCATGTTATGACGTGTTAAGAAGCCATGCTGACATGTCACCGATTGTGTGACGTAGCTATCGCGTTCTCGTTCCCACTTGCCTACTGATCATAAGAGTGAGCGGAAATACGACAATCGCGCCGATGGGCGAGCGATGACAACTTTCTCGCTCACTCTTATCATCTGTAGGCAAGTGAGAACGCGACAGTAACGTCGTAGGGATCGCGTCACGTGACAGCATGGCGGCGTGTAAAATGCAAACACGAAAGTATCTCGTGGCAGGAGGCGCGGGGCGCTCCGATGCCCGCCGTTTACGGACATGAAACGACTATATGATGTAAGTGTGTGCTTGTGTGAGTATCACAATACTGCGTGTGAATGCACGCACACTTGTTACGACGAAACATAGTACAGGTTAAATCACGCGACGTTCGATCTATAAAATTAGACATCGATGCCTATAAACAAATTCTACCCGAGGATAGCGACGATTCGTGTGTCTATATGGCAAGTCTGGTACCCATAAAGCTTACTTGTGGCGAGAAAACAATGACTTGCCATATAGACAGACGAATCGTCGCTATCCTCGGGTAGAATTTGTTTATAGGTGCTTTGGTTTGAAGCTCCGTCTACTCCCCACTTGCTTTCTAATTTGTACTCCACATTCTCGTTATCGTAATCCGATATAAGCATGAATAGCCTTATCGTTGTCAAATCTAATAAAGATTGTAATTTTATTTGTACATCTGTCTCAGTGATTGTGACGTCTTCTTTTGCTGGGTAGCACTCTTCTTTGGATTTTTTAATTTTATAGTATGAAGGAAAAAGAGTCACTCCTTCCTTCTGTGTTATCGCTCTCATGGCGTTATATTGCCATTTGGTCAGTTTTGTAGATAGCATGGTTCCGAGAGATTTTTCTGGCGTAAGTATATGCGTATCTTTCTTTTTCAAGATGAATTATTTGACTCGGGTGGTATACTCATGGTATGCATTAATCAGCGGCACATATTTAATGTTATTATTATAGAAATAAATATTCTATGAAAAAAAAATTAACAAAACGCAATTTATTTTATTCTATGTTGTAGATATGACAGTGGTATGTATAAACGAAATGTGTATTATTCTACACTGATTAATAGTATACTAGCTTTTTTTGAACTCCAATGTATGCATACCCTACAATTTACAAAATTGATGAGCCAGTTTTAAACTTTTTGTAACCCTAATTTGCTAACAAGTGTTAACAGTTAGCATTTAAATCTTTGCGCAGAATTCATCCTGTATTCCTGTTTTTGAAGTATTTCTTATGTAGAGTTGTAGGGTGACACAATTTGAATGAGTTAATTTTAAAAACAAAATTCACATAAATTGTCCACTGTGCAGAGTTGCGAGCATTTGCGAGGGTACAGCGTTTGCATGAAAATAGTCGAATAGTTACTTAATCGTATCATGAAAAGAATTATGTAATATATTTTAAGGTTTTTGAGAAATTAATTTTTTAAAATTATTTTCATACATTGAAAACCATAAAAGTGGTATATCTCCTAAACTGTTAGGCTAAGAAAAAAACGTGTATGATTAAAAAATATTTGTAATAATATGGACAACACGTTAACATAATACAAATATCGAAAACAAGAAGTACATTTTTTTTAAACCCTAAGTCTTCTACGTTCGATTTTCGAACCACTGTGCGCCGCCAGCGCCACCGGCAACTGTCTGATCAGTGATCATCACATTCTATTGTTCTCCTGTCGCGCAGTATAGTGTTGAAGTGCCTAATGTGTCGGTGAATAGAATGCGTACTAAACACATGTGCGTTTGGTTGGTAACAATTTGGACAATAATTATTTGTATGGTGCGTACCGTACATACATCAGACGTACACATCACACGTTGTATCCCGTAAATCGGGTTACGCAGAGTAATCGGTGCTCTGCTGCATGAACTCCGGTAAATTACAGCACAACACTGAACACTACGTTCAGCAAAGTATTGAGCAATATTGTTTCCTAATACTTTAATTTGTATGGTATTAGCCAGATGATATCAGAATTATTGCAAAATGATTGATGTCTTGTCTTGATGCGCTGATGGGGACGCAATGTATTGTATTGTATTGTATTGTATTGTATTTATTTATCATAATATTAACGGTCAAATGAAGAGATTTTTTTATATAATCCGGTATGGGTGGCTGAGTCATAGGGGCCAAAGCATGTGCTCCTGGCACATGGAGTTGACCAGCCAACATCACCTCCGAGAAGGTATATAGGTGCCATTCCGGCAAAAATAGTTGATAAAACGTTGAGAAAATCTTATCAGTTATATCAACGAGAATGGTTTATATCGCACCACGCAAAAAACTCTTAAAAAGAACATAAATTCATTCCTCCTGAATATTTGAATGTTTCTGCTACAAATTGAAAATTTTATCTAACATATTGCAACTAAATATTTTCACCTATAACATCGTAGTTTATATATAACCTACCATCCTGAAGAAACCAACCACTAAACAACACTCAATTCTTGAACAAAAGCTCACATCTAATATTGTGTCTTGCCATTTCTTCACCACAATCGCTTCCACTCTCTAAATACAACAAGCGGGAGCAGAAACAAACTGGACGAACAAATAATTCAGAAACTCAGTCAATGCGTCCCGGAGTGCGAGCCCGCTTTCCATTACGACGAAATATTACCAATGTAAATTATATTGAACGGCAAAAAGGTACAATTGAATAAAACCGAGGTGGAGGGATCCACACGGGATTCAGACGTTCATTGTAATTCATTACCTAGTAGGTACCTACGTTGGCTATATAATGGGAATACAATGTAAAAGTCGCGAAATGTTCGCGTACCTAAAACATTAATTGCAAATTATAAATTCAAATCTATAAAGTAGCTTTACTACTTTATAAAAAGTGAAGAGAGGTTTTTTTTACCCGACTGCGCGAAGCAAAAATGAGGCTTATGTTTTTCGAGAGTATATAAGTATATTTCTGTGTGACGACCTGTGTACCCTAAAAGGGCTTGATGGATTTTAACGTATAAGGCAAATTTTAAAAAGACTTTTTCTTCAAACCCCATCGAGTGGGGTATCATTTTCGAGAGGTCAAAAAGGCGATATCACAAATAGGACTAAAATTAATTAAATAAAAAATTAATTTATTTTAGTTCTATAAAAAGATGTTGGTCTACAGTCGGGTTATATAAAAAAATTTTTTTTTTTTTTTAAAAGGGAAGTTGTTCATTTTGGTTTCAATATTAATATTTTCCTACTACGATTTAAATAATTCGCAAGGTAAATTATTCTGAAACACAATTTACTTGCTCTATGAATATTTTTTTTCCTGAATAAATTGATCTGTTCTTTTGAATTTTTTGGCCAAAATATAATGCGATAATTCCTAGGCGCCTAATATTTCGAAACACCTATGGAGGTAAAACGCGCCACGCCCGCTATGCGTGCGTGCAGTTCACAGCTCGATGAAAATATTTGTACTAATCACGCACAAGCTAAAATACTTTATTTATTTATTAATTTATTCCTACTAAGTCAATATTGTTTGAATACACGAGCCGGGCAGTCTCCTGTCTGGATCCCGTTAAAAGTGTTGGTTAAGAAAATAAATACGGCAACACAAAGAGAGGTCGCGTGTCCGTTGAAAGGGCCAATTAGATTACAGCTGGGACCAGCTGCCTACAACCTCCGCCCTCTCGCTCGCGCCCAATGAAGGACCGCAAAGGGCTTCCGGGAAATCTGAAGAGTATTTTCCAAATCGCACTGACGAAGACAATTTACTCTCTATGACCGGAAGTTTGTGAATAAGCGAACCTTTAAAAATCCAATTTAGATAATAATGTGCGCGCGTGTGTGTGTTTGTGCGTGTTTATCTAAAATGTTATGACATCACATCACTGAGTAGGTAAAGAAAATCATAGAGCGAATGGATCTTTGATTTTTTTCTTGAGAAATTATATTAAATTTACTTAACTTAAAATGGTTTTTAAAGGGTGCTTTTGTTTCAATTAAGTACGTTACGAAGGAATTCGATTTGATAATTGTATTTGATTATTTTGCAGTTTTAGGTTATTTTTAGATTAACGTTTATTGAAAGAAAAAAAAAATAGAATTTTAAGTTTTGTAATGGACAATGTTGATTTGATATAGTTTCAAATCGAATAACCTTTTCAAACTAAACCATAGAGCATAATAAACTTAAATTTAAGTAAAAATAAATCTTTACAATATATTATTGGCGAGCCCAATTGCGAGCCCTGTCTAACGAAGTGTCAATAAACGAGATGCCATCATAAACTAGAAACTAAACATAGGCATCTACTTCAATAACGTGTGCGGAAATGTTTTAGTCCTGCTGGCTCGAGGTAAAATCTTCAATGTTAAAAAATAAAAAAATATATATATTAGACTGAACATTAGAAATTGTCTAACTAAAAGTTTATTTTTAGAAACTTTGTAAGGTTCTCACTTAAGTTACTAGAATTAAATTTCGGTCCTATTACCTCGGCCTAGACCTCGGCACACTGTGAATGTGTTGATTACATACGAATATAAATAGGAGCCGTATTTCGAGCAGGCGTAATGGTTGAAAGCCAGGTTACATAGTGTTATATGGTCAACTGTATCAAATCAGGTACGTATGTAGAACTTTTCCAAAGTTACGTTCACTTGCTTCATAGCTTTTATAAATTGTATCGGTCTATAGACGAATGCGAGCGACAAGGTTCCACAGATATGTTCTCTGGTATCCAAAGCCCGATCCGGGTAGCGGAAACGAGTATGGGCACAAAACAACACGAGCGTAATGACGACCCGGTCGGGATTACTGGATCTACACGTTTTTTCTCTTTAGTACACGGACAAAATGAGGTATGGTCGTGTCGCCCTCGTGTCAACATCGACCTCCTTCCGATAGTTTGGAATGTTCTTTGACAGAGATGTTCAGAAAATTGGTCATCAAGACTATTGTTCTATAAAGATAATTTGTCCTTCCTTTGGAGTTTATGGTCCTTTGGTGAATGGTCTCATGCACGTAGAGCTTGGCAGCATCCCACAGAGCTGCGAATAAATAAAATATGCTACGTTTAAACATAAACATGCTACACTATAAACCATAGTCTTCCTGAATGCAGGTCGGCCTTCGGCCTCGCCCTCAGTTACTTACTTTATTCTTTGAAATGCGAATTTCACTCGAGCGAAGCCGCGGGCAAAAGCTAGTGTAGAAATAAAAATATCATCTCCTTTCTCCGACAGTTAATTCTCCATCGTCAGATACAGAAAGCAACAATGGGCCGAAGTAAATAAGAGCGTAAATAAATACAACACGTGCCCCTACGCCTTCGTCCCACGGGCGGGGCGCGAGGCAGACTGTTTGAATTGTAAATAGAGTGTTTCCTCGTATTGAAATAAGTATATACCTAGAAGACGCATCAACTCTAACAGTATAGCCAGCAATCCAGGGAAGTCTCCGGTATGGCACCTACATTCTCGGAGGTGATATTGGCTATATCAGAGCATGTGCTTTGGCCCCTCCGACACAGCCACCCATACCGGATTAGATAAAAAAAAAAAAACTTACCGAGAGGGTGAATAGTCAAGTCAGTCAGTCAGCGTGTCGCATACACGCTGACTGACTGACTTGACTGACCACTGCTGAGCATAGCCTCTCCAACTGTCCAGTCCTCCCGGCTTTCAGCGGTACGGAATCACTGCTTTCTGCCGATGTACTTGATGTCGTCGTCCCACTTGGCGCGTGGCCTTCCCACATACCGCTTTCGTGTCCACGGCAGCCAGTTAGGACACGGTTACTCCAGCGGTCGTTGTTTCTACAACTGACGTGCCGGCCAACTGCCACTTGAGCTTACTTAGCCACCCGGTGTCCAAGTGTCAAGAGGTGTTGAAGATTTGTGTAATGTAAATATTATTCAATGTACACACAAAAACAAAGAAAAATGTTGATACAAAATATTCTAGCAGCTAGCCTTTGTGTGGCTTGCGCACGTAGGCGAACACGGCAGACGTGAAAAGTAAGTAAAAAAGCCTAATTTAACCTAACTTCATTTTCTTATGAAATCCGGTATGGGCGTCTGAGTCAGAGCGTCCAGAGCGCATGCTCCGCCCAGCCAATATCACCTCCAAGAAATAAGGTAATATAGGCCTTTGGATTACTGGCTATACTGGACTATAGAAGAATACGGCCGAGGCTGCTATCCGGCCATCTTACGTGCAGTACAGTGGTTCCAACCCAGTCGGTTACAATTAGACCTTACCACCTAGTAAGGGGCAAGGGAAGGGACCTACAGTTTTACACCGGTGAAGCAGCAGGTGTAGGTATGCACGTAAATTTTTCCGCCAGAAAAAACTCATTGGTACACGCCGACCGGATTCGAATCTCGGAACTCTCGCAAGAGAAACCGACGCCCAGACCACTCGAAATTCCTACTATCATAAAAATAACTTTACGAAAATTTGATGATCTCAGACTACGTGTATGTGTTGAAGCGTGTACGCCTCATCTAGGTTTTTTCTGGACTTGAAATTTCGCATTGAGTAACATGCGGAACGATTATGCGAATAGACACAAAATAAGCCGAATTTCATGCTAGCAAATCCTAGGGCCAAAGAAAGTTGATAGAAGATAACCTAACTCTGTCAGAGTTGTTTACTCACCTATTGCAAATGGAGTGCGTGCAGACCATTGATAGTAACAAGGTGAAAATTCTAAAGTATCCATGAATAACAATGGCGTTTCTAAATATTTCATTGTTCGGCTCGTTCGTATCTAGCGAGGTTAGATAAGCCCTTTGTAAGGATCGAAGAGGGCATCCGCTTGTAAACTCTTTCGCTGAAGATTTGCTTTACAGATTCGTACACTAGTTTGAGATCCCTCAATGTTATTGTAAAATACACAATAGTCCGCAACTATGCTGGTGTAGGATCTCGCTGAGCGTCCCGCGAGGGGGGAGACGACATTGGAGGTGTCGAGCACCTTTGGTTCCTCGGCACTCGGCATACCTATTCTTACTTAATTTCTTTAAAGAAAAATTAAATCTAATATTTTTTTTAAATAAGTATTTTATGGCTAATATTGTTTGTAAGTCATCCATCAGCTACTCCCGCATAACAAACAGGTGAATTATTTATACACGAATTTTACTAATAACAAAGAATGTTACCTAAGTATCAATTTAATTGTGCCCCCGCTCCGCTCGCGTTAAAAATATAATATGATATATTTTTAATTAGAAAAATGCAAACCGAAAATCATTGGAAAAAATATATCCCGACCAGGATTGTATTTTTTTTTTCAATGATTTTCGATCTGCATTTTTCTAATTAAAAATATATATAAAGCGAGTACATGCTTAGTACTAATATATAAACATAAAATATTAGGTATATTTAATATGATGCTAACGCCTGTAAATATCCGAAGAAACCTCAGATTGCATCAGTAATAATGTCACCCGAGTCATCAAGTCAATGAGTCAAATCAAACTGGTACACGTTGCTACTAAATCGGTTGAGCTATTCCCGAGTTATAAACGAACGTACACGGATACAGGCTGCAGACTTTAATGGGGAAAATTAGAAGGAGAAATAAGTCTAAAATTCACTGCTGCCAAACTTGCTTCCCTCATTCCACCTCCTCCTGTTCCTATTCGCCAAACACTCCTTTGTAGTCGACAGAAGCGTTCTAAGGCTCACTTGCACCAACACGAGTTTAAAGTTAAGTAGCGAGTTATGGATTTAAACGCGGTTCACACGTACAACGGGTGCTAGTTTAACGAGTTAAACTGGTTTATATATTAAATTTGTGTTGGTGCAAGTGGGCCTTAGTAAGGCACGATTAACTAAATCGTTCTTGCGTCGCACTGCAAACTGTAGAATGAACTTCCGGGGAATATATTTCCCTAGTCCTTTCTCCAGCGACTTTAGTCTGCAAGTGGACTGGTATACCTCGTCGGGGGTGAAATTGGCTGTGAACCCATCTCGGGAGAAATAAAAAAAAATCTGAACCGAATTTTAGCAATAAGGGCCGATCTACACGTTAATCCAACTAGAAAATCGGATAGCAATTTATAGACGTTAGATATTTTTACCCGCGCCTTTCTACGTAGAGCTGCGATGCGACGACGACGCTGGAACTGCGGTGGTGGTGGGGTGAGGGAGGCTCCTGTCCCTCGCAGATTTCCCCAGGTGCAGAAGCTGTTTCCTAACACCAAGAATAGATAGCGGTGATGCCCGGCGACACTTCCACCTTGCTTCCACCCCCTCTAGCGCCTATAACGGCTAAGACGTGTTCACGCTCAGGCAATGGAATCGATCAAATAATTATTTCACATTTCAAATAATTGTGTCGTTTAGTAAATATTTCTTCTTGTTTATCTTTTAATTATTTTCTTTATATATTATTGTATATAATTCATATATTGTCAGCCTCGATAGCTCAGTGGTGCAGACAGTCAATGCGGTCAGTACTTGGATGGGTGACCGCTGACCGTTGGAGGCTGACCGAGGTTCGGATTCCTCGTAAAAACTGTAGGTCCCTCCTAATCTTACTTGGTGGTAGGGTTTAACCCGCCCGGGTTGGTACCACCGCACTGAATGAAACGTCGGTTGAAACGGCTATGTAAATAGTTTGTGTTTTCGGACCAGTTCAGTGTAGCCGGCACGATCAAAGGGGGAAGCACTGATATGGCACCTAGTTCACCCGGTGTTATGGGCTGACGTCACGGACGTTGTAGGTGATGTAGCCAACCGTGTCAGTTTCCATAACAAGAAAAATATATATTATATAGGTATGAATGAATACGTATATGACACATGGATATGTCGAAAATTCCGCCAGTTCTGTTTCAATGCGAAGAAGAACTGACAAATAATCTTCGCTAGTCACAATTTTTAGTTTGTGTATACTTATAAATAATAATAATTATCCTATACCGCTCACAACTAAAATAAAATTAACAATTATAATAAATCAACTCATATTATTAAACTCGTGTTTACTAAACTAAACCCAAATTTTCATGTGCAAACAACCTCATGTTTGTTCATTGAGCTTTAGCACTAATGAGCAAGTTGCTTTTGTTGCCAAAATTTAAATTAAAAAAAAACCTAAGGTGCATTAACTTTAAATGCAATGAAAGTATTGAAACACAAAACTTTGCTAGCGTCAACTTCAGCACTAGAGCACCTGTAGCGCTCATGTAGCGCTTATGTAGCGCCCATGTAGCGCTCATGTAGCGGTCACGCAGCGCCCATGTAGCGCTCATGTAGCGCTCATGTAGCGCTCATGTAGCGCTCATGTAGCGCTCATGTAGCGGTCTCTATAGATTTGATACGGAAGTGCTATGCAGTCTTTAGAGATACAACAAACGTAATTCGAAATCGTGAGCATTTCAAGTAATTTTTAGATTTCCGTACCGTACGAAAGCGTATTACTAATCCTAAGCCGTCCGTCTATCTGTCCTTGAACCGTAATATATGATCTACAGAATATGTGTTCTAATGGCGGATGTGCCAAAAATAATAAAAAAAATCACAGATTTCTTGCCTTACACGACTATCGAGCACATTGAAAATGAATCTACGGAATTCGAAAAAATATTGTCGCTGAGCGACACGAGAAAGTCGGGATAAGGAAAAGGTTAGTTGGGTTCTGATGATGGAGCCGGAAGGAAGCCATAGGAACTCCTAAATTACACATGATAAGCCCATCGTGTTTGGCCTCGTTGGATTTGTCTTGGCAAGTACTCTAGTCATATGTTATTTCCAGGGTCCTGATGATGGAGCCGGAAGGAAGCCATTGGAACTCCTAAACTACACATGATAAATCCACCATATTTAGGCTCGTTTGATATAGGAATATAGGATAGGTTAGAAGATGCGTCGAGCCTACAGATGGGAGATACAGCCGAGGCTTATAGCACATCCGGGAATGCTGGTAACAGGTACTGGCAACACTCCAACCACTCGCACCCCCCCTCCGCGTCCGGCGCGCACACGCCGCCGCCCCGCGCGTCTGTCTCTTTGAGTTTCGTGTGTGAGCTTGTCAGGCGAGCGTCATTGTTTGAAATTAATTCTGTTCTGTCTGTGTGTTTCTATCAATATACGTTGATTGAGTGCAAAAGAGTGTATTCCTCCTTCGTGTGCCTCATCTTAGTGCTGCTCAGTACTCTCTAACCTAACCAATAACATCAGGACGCTATAAGTGGCTGCCCAACGTTTGGCCGACATTCTGTTCGCTTCGTGCATAATAAAATAATAGTGTTTGGTGTTTCGTTTGTGGCTTGCCACAGCCACAGGTAGTACTAAGTGTTAAAAAGTAAACGTGAAACTCCGTGGACAGAACACAGTGGACTCGCCTGTCTTGTCACAAAACCCGACGGTTTTGTGGAACGCTTCGTTCGGTTCTTCGTGCGCGTGCGACGCGTAACCGGACTGTGTTCTTGCCGCCGCGCCCCGTGCGTGGGTGGATTGGATTGTGTTTAGTGGCCAACACGAACACTGACGTTCTTCTGTTGTGTGGTTTTCTTTCGCGTTTGTGTTGTATGCGGACTTGACCGAATACGTTCGCGTAACCACATTCTGTTGTGTGGTTTTCTTTCGCGTTTGTGTTGTATGCGGACTTGACCGAGTACGTACGCGTAACCTCACTAAACTGCAGTGTTCTCATCTGGCGTGTGTTGGTCTCACCTACAAGTGAGCTCGTAGGTTTTTCGAACAGTTGCGTGCACAACGTGAACTTTCGTGTTTTTAGTGCCGGACTTTCGTTCATTGGAATGATGTTCGTTTCGTAATCTCGGAACATTCAACATGGTGTTAACCAGATCGGGTGACAGTGCCAGTGGCGATCGGCAGGTAACGCCGCCGCCGCCTCCGCCGGCTAATGCCGAGCCTGCCGGACAGAGTGATGTGTCGCCGCCTGCACTTGACGCTGCTGCCGCGGCCGGTATGGCCGACACGTCTGTCCGCCCGAGGCCGCCAGTGCCGCCACCCGGCGCACTGGAACCTCCTCTGCAACTTGGAGACCCTGTGCAGCCGGCACAGCCGTTCTCAGCGCCTCAGATAGTAATGTCTGACCACCAGTTAACTCAAATCTTGCAAATGCTTCGACCTACAGCCCCAACCGTGAGTACAGTAAATATGTCATCTTCAAGTAACTTTGCCAAGTGTACTGCAAGATTCGACGGTTCAAAGGGCAGCGATGTTACTGCATTCCTAGATGCGATTGCAATTTATAAACAATGCGTCGCGATGGAAGAGACAATCGCACTAAAGGGTCTTCCTATGCTGCTCACTGGCATGGCCGCCACCTGGTGGCAAGGTGTGAAACACACTGTCGACAGCTGGGAGGAAGCAGTGAACTTGCTCAAACAAACATTCGGGCCACGTCTACCGCCTCACCGTATCTACCGAGAACTGTTCAAACAGGAACAAGGCGTGGAGACTACCGACATCTACGTGTTCAGGGCGCGAGCGCTGATAGCTCAGCTTCCCCTTCGTACCCTTGCTGATGATGTTCAACTAGACATGATCTATGGTCTGCTTCACCAGAGGATTCGCGAGAAGGTACCTCGCAGCGCATTTACGTCGTTTTCGGAACTACTTCAAGAGGCTCGTCGTGTCGAGGACATGTGGGAAGAAGGGCGCTCTCAAGTTCGGAAAACAGGCGCCGTCACAGCCGAGGCTGTGGCACATCCTCAGGCCAACCATCCACCTGCATCATCTGGACACAAGAAATCCAAGTGCGTGTACTGCAAACAATTTGGGCATATCAAGGACGAGTGCACCAAATTATCGGCGAAACAGGCGAAAGCTGACACCGTGAAAAAGGAACCTGGTGCAGATCCGGTCATCACCTGCTTCGGATGTGGCACACCGGGCTTCATCCGGTCGAACTGCCCTACCTGCAAGGCTAAGACAGCTCCTGCACAGCCAGCCTTCCAGTCAGTGTCCGCCGTTAGTGCTACTCCGCTCGATCCGCGTGTCAGACCCGTGTTAAGTGTTGAAATCTACGGCGCTCAAGGCCGTATGATAGTGGATACAGGTGCTAAGCAATCACTAGCCAGTGTTAGTCTTAGGGCCCATCTTGTGAAAAACGGAACTGATTTTGTTAAGGCTGAGACTGAGATCAAACTCGCTGATGGTAGTGTTAAATGTTTAGTTGTAGAAACTGCAAATGTAAATGTAAAGGTGCGAGGAGTGGAAGTGTCCACTCTCTTCATTGTTCTTCCTGGGGCTACAGAGTCTTTATTGGGGATGAATTTCATTCAGGATTCTGGTATCGTCCTCGACTTCGCCTCGAACCGCTACTCTATTAATTCGCGTACCTTCTACAACTTCGAATATGAGTCGGAACATCAGAGCATAGTTTGCTCCTCAGTAAATCTTCGCGACGAGGAGGGCACCTCTTTGGCGCCCCGTGAAAGACATCAAATGTCCGCTCTCCTGGATGAGTATGAAGAGACCTTCAGTCCAGGGGGAGCTCCGACGCAGTTCGCCGTTCATCAGATCAGCACTGGCGACCACGCTCCTATCTTCACTCCACCTTACCGGCTGCCGCCGGCTAAGAAGGACATCATGGTAGCAGAAATTGACAAGATGCTCCAAGAAAATGTCATTGAAGAATGTGAATCAGCGTGGGCGTCGCCTGCATTATTGGTGCCAAAAAAAGATGGCAGTGTACGATTCTGCGTCGATTATCGCAAACTGAATGCGATCACAGCTACAGACAAATACCCTATCCCAGTGATTGATGAGCTGTTGCAGCTCACAAAGGGCCACAATTACATGTCGACAATCGATTTGAAATCTGGATATTGGCAGGTGGCCGTCGCGATTGAAGACCGAGATAAGACGGCATTCACAAGTCCCGTGGGAACGTTTCGTTTTCTGCGTATGCCTTTCGGCTTGAAAAATGCGCCTTCGACGTTTATGCGACTGATCGATCGGTTCAAAGCTGGTCTCAAGGACATTCTAGTGCTAGCATACCTTGATGACATAATAGTCCTATCCCCGAGTTTCGAGCAGCACGTTCAGGACCTGAGGGCCGTGTTTGAGAGGCTTAAGTGGTTCAACCTGCGTGCCAACCGTCAGAAATCGGTGTTTGCTCGAGACCGACTACTCTACCTTGGACATGTCATCTCGAGGGAAGGTATAGAACCGGATCCATCCAAGGTAAAAGCCGTCATGGAAATGAAACCGCCGACCAATCTCAAGGAGTTAAAAACCTTTCTGCAAACCTGTTCCTGGTTTCGTAAATTTATCCCAAATTTCTCTGAGATTGCCAGAGCCCTGACAATTCTAACAAGGAAAAATCAACCGTGGAAATGGGAAGCCGAACAAGAGGAATCTTTCAAAGTATTGAAGGAAAGGCTTTCAACTGCTCCAGTTTTGCAACAAGCTGACTTCTCCGCTCCTTTCATCCTGCGCACGGATGCAAGTGCCTATGCTCTTGGTGCTGTGCTGCTGCAGGGTGCCAACGTCAAGGACGAACGTCCCATCGCATTCATCAGCAGATTACTGACGTCAGCAGAGCGCAATTACCACACCACTGAAAGGGAAGCATTGGCAGTAGTGTGGGCTTTGGAGAAGTTTCGAGGCTATCTGGAAGGAGCTCAAGTATGTGTACTGACGGATCATCAGCCCCTGAAATGGCTGCTGTCTATCAAGACGCCAAGTGGTAGGCTAACCCGATGGGCGATGCAGATTCAATCATTTAATCTCGATATTCAGTACACCCCTGGAAAAGGAAATGTCGTTGCGGACACCCTGAGTCGTCCCGTTTGCACGACTGCAACACTTGACATCTGTCCAGTCTTCATCGATTTCCCTCAGAGGGGACCTGAGGAAATCCGGAAGGTTCAACTCGAAGATCATGAAGTGAACAAGATTCTCACCGACTTTGAAGGAGATGACCCCGATGCTACTACTCGTTGGACTGATCGTGGATACTATGTATCACAGGGGGTGCTCTTCAGGTGTGACCCAGACGGAGAGTCCGAGGAGCCCCAGTTGGTGGTCCCAGAGTCGCTACGCGCAGAAGTGCTTAAGGAGCTTCATGATGCCCCTACAGCGGGCCATCTTGGATTGGACAGGACCGTGAGAAAGGTTAGGGAGCGGTACTACTTCCCTAACATGAGAACTTATATTGCCAAATACATCAAATCTTGTGACCTATGTCAACGCTTCAAACCGACGAACTTGAAGCCTGCTGGTCTTCTTCAGACACCGGTACAGCATCAGCGATTTGAAGTTCTCGCTATGGATCTGTTTGGGCCTCTCCCCGAGGGCAGCGAGGGACACAAATGGATCTTCCTGGTAGAGGACACTGCCAGCAGGTGGGTAGAGCTATTCCCACTGCTCGATGCCACCGCAGAGACCTGCAGCAAGGTTTTAATAGAAGAGGTGTTTCTGCGCTACGGATTTCCGCGCAGAATCATATCGGACAATGGAACTCAGTTTGTATCTGCTGTTATGCAGAAAGTCACTTTCGTGCTAGGTATTAAGCAGAATTTGATACCAGTATATCACCCTGAGGCGAACCCATCTGAAAGAAAGAACAGAGATATGAAGCAGATGTTGGCCATGCTCGTCAATTCGGAGCATCGACGTTGGCCTCAGACTTTGCCAGCGATACGTTTCGCTCTTAACACTGCTTTCAATCAGGGAACTGGAGAAACTGCAGCCTATTTAACGTTTGCCCGTGAATTCCGTTCACCATTTGACGTCCTCAATGACATAAGGACTATTATAGAGAAGGAGAACTTCCTACCGCAGATCACCCCGTATCTCAGGAGTTTTCGGCACGCCCTCCAGGAGGCCAAGTGGAGGATTGAGAAGGAGCAAGACCGTAGAAAGACCGTCGCTGATGAAGCCCGACGCCCATCACCAACCTACATAGAAGGTGACCTGGTCTTGGTGGAAGCCCACCCACTCAGTCAGGCGTCGAGAGGTTTTACCAGCAAGTTTGCGCCGCGTCGTGAGGGTCCCTATAAAATCTCCAGGCAAGTGAGCCCAACCTCTTACGAAGTCGAGGACGGTACAGGAACTTTACGGGGGAAGTATCATGCCAGTGCCCTAACACCATACGTAGGGAGTGATCCCGTCATAGACCATGGTAGGAAAAGGGGTAGGCCAACCAAGTCACGTCCGGGTCGTTCTTGTGACTTGGAGGGGGAGGATATAGCACATCCGGGAATGCTGGTAACAGGTACTGGCAACACTCCAACCACTCGCACCCCCCCTCCGCGTCCGGCGCGCACACGCCGCCGCCCCGCGCGTCTGTCTCTTTGAGTTTCGTGTGTGAGCTTGTCAGGCGAGCGTCATTGTTTGAAATTAATTCTGTTCTGTCTGTGTGTTTCTATCAATATACGTTGATTGAGTGCAAAAGAGTGTATTCCTCCTGCGTGTGCCTCATCTTAGTGCTGCTCAGTACTCTCTAACCTAACCAATAACATCAGGACGCTATAGGCTGACAAGGGAATTCTTGTGGTATTACACCGCCCGATCAACCTTCACTCGATATTTTCACAGTGAAATAAAATCCTACTCGCGTTTTTAGCTACGATTGTGGCTACGCCCTCGCCAATTATATATAATCACTTGAGTTACTTCAAAATTAACTGCAAAGATAATAAAACACAACAGAAAGTAGATTATGACTTTGGGGATATTACGGAATCGGTGATGATAAAATTGTCTACCCTTGAATTTTCTCATAACAAGAACTGTCAAAATGCTCCGCTGCTGTAATTAGTGGTGGCTCCAATTACAATTTCGCGTGCCGTGCCTTACCCGACCTTCAACGTATGTTGGTTAGCATGGACACGATTACCTAGAACTGCCATTCAAATCGCGCAAACGAAAGAACAGTTCACGAGAACTAAATTACAAACATATGCCTGTCCCTGTCTCACTAGTTTACTCGCGTATCTTCTGTCTACTGCAACTGGAGTGTATGCCGACCAAATTGTTGAAAACAAGATAGGTAAAATTCGAGCAATCTAGGACAATGGCGTTGCTGGATCATAATTGGCATGGTTGGTAGGTGCTTTGCTTATTCTTGGCACCTCTAATAACCTCCCACCCTCGTTGTAACTATGCTGGGCGGAGGAGGAAGAGGTGAAGTGGAGCGGGGGGAGGGGGGGGGGGGTGTATTCGACAGTTTCTTTGTTCGCCGACCAACTTGGGTGAGGAGGACGTGACCGACTTGGTTTGTCGACGTGACCGCCTGTAATTTCAATGATCGCTGTTTCATTGAGTCTCATTTGGCAATTTGTATTTCAATTATGAGTGGAGGTGTTTTTTACAGACAGTTTATTAATAACTAGCTTTTGCCCGCGGCTCGCTTCGCGTGACTTTTTGCGCACAGTTCAGGCCGCCGATGACGTAGCGTTATGATTTATATAAAAAAAAACCATCTTCCGAACTGACAGAACGTAACAGTGAAAACCGTATGTAAAATTGATACAGTGTTTGTCGAGTTATTTATATATTTATATATTGACGTATATTACACGGTCGCCGGTCGCCGGTCGCCGGTCGCCGCCGGTCGCCCGTAAAAACTTCGCTTTATTTATTAGAAATGAACTTAAATAAACTTAATAATATTCATTAAAATACGTCTACAGATAGAGAATGTCGTTCAGTTCGTCTAGCGTCGTTCGAGCGTCTCCCCAGCGCGGTGCCCAGCACCCTCGCTGCGTTGCACATCTGAATCTCGAGGCTAATTCGCCGTACGAGGTAAGCCTTGTTACAGGATTGCTTCTAGTTGTTCGCTAATCGAAACTAGATAATGTCTAATTTTTATTTTATTTTAAGCTGCGAGCCAGCGAGCCTTACTTGCTGCTTGTCGCGGTGATGTGCGATAATTTGTCCTAACTCTTCCAGTACAACACTGATTACTCTACGTGTACCGATTGTCGAACACAACTGGTCGTACTCAACCGAATGTTGGTCATGTTTCCGTACCTATCTAGGCATCTTCAACTGCAATACAAATCATTTAAAAGTTCGCGATCACGGGGAGCCAAGTCCAGTCCGGCTGTGGTCGTGGCCTATGTTTTGAATTATATTCTTTGGTTTTGAAGGTCAGTGGCCACATTTCGAGAGGAACAGTTCTACAGAAAATTCATGCAAAATGAAAGAGACAACACTGCACTTCCCCGCTATTACTGAATTGCCAGTTCCAGGGTTTTATGGGGAAATTTATCAAACTAATTACACGAAGTTAGCACGATTTTAACAGTTATACATCTGTAAAAAAATACGGAACAGTAAAATATAATATTTTCTCCACATAATTGCTTAATCAGTAATTTCAGACAGTGGTAAGAAAGTTTTTTTATTCAATTCACATTGAATTAAGCATTTTTAAATTTTTTACCTGGTAACATTATGGATTCCAGCATTTAGGAAATTTTACCCAAAGAAAAGAATCAACTACGTAAAAACACGAGTTATGCCTTTTACTATAATTTTTCGTTCGAAAACGAATGCACCAAGCTTGCAGCAAACAGTAAAAGTATTTGGGTGAAGTGCAGTGTACCTACAGCTTCACGGAGGTAAGAAAAGTGCTTTTGATACTTGTCAATATTTCATATTTTTCCACGATATCTCCTATATTTTCCAAATAACATAATGTTAGAGCATGCTATTTATTGGATGCTTGCCTTTGTCTGTAGTACAGAGTAAGTTATTATATTACCCAAGTAGGGTTGTAGTGAAAATTGTCAAAATAAATATAACCTGAAAATGTGCAGTATCATATCATCCATTAAATTATGTATGCCGCACGCCTTTGTGTACAGGAAATTGAAATACGCCTCTAGTTCTCTATTACGAGAGAAACACAATGAAAAAAAAAACAATGCTGCTGGTTAATTAGGTAAGGTTTCTAGTGACTCAGTCCTATCCGATAAATGTACTGCAGCCTTAGAATATATTTATGACTCCCCTCTCATTCAACTCCTGCAGTAGCAAACCAATTTTAGGTTACTGTCTGCAACGGCCGACCACAAATCAAAGTATGTAGGTACTAATAATCTTATAAATAAAATCTTGGTGTGTTGTTTCCCAGATAACACCATGGAAGTCCGTAAAATGTAGGGCGTCTTCTGCAAAACACGCGGTCGAAGCAGCACGATCATATCACAGATTTCCTTCACCTAACTTGAACAATTTTGAAAGGTAAGACCAATGGTATGTACAATACTTATGGAAGTCAATCCGAACGGTAAAGAAAATATGTGAGTGAAATTGACAGCATAAGCTATGAGTCACTCAGTTTCTGGGGCTTTAGTGGCCTCTCAAGTGCGAGGTTGTGGGTTTGAATCCCAGTCCTTGTAAAAGTCTTTACAATTTGCCCGTCGTCGCTCCGGCGAGTGAAGGAAAACACTGCAAGGAAATCCTTTCCATCCTTACAAGGTGGTAACACTTACCACTGAAAATCAATCAATCAATCAATCCGAAACCAATCAATCAATTTGCTACTACGCCACGGCATGCCGTCAGCCAGCGGGCTGAACAGTTAATATAAATGCGCACGCAGTCACGGGTAAATTTCTAGTATTATATACATACATGCTCATTACTCATAATATGTTACAGGTGAGCTGCCACTGCAAGCAGTGACAACGGCGAACCTCGTAGAAGATGTGGACCAGCTCTTTGGGCAACAACACAAGCAAGCCATTAAACATTGAAAGTGGTAAGGAGCGAGGGCCATTCCACCTTCCCAAAATGAGTGGATTGCTACAATAGAAGCACTTGAGCGTTTGTTTAAAATGTTACAAAGTCTAGACTTTTATTTAGTCTCAATGAACTGTCTAAATCAAGACAATTTAGAAAACATGTTTGGGGGCGTAAGATCGAGCTGTGGAAATAACAACAATCCCACAGTCCAGCAATTCTTGCTGGACTAAAAACTGTGACGATTAGTGGCATAGTGGCGCACAGTCGTAGTACAAAATGTATCTTACAAGGTCAGTCACATTTAATAAATAATTTAGAAAACTTCATTTGTAAAGCGCCCCAGCTCAAACAGATAAAGACGAATTGTTTTATGAAATGTTCGAGGAAATCGTGCATTTGTAATTATATGTAACGGTAATATTGTAAGTATGTAGTAATATGAGGATGTTCATTATATATAAGCATTGATTTATGAGTTATTAATTATTATGTACATACTTGTTATAAGCCAAGTTGTTGTAGGCGAATTTCACCATATAAAAAATTGTTAAGAGAAAAACAAACAAAAAAAGATCATAAAACAAACTTATTATGTACAGTTTCCTATGTTGTACGGTTTGTGCCAATTATTTGGATAAAATTGCTTATTTACTTTAATATTTACTTGTGTAATAGTTTACTTGTACAAACACTTCATTTCGTAATAAAAGAGCATTTGCTGTGTACTCATGATGTTATTTATTTGGCACATTTAGCTAAACTGTGACCATCTCACATTGATAGTTCTAAAATTGTCAGTTCTGCCTGCTCAGTCAGAGTGGGCTGACAATTTTAGAAATATCAGTGTGAAATGGTCACAGTTTGGCTAAATGTGCAGTAAGTACCTACTAAAAATAAATTTAATTCGAAATTCCCGCCAATTCCCGCCAAGTGCTAGTTCTGAAGGACGCCGGTGGCCGCATTTGGCGCCACCAAGGTTAAAACATAGGCAAACAAATTTTGTATGGGCTTGTGCTTCTTCTACGCCCTAGTAGTATTATATTCTTTGTTCGCGATGAGCTAAGTTGGAAATAGATTCTTCATTGTTAAAGTTTGGGGCTTGCCCTATAGTAATAAATAATGTAATAAATAAATAAATAAATACATAAATCTAGGTATGTATGTATGTTAAACCATTATGATTATCATCGTCTGCGCTTGTTTAAACCTAACAGAAACCCCAAGAAATCGTTATTCTGTATACTTCTAGGCTTCCTTCGTGTTCTTGAAAACGAAAACTTCAAAAGCTAATAACGACATCTAACGAATCTTCACGTACTAAAGTTTTCGCCACGAGTTGGCTCTATTCTGAAAAAAAATCTATTCGCATGCGAGCTTCGGCGGTAGACGTGTCGGGATTACCAAGACCGGTCCAAATTATCAATTTTCTTTCCAAGTTTTGCGCAAGGAAATACCACATGTCACCCCGAATGTGTCTGACGGGATCGTTCACAAATCACGACGCCTCCGTGACCGCTTCTTCGTCAGATACCGTCGAGGAAATACGCCGGGTCTGTAGGACCACTGAATTATTCATGTAGTGCGCCAGACACGACCCCACACACACCCGGAGAGTACTTTAGACAATGTAGCGCTGTAGGGTTAGAATATTACAAGCCGCCGTGACACTCGCTACTGCCTGTGAATATTTAGGGTTACAACGGTAAAGCAAAGCGCGAGAGATCCGGTCCGACACACAGAACTACCGAAATTCCGAATGTAGGTATATACGTATAGATACACATCCTCAGTCATTTGTGATTAACGAACACCTTACGTGAAGGAATTGTAATTTAACCCAAAATAATATACATACGTATGCACATTATTTACATTATATTTTTCGTGTGTAATCATTATTAATATTTTGTCGATAGCGCTTTAAAACAACAACGACCATATTTCCCAAAATATAAGGTGTTTCGTTAGTCATGTCAAAATTTCAGGAGGGTTACATACACACTCAAATAAACACGTTACGCAAAAAAAAAAATTTATGTTTTTAGCATTACTTTTCGAGAAATTTAACAAAGCATGTTTGCTTACTTAATTTGCATTGTACGGGGTCAATGACCGTACTATGTTCAAACGCAGAACAGCTGTTTGTTGTTGTAAGTAAGTCACAAGGTCACTATGATTGGTTTTTACAGCTACTTATTTGATTTTATTTGTTTTGTTAGGAGAAAAAAAGCTCCTATAAACATATGTTTTTTTTTTTACGTAAAGTGTTTATTTGAGTGTGGATGTAAACCTCCCGAAATTTTTGACATGACTAACAAAACACATATATTATTTAGCAACATTAGGGTTCAGTACCTCAAAAGGGGAAAACGGTACCCTTATAAGATCACTCTCCAATCTTTCTACTGTTAGCGCCTCGACTCGTGGTTAGCGCGCACGTTCGTGGCCACTGCAGGCGGAGGCCGATAGATCATTAAACTATTATCCCTGTTTTGTCTTCGTACTTCAACCACGCAATAAAACCTTATTAGATAAATAATTTAATGACCTATATAATAAAGAGGTTTCGTAAACGTCGTTACTTTCAGAATTGATTCACAACACTATACATTCCATTCTCGCTTTCCTGCCGGAGGCCACGAACGTACGCGCTGACTATAGTTTATTTATTTAAATATTATATGAAATTATTAGTACCTTTTTTCTTATACTCTCGTGTCTGATCAAATTGGAATTAGTTCTTTTCTGTCTGTCTATCAGTCTGTCACAGCTTATTTTCTCCGAATCTACTGGACGAAAAACGTTTCAATCTGGTGCATATATGTATAGAGATAATTTTGTTTTATTTTTCAAGTGCATCTTGTGACATATAAATGTAAAGGAATACCATTTTTAATGCATAGTTTAAAAGATATTAAAGATAATATATAAAAATCGAGCATTCCCAATCCCAAACCCCCTTATCTCCGAAACTACTGATTCTAAAATAATGATTATAAGGAATCTCTTATAGTTTACAGCAAAACCTAAACGGAAACCCTAAGTCTTAAAGTTCTCACGGAAAACGGAATGTTACGTAACCATCTCCACACGAGTTCGACTCGCACTTGACCGATTTTATTTCCTTAGAATATCTTTCACCAACGTCGTTCAAATATAGTTTTCTTTTAATATTCCTATTGTGTGGTATAGGGGTGGTGAACACGAATGTTCTGTTTTTGTACTTTGTCCTTAAACGAAATCGTTGGTATGACTTTCAGGTTTGTTTCAAAGGTCTTTGTTTAGTTTCTTCCAATTTCGGACGCGTCTTTGTTTAGCCAGATATAGGTAAGTAATGAAGTAGATACTTGGAGTCACACCTATTGGAGATAGAGAATTGTCTGCAGGGAACAATGTCTAAAATCTCTTCACTGATTCCTTAATCGGAAACACTCTCGAAGATTGTTAGGGTCCAAAAAAAGTTACGCTTAACTTTTGCCCAACTTGTAAAGTTTAGCTAAACTTAATTTGCGAGATTCATCCGCACTTCCAAAGAACCGAAGTGAGATTGTCTAACGGACCAACTCTGAGCAAATTGGAATTCGGACTCTTTCGAAAGTTGCGTGGCTTTCTTCTTTTGTTCTACTTATCATCTACTTTGATACCTGCGAGTCAGGACAGGAATCACCTTACGTGTTAGTTTTCAATAAAATCATTCATTCTATGTAGAAACATTGTACAAATATATATTTAGATGAAAAATGTCAGCGTGCCAAAGTATCAAAACAGTATCGCATACCGGCGACCCCGAAATGACATTTTGTTCTTCAAAACAAAAGATGTTCTAATATTTCTGCCATCAATTGCAGCTTTGAGTAAATTCATGCAATACAATAAAATACACGTTTCATCAACATAATGTGGAGATAGCAAATATTGAACATAAACCCGAAATAATTAATAACAATTAATAAAACCTTGCTCCTCATTCCTCGTTAAAATAAAATACTGAGTGAAAGATCGCAAGCATGACACGGTTCTACGTTGTTTATCTCCACTTTTTGAGCGAACTGTGCCACAATATTTAATTACACAGCTAACATCGATAATTATTCTGTTCGGAGTCGAACTCAACGTTTGAATTTGGAATGAAAAGAACTGGACGTAAGGGTAATACCTACTAGGTAGATAGATGGTTGAAGTTTTCAATAAAATATGTTTTATCAAGACGGATAATATCCTGATAAATAATATTAAAACAAAAACAAACAATACTAAGACATCCGATTTAGTTTGACATTCAAAAGTTAATTAAAGAAAATTCAATTAAATCGAAGGAAAATATTGTTTGTTTATTATGTTATGAAGTAACATAAAAGTATCAAAATTAATAGTCTAATAACCTTGCCCTCTGAAAGGTACCATGCATGCGTCAGATTCGGGTAGTTCTAATTTTTTTATTAGTTATTTAATAATGTTTGCCCAATGAATAAGTAAGCCAAGTTTTCGACCTCGAGAGCCGAACGCAACGATTTTGTGAAATTCACTCCAGGCTCTCTCACACTTTTTTAGGGTTTCGTGTCCATTCGTAATTTTCTCCACCTCCATGTACGGAAGCCTCTTACTAAGCATACGCCGCCGTCTGTCTGTATGTCTATCCGTCCGTCCGTCCCAGGACTGTATCTTTTGAACCGTGATAGGTAGCCGGTTGAAATGTTCACAGAATACTTGTTGGCGGATATGCCAACAAAAAAGCAAAAATTAAGGGGGATCCCCATACAGGTAATAGTTTTTTTACAGGTATTGTAAGCGGATCTACGGAACCCTCCGTGCGTGTGTAAAACTCGCGCTTGATCTATTGTTTACTCTCTATTTGCTCCTGTGCTTTGTTTTAGAACACTACATCATGCTATCGCTTATTCCATGGGGAGTGCTCGGAGGAGCTGTTTAACGCAATCCCGCCGTCCCCTTTCCACCTCCGCACCACACGCACAGGGCAGGGATTGCATCCCTATACGCTGGACTTACCGCGGATGCGCACTAATCGATTCTGCAGATCTTGCCTCTACAGAACCGGTAAACTCTGGAACGCTCTCCCTGCTCATATATTTCCCCCCAAGTACAGTCTCGGGTCCTTCAAGAGGAGCGTGAATGGGCACCTGTCAGGCCGGCATGGCATGCGAAACCCCCGCATACGACCGAATGTTCATGGGCGTCGTTAGACACCTTATGGGTGGCTAGACGCCATATGTCGCGCTTTCAAAAAAAAAAAATGCTCGATCAACGATGAGATCGTTGATCTCGAGCAAGACTACAGAATTTCTTTAAGTTCATCAGACCGTCTCACATAGAAAGTCAGCTTTCGACACCAAGGTCCGATGGAGGATGAATGCGTGACCGACTAGCGACTTCAAAAGTTATAAATGAGGCAAGTAACATAAATTACAAGGTAATAGTAAATTATTACCACCCGAGCTAATGCGAAGTCGCTCGCAGGACCCTCGGCCCTACACCGAACACAATAGCCATAGTTTAGCAACCATTAGGCAATTATGCAAATTTGTCGGACGTCCGCCGGGAGCTGACTACACTAATGACACACTATTTTCATGAAATTTCAGCCCAAGAGACGTCAGCGACACTTTTTCTGCCGGAGCCTTCGACGAAAAAATCCATAGAGTCGCCGTATCATACAAAATAGTTCACGAGACCGATTTGATACCAGCCACATACAAAACTGACGTATGAAGCGTGACAATTTCGTACGACAAATTTGATACACTACCTCCGCCTCTTTTTGTTTTTCCTTGAAGACTAGACCAAAAAAATATAAAGAATGAAATTGATGTTGTCATTGTGCAGTCAACTTGTCCCCTCGCTTGTCCACAATATAATCTATTCATGTTATTTTTAAACCTTAACACTTCTTATTTTTAAACCCCGACGCAAGAAGAGGGGTGTTCTCAAGGTCGTCTTAGTCTATAAATCCTGATAAATCATAACGCTAAGTCACCGGCGGCCTGAGCTGTGAGCACAAAGTAACGCGAAGCGAAGCTGACAAAAGCTAATACTAAATAAATGTATTTTTATGGAAACTGACACGTTTGACTGATCGTGATCACTTACTACATCCGTGATGTCTGCTCATAACACATTGGTGAACTAGGTGCCATGCCAGTGCTTCCCTTCGGCCATGTAAATAAACGACACAAATACATAGTAATACCTATTTAATATATTAATGCATACAATTTGCATCAAACAACAACCAACTATATGGTCAATGGTCATGGATAAGGGTAGGTACATGACATGAGTCCGAAAGTGCGATAGTACATATTTGTAATTTCCTCTCTTAAATTGTCCTTTCATTTTTCACCTACTCGACTAGTTTTGTATCTGTTGAATAATTTGACTGGGGTTATTGCAGGACTCTTTTCGGTTTGAATTATCACGTGACACGTGCGATATTCTAGAATGTGACTTCGCTCGCCTTCCTTCCTGTTTCCTGAACACTGAAACCCGGGCTAATTTTCCACAGTGTGAAAGAGAACTAATCCAAATAGAAAGACCTATAATTCCAGACGCTCTGCATATTTTGTCATATTAAATTTGTGGAGCGAACTTAAGGTGATGTTAGACTGCGTCTGACTCGAATTTCAAGAAGAATGCCGGCAATATTACTTACCTGACAGATTCAGTTTTAATATATGTTAAACTTCATCTATCAGCGCAGATCGAAGGCTTTTTGAAAACACGATTTGATTAACTTCGCTCGATAGAAAAAAATCATGAACATGGCTCTGAATTTCGTTTTAAAAACGTATTTAAGGCAACGTGACCAAATCAGGGCTTTGGAAAAAATATATTTTATTCGTTTAATGAATATCTAGATTGAAGGCTTTTTATTTTTTTGTTTAGATTCGTAGTTTTGGAATAAAAAAATAAAAATCAAATTGTCGCTTACGCTAAATATTCCGAGCAGCGTGACTGCGCTTTATCCTACTCCAACCTACGAAAGCGGCGTCTCGCTATCTTGCCGGAGTTGCCGGTCGCTCGACACACCCCAGTCACCCCCAGAAGCTCGAAGTGAGAGGACGCGCGCGCTCGTGACGATCCACTCGAAATAATTTACGCAAAATCGTACCTACTAAAGCACTACAGCTATGGGAAACAAAGCAAGACGGTACGTCAGCGAATTAGGGTATGATTTAGTATATCGCGGCATTATTAGATTTCTGGTAGCTGGTACTGGTGGGCGAGGGTCTAAGGAGCTATTAGCAAAAACTAATTTTCCACGGAGACTTCTACTTTCGGATATTTTTTTTATAAAGAAATGTTTTTATCTGTTCCTGCAACTTTGTCACACTCACTCGCTTGCTGTACACATACGCCCCCTTACTACTGCTTCATGTGACAAGGTACCACTTTTTGATCCATTTTCTCCGGGTGAGGGGGAGCAGTGAATATGTTGGGGGAGGGGGGGGAGCACTGTCCCTGAAAGAAACAAATCGGAAGTCGAGCCCCCTTTCCCAAAAAAATTCACAGATTTCGTGTCTTACACGACTATCGAGCACACTGAAAATGAATCTACGGAATTCGAAAAAATATTGTCGCTGAGCGACACGAGAAAGTAGGGATAAGGAAAATATTAGTTGGGTTCTGATGATGGAGCCGGAAGGAAGCCATAGGAACTCCTAAACTACACATGATAAGCCCATCGTGTTTGGGCTCGTTGGATTTATCTTCGTAAGTACTCTTGTCATATATAATGTCCAGGATCCTGATGATGGAGCCGGAATGAAGCCATAGGAACTCCTAAACCACACATGATAAATCGACCGTGTTTGGGCTCGTTGGATTTGTCTTCGCAATTACTCTAGTCATATGTTATTTCCAAGGTCCTGATGATGGAGCCGGAAGGAAGCCATAGGAACTCCTAAACTACACATGATAAATCCACCATATTTGGGCTCGTTGGATATATCATATCTTCACAACTCTCCGAGAGATATATATTAGCGGCGGGTGGCCGAGTGGTTTGGGCATCGGCTTCTCATGCGAGAGGTCCCAGGTTCGAATCCAGCCGGCGTGTACCAATGAGTTTTTTCTGACGAAAAAATTTACGAGCATACCTACACCTGCTGCTTCACCGTTCGGAACCGGTCCCTTCCCTTGCGCCTTACTAGGTGGTAGGCTCAAATTGTAGCCGACTGGGTCGGTTGGTACCACCGTACTGGATGTAAGATGGCCGCATAGCAGCCTCGACTGTGTTCTCCTCTAGTCCAGTATAGCCAGCAATCCAGGGAAGTCTCCGGTATGGCACCTACCTTCTCGGAGGTGATATTGGCTGGTCGGAGCATGCGCTTTGACCCCTCCGACTCAGCCACCCATTCCGGATTACATAAAAAAAAAAATAAGGGGATCGCACTTTTTCGTGGGGTCTATAGGAACGAACGAAAAGATATTTTCAATGTCAAAATCTCCTGAGCCGAGCGGCGGCGGCGCGGCGCGAGCGGCGCGCGGCGCGCGGGGCGGCGGATCGGCCGGCGGTCCGGGCGCGGAGCAGCGGTCGGCGCGGCGGGCTGGCGGCCGCGACGGAGCAGCGCGGCGCACAGTGGGTCAACCAACGTAGCAACTGAAAATTACTATAATTTTTTTTTCCATGACGGAATTATATTTCCTTCATTTGATCATGATTGATTACAGATGAATGAGTTATGAAAAGAAAAACTATTGAAATGGTGTTTTTGGCAAGACTTGGTAGCTGATTTTTTGCTTACAATATTAATTGCACAATAAGCCCATATTAAAATGTAGACGGCACCTCGCGGAGATTGCATTCAAATATCCCGCTACACATTCATAATATTTTTATTTTTTTCAATATTTGGTTAAGTTCAAATTTGCATGATTATTGTTACTTAAACAAGCTACAAAAATAAAAAATAAAAAATATTTTTAAAATAAATATATAATGTCTTTTAAAATTAGTTAATAGTACGCTAAGGGGGGGTTCTGTATCATATAGGGAGTAAAACCTATATAAAAAATTTTGGGCCTAGGGCATTGATTTTATAACCCTGTCGGACCTATGTGTAAGTAGGTAAAAAAAATCTAATTCTTTCTATTCTATCTTTTTTGTTCCTGGAATGAAAATGAAACCATTAAGAAATATTTTTTTTCCCCAGGACTCTTTTCGGTTTGAATTATCACGTGACACGTGCGATATTCTAGAATGTGACTTCGCTCGCCTTCCTTCCTGTTTCCTGAACACTGAAACCCGGGCTAATTTTCCACAGTGTGAAAGAGAACTAATCCAAATAGAAAGACCTATAACCCCCCCCCCCCCCCCCCCCCCCTTTAGCGTACTATTAACTAATTTTGAAAGACCTTATATACCACAGGTTGCAGAATCACAAAACAATGCCTTTCAATAATAACTACACTTCAACTGAGATGCTTTCAATGTCGCGTCAAAATCGCAACTAAATTATGCGTAACGAAAAACAGGTTACAAATGTTGATGTTTCCCGGCATCTCACCTATTCATTCCTGGGCTTATCTTTTTCTTTTCATTCAATTAAGGCGCGCCAGTTATATATAAAAGATTCTCTTAGTTTACCTATGTCATTGTTTTTCAGTACAACTGAGATATCATCCGCAAGCATTTTTTGGAAGTGTTTGTCTGTCTGTTTTCCCCAATTGCATTGGTGCAACGTCAGCTAACAGTTTCTTTACTTCATTTGATTTGATCACATGTTTATTATTTAACATTTTTTACTTTTAGTGCAGTATTTTACTTAGTTAGGTATATATTTGATTTATTTTAATGAGAATTAAATAAGTGCAAACCTATGTAAAAGTGTTGTTGCTAGTCGATATTAGCAGATATGTACATAGAATAGAAGAATAGAATAGAATAGAATAGAATAACGTTTATTTCCTCTTCACATCAGTAATACAGATCATTATACACATGGGCTTGGGCTTATAGTTAATTAATTCATATGTTATGTTTCTCTGTGCATTACCTTAGTTTAGTGTAGTAGGTACTTCATTGAATATAAATTTATTGTTGCGGCTGGCATTACGACATTTATTCAATGAAGAATAAATAGAGATCAAGGCTGATATAATGTCAGTTTTCTGATCTACAAAAATTACTGGCACGTTCTAAATTAATTTTTTTTCAAAGCAATGTAATTTTCTCGCCTTTTATATAGATCGTCGTAACAGCCGGGACATTAAGATAGCTCTTACACGTTGGAAAGAAAGTACAGTTTCCTTTGTTTGCAAAGCATGTCGTTTTCTCGCCTTCCACAGGACCAGATGGTCGTAAAAGCCGCGTTTTCTGACAGTTCGCATTACCGCGCAAGCCGCTATAAGGAACTTCGTTCCAATATTCCAATTACATAACTGAGTACTTTCTTTATACATTACTATGACGCCACTCTCGAAATCGAGAATAAATCCGATTTTTGTTATAAAAAATTTCAGTGCCTATCATAATAAAATATATGGAATAGTTTTTTTTTATTTCAAAGTAAGTTTTTGGGTTACTCTTACTTTTCATCTTTTACGTCAATTTGCCTGTATGGAAAGTTGATATTTCATTGTGTATTGAATGGGCATTGCCTCCCCCCTACTATGGGCGAGAAAAGCGGTATCAACCTGAATGTTCTTCAATAAATATATTATGGTTTTATTCGTCCTATTTAGACAAACAATAATTGGTAGGTTTTACTGGATTTGACAAAGGCAAAATGCCGTTAGGCACTGTGGACAATCCATTGTTTCATTCCATATTTTTTTCCGCCTAATTCTGACAATTGATACACAGTGTAGGGCCAAATGCGTGCGTGCGATTAGGATAAAGTGGAGATGGCTTCTTTAAAATTATATTTTTTTACGTCACACCTTTGAAAACGGAAACACAAACACGATGGATTCCCAAAAGAATTATTTTATAATAATATATTTTTATTGTTTTACTATATTAGATGGCAATTTGAAAAGCTACAATAAATTCAACAAAATACCAGAACCCCTAAACATGATTTTTATTTATAGATTTATTTTTGTGTTTTCTTTGATTTTGGCGTGAATTTGATGAAACGTCTTTATCCTGCAGCCGGTTTTTTACAAAAAAGTTGCGTCACGAAAATTGTGTACTTTTGGCGACTTATATCTCGAAACTATAAGAGTTACAGGAAGGTGAGGCATATCCGACTTGCTAAGTTGACATACCCGAGAGTCGTACATCAAGCCCTTCTATAAATATGGCCCTTAGAAAATCAATAAATGCTTATAACTCCTGAACTACTGGTCAGATCGACTTGCAAATTGTTTCTTTACATAGAAAAAAATTGTTTTTTTTGAAATAGTTGTATTTTTTTTTCAAAATTGGTTCAGCCGTTTCAGAATAAAAAAGGAAAAGTGTTTGAGAGGGCATATTTCGGAAACTACTGATCCACGACTACTCATCCGCTGGAGAAAATGATAGGCCTCGACGAGATAAATGTTTTTTTTTTTATATTTTTTTTGTTTCTTTTTTTTACATAACATTGCCTTGTTTTAAATTTCAACTTCGTAGGATAAGAGGAAGTGGTTCTAATTTGGCTTCCAAGAATTGACCCACACATACTAACAAACCAACATACAGGGAAAGTTAAATAAAAGCTTGTAAAATATTTTTAACCTACATTTAATTGCTCTAATAAAATTATACTACTGATCCACGACTACTCATGCGCTGGAGGAAATGATAGGCCTCGATAGGATTTTTTTTTTCGAAAACTACTGCTCCCAAACTAATCGTGTGGTGGGACAAGCAAGGATAGGTATCGATGAGATCTTAAATTAAAGAATCTGCGGCCGTGTCTCCTACACAGCCCACTCGCTTTTTTTTTATTGAAAGCGCGACACAATCCTTTTTAACAAATTCCTGTTTTCAAACAATTTCCCTTTTTAACCGACTTCCAAAAAAGGAGGAGGTTCTCAATTCGTCTGTATGTTTTTTTTTTTTATTTTTTTTTATTTTGTTTATTGTATGTTTGTTACGCGATTTCTCCGTCAATTGAGGGCCGATTTAGAAAATTCTTTTTTTGTTAGTTAGGTCATACTTCCGAGGTGGTCCCATTTCAATTTTATCGAAATTGGTTGAGTGGTTTTCGAAAAATCAGCATAATACTATGGTGTGTGGTTACCTTCAGCAAAACTTGTGATGTGGTCGTATTCGGCAATTTTCAGTTTGATAAATTAGTATGGTGTGTAGTTACCTTCAGCAAAACTTTTGTGATGTGGACTTATTCAGCAATTTGCAGTCTGACACATATGGCGAATAATTCTGTACCACTTCAATCGATTTCCATTATTCGATTTCGATTATTCTTTTTTATGTATTACTATGTATTATATATAATATATATATATAATATATAATAATTATATATATATATATATATATAATTATATATAATAATATATAATATATATATATATTATATATAATATATATACTATATATAATTACTATGTATTACTAAAAAGAATGAAATAAAAACTGTTTTAAAAAATATTAAACCGATTTCAAAAAAACAAAAAACAAAAAAGAACTAAAAAGTATTAAATACCTAATATTTAGAAATTTTCTCTGTCCTGTTGAAATACATGAATCGATATTTACTAGTGATACATATTCGGACCCTTGTTTCATGAATATTCTAAATTTGAAATTTTTTATATTTTCCGACCGGCCAGGTGCGCTTAATTTATTATGGTACCTGACCGGTACCTACTGTACCGAGTACCATCGAGCTGGTCTGATGATGGAGACAGAAGGTGGCCATAGGAACTCCTAAACTACACATGATAAACCCATCGTGTTTGGGCTCGTTGCATTTGTCTTCACGAGAAATTTACTTTAGACCTAAGAGATTCTCAATTCGACGGTATGTTTTCTTTTTTTAGATGTTTGTTATGCGATTACTCCGTCAATTGTGGGCCGATTTTGAAAATTCTTTTTTTTTTTTATTTGAAAGGGGATAACCCTGAGGTTTCTGAAGTGAAAACTTCTTTAGCGGCGCTTGGCACTTTTTTAGGTGGGTAAAAAATGTATAACTCGCGACATCGCGTCAGCGTCATTTTTAAAATGAAACCTTAAGTCATTGCATTAAGGGTTAAGTTAGAGTGGCACGGGATCTGCCGGCACTCCCGGAGTGCAACTGTTAAGTAGGGTTCGGTAACACGTTTATGTCTGTCCACTAAGTTCTCTCGGTGAAATGCTCAAGATGGAATGAGATAGGTACAGATTGTCAACTCCACGGTCGTGTTTTAGGTGAATGAACTTTTGTATCGCTTCTTCTTGGCCGCACTTTAGTTACAAATATATGTTTAACAGTATCCTTGCCGTTATACCGCATTAAGTCTTTAACCTTATTCGCAGCAACCATATATGAAGCTCGGCAGAAGCGTGGCGAGTCTTCCGGACGAAACGTGGGTGTACAAAAGTATACAAAGCAAATAGATTAAATATATGAGTTTAGAAGTCGAGAGAATGGGCGCCTGTGAAAAATATGGTTAGGTAGATATTTTTGCACAATTGTTAGGTAGTTACCTTCAGAATAGCAACAAAGCGATGATTTGCGAGTTAGCACAAAGCACCTAGTAATAATAGTTAGTAAGTTCTACTAAGTTCTGCAAAATGAATGTAGGGTTCCGTAACAAATGCATGTCTGTCTGTTCTACTAAATTTAACATTTATTTCAAAATGAATGTAGGGTTCCGTAACAAATGCATGTCTATCCGTTCTACTAAATTTTACAATTTTCAACCAAGGTCCTCCGACGGTTATTTTATAATAAAAGTAGGGTTCCGTAACACGTTTATGTCTGTCCATTCTACTAAGTTCTGCAAGATGAATGTAGGGTTCCGTAACAAATGCATGTCTGTCCGTTCTACAAAATTTAACATTTATTTCAAAATGAATGTAGGGTTCCGTAACAAATGTATGTCTGTCCGTTCTACTAAATTTTACAATTTTCAACCAAGGCCCTCCGACGGTTATTTTATAATAAAAGTAGGGTTCCGTAACAAATGTATGTCTGTCCGTTCTACTAAATTTCACAATTTTCAACCAAGGTCCTCCGACGGTTATTTTATAATAAAAGTAGGGTTCCGTAACACGTTTATGTCTGTCCATTCTACTAAGTTCTGCAACATCACCTACAACGTCCGTGATGTCAGCCCATAACACCGGGTAAACTAAGTGCCATGTCAGTACTTCCCCCTTTGATCGTGCTGACTACACTGAACTGGTCGGAAAACACAAACTATTTACATAGTCGTTTCGACCGACGTTTAATTCAGTGCGGTGGTACCAACCCGGTCAGGTTAAACCCTACCACCAAGTAAGATTAGGAGGGAAGGGACCTACAGTTTTACGAGGAATCCGAACCTCGGTCAGCCTCTAACGGTCAGCGGTCACCCATCCAAGTACTGACCGCACCCAGCGTTGCTTAACATTCAATAGCGACAGTTGACTGTCTGCACCACTGAGCTATCGAAGCTGACGTTGTCCTATTTTAATTGGGTCAAGATCGGATTGGAAAGCGAGGCGGAATCGCGAGGCCGAAGGCCGAGCGATTCCGCCGAGTACATTAATAGCAAAAATTACTAAAAAAAACTGTGAAATAAAAAAAAAGTTTAAAAAAACATAAAACCGACTTCCTAAAAAAAGGAAAACTAAAAAACTATTTAAAATAAAAATATAAAAACCGCCTTCAAAAATATATGAAATAAAAACCTAAAAAAAAAACGAACCCTAGAGTTGAAGGCGGTGCTAAAGCAAGCAAAAATGATGCATGAAAGAAAACATGAGTGGATGATAATATCCTTTGTGATTTGTGTAGCCTTTTTAGCACCGCCTTCAACTCTAGGGTTCGTTTTTTTTTTAGGTTTTTATTTCATATATTTTTGAAGGCGGTTTTTATATTTTTATTTTAAATAGTTTTTTAGTTTTCCTTTTTTTAGGAAGTCGGTTTTATGTTTTTTTAAACTTTTTTTAAAAGCTGATATTTGTCAGAGCCATCCCACAGGTGCAAGCCTTACTCCAAGGATGACCTGATCTGCGATTTGTACAAAAGGACTTTACGTGCACAAGAAATTTATGTGATTCTTTCTTTGTTGGTTCTTGTTTGCTTCTTACAGATTTTGAATGTAATATTTACTTGCTTTTATGACAAAGTGGTTCAAAAACTTTAAAGGGAGGAATACGAAAGTATGAAAAACTGGTCTCGTTTAAATAGTTAGTGAGAAATTATTATTTAAGTTGACCGCAAAATTAAGTTTGTTTGTAATATATTTATGTATCATAAAATTAATCTTGAGATGAACTTAATTTACATTGTGTGTGTGGCTTTGAAGTGGGAGGTGATGGCCGGGGGTGAGGAATGTTAATTATTTTTATAACCAGTTTGGTGGTTTAAAAAAATTATAAGGGTTAATTTATAGAAGATTCGTCACTACGCTCCGCACCTTCTATAAATTAACCGTAACTTAATAGAGACCATGTCGAGGCAGCCCGTGTCGTTTTTGCATACATGTATAATCAAAATCAATGTTTTTGTGGTTAAAAAAAAGTAAAGTTTCCATTTTGCATGAAAATTTAAAAATTAAATGTTGTATGGAAAATCTGTTCCTTTATTTTTTTAAAGTAAACTAAATAAACTACGCGTACAGCAAAACACTAAAATTCCTATTTTAACTTGGTCTACGCAATAAGCTTACTAGCAATTTGCTAGCAAACCTCCCCACTGCAAAGCCACGCCCCCCATCGTATTTGTGCGGAACCCTCGGTTTGCGGGTTCGACTCTACTTGGTCTGTGTTTTTTTTTAATGTTAGTAACCTATTGACTTTATTTCTAGTAGACACTACTAAAGCTAAAATTTAGTTATTCCTGTCATTGTTGTCATTTTGAGAAAGAAACACAGGAGTGAACGAATTATTTAAGAATCTTAATTTTAAGCACACAAATTTTAGGTGATGTTTGTTGCAAGTGATATGACAGGTCTGAACTCGACAAAAATTTACAAATGCGCTTTAAATTTTTATAAAATAATTCACTAATCGTCCATAGATTTTATTTCACAAATAAACGAAAAAAATTGCAATAAATGTTTTTAATAAAGAAATTAATAAAAACATTAAGAAATTAATTTCCGGTGGTGGAAACTCCGTTTATTTTTACATTAATTTTAGGTTTTAATGTTTTAAATGTAAAATTTATATAAAATGAAACGTGTGAATAAATGGATAATAAAAATTAATAATAACAAGTAAAAAGCCACCTCCATAGTTTTGAGCCGTTGCGGCAATTTATCGATCGACACGCGACATTCGTTTGTTTTGGAACATGCAATGTTGGTAACAGTTGAAGTATCACTTGCTGCGCTACTAGCAGCGGCGCCACGTGGCCGCGCGCGCGAAGCGCCCCACTGTGGGCGGAGTCTCTTCCCTTCCCCTCGCATTCTCTACCCCTGCTTCACCCCCTCGAATACCTACTGCGGCCGATATGACAGGACCTTAAAGTGCATTTACCAGAAACAGAATTGCAAATTATGGTCACATTAATACACGCGCTCACATTTTACGAGGAACTATCTAGTTGAAATACTGCTGTACCAAAGTGATAAAACGGACTCTTGATGCGTACCGTTCTCCTTCTGTCTGTTTGTCACAGCGCCTAATACCTACTTCTAAGCGGGTAATCGCGGAAAATTTGAGTTTGGTATGATATTTTGTGGAGTATGACTACATAATATGTATGTTTGTTTCTACAGATGTGTGTTTCTTGAACTTTCAGGGCCGACTGTATTGAGTGAGATGCATCCATCTGTCTATAGTACAACGGTCTGTACAATACTATAAGGTCATATATCTATATATCTCGATATACTAGTTCGAAGTCTAGGATGGTCTAGGTACCTACAGGAAGAGAGGGTACTTCAAGTATTGACAAGTCTATAATACTCTGCGGGCAGAAGTTTAATCGACAAGGCCATCGAAGCTCGAATCACCTAAAGGTGCTAATAGATTCCTCAAAGCTCACGACCCTCTCTAAACACACAAACCGCTTACCCCGACCCCAGTTCAGAACTGTGCTTTCTGAAACTTGGATCGTTTTGGAGGTGATGCTCCCAATTGTGTCAACTTGAATACGTGATCTACGAAAAAAACTTTGCTGTTTTGTTTTCGGGGCTTGTAGCAGCTACATTTACTTAGGGGCTTAGGGGTTTCTTTTCACACAGATACCAATATAAAAAAGGGGCCAAGTGCGAGTCGGACCTGCGTGAAGAGGGTTTCGTGCCATTCCGTTTTCCGTGAGAAAAAAAACTTAGGTTTTTCGCTCAGGTTTTCCGGTGAACTATATGAGAGATATTTTCTTTTTTTTTTCAAAATTTTAGCGTCAGTAGTTTCGAAGAAATGAAGGAATGTTCTATGTTTGTATATTTTCTTTAATATCTTGTAAACTATGAATTTATAATATTATACAAATAATTTGTATTCCTTATAACGAGCCCTTTTCATTGATAGGCCACATGATGCACTGGAAACAAAATCCAAATTCGTTCATTTACGCTATAGGTACGTCGGTGATTACGTCATCAATTATAAAACTCTATTATTATTATGTACAAAATTAAACTTTTTTTCACCCATTACTACATTCGGAGAAAATAAGGTGTGACAGACAGACAGACAGACACGAGCGAGAGTGATCCTATAAGGTTCGGTTTTTTTTTCTTTTGAGGTAAGGAACCCTAAAAATACACGAACTTACGAGTCGAATCGAGAAAGGTATCTGCCTACTTTTTTTAAAATTCAGTTTTGATAGTGTTTAAATCTTTGGCAGCGCAGATAAAATGGTCAGTTACATAGATACAATTTATGTTGATCTTTTCTCAAGCTGTATTTTCGATGGACTCTAGGCGATGTTAGTTTATGTAGATGGTCACTAACTTGTATGTACGATATAAAAAAATACTCTTGCGAAGTTTCTTGCCTGTTCTTCTTCGTCGGTAAAATCGAACCGCGTAGAACAAATTGTGACAAGTTCGAGTGCAGTCTTACTGTCATAACACTTAATAAACAACCAAGGCAACCAATTAAGAAGCCACCAAACAACGGTACCTACCTACTATGTCATTATCGCAGACTGCACGGTTGCGGGAGCAGCGCGCTGCACTAAATCTCAGCTGCGGTTCGGTGGACTGCACGAACTGGACTCGCCCATACCAGACCCACTCTAACGAACTATTGTCGGACACCGCCGCGCCGGGAGAAAGCCAGCACTCCATCGGAAAACTGCAATCCATTTGAAGAAATCCACTGGGGAATTTCATTTTGTAGCCCGAAAATACTAGAGATAGAAAATGGAAGGCCCATTGCTCACTTGCCATTTCCGCTTACGAATATTGTTTCACGCGATCACCCAGCACGCAAAGTTGGCAGGGGCGGGCAACTAGTGGCCCGCCGGGTGCAGGGCAAGGATATTGGAAGGGGTCTGGATGCGGCATACAAGCGCATCGGGTGGTCCGCTTAAAAGGCCACCTTGGTTGTCTTTACTGTTAGTCGACGTAGGACCTCGGTCCGTAGTGGTCGCGCTCGGGTCGTGCACGTGGTGCCTTGCAACAAATCTTCTCGCCTAGATACGTATCAAATTGCCATCTAACTGTCCTACTCTGTCTCCGTTCTCAGAGACGAAAGCGCTCGATATCGCACTATCCCTTTTGCGTTCACGGCGTTTGCGTCTGCACATCTTGTTCTAACATATTTACATCGTTGTCTCGCTTATACGTATAAAATTGCCATCTAACTGTCTTACTCTGTCTCCGTTCTCAAAACTAAACGTACATTGATCTATGAAGCGCTTGATCACTTACGCTGTTTAGATATTGGCAATACGTAGAAGAACTACTATCGCACTATTCCTTTTGCGTTCACGGCGTTTGCATCTGCACATCTTGTTCTAACACATTTTACGTGAGTGTGTCTAAGATTTTAGCTAGTGTGCATCTGTGAAAGAAGGCCTGTTTCTACAGAAGGAAATGTATGACGAGGGCCTGTCCATGAAAGTAACAAGTCGCTGGTGCACGGGCGATACTGGTCACCCTGAACCGCGCCCACAATACAACAAACAACTTTACATTGAAATAAACAGCGTGTAGTCTTAATAACAGTATGTACTTATCTATAAAGAAGTAACGTTTTGACTACGGTACGATTTGCCTAATTCAACCTGTGTGTTTTTTTTCGGATTTTTTTATCCAAGAGTTTATAACCTTTAGACACTATAGAACTTTCACGCGGCTTGTAAAAGTCAAAATGGTTTTAATAATTCATAAATTTCTTGATTATTGATTGGAAAGATCACAGACCTAACCGATTAGGATTAGATTCTCGGGTATGTGGTCTGTGGAAAAGATGTTCAAAAATCTTTAGGTTACCTACATAACGCTGTAATTATTATTATTATACCTAACTCTTTGTACTGAAAAAATAAACTTCAACCCCTGAAGTACCTCCTTTCAAACACAAAAAGAATCATCGAAATCGGTCCACGTGGTAAAGAAATTATCACTGAACGCATCGAAATAGATATCGATGGCTGAACGTACATTAAAAAAATATAACAAGATTCCGACGAATTGAGAATCTCCTCCTTTTTATTAACCGACTACAAAAAAAGGAGGTTATCAATTCGACACGTATGTACCTATGTAATATTATTGGAACTGCAACAGATTCACTACTAATCTATTAGGTCTTCCAAACAAATATACAAAATTGTATAGGTGTATGTATTTATGTATGTATGTTTGTTCACGCATTTCTCAGATTTAATCGGTTTGAAGAAGAAAATTCTTATTTTAGGCTTACAGTTACTTCATCAAAATCATTTTAGCAGTTTTCAAGATATGGACTGTTAAGTGTGTCAGATGGGCGAATAATTATATACCACGACAACCGATTTCTGTGAATCTTTCTATGTGCTATTATTAAAAATAGTGAAATAAAAAACAGTTTTAAAAACATTGAACCGACCTGAAGCCGAAATTGATAGATGAAGCGCTTTTGTGCTTTTGTACCGCCTTCAATTCAATTATTTAATTATATGTATTTTTAGTTATAAGTGGTTTTTTTTAATTCGGTTCAATGTTTTTTAAAACAGTTTTTTTTTTCGAAGTCGGTTAAAAATTGGTTGTAGGTATTCATCGGGTGTAAAGCTACCATACCATACATAACCACAAATGTTGTTTGCCCAATCGTGACTCGTAGCGACGAGACGAGGCAGCGCTGATGGCTGAGGGTGTGGCCACTGGCCACAAAAGGGTAGTTATTGCGGCGAGTTGCTCCCGGCTGTTGTGGCCTGCAGTGACCACTTTCTAGACTCCCTGCTGGCTGCTACCGCCCCTGCGCTGCCCGCTATCTGCCGCAACTACCAGACAGATAACTTTAATGGCTCAACTTTACTCCCGCGCGCTCAAAGCACCACTAGCCAGCTACAATACCTTTATTGATTTTCATCAAAACTTACTCGTTTATGGTAACGGAAGCATTAAACTAAAGGTCCGTACTCTATGATGGGGGTGTTCTCAGCTCTAGCGATCGATTACGTTCTGTAATTAATGACGCGCCCATTTGCCAAACTACAATTTAGCGATTCGCCGGGATGAGCGCTAATGGCAAAGTTGACCGGTCAAATTAAGGTAACTAAGGTAGGTACTAACTAAAGTATGTAAGTAAGTATAATATAATTTGTGTATTAAATCCAAATTCTAGATTTTCACAATGAAATCTGTGTGAAACTAGAATTCTTAACATAAAAATAAAACATGGAAAGATCAGTAGAAATGCTGTAGTCGGGGTATCTGTCTATATGAATCCTGCTACATGCCCGAATACAGCATTTTCTACTGATTTTGCCTGGTTCCTTCATTTTTTAGCTGTCGGGTTTTATAATTATTAAATTTTTTATTTTATTAATTTTATCTCCAAACAATCAAGTGTGGTAATTTATGAAATCATCCTTCTCGAGCTCCTAACGATGATACACCACTCGATGGGGCTTGAAGGAAAACTATTTTCAAAGTTTGACAATAGGCGCCTATCGGCCGCCACTGTGAATTTCACATTTTTGATAGCACTTCCACAATTAAGATCAATCCAACGACACTTAATAATTAGGTATGTTAAAATCCATGATTTAACATTTAGGCTACACACACAACGTACCAAAGAAATATACATGTAACTCGAAAAACAAAACTCTCCTTTTTGCTACGCGAAGTCGGGTAATAATTATTCCACCGAATTTGCTTAGTTTACTCCCTTTTGTTTCGGTACCAAAACAGATACACTCTCACCTATTTACATATAAAGTTGAGTTGTTTCATAAGTAAATGCTATGTGTCGTACTGTAGCCCAAGAATATTTACGCAGCTCAGCTCAGCAATCTAAGCAAATGTTGAGATGTCCCCAAACCAACCAAACGCTCAAGCAAGCTCAGCGGTCAGCGGGCTTGCTTGCGGCGCCGAACGAACCACCACCGCCACCACCACACCCGCACCAACGCGCCGCCCCCGCCGCCTGCATGCTTGGCGCGAGAAGATGATCATTATTTTGGTCTCGGAGCGTGCGGCAATGGAGGCACGTCCCATCCACCACACAAGCGTCGACCTATCGCCGCTGATGAAATGTTGACTTTTTTTTATGGAAACTGACACGGTTGGCTACATCACCTACAACATCCGTGATGTCAGCCCATAACACCGGGTGAACTAGGTGCCATGTCAGTGCTTCCCTTCATTTCATATGTCGGCTTATGACTTTGACATAGTGCATTGATTTGAACAAAAGATTTAATTAAAAGAGTGCAAATTTAGTCGAATAGGTACCTAATGTGTATGTATTCGACGTAGGTAAGTGTGCTTGATTTGAACAAAAGATTTAATTAAAAGAGTGCAAATTGAGTCGAATATTGTAGGTAGGTCTACTATAAGTCCGGCGATAGGTTGACTTTGACGTAAGTAGTGCTTTGATTTGAACAAATTATTTCACGAAAAAGAGTGCAAAGGGACTAGGGAGGCAGTCGAATCTGCTGTAGGTAGGTAAGTCAATCGACACGGAAAGGGTTTTAAAGATCAAGGTACCTACTGGTACCTACCTAATTATAAATTCGCGTACTTTAAAACCTTATCAAACAAGATTTTTGCTTGCTTTCGTGTCTATCTGACCTGACGGGCCGGCTAGCGTGTTATCGAATATAGTAACCAGATTTCGGCACTGCATTTCGGTTGGTAGGTAGACGCAATGGGTACTAAAACCACATACGAAGTCGGTACCTCTATTTTACTATGATAGTTGCTTACTTTTAGGAACTGCACCTATTTTCAAAGGATTATTTCACATAACATTCCGCATTGCACAGATCCCAAGTGAACTGCAACCACAAGTGCGGTAACGATACTGGGAACGACGAGTATACTTCCCCTCACACTCCGTATGCAGATCACACGAAACGCAAGCAAACAGCTAGCTGCCGGCCGCCTGTGACTGTGAACCGCTCGCAGAGCGAACAACATCCGTCTAGCTAGGAATTTGCTCGTGGAAACGATGAAAATAATGCAAGCTGTATCTCCCCTTGCAATTGCTAGCAATTACTCGTGAATATTTGCAAAAAATTAGGAATTTACTTTTCACTGATACAAGCTAAGTATATTATTCTTGCTTGACAGACAACATAATGTACTCGTATGTAGTTAACTATGTACTTATACCTTAGAAATGAAATATTATACTTATTCGTCAAAAACTGCCTGTATCAAGCCTGTATGTATAGGTACCTACAATTACCCGTTGACTGTGGAGCGGTCGATATCGACCGCTAGAGCATTATACCGTCAACTATGGAGCGGTTTATGGAACATTTAAAGGGCTTCGAAAGTTTGAGGCTTGGTCATCGGCCGCCATTTTGAAAAAAAATCAAAACAAAGGCCAGCGATGAAACCTGGATAAATCGATTGGGGGTACATAGACAAACATAAAATGTTATTTAACATTAGTTCCTAAAGTGTCACGTTACTGAGATAATTGGACGTAAAGATCGCAATATGGCCAGTACATATTAATTTACTGGCCATATTGCGATCTTTACCTCCAATTATCTCAGTAATGTGACACTTAAGGAAGTAATGTCATGTAACATTTTATGTTTGGCTATGTATATGCCCTATCGATTTATCCAGGTTTCATCGCTGGCCTTTGTTTTGGTTTTTTTTCAAAATGGCCGCGCCGCCCCAAGCCACCTTCCATAGTAAAATATTCTTACCCCTTAGCTAGTCAATATAGGTAGGTATACATACCTAATATTAATAGTACCTATGATTGTAATTAAATTAAATTTGATATAGATAAATGTTAGGTACCTACCTACAGTAAAAATGTACTGTAGGTATACATACATATTTTTTACTTAAACGTAAGTACCTACATCAGTTATATTATATAACATGCATGATCATCAGCTAATCAGTCGTCAGGGTGCATGCCTCCACTGCTGGACATGGCCTCCCCAATTTTCCTCCAGCCCTCCCGGCCTTCAGCGGTATGGAACCACTCTTTCCGCCGACCTACTTGATGTCGTCGTCCCAACAATCGATTGTCTTACATTTTTCATTATCTTGTAGACATAAAAAAAAGACATCATGAAAAGAGAAGCGAAAGGGAAATGATAGGCGCAAATATAATGATCAACAACCGTAATACAGTTTACGAGAAACGTCAATGTCACACTGACAGCTGACTGACAGCAAGCACGGCACGCACCCGCACGGGGAGCGTTTCAACATGGTTTCATTATGGTTTCAACCGCGGTTTCCACTAAAACCTCCCCTTCCGATTGCATTACCTTAATTCTAGCTGGAGAAAGTTAAAGTTAAATGTTTTGATTCGACACCTAATGTTGCAGTGATAGAACGTGCCAGGCAAGATGCTTGACGAGGATACCAAAGCGGCGCTGGCTCGCGAGCTCAACTTCGCGATCGGCGTCGATATCACGAACCTCGTGAACGCTATCGACGCGGAAAATGAGCTGGTACTGCGACGGAACCATCTCCAAAGCTGTGTACGTCCTACTTCTATGTCTCAAACAACCTCCTTATTTTTCTGGCCAAAATCGATGGCCTATTTATAAAAAAAATTATCGAACACATTTGCTCGTATAATACAAATTATTCATGTATTTCAGTTATAGGGTGTATGTATGTATGCTAGGGCCTAGCTCAGCTATTGTGCTTCAGAACAGCATGTGAACAAAATGTATGCCTATATAATTTTAGAAATTCTCCTCGCTATATTTATTTACAATGTGACAGGAAAGTCAATGTGTGTTTATAGTCAGGTTAGGGTAGGCTAGGAATCTGAGAAACAATTTTGAATCCCAATTATTATATTTATGTAGTGACTAGCGTAACCTATCCCACAACTAAATAAAAAAATATATGATAAACCTACAACAGTTTGCGACATAATCAAAAGAAAAATTCACAATCACACTGTGAGATGTTGCTAACTACCAAACGTCAGATGCTATAGGTACATTTCTATAACACATTGCCGAAATATCAAATACGCCTCGCATAAATACAGATTGCTTGGGCAACAACCGGACATCAGCCCATTCATCAGCTGCAGCTACACATAGCGGGACCGATCTTGGCGGGTCGCCGCCGCAGCGGCGGATAACCACACACATGTACACTGCACACACTAACGACATTGACGGTGCAAAGGATACACTATACGAGTACGGTGCGGGTGCGAGGGAGAACACTGACGAGCGCTGTGCGAGGGAGAGCAGAGACGGAGGCAATATGAGCACAAGCGCGCGCGAGAGAGATATTAAAACGACTGCGGTGCAGGGTGAAGGTGCGCCGCGGTGAGACTGACGGGGTTAATCTGTCCCCCCTTTGCCTCATCCTTTACTCCCAATCCGACCTAGTTTTGGTTTCTGGGCAGCCGTTTGCGCGATCCGCCGCTGCGGCGGCCACCCGCCAAGATTGTTCCCGCTATCTGTACTCGTGGAGTCAGAGGACACGACAACACTTCACCTTTTACCTCAGTAGCTCAACCTGTGTGTAAAATAAAGATGAACTCATGAATGAGATGCATAATACTGATGGTTTTTTATTTCAGCTAAATGTTGCAACATACGAAGTGCCATCAAAGCTGTATTCAGCTGTCAAGAAGGCTGAGAAGAGTTCAGACAAAGTGGACAGTTTGAAGGAAAAGAGTGAGGTGTTGAAGAGAAAAGTCGAAGCTTTTCTGCAGAAAACTGAGCCGGTACGAAGTGAATTGGTTCAGAGATTTGCAGCTATCGAGCGTCTAGAACAAATATTGGCCTACTTGAAGTCATTAGAAAGCATTGAGGATATAAAGTAAGTGTTCAACATTTCTCATGTTACAAGCATTTTTAAATTATAATGGTAGCTTTTGTCTGCGGCTTCGCTTGCATGAAGTTTGGTTTGAAAAATATGACCTACATTCGCTAAGTCTGTACGTCAACTACCTCCATGCATAATTTCAGGTTCAGAGATTGACTGATGATAAGGGTGACAGATGTGCACCATCATATTTTTGTAATATTATGTAGGCACTTTAGGTTGACATTTTAGGAATACAAATTATTTGTATTATTGTTGGTTTTTTTTTTTGGCAACCCCTTCCTAGTTTTATGTTACAATATTGTTTTATTAGCCTTTTATACAGAAAAACATTTTCCAAAAGCAACTTACCAAAAATACCTTACAGTCGGCAGCTAAAGGCGTGCAGTGACGACGAGCAGGCCGTGCTGATATACGGGCAGCTGCAGGAGCTCAGCGCGGCGTACACGCACGGCAACCGAGCCGCGTACGTCGCCGACAACGCTCGCCACTGGCACAACCTGCTCAAGGAGAGGCTCTCTAAGTCAGTACATGTTTCTGGTTTAAATGAAATATTTTTTTATGATCTAGGTAATCTTTAATCCCACACATTTACAATATGAAAAATTTAGGTGTAATAACCCTGATTTTCTTTTCTATTTGTTTTTTTGTGTGTTATCGTGGTTACTGTTAATGGTTATGTTAAAAAACGCCTTACAACTTGTATAAAACAACATAATGGACATAACACCTCAGATCCACACCACTAAACTCTCACAGTATAAGCTTGCGCCTTAACGTGAAATGTGTGCTTGCAGACAATATGAGGAGGTGTTGAAGTCGATGAAATGGCCGCTAACGAGCGGACAGGAGCCGTACATACCGCCGCGGGAGGTGCTCGCCAAGTTCAACAACCTCACCAAGTATCTGCTCCTCATCCAGGAACCTTCACCCACTGCAACCACCTCTAGTGACACTGGTCTATTTACTTTAATTCTTACTTCCAAAGCTTTGTTATTATACGAGTTACCAACGAATGTAGAGCCTATGTGTTGAACAATTTTACTGCCGCATGAATTAATAATAGGTAAAAGAGAAAATTCCAGCAAACTGCATGTATAGATAGATAGATAGAAATACTTTATTGCTCCAAAAAACATTTAACATAAACACACAATAAGAAATTTACATGAGGGGCAAAGGCGGACTTATCCCTTACAGGGATTTCTCCCTACATCCAAAGGTTGACTACCTTTGGATGTTTGAGAGTCGTATGTTGCGAGATATGTAGATGTATAGTCGAGAGATGTATAGTCCAGTAAAAACTAAACATTAAGATTCTATTATATTTGTGGAAACCAAATACAACCAGTTAAGTCGCAAAAGGATTTAGGAGTCGTGATATCAGAAGATCTAAAATGGGAAGCGCACATAATTCAGCTAGTGAAGAGAGCAAATTCACTTCTCTATACAATAAGGAAAGCCTTCTCCTCCATCACCGCAGAACTGTTTATGAAACTCTACAAGACATATATAAGACCACTACTTGAATATGGCTACCAAATTTGGAGTCCATAGTTTAAAAAAGATATTGAGCTACTAGAGAGAGTACAGCGACGAGCAACAAAGATGGTATCATCAATTAAAAATAAAACATATGAAGATCGCTTACAGGCACTGGGATTAACAACTCTTGAGGAAAGGAGACAACGAGGAGACATTATAGAAACCTATAAAATCCTAAAAGAATGCTACGATGTACCAAGTCTACAGTCAATGTACGAAAGGAGCACTGAAGAACGTCTTCGCGGTCACTCATTAAAACTAAAATGGCCAACACATAGAACCAACCCCAGGAAGCATTTTCTGACGCAACGGGTCGTAAGGGCCTGGAACAAATTATCTGAGGACACCGTCAGCGCCCCCTCGGTTAATTCTTTAAAAAACCAATTAGACAAAAAAAACAAAACAAAACAAAAAACAAACAAACAAAAATACTTAAAAACAATACAAGTGCACTCATAAATTAATAAACAGAATACACGCACCAGCTGTTAGCTGTCAGTGTTTAAAATAAATAAATAAATAAAATAAAATATAGAGCTGTCTTACAATGTTGCACATTTCCAAATTAGCTTGATGATCATACATAGGAATCTGCGGAGCACAAATACGACCTTGCTAGGAATTGACCGAGACGAACAATAAACAATTGATACTGTTGTCGACTCATATTTTTTATCTCTATTTCTTGTCTATATTTGACATTTAATTCACAGATAGAGATTCTGATTCTGTTTCTGATTACAAAATGTATACACAAACGTTGGAATTCCGATGTTTTCGAATAATTTAAACTATTTCTGTAGAAAATGAAACGTAGGTGCGAGTATGAAGTAAGTAAAGAAAACAAACAACCTGTTTTGTTTATTTTTTATTTTCTATAGAAATAACTTTATTTTGAATTATCTACTTGGTTCCATTTTTTTTTATGTAATCCGATATGAGTGGCAGAGTCGGAGGGGCCAAAGCACATGCTCCGACCAGCCAATATCACCTCCGAGAAGGTAGGAGGAAGGTGTTGTGTTCTCTTTGCTCTTGTATTTTTTCTAAATATTTATGAATTGTGAATACAGCCCTCAAACCCACATTTCCACGGTAGAAAGGCAACAAAACATTGGTCTATTTACTAAATACAATTACAGGAATATTTTTCTGTGTGATCCTTTACTCCTTTTGCCGCCTCATATCAACATAACATGTATAATCGAAATTGGACAAGCTGTACTCAATGTGCATTTTATTTTCTTACCATTGATTCTATAATTGTTTCATTCCAGAATGTGAGCCGAGTCTTCCCGTGCGTATACTCCTCCGGTCTCTGAAGAAACGTTTCGCTTTCCACTTCACCGGGTCGCGACAGACGGCGCGCATCGACCGGCCCGAGTGGTTCCTCACACAGACGCTCGCGTGGATCAACGACCACAGAGCGTTCATCAAGACAAACGTTCAACCGGTTGCTGACAAGCTGGAGATGAAAAGTGTTAAGGCCGAAGTGTGTAGCATTTCTTTATTCTTTTCTTCAACTTCTCAACAAATTTGCCTTGTTATTAAATAATATTACAGTTAGAATGATATGATAACTCTTCCACACTTGAATCGATGATTTTTAAAACCCCACAAGTAACTAAACTAAAACTTTACAAGAGAAAGAAAAAACTGTACAACTTTTGTAAACGGGTGTCAAACATATTTGAATCTGATTATTATATTAGTTTAGGTACTTTCTTATCTCTGCATGTAATTATGAGTATTATAGATGTCTAGTTTAGGATTTATAGCTATTTTAGATTTCTGTAGATATGGGGTTTTAAAAATCTTGCAAGATTTTTATCAAAAATAAGAAAACTTATTTTTCGGTTCTTAACTATACCTTTATTTAATTAATTACTAGCTAATACATTTATTTAATTGAAATCTTCGTAATATTTTTTTCGTCACTGTTTTTCGCCGTTGTCGTCGGTCACTCCAATATTGCGTTGTAAAAATTTTTTTTTTTCTTCAGGTGCGTATGGCATCAGTTTTGTAATGTCATGAATTTTTTAAAGGCTTTTTCTGCCTTTTCAGTGGGAAAGATGAGGGTCTTTCCCACTGAACTGGGACTTTAAAACCCCACAAGTAACTGTTGCTTGTGGTGTTTTGATACCCACTCGCAATTTTTGTTTTTCACTTGTGGTGTTTTAAAACTCAACGGCGTTTTCACGTGCATTTTTTCCCTATTAGATGAAGTGTAGTCGTTGGATTTTAATGCTCATCGTAAAGATGGGCAAAGACTAAAACAAAAAAAAAATTAAAAAAGTTTTATTATAATAAGCAGAAAAATTAACCAAGTAGCTAAAACATGACGAATCCACAATAATAAATAAAACTGACTGAAGAAGGGTCTCTTTCAAAAACTATTTGCAGGAGGCCTTAATGTGAAATTACCAATAAAGTCTGCGAATGATATCGAAGAAACAGTTGAATACTTCAATAATTGCATTCAACAGTCACCCTGGAACTCCATGTCAAGTAGCACTAAATTAAGCCCAGTGCAATGTCCCATGACAATAAGGGAAATGCTAGCAAAGAAACACCAAGCCAGAAAATGCTGGCAGCAGACCAGATTCCCTGAGGACAAAACACTCCTAAATGCCTTAACCGCTCAACTGAAACCACTGCTAGAGGTTGACCGGAACCAAGGAATTGAAACCTATATGAAGAACATGAACGTGACAAAAGCGACAGATCTCTTTGGAAGGCAACAAAAAAGCTTAAAAGACCTACTACTTTTCAACCTCCAATACGTAAAAGGGACAATGCTTGGGTGTCGAACAACTCTGAAAATGGCTGTAATATTTGCCACTCACCTGGAAGAAGTGTTCACACCCAATCCAAATGCGGAATCACCCGAGACAGTAATATCAGTTACTGAATATCTAAGACAAACACATCAATTACCCATAAAGAAATTCACCAAAAACGTGGTAAAAATTGTGATTCAAAAACTCACTCAATATAAAGCTCCTGGATATGACCTGCGAAAGTCATGAAGGAACTTCCAGAAAAGGGCGTTATCTTCTTAACTGAGCTGTACAACGTTCTTCTAGTCAGATGTTATGTCACACTCCAGTGGAAGGTGGCTCAAATTATTATGGTCCCTAAGCCGGGAAAAAGCCCTGAAGATGAGCATAAATTGAATAATAGTAAATGTGTGAATAAATGGATAAAATAATATATTAACTTATGTATTTACATACATACTTACAGGTTCAAATGTATGTTGATAATTTTCCAGGAGGAGTTCAACACTGGTCTCGTCAACCTAGCGGCCGAGCGTCTGCATACAGTGCTCGGTCTCTACAGCTCTCAGAGCAAGGAAGCACTGGACATGGACGCCGCGTTCGCTCACGCCGTGGACGAGGCACTCGGCTTCCACCGCGAGCTGAGCAACATCACGGGCAAGGAGATCAACGCTGTGCTCTCCGTGCTGACGAGAGCGGAGACCTTCGTGCGGTGGCTGGCCGTTGAGAAGAAATGTATATTATATTTTGTTCACCATGCCATGATACGCGTGACAGCATTCTGTACAGATTATTCAATCTTTTTTATAGAACGCATGACATGAGGCATCTAGCCACCCATAAGGTGTCTAACGGAGTGTCGGTTATATGCCATGACGAGTTGTTGTTTATTGATCATTCATGTGGCAGTACGAACTCACTCGAACATGTTACAATTTGTTCTATCCGGTGACTCTCCAACATTAATTTTTCAGTTAAAGTGTAGAACTGCAAAGAAGACGTGATTTTCAAACTTGCACACAGATGCTCTAGCTAAAATGGAGGAGACACTAAGCACTGAGCAGTGGATGGAGCCGGTGGCGGCGGGCATGGAGTCCGCGTTGGGCGCCATCTTGTGGGTCCCACGCGGCGCTGACTGGTTCATCACTCTGCTGAAGACCATCGAAGATCGTTACACCATTCTACCACAACCGGGGCACAGGTTAGCATAGTCACACTCACAATTTGAACACTGTAATTGTGCTATTTGTGAATGGTGTGGCATAGACATCTATAAAAAGTACATAGTCCCACACTTGCACATTATGATAATCAAATTATATGTTAGGAATGAATACAAATGAAACCATCCATATCAACTCATTAAGCTGACAACAAAATCAAAACTAAGTTCCCTGACATATCAGTATGAATTTTTACTAACGCATGTGTTAATTCATACGAGTAACAATAAAATTGACAAATACAGGACCAATTTTATTATGTCTATATATGAAAAGATTGAACCAAAACAAACCCTTAAAAATTTAGCCGTGATTTTATTATATCCTCGTGCAAAATTATAGGTATTGAAGATAATAAGTTTTATTAACCCCTTGCGTTCAGAAAGGGCCGACCGAACCCCAAAGCATTTACTACCGTTGGCTTCCGAAGGGGCCTGCCAATGCCAAGCCAATTTCGAGATTCGGCCCTGCACGGCGCGCGCGCTCACATAAACTCAAATGTTTAGTAAAATAATGAAGTCAGTTCTTAAACTCTATTGGCATATAAAGCCAATTTAATTACCTAAAAACGATGTGAAACCAGTAAGGATTCACTTATTTAGAAGGAAATACTTCTTTTTAACTCGATGAAAAACCAAATCATACTTGACATTTTCCCCAAATTCCCCCACACAAATTACATAATAAATGTGTACGTTTAAGAAACAATGTTTAAATAGATCGGCTATTCTCAAGGAAATATCTCTACAGTCTACACACACCACACGCCGTATCCCGACAATCGGGGTAAGCAGAGTAATCTCTGTCATATTTCCGACACCACCCATCGGAGGCTGATCAGCTTTTCCGGAAGTCAACGGTAGTGAACCCAATGGGTTCATAATAGACTGTTATGTATGAAAACAATAATTAAAATTTTGCTAATTGAATATGGTGACTTCGCAGGCTGCAGTTCCTGGAACTACAACTGGAACTAGTGGAAGAGTGGCGCGTACGTCTCACGCAGCTCATGTCTGCCTCCTACAACACGCTGACGACGCACAGCTTCCTCAAGGCCGACGCGACGCCGCATCCGCTCACCGCCGCCGTCAATGCGGGACATCACACGAGGACTGCGCTGCTGCAGTGGGCGCATTCGCTTGTGAGAAATCCTCCAATAATGAGTATTGACAGAGCCCTCACGAGAAGGCGCGTGCGGCATGTTCGCTGCGTTATTCCTTACGGTTTTAGAGATACTGTTACTCCTCTTGCGCCAGTAGAAATCTCTGACTGAAAGACTGAAAAGCATTAGCAATTGTCATTCTCCATACGCCAGGTTTGTGATGCTGGTGCTGGTATCAATGTGGTTCGTCAGAATTTGTGAATTATTTTGGTTCTTCTATTAATTTTTTCCTAGAAGTTCAGAATGCAGTTTGTTTTGTATCGCGCTTAACTCCTCAAGCGCCTGTGGGCCCCACCGTGGCCTGGCGAAAAAAAGTGCGTAAGGTGCGGCGAGCCACAGTGTGGCCCGGCTGTGTGGCCGACTTTCGCCAATAAAATACACGCTCTTTGAATATAGGGAGAAGGCTCAATCATATCATACTTCAAAATAAAGGTGAAGAGTTATCCCTTATCAATCTGATTCAATTTGTCACCAACTTAGAGCTAAAAATGTACTGACTTTTCAGTTGATTTCGAAACTGCCACCAAGTCTGCACATATTTGCGCGCTAATTCGGCGCGCCACCGCCACAAATAAACAATTTTTTTTTAATGTTTTTAAATATTTTCTGAAGTGAACGCTATTTGTAATTTTGTAACTTGTGGGTTAGTGATGTATGTTGGCACGCGTATTCTTCAGGGTTACTCCGCGCAAACAGCGCGGCCCTCTTCACGTAAACATTCACAGTGAGCATCCCAGACGGATTTGGTAAGTATTATTTTGAAGAACTTCATAATTGTGTCCACACTCTCCACAGCACTATCTACAGCTACACTACTACCGGCGGCAGTTCCAACACTTCACAGAGCTCCAACACTCGGAGGGATCGCCCGCGCGCGCGGAGCACCCCAGCCCCGAGCCCCGCGCCACGCAGCCGCACACCCGCACCGAGTACCTCCTCGTGGAAGGTGACGAGTCCTCGGACAAACCCGTAGCAAAACGCAAACCGACGAGTGGTAAATATGAAATGTTCAACAGCCTAGGTGGCGGGCTATCATCTACCGACATCACTGCTTCACTGATTGGATTTGCTCCTTCATTAAGGGCTTTGCCAGCCTCAGGACAGTCATTTTATTATTGTTGTGAAGTTGTATAATCAATGGCAGACTTCTACCTTGGTGAACTAGACAGCTGTGTAGGGCCCCAGTTACTTGTTAACAATTAAAATGGCATGTCAAGATAATGACGTTCGGAACTGCGTTAGCTGAAAATCGAGGGGTGAAATGGTGCATACTTACAACACAGATTGGTTTGGAGATGCAATATAATTATAATACAAAATATGATCCATGAGCAAGCGACACATGTCGACTCAATACTCATTTATTTTGTAAATAGCTATTTGTTACATGATGAAGAATTCACCCATAAGGTGTGTAACGACTCCCATGACATTCGGATAAATTACCAAAAAGAGGATCACTAACACATACAGTCTCTATGTCCGGACCTGTCTATAACTGCTCTCTGCCATTTTGCAATATTTAAAATGTAGAATCGATAGGATGGGGCTGGTATAGTCTAATGTTGGTAGGCTTTTGAATAACGCCAAATATCATAATGAATAATAAAATCGAGCAAGTAAGCAATAACTACATCATCAACGTTAAAATCGAAATATGGTGAAATAACTTTCATATTGGCCAGTGTTGTGCTTGTATTGTGGATCTCTTTTCATAGATGCACGCATGCAATGTACAGTAAAACTAACACATATTTTTTGTTTGTGCACATAATTTGTTTGTTTCTTCAGCATGAAAATTAAATTAAACATTTTGTAGTTATAAAATGTATATTTGTGTGAGAAATTCTCAATGTTGAGTTTTGTAATCAACTGCAAGTAACCAACCAATGACAATACATTTCAATCAACATTCTATGTTCGCCACTATTTAGTTGTATGCTAAATATCATGAATTTCCCAGTACAAAGTCTGATTCAAAACGATGTCTCCCTCAGAGCTAATATGTACAGGGTGTTTCAGGTTAGGCTTGAGAAACTTCAGGAATATAAGAAAACGTCATTAGAAGAAAAAAATCCTCAAATCGAAATTCCGTATTTTTTTTTTCTTACGAACCCTGAAGTTACGAAACCCTATCCTGAAACTCCCTTTATATGTAAATAATAGATATGTTTAGTCTAATCTTCCTTATTATACCAGATGGTATATAGGTATGTATTTACATCATGTGTAACTATTAATATTCAAGTTTATCTTATCTTTTGTATTTCAGTGCATCTGTCATAATAATGCCTTTTCTTTCCGCCATTCACCTAGCAGTTATCATACCCCAAAGGTATTCTGTTATAAAATGCCCAGAGGCATTAAATGTTACTTTTTGCCCATATTTTATTTGAGTGCATAAAATATATACATAACAAATTACTATTGCAAAACTATTGAATTATTTTCACAGCACTATAGTTGGTCCCATTCATGATACATTTAACCAACTTGTTCATGAGCACCTTATTCCAAGCTTTCTGTCTGTTGCTGAGTGTTTCTAGCTAAAATTATTATAATTGTTTACTCATAACTGACTTCATTTCAGACATGGACGACAACATATCGCTGATAGAAGTGGAGGTGCGAGCCAACAAACTAGCGTTAAATGAAGTGACGCGTCGGGACTCAGCGCCCATTGTCAACTTGTCGACTATCATTCCGGTAAGAAAAATATTGTTATATTTTTAATGTTATGTATATTTATTACTTCTATGCCGGGACCCTGAGGTTTTTAGCGGCTGAAGCGAATTGCGGACTGAAAACGGTGTTGCCATTACAGTTGCACTGAGTGATTTTTACACAACTTAACAATAAGAATCTCGTTATGAGAAACCCTAGTAGTAGGTAGTATCATCTCTTGAAGTGAGGTTAACAAGAGGAGTAGCGCCACCTCTCGTTAGCACTGCGTAAAATTCCGTTGCGTACATAGAGATATTATAATGTACGGGCGTATAGACAAAACGAAATCGTCAAAATGCTCTGTGCTGATGCATACATCTCAGCGCGCAGCGAATGACGCCTCCGAACGAACACCCATCGAAGAATGTACAAAAGCGCCGAATGCTCGTCTCCGAAGTTGTAAATGTAAATGTAATGTAAATATTCTTTATTTGTACACCAATATACAAAACAATGGTACAAAAAGGCGAGTTTATTGCCAAATATTGGCAATATCTTACTACTAACCTTTGGGGTGAGATAATGAGCATGTAGGCATACGAGATACTTCGAATAATAATATTATTAATATACACACCTATTACACAAAATAAATAAATAAATAAATATAAAATATACTTATACCTGCTTACATATATACACAAATATATATATAAATATATATAGAAGTTGCCTCCATCATCAATGCTATAATTCAGTCTATCTTATTTGATATGTCTATGGTGCCATAATTAATTGAGTAATGTTGCAGCTGTCACCTCTGACGGCGACAATAGAGGGCGCTCCGCTGGAGCTAGGGGTAGAGGGAGAGGACTCGGGTGTATTCGGAGAGCTGCCTGTGCTGTTGGCACACCTGCGCGACGCTGGCCTCACAACGCTCTCAGATCACATGCTGCTCGAGTTTAAGGCCGGCATGCGGGACTACAAGAAACAAAAGTAAAGTGACAATTTCAAACAAAATTATCTCTACATAATATGAAATCCAACATCATTGTCAGCCTCGATAGCTCAGTGGTGCAGGCAGTCAACTGTCGCTATTGAATGTTAAGCAACGCTGGGTGCGGTCAGTACTTGGATGGGTGACCGCTGACCGTTGGAGGCTGACCGAGGTTCGGATTCCTCGTAAAACTGTAGGTCCCGTCCCTCCTAATCTTACTTGGTGGTAGGGTTTAACCCGCCCGGGTTGGTACCACCGCACTGAAAGAAACGTCGGTCCAAACGGCTATGTAAATAGTTTGTGTTTTCCGACCAGTTCAGTGTAGCCGGCACGATAAAAGGGGGAAGCACTGACATGGCACCTAGTTCACCCGGTGTTATGGGCTGACATCACGGACGTTGTAGGTGATGGAGCCAACCGTGTCAGTTTCCATAAAAAAAAAAAAAAAAATTATCTGCCATCTGTATGTATGTATGTTTGCTTATAAGCAGGGATCAGAATAGGTAGAGGATAAATGCCTAATGTTGCGAGAAGACATAACATGCAGCGGTTTAAACCACCTACCGTGTGGGGCCGGTACTTTAAAAGAATAGACCCACTGCATCTCTCCCCGTGTATGTCGTAAAAGGCGACTAAGGGATATGACTCCCTTCTTGTATTACTAGGTGGTAGGGTTTAACCCGCCCGGGTTGGTACTACCGCACTGAATGAAAGGCCGGTCGAAACGGCTATGTAAATAGTTTGTGTCTTCCGTCCAGTTCAGTGTAGCCGGCACGACCGAAGGGAAGCACTGACGTGGCACCAAGTTCACCCGGTGTTATGGGCTGACATCACGGATGTTGTAGGTGATGTAGCCAACCGTGTCCGTTTCCATAAAAAAAAAACCTCTTCTGGGAATTCCGGAATTTGAAAAATATTTCCTGGTAGTGAAATAGTAACTTTTGGCACTTGTAACATGCTGTAATGTATGAATTTATTAAAAATCCAAAAAAAAATTTTTAAAAAATTATTGGTATGAAAGTGATTTTGATTCGAAAACATTTTGTCCACTCCATGTTATGTATTCTCGCCAACATTAGGTATTTATACTCTACAGTTTGTGATCCCTGCTTATAAGTCAAGAACGGCTGAACATTATATATGTACTTGCGGTTGTACCTATGTAATGTGACATATCTCCGAAATGTTATAGGCTATATACCATCACACCATTATTCATATGAGGGGCCGAAAGCGAACACAGTCGGAGGAAATTAAATGATTTCCGATTGAAATCTGATTTGCTATTACATTGACTCTACCGCTAGTGTAGTTCCGGGCACAGCTAGTGCTCCATATGGCGAAAAACTCAGTAGCTCAAACTGCAGCAAGTATATTTTCTGTGAAGTTATTCAAAGTCAGTTCCTTCCATATGCAGTGTAAGATGCTCTGGTATAAATTTAAAATGCTTGGCCAATGAACCCCCTGCCCCTCACACCACTAGCGGTACAATGCACAAAAGCTAAGAGTAGGTGTTCGATAGAGTATCCTGCAAGCACCGCTATATGTAGGTAGCTGAAACATGATTTGTGCTGGCAGGTGGCACGCTATGGCCGTGGTGGAGGAGATGGCACTCTCGGTGTCGACATCGCTATGCCAACCGCTGGCTGGTCTGTGCGCTCGGTTGCATTCAGCGCGCGCCAAGCTCGCGCCGTCCCTGTGCGCTAAGCTACGCGCTCACGTCGCTGCCGAACTAGACATCTATCTATTTGTGCTGGCAGGTGGCACGCTATGGCCGTGGTGGAGGAGATGGCACTCTCGCAGTCGACATCGCTATGCCAACCGCTGGCTGGTCTGTGCGCTCGGTTGCATTCAGCGCGCGCCAAGCTCGCACCGTCCCTGTGCGCTAAGCTACGCGCTCACGTCGCTGCCGAACTAGACATCTATCTATTTGTGTTGGCAGGTGGCACGCTATGGCCGTGGTGGAGGAGATGGCACTCTCGGTGTCGACATCGCTATGCCAACCGCTGGCTGGTCTGTGCGCTCGGTTGCATTCTGCGCGCGCCAAGCTCGCGCCGTCCCTGTGCGCTAAGCTACGCGCTCACGTCGCTGCCGAACTAGACATCTATCTATTTGAGGTAAAATACCTATTTCAATGTTATCTCTGTCTCCTGATTGAAAACATAGTTTCTTAGAATGTTAGGTGGAATTATATATTTAAATATTATACAATGCAATTGAAAAATATGTATTGTTATCAGACAAGAATGACTAAACCAATTTACATGCGGTTTTCAAACATTCCCAGAAGATTCTAGTGAAGCTGTCGAGTGTGAAGCATCCAGCATGACTGGTTTACAATACTCACCGACCACTCAGCTATCACTGAAAAATCCACTTCTGTAATCATCTGATTTAAACGCAAATAACCATGCCAATCGACACACGCCACCGCTGAGCGCCGCATTGTGGAGTGGATCCCTCCCCGAATTGCTCCACTTCATTTCTGCACACCCTCTATTTCCTGTTCGCACATTAACGGGGCAGTGTTTTCACAGGAAGTGGTGCTAGAGAACTGGTGGAACACCGGCGGGACTACGCAGTTCACTCACGACGTGACGAGGAACCTGGTGCCCGTGTTCGCGCCGCCCGGCAAGGCCGCAACTCACAATCTACCGAGGTTATTATTTTAGGCGCCACTTACTGTAACTCTTAGAGAGGGCGCATATTTTTTTTTTTATGTAATCCGGTATGGGTGGCTTAGTCGGAGGGGCCAAAGCGCATGCTCCGACCAGCCAATATCACCTCCGAGAAGCTAGGTGCCATACCGGAGACTTCCCTGGTTTGCTGGCTATACTGGACTAGAGGAGAACACAGCCGAGGTTGCTATGCGGCCATCTTACATCCAGTACGGTGGTACCAACCCAGTCGGCTACAATTTGAACCTACCACCTAGTAAGGGGCACGGGAAGGGACCTACAGTTTTACACCGGTTCCGAACGGTGAAGCAGCAGGTGTAGGTATGTACATAAATTTTTTCGTCAGAAAAAACTCATTGGTACACGCCGATCGGATTCGAAATTCGAAATTCTCGCATGAGAAGCCGATGCCCAAACCACTCGGCCACCCGCCGCCTTAAATATCGCCGCATGGTGATAGACCAGCTGTTCCCAATTACATTTTAATCGGTACGCTTTTTACTAATGAGATAAGTGTATCCTCTTTCTCTTTACTTAAAATTGTATAGGTAAACGTGGCCATTAAGTGCGCCCACGTGTACCGCTTCTATTGAGGCTGCGTATGCCGGGGGGTACACATAGGCGTACTCGTACTTGGAACCGCCGTGATAGACGATGGAATAACTCAGGTGGTTGAACTAATTTGACAGTGAGTTTCGCCGCAGAATAAACTGGTTATAGTCTCAGTATGGAGAATGAGACCTACTGAACATCAATAACCAATTCCAATTCCAATTCTTTATTGTGTAAAAATAAAAGAAATACAGTCACAGTTACAATTTGAACATAACATATAGTTACATAACTTAACATTAAACTGATACAGTAATTATTTCATTTATTTACATTTAGGTAAGTATGTATTGTACTCGAGGCAAAGCACTAGACTTTCGTCTGTGTTGCTTCGCATCGGTTCTCATGGTATTAGCAGGTGTGCTTGTGAATCTACCTCGTTCGCTAGGACTTAGATAGATTCCATATCATGTGTGGGATAGGTATTTAAAGTGAATGAATTTTATTAGTGTAATATTTAAAGTAGTATAAAAGTAGTATAATATTTAAAAATAATGTAAAAAAATAATAAAAAATATATAGGTAAATAGCTATATATTTCCCATCACTCCATCCACACCACTTTCAAATAAATATATAATTTTATATAAATATATAAAAAAAAAAAAAATAATAATAACAAAAAAAATAAAAACAATACAAAATATAAGCGTGTGAGGGTTATATATGTAAATAAATAAGAAGGTTTTATATAAGTTTCATTAAGGATATATTTTGAAGTAGTATTTTATTTAGTAAGAGTATGATAAGAGTGCATGTACCTGTGTACATATGTACATACTTTTGAACATGATGGATTATATTATGAGTTTAAATAAGTAATTTATGTTTATGTTTAATTTTATATATTAGTACCTTAACAACTTACTGTGGGACATGAGTTAACATATGCTCACAGTAGCTAAGTGGCAAGGATGATAACCATTTCTTTATTTTGAATTTTAGGTAGTTAGTAGCTTGCAATGTTTTGAGGTCTTGGGGGAGTTTATTATATAAATTTGGGCCTAAGAAACTAACAGTATGCCTAAAAAAATATGGTGTTGTGTTTAACCCTTGTTAAAACTTGGCGACTGTTTGCTCTAGTCATGAAGTCATGAGCTGTGGGGCTTTGGATGAGAGGATGTGTATGAACGTGAATGATCAGCCTAAGCATGTAGTTTTGACGGACATTTAGGACGGCACTTTCATTATATAAGGCTTCAGTTGAGTACCTAAAAGGCCTTTTGTACATCACTTTCAAAATGGAACGTTGTGACTTTTCAACTACTGCCAAAATGGTCTTTGCTGCCCCTCCCCAAGCCAAAATGCCGTAATTTAATAGAGAGCCACAGAGGCCGTAGTACACTGCTTTGAGGAGAGCAGGATCAGCTATTTCGCTAATTTGGCTAAAAAAATATATTAGTTTTCTGACCCTGCCTGCAAGTGTATGGATCTGAGTCTTCCAGTTCAGGTGTTGGTCAACAATCAAACCCAGGTAACGTAGGCTGTCTACTCTTTCAAGGACCGAACAAGTACAAGAATCTGGGGTTGAACAAGAGAATTCGTGAGCTTTTAATGGTATATTGCTGGAAGGCTGTCCTCTGGCGGTAATTGAGAAGGTTATGAATTTAGTTTTTGAGCAGTTAAGTGATAAAACGTTGTTATGTAACCACATTTGTGCATCATTAAAACCAAGTTGGGTTCTCATGGCCGTATCATTCCAGGTTTTCCCTTTGAAAAGAATGACGGTGTCGTCAGCAAAAGTGACAATCTGACCATGGTTGAAGGTTGTTCTGCATAAACCATCTATATAAATTAGGAAGAGAACAGGTCCTAGGACACTACCTTGGGGCACACCATATGAAATTGGAAGAAAATCAGAGGTGGATTTTTCTTCTTTGTGCCTTACAGCTTGCCGCCGATCTGTTAGGTATGTCCTGAACCAATTTAAGGGAAGACCACGGATACCAATAGCTTCCAGTTTCTTCAGCAAGATGGGAGTCGCAACAGTGTCGAATGCCTTAGCCAAGTCAAGAAATATGCCTATGCATTTCTCTTGATTGTCCAAAGCACTCGACACAAAATTGGTTACTTGCAGAATCGCATCCTCCGTACTGAGATTTTCACGGAAGCCAAACTGATTTTCCGATATAAGTTTGTGTTTTTCCAGGAATTGTACTAGCCGTGCTTTAACAATTTTTTCCAGTAGTTTTGATAAAACACTTAGCAATGAGATTGGTCTGAAGTTGGAAATCTGGTCCACAGGTCCACCTTTGTGTATTGGAACAATGATGGCGGATTTAAAAGAATCAGGAAAAACACCTGTTTTGAGGCTGAGGTTGAACAAAAAAGTAGTAGGTTCTAGTAAATGCTCAGAGACATGTTTCAGAATTTTAGCTGATATGCCATCAGATCCACCTGAGCTACCAGGTTTCAGAAGAGAAAACATTGTTTTAATTTCAAGGGGGTTGGTTGCACATAGGAAAAGAGATTGTGAAGGAGTGTCTGTCAAAGTATCCACCTTGTTGGCTAGTCCTGATACATCAGTTTTCGAGTTGGAAAGAATCTTGGAGGCTAAGCTATGCCCAATAGTGGTAAAGTATTTGTTAATTTCGTTCAGGGGACTGGAGAACTCTTCAGATAGTTTGTTTGTAACGTGACCAAGGTTGTTAGTGTGTAGTATCTTGGCAGAGTCGGTGAATTCTCTTAGAGTCTCCCAGCACTTTCTAGGGTTTCTAATATTCTCATTTATTTTATTCCTAAAGTAAAGTATCTTTGCTTTTTTTACGGATTTTGCGCAAGTGTTTCTGTATTTATTGTAATACTCTCGCAATAGTAGGTCATGAGGATTTTGTTTTAATTTCCGGTGTAATTTGTCTCTCTTGGAGAGACACAAAACCAGGCTTTCTGTAATCCAGGGTTTTATGTTTTTCTGTTTGGTCTTACTACTCAGTTTATGTTGATGTTTAGCTATGAGTGTTTGAAAACAGTCGATAAAAAAAGAGAAGGCGACATTTGTGTCTTGAATTTTGTAAAGAGAGCTCCAGTTAAAAGATTTTAATTCAGTGGCCATTGCATCATAATCTATTTTAATGTGGGTGTAGTTACTTATGGTTTTTTTACTTGAGCCTCTATGTATGCTCAGCATTATGGGGAAGTGATCAGTGAGAGGAGTTTCACAAATAGCTGCCTTAATCTTGTTCTTTGATTTCACCATGAAGTGGTCAAGACAGGCGCTTCCTCTAGTTGCTTTGGTGATTGCTGGTAAGAATTCATTCTCTAGTAGGCAGCACAGGAAGTCATTAGCGGGTCTATTTCCGGAGTCCGTTATATCGAGATTTAGATCCCCGGTTATTATTATTTCTTTTACCGAGCATTTGGATCGTATATATCTGTCTAAACTATGGATAAAGGGATCTGGATTGAGGTAGGAGGGAGAACGATAGATGACAACCACGAGAGTTTGATCTCCTAGTAGAAGTGCGAGCGAGCTACAGTCAACCAATGGCGGCTCCTCTGACTTCACCTGCAGATCTTCACGGGCGTATACTACACACCCATCATTTTTATTTTTGTGTTTGGTAGTTGAGAAAGTTGCGTAGTTAGAAATTTGTTTTATATAGGATGAATTCTGCAGATGAGCTTCGGTAAGACACATTAATGAAAATTCTAAGTTGGTCCTATGAATAAAGGTTACAAACTCGTCGAAGTTGTGGTTGATGCTCCGAATATTAGCAGTTACTATTTTTAGGTTATGATAGTTTTTAATAATTTTGTCACAGTCCTCCGGACGAACGCATATTTCAGTATCGACGATTTCAAAGTTATCCAATTCTGCAATTAGCTCACTTTCCATTTGGACTTATTTGTAATAGTGTAATAAAGTGAATAATGTTTAATGTTTATTTTAGTGCATCCAGTGCTTGAAGAGATAGTTAAAAGTTTTTGAAATGACATTATGGTAGGGAGATAATATATTATGCAACTCAGTGACGTTGGCTGAGATATGTGAATAATTACCAGTCTCGAAGTTACAAATAGGTAAGTAGATTTTTTGAAGAGGTATACATATTTTAATATTAGTAAATTAGTGTGTGGGTTTGCATGTATAGGTCTTAATTTATTATGTGTGTGAGGATACATACAAACTGTATAACAATATATATATAACAATAATAACCTTTGCTGTTATAAATAATATTATAAATATTATAAATTTGTTTTTATGGAACTTGGCTTGTTTACCTACCTGTGATACCAGCCCACCTTGTTCATATAGGCACAATGTGTCATGTCAGTGTATTTTTTTAACTAATCCGGTATGAGTGGATGAGTCACGAGGGGCCAAACACATGCTCTGACTAGACAATATCACCTCCGAGAAGGTAGGTGCCATACCGGAGACTTCCCTGGATTGCTTGCTATACTGGACTAGAACATTACCGAGGCTACTATGCGGCCATCTTGCATTAAGTACGGTGGTATCAACCCAATCGGCTAAAATTTGAGCCTACCACCTAGTAAAGGGCAAGGGAAGGGTTTTGCTTTAGTCACATCGGCGGCGCTGAATTAGTCGGAAAGTATGAATGAGGTATTGTTATTACTGTGCAGAGTTTATTCAGTTTGTTGATGCGCGCAGGTTGTGCGAGTCGTGCAAGCTGCTGAACATAGACTACGAGGACGCGCAACGCCTCCGCATCGGTCTGCTGAAGAACACTCAGCGGCCGGATGAGGTGCTGCGGGAGCTGGGCGTGCGTCACGTGACGCCGCACGAGGCGGTGCAGATTCTCAACCAGAGGACCGACCTCAACGACTCCAGGACTACGCTCATACACCAGTCCGTTATGGAGTACTTCTAGCTTCTGGCGCCTTAGCTATTGTATAACAAATTGCATCTGTTTTTTTTTTTTTTTTCATATTTTACGTACCACTTCTGAACCTGATGTGCCGTGCATAGTACCTGTAGTGGTACTTATGTGGGACTTAGGTGATTGGAATAAAATATAGTTATATGTACGTGTAATACGAAGTATAACATAGTCATTATTAAATATCTTTCTTGAATGCAGCCCTGATTTTTTTATGTCTTCATTAGATAAATGCAAAACCGAAAATGGAGAGAAAATATACTTCCCGACGAGGATTCGAACCTGGAACTCGGGCTTGAGCCGCCAGCGCGTTACTATTCCGCCATCGGGTTGATGACGTATTCTCTCTAAATTTTCGAAGCGTTTCTTGCATCTTCTCTAGTAGGTATGACGCAATCTCCTGCATATTTATAATGCTGTTTTTTTATGATTATTATTATATAATGATTAAGTTTAATTATTTTATGAGTGCACAATGAAATGAGAAACTCAGTAGTATTTTGAAGATTGACCATGAAGGATTATATTGGCGAATAATGTGTACCAGCGGTGACTCACAACTGAAATGAAATGAAATGATATTTATTCAGTACTGTAATGTCTGGGGCACGCTGAAAAGTTCATGGGAACATTTATTATTATCTACGGGACTAGTGCGTTGTCTGTTTTATTAGGTTTCTGTATTTTACGATATTCATGCGTCGTATGTTTTTTTTTTGTTTTGAGACCTGGTATTTGTTTGTATAAATCGTCTTATGAAAGCGGTGACTAGTGTATGTGTACGTTCTTTCCATCGTTGACTTGACGTGTAGATTGTTCTCGTTCAGTATACGTAAATAAATAGTATATTGCGGGGGTGCTATCATCTTTTATTGTGTTTTTGGAGGTTCCTGCTCTACAGGTGTGCTCGTTAAATTGGAAACATTACACAGGAATGAAGAAATGAGCCACACATGGCCCCTCAGACTGTGCGATATTGTGCAAATGGCCGCACAAGGTGGTAGGGTTTGACCCGCCCGGGTTGCTACCACTGCACTAAATGAAAGGTCGGTCGCACTGTAAAATACTGACATAATATGCTAATATTATGGACTGTTTTAGTTAAAATTGTTCCAATCTGGCATTTTTAAGTATTCTGTGAAACTTATTTTTACAACTTTTATGTTTTATGTGTTTTTGTATAACTTATTAGCATTTTATATTGTTTTTGTGGTATTAAAAATTTTATACTATTTATTTAAAATGAATCAATGTTTTAACAAAAATGTATTTTATTTCATTCATTAAAATTTTTCTATGAATCCAAATTATATTTGAACTCTATCTATATACAAATAAATTAGTAACTACATAAAAATCATCATTCTAAATTATTCTAGATCATTCTCACTCACACTTGGACATGACCAGTGTACATCGTTGCTCTAACTAATGCTAGGTACCTATTATCTAGTTGTCTCACTTTTATTTTTAAAAATCTGCATTAGTATCGCATCAGTAGAACCTTTCCCACATGCATGCATCTATGCACAAAGCTGTTGGAATATTTCAAACTCATGAAAGACATGGAACCATCTCACCTTTACCAACTTGATGTACAACAAGGTTCTATTTACTGGTGGGTCACCACTATTTATGCATACAATACTCTACGTCTACATGATAATTATTGTCGATGATTTAGTGTGAGGGAGCCATCCAACTGGATCGCTTTCACTGACATTGGAGAAGTAATACTCCTATGGTATCTCGCTATCCCGAGATTGCTATTTCTATACCGATATTTTTTTTTAATTTTCTGAATCACAATGTTATTTATCTTTACAATATTTAGAATATTTCAATTATTCGATAAGATGAGATTATAATCTTCAACATGTAGGTAAAATAACAAAATTGTATTCGGAATGTACCTACACATATTTACACTTTCAATTGTCTACTGCAAATACATCATTCATTAGCCAGCTTTTGTATATTAATTTGTACTTATTTTAATTAAATATGCATTGCCTAACCATACCTTAGTGTTGCCAGGAACTTAGGAAATTAATATCAAAGGTGGCCATTTCACTTGGGGTCTTTTTTTTTTAAATTCATAGTTCATACATATAATATGATCTGCCTTTTGGCACTGCCTTCTCTGGCCTATAACAGGTTTACAATATAAAATAGGAATCTTTAACATTCATTTCACTACACAGGTGATACAAGTGACAGCTGTCAGTCTAATAAAAAGTAGATGATATCTCTGTTCTTTAATGTATAAGCTGTATTTTCTTTAGATAATGTCACCATAAAAGTTTCTGCCAAACGTTATTGTCACTCTTACGATTTTCACTATGATGTGCAAGAGTCGATGGTTAAATCAGAGACAGGAGCGTGTGGAATTTTAGAAGGCGCTGCTACAGCATTAGGGTTGTCAATTTTGAAAATTTCCTTACACTAGGGGATAATAACGCTGCAAAAGAAAATGTATGTATAGTACCTATAAGGTAGTTAGGTACTTACTTATTTTTTATTTTATGTATTGAATGTTAGGAAGACTTGTTCACTAATAAAATAACAGATAGACTTCGATTTCTGCTAACAACACCACAGACTAAGAAGAGAACGCGTGAACGGGTGAAACGAGAGACACCGTCATCTGGCAACACTGGCGGCGTTAGTTCAGGTGTCAGCCACGTTCATTTCAAGCCTTGTTGCACTATACACTATTATGCAGTCCTAACTTTGCCAGATTTTGTATCCGTTTTATATACATTTTATAAGCTTGTGTTGTATGTGTCTTATGGTGAACAAGGTATTTTGGACCTAACCTAAAACTACAAAACGTTCTCAGCTGTTGTATTAGTATTGGGTGTATAGGTCTCCGTGTCGTTCTGGACGGTGGGTGGGTCTCTCTGGATGCTGTTCCACCATTGCTCCTCGCCGGAAGCCCACAGCACGAACACCAAGTTGGTGACTACGAACACGGCCAGCGCGATCCAGAACACCAGGCGCCATTGTAAAAGTGTGCTCTGTTGATATAACAAGACACTTGTCATTCACCTATTTTATTTATTAGCATTATAATTTGAGGAAAAGGTATAATAGAGATTATTCTCTCAGTATTCCACACCACTGTCAATAGTCAGTCAGACATGTGTATGCGTCCACTGCTGGACATACGCCTCCCAATTTTCCTCCAGTCCTCCCTCCTCCCGGCCTTCAGCGGTACGGAACCACTGGGGGTAGTCTTTCCACTCCGTTTTCCTGTTCAAGGCCGCCAGTCTAGGACACGGTGTCACAAAATGTTCTATCCGGTTCGATTACCCCCACGAAGAATTACCTGCGAAGTTTCTTGCCGGTTCTTCGTGGGGGTAATCGAACCGGATAGAACATTTTGTGACAAGTTCGAGTGCAGTTTTACTGTCTGAAGAATGCTCAATAAACAACAAAACATGTAGTGCTCTGTAGACTATTTTTGAAAACAAAGGAAAGTTTCTCACATCAGGTGTCAGCAATCCGACCAAATATGGCGCTATGATGCCCGTAATGGCGCCGATGCCGTTGACGATCGCCATGATGGTTCCTGCGTAGTTAGTGCTCAGGTCCAGGGCGTTCACCTTCATGCCGGGGTAGAAGGCGCCCATCAGCGCCATGGCTAGCGTGAACAGTACCACCACGGCCTGCGCGTTACACCCGGCATACGAAGCCAGGATCATGCAGATTCCCGGGCCGATGGATGCTGAAATGAAAATCCAGTTGGAGTCACCTAATTTCTGATAATTTACGTCAATAGTATTCTAGTTTTAACTAAGTCTCCGCAAAAGGCACTGATGAATGCACTGAACGCACTGAATGAAACGTCGGTCTAAACGGCTATGTAAATAGTTTGTGTTTTCCGACCAGTTCAGTGTAGCCGGCATGATGAAAGGGGGAAGCACTGACATGGCACCTAGTTCACCTGGTGTTACGGGCTGACATCACGGACGTTGTAGTAGTAGCCAGCCGTGTCAGTTTCCATAAAAAAAAAGGGTTTACAGAGATAGGTGTCTCTAGTGCTTCTGTGGTTTACTCCAATAACGGCCGACGATTCTTAAACGCAACAGCCGAGGCAACAGCTTGAACATGGCCTACGGTAGATAATTCCTCACCCACAGGCATGAGGCAACACTTCCAAATCGAAAACCAGGTGCCCTTCTAAGAATTACATACTTCTGTCTGCCGTTATATTATTCTGTACCATTTGTATGGCTTTTTTTCGCAAAACATGGCCCTGGCCACCCCTGGCGCCCTCCGGTCCGCCACTAGTTTACATGATTCTCTTTCCAAATGTTATAGCAATGCCAACTCACCGACAGTAGTAAAGCTTTTTCTGGCATTAGTGACTGTGAGCCACTTCTTCTTGACGATCTTGTCGCAGAGCCAGCCGCAGCCGATCGACGTGAGCCACATGATGGCGTACGGCAGGGCCGCCAACGTTCCCGTCTTGTGGATGTCGAACTTGAGGACGCCCGTCATGTACTTGGGCAGATCCGTCACCATCGTGAAGTAGCCGTAGTCGTGGCCGATCTGTTGCAATTATTCCAAATTACCAGTCTGTGCGAATCAAAAAGGAGGGTTATGCTTTTCGAGTGTATTGTTTGTATATGTATATTTATGTGTGACGCCCTGTAGCCTAAACGGCTTGATGGATTTTAACATTATGAGGTGTCGTTGGATTCGGCTTACTTGCGCGAGTGTCATACTCGTATTAATTTTTTTCAAGAATTCAAAATGGCGGCTGTAAAGCGCCATATTGTCACACCCAACCGGGTCAGGATCATTGCCAAGAGCTCGAAAAGGCGATTTCAAAAATATACCACACGGTTTGGAACTAAAATTAATAAAATGAATAAAACATTTATAAAGCCGGATTGTTAAAACAAATAAACAAGATCAGTTAGAAAATGCTGTAGAATTAAGGATTCGAATAATCCTGATAGAAATTTAAAAAAAGCATTAGTAAAGCTTTAAAGAATTTAATCTAAGGCTAGAAATTAGAATTAGAATAATAAACTAAACTATAGCAAGAAAGTTTACCTGTGCGCAGACGAGTGCCCAAAGAGGAACTGAAGTCCATATTGCCTTCCACGGTATGGCGACGCGTTGGCTGCCTCTGTTGCTGCCCAGAGCCTCCTCCAAATACTTCTTCTCCTTGTCCGATATGTACGGATGCGATTCCGGGTCGTTGTAGCATAGCAACGTCTGAAAATTTAATAACAAAGTACTTAAGTAAATTGGTACCTAGTAAGAAAAATCCATCCATCCACTCCCGGCTACCTTTTTTAGGTCATCTGTCCACCTAGCCGGGGGGCGTCCCACGCTACGTTCTAAGACCGCGTGGGTGGCGTACCTTGGGAGAGGCCTATGTCCAGCAGTGGACCGATACAGGCTGATGGATGATGATGATGAAGAATCATAAGTTGTGCGACCATTTATGTCAGTACCTACTACTACTTGTTCAACATTACACAGGTAGGTACCTGCCTAATATTAGCTATCTACTAGTAACTAATTCTGCGACCTACCCATCTAAACATAAATTAAAAATAGGGGAGTAATATGGAGGAAAATATTGGAAAACTAATAAGCCATCAACTTCGGAATATCTCGGTCTAATTAATTGCTATATCGTACATACGTAATAATTAACATTAATAGATTGGCTATAAAATGTGATAAATTTACAGCTCTATCTATATTATGTTATGTAGCCATGCCATGCGGTTATTATAGTAGCGGGTAGCTAGATTATGAGGCCCGGAACCGGAACAGACTTGCAATAGCACGTCTAATACAAGAGACTGTCTATACTACAAAAGAGTGCGTGTTGCGTCCAAGTTGCGCTCACAAAATCACCCTTCACAGCGTAGGCCATTGACATAATAAAACTTGTTTCATTAGTTCAATGGCGTAGGCTCTAAAAGTGCAGACACACCTTAGAACCTTGTCACGCAATATGACAAGCTGGTACAAGTTTACGCATCTCTATCATATCTGGGCGCCAGTTCCAGATATGTATTTTTTCCCAAGTAGGTATAGGTAGTGGCAAGAGTTAACTCTTGCCACTACCTGTATAGATCGGTCATTCGTGTTCATGATTCATGACCATCACTTTGTTGCTTTGACAAAATCCACTCGGTTTGTAGGCTGCTTACCCACAGAATGAACCAGATAACACCGAGGCCTCCGAAGAGATAGAAGACGGAAGCCCAGTCGCCATCCTCTTTCATCAGCAAGCCGGAGAAGTAGGTGCCTGCGATGTTCCCGATCTGTGCTCCGCCGAACACGAGCGAGCCCATCCGACCGCGCTCCGTCAGCGGAGCCCAGCGGGCTAGTAGCGCATTCAGTGCTGGGAACGTGGTGCCCTGTCAACACACAAATAACTCTATCTTAATGGCGTCCCAACAGTGAGTATTGTGCTCCCACTAACTGACCCAATACTGTGTATTATCGCCCCTTCCTTCACTGCGTACAAACGTTTCAATATCGGGTTGGTTATTTCGTAAAATTTGAGTAAAGAATTATCGATCCACATCTGCGGAATTAAGTGCTTCTCACTCTTCACTTTTAATCGAAACACTGTTCAATCCTATCTCCCGGCCAGTCGACAATTTGCGATTCGATAAAATGGCTCTATCAAAACATATAGACAAACACTCAGTCTTACCTCTCCAAGTCCTTCAAGTACTCTAAGCACAATAAGCGCCGTAGCACCGCCAGTATGCACAGTCCACGGCGTGAGGAGAGTGAACACTGCTGTGCTGAGGATGCCTAAGCCCAGTGAGTACTTGCCGCCAAACCGCTCGGCAATCATCCCTCCCGGCAGGTGAGTTACTATGTACCCGTAGTAGAAGGCGCTCAGGATTATACCTTGCGTCTCCTCATCCCATTTGAAGCCTTCCAACTGCAAATAGAATTACGATGACATCAGTTTGGCATGCCACAGTACGGCCGAATCAGCGCCATTCGGATTTAATCGTTGGCAATATAGCCTGATATCGGTGGCTATGTACCGGAATCAATAAAAGTGATCGGTTCGAAGACGAAGACATAATGTGATTGACCAATTTTGGACGCAGCGCAGCGTAGGATACCTACCTACTTACAAGCGCAAAGTGTCGTCAACTCGCTATAACAGTAGGTACTTTGGGGGAAATTCGGAGTAAACACTTTTTTTTGTCTTCATTTTCGGCTTTTATGTGAAGAAATATAAAGGGAGTAGGTACATGCTTAGTACTAACATATATTTTTTTAAATATATGTAATAAATAAAGTACACCAAAGTAAAGCTGTTTGCTATTACCTACTAATAAAATTATTAAGGGGGCGTCTACTTATATGTAGCTGCAAAAACACAGGACTCACAACACACCAGCAGCGCCCCTGCATACATAACATACCGCTACATAAAAAATTTGAAGGGGAGAATCCGAAAAGTGCTGAACCCGAAGAAGAACCTAGACTCACTCTTACGTTTGCTTCTGCAGTAGAGTTCAGGCCCCCAGGGCAGGAGTCTGGGTCTCCAGCGCTGTGCTTGGAGCCCTGGCGACGCACCATCTGCGTGATGGCAATGTTGAGACAGACACGCATCGTGTAGGCGTTCGCCACCGCCAGGAACCCCATCACTGCCATTATCCATCGCTGTGGTATCACGCATACTGGAATAGCGAGAGAAAATACATTAATTAAGTAAAATAAGATGTTAAACTCAAAATTTGTGAGTATTTCAGCGGAACAAATGATAGCTATTTTGTAAAGTTATTTTTAAAATTGCCCTGTTAGACGAGGTCGTAGAGTTCAGTTGGGTCTAAATTTAGACTGACAAATTGGCTAATTTGGATGTCACTTGTCAGCCATAAATAATAACGTTATTCCGAGATTAAATTTAATTTGGTAATTAATATAGTTTCATTGTCAATTCGGCGATAAGTCCAGAACCAAGAGGTAAGTTTAGTAGAAGGTAGTGGTAGCAAGCAACCATCAAGGTTTTTCATATTTGGGCAAACTGCCTCTCATACCCCATCTGTCTAGGGCATTTCATTGTCTAGATACCCGGTCATTAATATGATTTCAGATACTTAAATAAGCAACCAAAACAATAATTTATATGCCGGACGAAAGTTGCTCGTCCGAGGCGGGTTTAATTTAATGTTTAATTCGCATAATATCTACCTATAATAGCATGCTGTCTAGAATAATGAATCTGAAATTCGCAATGTTGCCATGACAGTCAACGCACGGTCTGTCTTTTGCCATTTCCTGCTGAATTATTATGAATATAAAATATTATGTAGTTTATTTATTACAATCCACGATTGTCTAGTGCGTATGCCATGGTCATTACCAGCACTGATGTGATCATTATCCATCATGCAAACTACACGTCATCAACAAATCGTACGATTATACCTGTCAACGCTAGGGCTTGACAATGCAAGAGCTGCGCCGCGCCGCTCCGCGTGAACTATCCTCATGTTCCGATAGTCCGATATGTCCCATTGACTATGCACCGTGACTTGCAACACGATTTTAATGTCGTGGTACACACAGGAGTCTGACTTATTAGGTACTACCGTAGATTGAATCGGCGCAACTTCATTTGTTGCCATGCTGTCTAACTTAGAACCTGCGGCCAATGGCAACAACCATAAATTCGTCCCTAGTTATTCTGCAACTAATGTGATGGGGAAGAATAGGTTGATTGTGAAATTGGATATCTATGATTATTGATTAAGAATGAATGAGTGATGCTAGTTCCTCTGGTCATGTGATCTGACTCTGAATAAGTGGTCTATATAAGGTGTTTCGTTAGTCATGTCATTAACTTCGGGAGGGTTACATACACACTCAAATAAACACTTTACGTAAGAAAAAAAACATATGTTTATAGGAGCAATTTTTCTCCTAACAAAAAAATAAAATCAAATAACTAGCTGTAAAAACCAATCATAGTGACCTTGTGACTTACTTACAACAAACAGCTGTTCTGCGTTTGAACATAGTGCGGTCATTGACCCAGTACAATGCAAGTTACGTACTGTTACACACAGGTTAATGTTTAGGTAGCAAACATGTTTTGTTAAATTTCTCGAAAAGTAATATTATAAACATATAATTTTTTTTGCGTAAGTAACGTGTTTATTTGAGTGTGTATGAATGTATACCCTCCCGAAGTTAATGACATGACTAACGAAACACCCTATATACGCTAACACGATTATAAACCTTTCTTCGAAAAAGGTGCTTTACGAGAAAGGTTCTTTGGAGGGAATTTCTTGCCATAAAAAAAGTTGGTATGTTCGTGAGACAAGGTTCTACAAAATGTATTAAAATACAGTTATTTCCACTTCAAAATCCAGTACAGTGCCCGTGATACCTGGAAATCACCGTACCTACCAGTGCCTACCTGGAAATAATACGAAATAAAGCGACGAAGCGTAACTACACGTTGTTCCCAACAGCGTCGACGTCACGGACCTTGATAATGTGAATGAATGACGGTGGTCACGACGATTGACACGGCGGCATGGACGCGGCGGATTCATCTAAAGCACCAGAACTCCTGAACAACGGATCAACCTTAGAGCATTATCTTCGTGCCGTTATCCAACAAAGGCACAGATTACTAAATAGTTACTTCGTAACAGATGAATCTCTCCATAGAAAAAGTTACGTACCTTCGGCTTTAATAGCCTAAACTTTTACGACGCCAGTCGCTGCGTGCGAAAATGTACCTAAACGAAAGAGCGTAAAGTGATTATTGCTTTGCAGCTGCGCGCGGACGCGGGGCCTTGAAGCAAATTCGGTGACGTTAGGGCTGCTACTTTCGATAAAAATATCAATGCATTACACAATCTTTAATATTATTATATTGTAAAGAGGAAATATGTGTGAATGTTTGTTCGCGAGCTGCAGCACAGATTTAAAAATGTTTTTTTACTGTTAGATAGGTACCAATTTTTTTTTTGTTTAACATATAGGCTACTACTAGTTTTAGCCCGCGGCTTCGCCCTCGTTAAAATATATTAAAGGAAGAAATTAGTTCAGTCTGAAAATACTTCAGGTAATCCTACCTACCTACTACCCCTGTAATGTTATTATTGTTACCTGTACGCATGCTTATCTAACCGATTTTATTCGGTAAACCAGAAAATGTCAGCTGTATGCACACAAATCGTAAAGTGACTGTGATAGACAAACAGACAGATATATCGAACATACCGAAACTCAAGCGAAACACAACATAAACCAAAATACCTATCTACCTACCATTTTTAGTGTTCCGTACCAAAGGGTGCCACGGGACCATATTACTAAGCCCCGCCGTCCGTCCGTCTGTCAGCGGGCTGTATTTCTATTACCGCTATAACAAGAAATAGTAAAAATATAAAAAATAAAGTACCTACATAGTGTTAAATCTTGTACGGTGGTACGGAACCCTTCGTGTGCGAGTCCGACTCGCACTTGTCCGGTTTTTTAGAATAGGTAATTATTGCTCAACAAAAACAATATACTCACATTTCTTCATCAGCAGGTAAATGGAAAAAAGAGAGATTTTTATCTCTCCTCTTGCTGGATTTACATCCATCTACTGCACATAAATTGCCACTGCCACTATTAACAGAAGCCATGTCAACTTGAATTAAGACATAGGCAAAGAAACTCTTTGGATATAGGTAGGTACGACCGTACGAAGCAGTAGCGTGAGCGCGCGCTCACGTAGGTTAGCTCCACGCGGCTGTCGGCAGCCCAATGAATTATGGATCGCCGGCGGTCCGGTCGGCGGTAGGTAGTTATCGCGCGCAAGTACATAGAGTGCGTGAGCCCTGACAAAGGGCCGAGTGACTGCTACATACATACCATGTAACGAACCTCATCGCAGTTTCTAAACTCTTCGAGAGCATCGACTTACATATTGCTGGCGTAGGCATAGTTGCGTAGGGAAGGGCCCATGTCCCATACGAACTCAATAAATGTACTCACTAAAGTGGTGACCAAAAAAAAACAATAATTTGAAAACTGAATATCGCATACTATTATAATTAATACTAATAACATTAATATTTCGATAATTTGTATTGGCAAATTAAGTAGTCAATTTGAGACTAGTTTGAATGAATACTTTTATAAGCATTACTTTTGACAACCAATTTAATGAGGACGTTATAACATTATTGAGTTCGTGTTACTATCGTATCGTATGGATATGAGGGCATGTCTACGTTACTACGTTAGTAATAGCAATGTAGTATTTTATTTTTTTATCCAGCTGTCAAATAAATATCGCCAATGGGGAAAAAATTCCCGTTAGTCAGACTAGCTAGTCTGACCTCTGGGAAAACCACGTAAAACGCACCATATGACGACAACCAGAATTTTGACAGATGTTCGAACATCCACGGATCTTCAGGCTGGCCTCAGACAGCCGGACTGCGTCTCTGAATTCATAATCTGAATTCATATTATTTGTGACGACACCAATCCACAGCTACATGAAAGTCGATGACCGCTTACGACACTACGCGCCAAAGAAACAAAACAAAGATTCACAATCACGCCGTGAGATGGTACTGACGTCCAAACGTCAGATGCAATACGTTTCTACAACACATTCACGAAATAATATTAGCTCACTGAGAGCATCAGGCAGTAGACCACCTGACAGCAAGCCAAATCGTGCAGACAGAGGCCGCTGGTTGACATCTGTCCACCCACACTTTTACCACCATTACATCCGATACAATTAATTCAAGAAGGCCGGAATTGCAAACATACAATTTACTACTCCACTATATCGTGGTGTTTACTTTTCTTTCAGGAAGTAGGTTTTGCACTCGAGTTAATCAGAAGAGCTTCCCGGCATATAATGTCTCTTTTTAGGGTTCCGTACTTCAAAAGAGAAAAAAACGGAACCCTTATTTATAGGATCACCGCTCTCTCTCTATTAATCTTTTTCTGAAAGTTTTCTCTATCATTATTACGTCGATTTAATGTAAAATAATAGGTATATTAATGAGGTAAAACAGTAATCCTTCATTGTTAATAAAATAACTTGAGGACGAATACTGATTTGTTTAACCGTTTTGTCTGGTAGGTAATTATTTGTGGCGGTTACATTAATTAAACGCTCAACGCTGTATTTCACAGCTTTTCTGTCTTCATCTTATTTTTCCGGTCATTGTTTAGTGTCGACTTGTGTACACTTCTTGCAGACCGTCAGACCATCTGAATGCAGCATGTCTTCTCATGTCTCTGCTGTCAGTGCGTAGTTTTCAGCACAGATCTTTTCTAATTCATTGGCCTTCGTCTCTTCACATAACGTGGTCATGAGCTGCTTTAAATTTGAGATTTAAGTGCTATCATTCACCATTTTCTCTATAACATCTATTTAAAATCTATATCATTGTAGGTAGGCAGGTAGGTAGTGGTCCGTTATTTAAACTAGGCAAAACTGTTATGGCTGACATCAGTACCAACCAACAGCCAGGTGTAGCCAACAGTGTCAGTTTCCATAAAAAAAAAATCCTCCACCACTTATTCTCCGAAACTACTGAGTGTAAAATTTTGAAATTTTGAGGTACAATTTGAGCCTACCACCTAGTAAGGTTCGAGGGATCTCGGTTAGGTTTGCTATATCTCGTCTAGGTACATATGCCTGAGAAAATATAATATTATTATATTTATGTATATTATACAATAGCTACAGTACGGCATTGATCAAATAAAAGCAAAACAAACTTCTTCCCGTAGTCAACATTCAGAAACTATCACATCTTCATCGTCTATAGGTGTGTTAACTGTGTACTTACCATTGGTTTTATAACCCTGGTACTTACCTACCTACTGGTACTCAAAGATTCTGGTACTACGCTCCTGGCATTCTTGTAATATTTTATCAGGTCCGTTTTATTTGAACAATAATTTTGAAGTAGAGCAAACATTTACCGAACTTATTTTCTGCGAATATTATGTTGATGTTTGAGGAGAACCTTGACTCAATATTTACTAAGATTATCCGATATGATAATCACTTTTGAGGTTTCCTGTCCATTTCGCTTTGTGCTAAGGTTATTGGGTAAAACCGCAACGAATTTTCCTTCTTAATACAAGCGGCCTTATTAATTGTAGATTTACATTAACATTTAACCATTTTACCAATTATTATGATCTCGTCTCACGCATAAAGGCTTTGCATTTTATAATATGTAGGGTTAGGAATTGAATCCATCCATCCAACTGCTCATTGGAATCGAAGTGTCATCAATTTTTATTTTCATTTTTTTATAGAAACGACGCCCGTGGACGTTCGGTCGAATGCGGGGGTTGCAAATGCCATGCCGGCCTTATAGGTACCCTACCCGTTCACTCTCTCTTGAAGGACCCGAGACTGTAATTCTACCAATTATCATGTTAGAGTCCATTGGTTATTGCTGGTAGCAGTATTGTATTGTCATAGATTGATTTAAACGAATATTACCTGACTATACTATCGCATCGCTTCATTCTTCCGCGTCCGCTACGGATCAGCGGCCGCTAGCTAGGATCGCAGCGAGACGAGGTTCGGAACGATTCGATACGCACGAGCCAATCGCAGGCAATCGCAGGGTTATCGTTTCCGCATTGTTTCCTTTCCTTTCCGTTCATTTCGCTGACAATAGTATTTCTTTCATACATAATCAAAGCCTGCTGGTTGGTAGGTAACTACACAAAATATCTTCTAAAAGCAAATAAGTAATCAAATCACTGCTCACTAAGGAATTGCAGGATTTTATAGCCGCAAGGCTGGTATTTCTGGACGTCTATAAACAAAACGTAAGAGAGAACAAAATGATATAGGGTGGATATGCCAAATATCGGCCCCCCTCAAGGGTTTTTTTTACTTTAAAACTCTGTTACTGCCACAATTACGGTCTTAAAAATATCGTTGATGCAGTTTTGGGTAGCGTCATTAATTTTTTTTAATTAATTTTTTTCGAAAATAGAACTTAGTTTTACGTAGTTTTTTGGGAAAAAAATTGGCAAGCGTTTTAATGAACGAAGGGCGAAAAACCCAAATTCCGACCGTCTGTGCCCTAATATCGGCCGGATTTTTGCCTAATTCCGGCCGGGTACAGAAGGTTACAAAATAAAACCACAATGTTTGTTCAAAATGAAAAATTGTTGATTTTTATTTAATAAAAAAAAACCAGTATGAACTAGATGAACTGATTCGCTGTCCATACAATAGTAGTGCAAAGATAATAATTTGAAAAGAAGAAACATATTTGTTTATTTACGAGAAGTTAAGAGAAATCCATGCCTGTACGTCCATGCCTATTTCAAAAAACCTGTAAATGCTGAGATATAACGGTCTTAAGTTTTTAATACCAAATTTCGAACCGGTAGGCATTTATAAGATTTTTTTAAAGGGCAATTTCCGGGCATAGATTTCTCTTATTCGATCGTAAACAAACAAATCCTTTTATAAACAACTTTATATGCTAAGCCTAAAATAATAATTAAAACCATATTTGAGAACAGCCTGTGTATTGTTGTAAAGATTTGATGGCCGGCCGACATTAGGTTCCCATATAATTCTAATATCGGCCCCTAATTTGAAGAGCAAATAACTCAGGAATTAAGCATTATTCACCCGGCCGTATTTAGGCTACTGGATGCAGGATAAATAAATCTAGTTAATAGTACTTCAAATTTAAACCTTAAGACGAGCGAATGAAGATGAATTTAATTTTTCAAACGAAAGCTATTTGCCCAATATCGGCCCCCGGCCGATAAAAGGATTTTATGAAAAATCACCAACCTAACTCCAGCCCCCCGATTTTCTCTGAAATTTGTGAATGTTCTTACAAATAAGTAATCCTAAAACGTAATTTATTTATTCTATTACAAGTATTAAAGATTAAAACCACAAAAATATAGCATCTTACCTTCGTAAACTGACTTCCCAAAGATCGGGTCGGCCATTCTCTTGACCGTTTTTTGGGAGAAAAGAACTCTCTCTCAGCCTCGGTGACTACTAATGCTCGTTGTGTGAATTGTAATTGACGTATCGGGGCAATATTGATCTTAAAACTTAGAGGCTTAACTGGAGTTGTGACTCCATTAAAAAGTTTTAGATTGTTTATCGTTTTTTAGTAAAGCAAAGCAAACATGTTTTGGGGGCCGGTATTAGGAGGGGGGCCGGAGTTAGGCATATCCACCCTCTATCCATGCTCACTAAGCCTACGCCGCCGCCGCCGTCTGTCTGTCTGCCTGTCTGTTCGTCCGAGGCGGCTGTATCTTTTGAACCGTAATAGGTAGCCGGTTGAAATTTTCACAGAATATTATGGTGGATAGGGCAACAAATAATAAAAAAGCAAAAATTTAAAAAAATATGTATCATACATAATATGCAGAAGAGCGCCGTCTACCGAATGATTAAGCATTTTATAACTACAAAAAAAATAAGAACGGTCACCGATAGATGGCGTGAGAGAATACATGTAATTAGGTTGTCATCTTACGTGCTAGATACCTACGAATATTCAATATAATATCAATAAAAAAAGTGTGAAAAAATAAAATTTAAAAAACCCCCGACCCCCTAAAAAGTAAAAAAAATCCGTTTAATTAGTACCTACCTACGTCTTGCTTACTTAGAAGGTACTTAGAAATTCAAGAATCAATGACAAATTGTTTGTACTAACGATGTCGGATGTCGTATAGATACGAAAGATAAACATTTACACGTAAATGCCTCTAATAGATTTGTAGTTTTATGTGGTTTTATGTTCCTCAAGAGCTAGGTAATTCCAATTGCTGCAAATTCGGAGAATTTGTTTCCATCGTCATTGTTTTCTCGCATCACAAGGGGGGCGCTAAATGACCCTTTAAAGGAGTATCGGTCGGGCTAATGTGTTCATAGGTATTTTGCTTCACCCAATATGGGACAAAACAAAAATACGTAAGTAATTTGAGTTACATAAGTAATTTGAGACGATGCTTCCACTACGTAGAATCAATTAGGTAAGTGGCGACTGTAGATTTTGTTTTCGAAATTGAAGTTCCTGTGAAGCTAATTGGTGCGAGGGTGGCGAGGTAACGGTATTTCATACGGGATTCCGGTTCGAACAGCGAGTAGCTTTCGCGCTGCTGTCCTGTCCTGTCACACACGGGACAGGCTAAATTTTGAAAATGAAATCGGAACCGGATACTCTTTATGCGTTGTTTGAGGGTGTGTATATTTTTGCCTCAGAATTTGTGGTGGGTTTTATGTTTAATAAATGTTGTCGCAACCTCGGCAGCTCATTGGTGAGATCGGTCGACTGTCGGTCGTGATCATAAGCACACCTGCCTGGGCGCGGTCAGTACTTGGACGGGTTACCGCTCGACTGTTGGAGGCCGACCGTGGTTCGGATTCCATGTAAAACTGTAGGGCCCTTCCTTTCTTACCTTACAAGTGGTAGGGTCTAATCCACTCGGGTTGGTAATACAGTACTGAATGAAAGGTCGGTTGAAACGGGTATGTAAATAGTTCTTGTTTTCCGTCCGATCAATGTAGCTGACACGACCGAAGAGAAGCACTGGCATGGCACCTAGTTCACCAGGCTGACATCACGGATGTAATAAGGTAAAATATTATAGCCAACCATCCCAGTTTCCATAAAAAAAGAGCAGAAACATTATTTAATATTTGATTAGTTAGGTATTTATTACACATCTTGCTTGATCTATTAACAAATTCCTCTATTGATCAACCAGTTCGATGTGTGTACGTCCGATTCTGGCGACGAGAAATTATTAATTTCAATCCGTCAAAAATTTTCCTCCGGTTCATTTTTTATGTCCTCCTGTCGTCCGTTTATGACGTGGTTTATGTATGATTCATTATTAGACGTTTAAAATGTGCAAGAATCCGTCACACTTATTTATCATCCTCGTTCATTCAACTCAGCGAATTAATACCGACTGACATATTCAAATTATTGCATTCCGGTGGCCGACTTGACCGCACTAGCGAGACACGTACGCGTCACCCACCACGTGATCGGCGGATCTCTCACGTGCTGTGTCGGCACGGCACCTATTCATTTCTAACAGATTGATTACAGCGTGCTTCTGTTCGAGCCTGACACTTCCCGCGGCCTGTCATTAGTTACTGTTAACCTACACGTTGACATAGCGAGACACCTGACCGGCGCGGCGGCGGAGGCGGCGCGACGTTGCATCACTGGCTGGCATCTATCAGCGTCTCAGTGTGAACGTGCAATATTCGTGATTGGCAGGATCCATCTGTCAAAAAACTTGACGATTGACAAGCATCGTATAATGACTTATATTAATGACTAGTATGAAAAGCCTGGACGATTTATATACGATACTTATTATTAGTCTTGCATATCACTGTCCTGAATTGTTTTATTTACGGGTAACTATATCGCATTATAGATAGCTTTTGCCCGCGGCTTCACTTCACGTGCCTTTTTTCTCACAGCTCAGGCCACCGATGCCCTAGCGTTATAATTTATATCGTAAAACTATCTTGAGAAGTGACAGAATGTAACAGTGAAAACTGTATGTAAATCGATAAAGTTGTTCTCGAGTTATAAGGATATTCATATATTGACATACGTTACACGGTCGGTCGCCGCTCCGCCGCCGGTCACGCGGAAACTTCGCTTGTCTCTTGCCAGTGGCTTCGCTCGCGTGAAAATCGTATTTATAAAGAAGAAAGTAAGTATAAGTACCCAATTAAGTAAGAAAGAAGGCCGAGCTGCGTTCCTGCGGTACCTTTATTTCAGCGCGCGGAACAATTCGGTTTGTAACTGAATTTTATTTAGCCTATCCTGTGTCTCGTTTAGATGTAGGTAAATGTTCTTGTACAAAGTTCCATCGAATTCAAATGATCGGTTTAAGAGTTATGGAGGAACATACATACAGAAAAGATTCTAAAAATCGTAGTTTTAGTATCGTAGGTAGGTACCTACATAGAGTCTACAAACTCAGTATCTCATAAAACAAAGTAACTAACTGCATGACCATAAGGGTACATATATTATTCCTTATTATTATATGCTTATTGGCGACAGGATTGCCACCTCTCACCTCGACACGGTCCTTCCACCGAGTCATGTCATGTAGCAGGTGAGTCTTCGTGCCTTACTCGATGTCTTGTTCGAATACTTTCAGAAATGTGGTGATCGGTGTTGTACTGTAATTTACCAGAGTTCTTGCAGCACAACACCGATCACTCTGCTTACCCGTCTGTCGGGATACATTGTATTATAGGTGATGAATGATTGAATAATTGACCTAATGTTAGTGGACCAAAGATGTTCTACCTACAATACCTACCTACTCCCATAAAAATAGAAGAGCAACGCCCGTAATCATCATCAATCAATACTAATAATAAATCTGTAAGGGATGTTCATGGAGTAAGTTACTTTGTTTTAGGAAATATTGAGTTTGTAGCCTCTATGTATGATACTAAAGCTAAATTGACGATTTTTAGAAATCTTTTCTGTATGTATGTATGTATGTATGTATGTATGTTCCGCCATAACTCTTAAAGCCATTATCCGAATTCGATGAAACTTAGTACAAGCACATTTTACTATACGGGACACAGGATAGGCTAACTAAAATTCACTTCCAGCCACGATAAGATGTGGCTCCCATACAAATCGAATCGAAATAAAAGCGGCGCGGCGCCGGTTGGTAGCGGCTAGCTGCGGAGGCTGGCAGCGGCGGGGGAGGCGCGTGGCGCGGCACGGGAGCGGTCTGGCATCTTATTTAATTCGATTCATAATATTATGTAGGTTTACTTCGTTAGGTATCTATTTGATTAATTTTAGGTGCAAACCTATGTGTGTTGTTGCAAGTCGATTTTAGCGGATATTTACTTAACTGGAGTTCCTATTTGATTTAAGTTATTTGATCGTATGTTTATTATATTGTACGTAGTGTAGTATGCGCGCGAAAAGATTCTTATTTTTACCCGACTACGGCGAAGCGAAAAGGAGAGTTATGTGTTTGACCGGTATGTATGTATGTATGTATGTATATGTATGTGCATATCACATATGAATGCATATCACGCATTCAAGAAGACGATAAACCTACTCAAAGAAAGTAAGTAACTAATGGCGAGGCCGAAAGCCGAGTTGCGTTCGGGAAGACTATAAACCTTCTCGAAGAAAGTAAGTAACAAAAGGCGAGGCCGAAGGCCGAACTGCGTTCAGGAAGACCCTAAACCTTCTCGAAGAAAGCAAGTAACAAAGGGCGAGGCCGAAGGCCGAGCTGCGTTCAGGAAGAGGATAAACCTTCTCGAAGACAGTAAGTAACTATGGGCGAGGCCGAAGGCCGAGATGTGTTCAGGAAGAGGATAAACCTTTTCGAAGAAAGTAAGTAACAAAGAAGTTACTTTCTTCGAGAAGATTTATGGTCTTCCTTAACGCAGCTCGGCCTGCGGACTCGCCCTCTGTTACTTACATTCTTCGAAAAGGTTATCCTCTTCCTGGACGCAGCTCGGCCTTCGGCCTCGCCCTTTGTTACTTACTTTCTTAAAGATGGTTTATCCTCTTCCTGAACGCAGCTCGGCCTTCAGCCTCGCCCATAGTTACTTACTGTCTTCGAGAAGGTTTATCGTCTTCCTGAACGCAGCTCGGCCTTCGGCCTCGCCTTTTGTTACTTACTTTCTTCGAGAAGTTTTATGGTATTCCTGAACGCAGCTCGGCCTTCGGCCTCGCCCTCTGTTACTTACTTTCTTAGAAAAGGTTATCCTCTTCCTGAACGCAGCTCGGCCTTCGGCCTCGCCCATAGTTACTTACTGTCTTCGAGAAGGTTTATCGTTTTCCTGAACGCAGCTCGGCCTTCGGCCTCGCCCTCTGTTACTTACTTTCTTCGAAAAGGTTACCCTCATCCTGAACGCAGCTCGGCCTTCGGCCTCGCCCATAGATACTTACTGTCTTCGAGAAGGTTTATCGTCTTCCTGAACGCAACTCCGCCTTCGGCCTCAAAAAGTAACTCCTTTCTTCGAGACGGTTTATCGTTTACCTGAACCCAGCTCGCCCTTAGTTACTAGCCTGAACCCAGCTCGCCCTTAGTTCTTCCTTTGATACGAATTTCACGCGAGCGAAGCCGCGGGCAAAAGCTAGTTTATTTATAAAGAAAAAGATTGAAAATGGCTGCGTTTTACAGCCGTGCAGTCGACAATTATTTTTTTTGCATAGTATATTTTTTGACGTGATAACGTCACGTCTTATAAATTGATGAACACCGGCTGCACGCACGAAAAAGTGTCACGTTCCATCTGAGCCTGTGTGTGCAAGCGAGAGCGCGTAACAAGCGATAGAGGCACAATCGGCCCAAGCCGAAATCGAACCAAGGGAATCCGATATTCGTTTGGTCGTTTATGTGATTTCGTGGCTCAGTGGTAAGAGTGTAGGATTTGTATTTTTTGACCATGGGTTCGAATCCCTCAATTTTTTTTTCTTTTTTAGGCAATGTTACGGTGTTTAATTTTTTTTAGGTTGTTTAGTTTTTTTTTATAACCACCTAAGAAATTATTTTCGGAAATACAAACGTAACAAAAACGACATGCGTAGTCTTACCACTTTATGACGTTATCACGTAAAACTATCGTCCGTAAACCGACGTTACAGACAACCAATTTTTTATTTGCAAATTGTTATCTTCGAACAATTGCTTTATTTTCTTTAGACAACAATACTGTGTGAGCGAGAGGAAAATAGGAATGCCGCCATTTTCAATCCTTTCTTTAAATAACCAGTAGGTAGGTGTACCTCCCAAGTCCCAACTGTGGAGTGGACATTCAATGTAAGTAGGTACGAGTACATTATCATTAACACATTAGGTACTCTACTCGTATTTGTTATTATGAGAGCTACCCTGCCTGATGAATCCTGACAATTATGTATGACTCAATTATTATTATTTGAGAGACAGTATATTTTCAATTTGTTACATAAGCTGAGCTGGCTCTCTTTTCCTTCTATGTTTTATATTCTATACTAGCTTTTGCCCGCGGCTTCGCTCGCGTGAAATTCGTATCAAAGGAAGAACTAAGGGCGAGCTGGGTTCAGGCTAGTAACTAAGGGCGAGCTGGGTTCAGGTAAACGATAAACCGTCTCGAAGAAAGGAGTTACTTTTTGAGGCCGAAGGCGGAGTTGCGTTCAGGAAGACGATAAACCTTCTCGAAGACAGTAAGTATCTATGGGCGAGGCCGAAGGCCGAGCTGCGTTCAGGAAGAGGATAACCTTTTCTAAGAAAGTAAGTAACAGAGGGCGAGGCCGAAGGCCGAGCTGCGTTCAGGAATACCATAAAACTTCTCGAAGAAAGTAAGTAACAAAAGGCGAGGCCGAAGGCCGAGCTGCGTTCAGGAAGACGATAAACCTTCTCGAAGACAGTAAGTAACTATGGGCGAGGCTGAAGGCCGAGCTGCGTTCAGGAAGAGGATAAACCATCTTTAAGAAAGTAAGTAACAAAGGGCGAGGCCGAAGGCCGAGCTGCGTCCAGGAAGAGGATAACCTTTTCGAAGAATGTAAGTAACAGAGGGCGAGTCCGCAGGCCGAGCTGCGTTAAGGAAGACCATAAATCTTCTCGAAGAAAGTAACTTCTTTGTTACTTACTTTCTTCGAAAAGGTTTATCCTCTTCCTGAACACATCTCGGCCTTCGGCCTCGCCCATAGTTACTTACTGTCTTCGAGAAGGTTTATCCTCTTCCTGAACGCAGCTCGGCCTTCGGCCTCGCCCTTTGTTACTTGCTTTCTTCGAGAAGGTTTAGGGTCTTCCTGAACGCAGTTCGGCCTTCGGCCTCGCCTTTTGTTACTTACTTTCTTCGAGAAGGTTTATAGTCTTCCCGAACGCAACTCGGCTTTCGGCCTCGCCATTAGTTACTTACTTTCTTTGAGTAGGTTTATCGTCTTCCTGAATGCAATTCATTCACAAACTTTCGCGTTTATAATATTAGAACGATGTATTTTTGGAGTGAGGCCTGATTTTAGAAATTATTCCCAATTATCGGATGCATGCAAGCAAATCCGAAAGCAACAGCTAACAATATATAATTTTTTGAAATGTGTTAATTAAGCCCTTTCATTTGATATCCAACACGGCATCATTAAAAAAATTTTTTTAGGTCATGACTTTATGTCCTTTAGAGGGCGCCATATCCAATTTTATGGGACGTCACATAGCCTATAACCAGCAGCGTCAAGACGCATCCAACCATACCTCATTTGTCAAATTATGATAAGTAGTTTCGAAGTTATGAGTTATGATATGAATGAGGGAACAGATGAACATACATACATACATATATACATACATACATACATACATACATACATACATACATACATACATACATACATACATACATACATACATACATACATACATACATACATACATACATATACATACATACATACATACATACCGGTCAAACACATAACTCTCCTTTTCGCTTCGCCGTAGTCGGGTAAAAATAAGAATCTTTTCGCGCGCATACTACACTACGTGCAATATAATAAACATACGATCAAATAACTTAAATCAAATAGGAACTCCAGTTAAGTAAATATCCGCTAAAATCGACTTGCAACAACACACATAGGTTTGCACCTAAAATTAATCAAATAGATACCTAACGAAGTAAACCTACATAATATTATGAATCGAATTAAATAAGATGCCAGACCGCTCCCGTGCCGCGCCACGCGCCTCCCCCGCCGCTGCCAGCCTCCGCAGCTAGCCGCTACCAACCGCCGCCGCGCCGCGCCGCTTTTATTTCGATTCGATTTGTATGGGAGCCACATCTTATCGTGGCTGGAAGTGAATTTTAGTTAGCCTATCCTGTGTCCCGTATAGTAAAATGTGCTTGTACTAAGTTTCATCGAATTCGGATAATGGCTTTAAGAGTTATGGCGGAACATACATACATACATACATACATACATACAGAAAAGATTTCTAAAAATCGTCAATTTAGCTTTAGTATCATACATAGAGGCTACAAACTCAATATTTCCTAAAACAAAGTAACTTACTCCATGAACATCCCTTACAGATTTATTATTAGTATTGATATTACTGGATTTCTATGAAATTGGAAATAAATTGTATTCTATTCTATTAATTTTTTTCTTATGTGTTTGAGTAAGCCCTATACATAGCCACCACTATAAGTCCACAATAAGTCCTATAGGTATACGCGTAATCTTTTGCAAACATTGGTGAGTGCAATAAACATAATAATTTTTATCAACCGTCTTCCAAAGAGGAGGAGGAGGAGCACACTTGAAAATTTATAGATGAACCCTTTTGTGCTTTTGTACCGCCTTCTACTCAAAGTCATAATATTATTAATTAATACTTTTTAGGGTTTGAAGTCGGTTCATGTTTTTTTTAAAGAGTTTTTTTTATTTGATTTTAAATCCGGGAAAATTTGATGTTCTAGTTTAAAAAAGAAACATTATATTCTTTCTTTATAGATTTTAATATAAAACGGTCGCATTTTCAAATTGTCTCCGGGATTTTTCCCCAAAAGTCAGGATTTTTTTAGTCTGCTTCTGGTCCGCCTTTCAACTATTTGCATATTATGACAACCCTATTCCTATTACGTTGGTTACCTACACGGTATCTTCCGCGTCCGCGTCTGTTGGTTTAAATAAACACCAGTGATTGTTGTGGTAACAATGTGCAGCAAGCGGAAAAACGAACACAAAAAGGCTTAAAAGCCTAAAAAACTCGGACCGCTCGATATTCGCTCTTCCTTATAGTACCTGCAGCGGGAGCACAAATGCGTCGATAAGCTTATATCGATCGATAAACATCTATTTGCTTCGTTCGACGAAGTAGAATAGAAGAAGACGAATAGATGTTTATCGATCGATATAGGCTATCGACGCATTTGTGCTCCCGCTGCTGGTAGAGATAGGTACGTACCTATTAAATTATAGTACCTTAGGGCTCATTTACATTTATAACTTTTAATGTTTTTGGAAGAATAATCAAAAGTGATAAGTGTAATATTCCTGTAATTTTTGTTTCATCCAAAGTATACACTAAAGGTGGACGATGAAACTTTCGATGAAAGATGTAAGAAAACCCGATGATTCATCCAGAGCACAGTGTCAAATATGACCTTAAAATCGGACACGTCCTTTTTATTCCAGAAATTAATAGATTTAGTTATTTAAAATGCTACAGTAAAACTCCCCCGCCTCTGCGACTTTTAGTTTAGGAGAAATAAATGTTTGAAAATTACACTTTTTTAGTTTCGGAAAAACGAAAAATAATTCTACAATTAAAACTAAGCTACTTATTTAAATTTCACTCAGCCTTATCAAAGACCCTTTCGAATATCCACATTTGAAAAGTTATTTGAGGCGAATTATATTTTATTTTTTATTTTTTTATTTTTTTCTCCTAGATCCCGTAATTGTTGGCGGAGATATTTATACCGAAAATAGTTCACTGTTTCCTCTGTCCGTTAAAAAAGCCGACGCCTAATTCCATGGGTTTAAGAAGTTATGCTCATTTTAGTGCAATTATCAAGTTTCGGGCAATAGGGTTGGCACTTTACAAAATCTTTTATTTTTCCGGAAAATAATGATATGGTCCCAGCAGGGGATGTATATAAACTGGTCAGTCAGTCAGTCAGTCAGTCAATCAGTACTGCTGGACATACGCCTCCCCAATTTTAAACATAGTGGCCGACATGAAATGAAGGGAAACACTGACATGGCATGCATACCTAGTTCTCCCGGTGTTATGGGCTGACATCACGGATGCTGTAGTGTAGGTGATTTAGCCAGCCGTGTCAGTTTCCATAAAAAAAACCAACAAACAAAAAAAAAACAAAAACCAAAACAAACTAATTATTATTAAAAGAAATCACGAAACAATACAATAAAATTAATCAAATGTCAAAAATAAATAAATAACAAATGGGAAAATTTTTATTCATTCTAGTAACAACCCTAGCCCATAGGGAATAACTCCTGTAACTTCTTAAACCCATGGAATTAGGCGTCGGTTTTTTTTAACGGACAGAGGAAACAGTGAACTATTTTCGGTATAAATATCTCCGCCTACTACTACGGGATCTAAGAGAAAAAAAATAAATAAATAAAAAAAATATATAATTCGATTTCTGTAAACTTTCACAGCCTCGAATAACTTTTAAAATGTGGATGTTCGAAAGGGTCTTTGATAAGGCTGAATGAAATTTAAATAAGTAATTTAGTTATAATTGTAGAATTATTTTTCGTTTTTCCGAACCTAAAATAGTGTAATTTTCAAAAATGTATTTCTCCTAAACTAAAAGTCGCAGAGGCGGGGGAGTTTTACTCTAGCATTTTAAATAACTAAATCTATTAATTTCTGAAATAAAAAGAACGTGTCCGATTTTAAGGTCATATTTGACACTGTGCAGAGTGAAGGGGCAGTGAAAAATGTAAACAAACGATAAGTTCATTAATTTCAGTCCCTTTCACTATTTAGTTCACATCCGCCAGTCGAAGCTCTGTCGTGAAAGGTGAACTGGATGAAAAAATATTGAAACAAGGATACTTACCTACTCGTAATTTGTTCTTGATTATTTCACTCTACGTGATTCACTTTGCATGTACATCAAAAGTGATACAGTGTAAATTCCGCTTTATACGTGAAAATCGTTCAACTGAAGCTGTAGAACATTTTCTGGGCCTTTCTTCTCGACTCGAGCAGCAGTCAATAGTAATGCATGAGCGTTAATAATTCGGGCGGTTACTGCCAGAAGTTACGAAATGCGAATTAGAAGATAAGTCGAGCATACCTTAACTACTCGTACCTCTCAAATACTGAGTGAAAGGAACAAACAAAAATTATGACAAAATCGAGGATTCATATTCTCCTGTTTCCTTCTCATCCGACTGCGCGAAGCGAAAAGGAGGATTATGTTTTTCATACGTATGTATGTACTAGGGCGGTTCATAAGTTCTGTCACAAATACTATAATAAATAAATTGTAGGATTTTTTATGTTAGTTTAAAATATATATATGAAAAGAAAGGCAGATTAAAGTAGATTAAAATTTTATTAAAATTATTCCAAAAACCCTCCCAGATTTTGAATACAGACTCTCACTCAACCTGCGTAGCCAGTTGTCGAATCAGCCGCTGCTTTAATCAGGGATGCTTTGAGAGACTCCAAATTCTGGTGAGGTTTAGCGCAGACTTTCTCCTCCAAATGTTGCCATATTTTGTAATCCAATGGTTTCAAGTCTGGGCTGGAGGAGGACCATTCCTGGTGCCTGATGAAGTCAATTCCATGGGCGGTCAGCCAATTTTGCGTGCTTGCTGCCCTATGAGCTGGCGCAGAATATTGTTCAGCATACCCTACCCTGTGTCTCTTTTCGAACATTTTGTGAGAAAGAGGTTCCACAATGTTTGAAAGCTCCGTATTTTGGTACACAACGGCACTGATTTTTACACCTTTCTCAAAGAAAAACAGCTCAGTTAGGCCTGAATATGAGACTTCAAGCCAAACCATGAATGATGATGAGGGATGATGCCCACGCTGAACTCTCGGGATAGGCCTGCTCACTTCTTCACTGTTATGGGCGTAAACTCTATCATTTTCTTTGTTGTAACGTTGTTCAAGGTAAAAAAAAAAACTATCTGAAAAAAGGATTTCGCGGTACTTTTTTCCCGCGTACCGCATTATCGGCATTAGCGGATCTCACTATCCAAATTTTTTTCAGACGCTCATAAACAAAATATCATATTTTCTTTCGGTAAGATCGTAGTCCCAGGTATTCATTTAATACTCTTTTAACCGTGGTTCTGTTTAACCGCATCTACAGAGCTAAAAAGTTTTGCTTGCGCACAGCATTTCGTTGGATTCGCGAGCTCACTGCCTTGATGACCGCCGGCGCCGGTGTCCTACCTAGGGCTGCCACCTTTAAAAAATTGCAGACCCGGAGTATTCAGAAAGTTCCAAATTTTTTGAAATAAAACGTAAATTTTCAGAGGAATCGTTAATTATTATGCACGGCGCATCCGATTCGTCCGATATCCACCCGCTCCGCTACCACGCACCGCCCGCCCGGCCGGTCTGACCCGGAGAAATACGTTGTTAACCCGTAGCCCGGATATGCAACATTCAAACCCGTAGACTCCGGGTCAAACCCGGAGGGGTGGCAGGCCTCCTACCTAACCGTACGAGGCCGGCCGCTCCTCTTGGGATATTCGAAGCTCGAATCTTCACTGATAGTCCAGTAAACGAGGAAATTCCTTGTATGGGCTCTTCGGACTAATTCCTCTGTCCCTGAAACTTTGCAATGTGATAGAGTAGGGTTTAAAATATACGTTTGACAAATTATCTAGGATTTTTGATGTTTGGAAGTTAGGTATTTATACCTAAACATGAAAATCGCTTATAACTGTTGGTGAAAAATTGCTCCGTCCGAAATTCCTTCGGTATATGATATTATATAATAATAAGAGTATATATTTAACATTATCTAGGAAAATTTCGATTTCGAATAGGCAGAAATTTGAAAATACCTATTTTGTATCACAACTTCTTCAGAAAAATTGCTCTGTCAATTTAATTTTTTTTATATGTCTTAATTTATTTAAAAATATCGCTTTTGACAATTATCTATGAAATTTTCCTTATCGATCACACCTTTACAGATTTTCGGCAATAATTCACTGTGAAAAATTGCTCCGTCCGAAATTCCTTCGGAATATGATATTATATATTAATAAGAGTATACATACAACATTATCTAGGAAAATTTCGATTTCGAATAGGCAGAAATTTGAAAATACCTATTTTGTATCACAACAATCAGAAAAATTGACCATATAAATGCCAAAAGGCACCAACCCACAAATTGGTCAAAAATGAGTTAAATATACCAATCGAGAGCTAATCACCCGATCTATTTTTTGCAGAAAAGACCCTTGTATATATACTTGGTATGAAACTAATAGGTTTTCTACACATTCGTCTAAGAACCATCCGCCCAATTGAGGTATATCGCAACAGCAGAAAAGACTCATGCTACTTGGTACTAGCTAACTGGTCAGACTTTTTTTTGCGTAAAAGATCCAAGCGAGATGGACTTTTTTGTTTTTAATGAAGTACGTTAAAAGTATTTATCAAAACAGAGCCAAGATATCTGGTTCTTTTTGGCATTATATAATAAAAACAAACTGTATATCGCAAAGTGGAACCAATTTATGTGGTTCTTTTTGGCATTTATAATAAAAACAAACGGTATATTGCAAAAATGGAATCAATTTATGTGGTTGGTTTGCCTTTGGGGACCTATAGTGTGTCTTATTTCATTGGAAATATGAGTTCTTTTTCTAAAAACTAAATCAAACATGTCTACGTTCTATGAAACAGAACGCCTAATAATAAATAAGTTCAGTTAAGGCAGCGGTCGGCAACCCGCGGCCGCGGGCCGCATGCGGCCCGCGAGCGTCCTCCTTGCGGCCCGCGAATCTAACCAACAGGGAAAAAAATTCCCGTTGGCCAGACTAGTCTGACCATCAGTCTGACCACTGGGAAAAACTCGGAATTTTTTGTAAATAAAGGTCTTATCATTCGGAATTAAAAGTCACCATGGTGCTGACATATCCGAATACGGCTAAAGCCCTAAACTTAAATTAAGATTAAAAAAATTTTTTTTTATTTCGCGTCTAAACTGAAATCTGTGACATTCACGAACGCGTTGGCTTACAAAAAATAAGCATTGTTCCTGATTAACTGATGCTCATTTAGATGCGATACTGCGCGTTTCTACGTCTAAGATGCAAGCAGATATTCCAAAACTTGCGAGTGAAATGCAGCCGCAAAAATCGCATATTAAGATTTTGACAGTTTTTTATAGTAATATTTCATTGAAATATATAACTTGAACTCAAATAAATATGATTAAAAATGCACCAATGCGTTTTATTAACCGACTTAAAAAAAAGGAGGAGGTTCTCAATTCCACTGTATTTTTTTTTTCATGTTTGTTACCTCAGAACTTTCGACTGGGTGAACCTATTTTGATGATTCTTTTTTTATTTCAAAGGTGGTGCTTCCCGTGTGGTCCTATTTCAATTTGACCAAGATCGGATTGGAAAGCGCGGCGGGATCGCGAGGCCGAAGGCCGAGCGATTCCGCCGAGTACATTAATAGTAAAAAATTACTAAAAAAACTGTGAAATAAAAAACTATTTAAAAAAATATAAAAACCGCCTTCAAAAATGTATGAAATAAAAAAAATCTAACCCTAGAGTTGAAGGCGGTGCTAAAGCAAGCAAAAATGATGCATGAAAGAAAACATGAGTGGATGATATCCTTTGTGATTTGTGTAGCCTTCTTTAGCACCGCCTTCAACTCTAGGGTTCGATTTTATTTATTTCATACATTTTTTAAGGCGGTTTTTCTATTTTTTTAATTTTTTTTTTTTATTTTAAAATTGTATGTACTTATGAAGATGAGACGCGGCCCGCACTGATCCTCTGGTAACAATTATGGCCCTCCTATAGTAAAACGTTGCCGACCCCTGAGTTAAGGAATTACGTCGAGTGGAAATGCTTCATTGATTGGGCTATGAATCGTTTGATTGTACGAGAAACCTCAGTATTATTATTTTTTTTTTTAGAAGTTTGAAAATCTCAGTTGGCCCGTAACCGCAGCGGTGTAATGCAATAACCGCGATTATGTCTTCCTTTTGCGTCCACCGTCCGCGTTTTAAAATGAAGTAATGTAATTTTATTTTTTATTTTTATAAACGCAAAACGTTCCTGATTCAAAATCAATCATAACATTTCTGGCCAGTATTCGAAATTTGAAAATAATAAGGTTGTGACAGAACTTATGACCCGACTGCGTATGTTAGCGGCTCGGTGGATTTTATTAATAACTAGCTGTTGCCCGCGGCTTCGCTCGCGTGAAATTCGTATTTCAAAGAAGAATCTAAGTAACTAAGGGCGAGGCCGAAGGCCGAGCTGCGTTCAAGTAAACGATAAATCTTCTCAAATAAAGTAAGCAACTAACGGCGAGGCCGAAGGCCCAGCTGCATCCTGGAAGACAATAAACCTTCACGAAGAAAGTAAGTAACTAAGGGCGACGCCGAAGGCCGAGCTGCGTTCAGGTAAACCAAAAACCCTCTTCTGCCTTCGGGCCTCGCCTTAAATGACTTCCTTTCTTCGATAGCATTTATTATCGTTTACTCCATCTATTTATTTAATAAAATATATAAAAAAGTAATATTAATAACTAAATAATTAAAACCTACCTAACAAACATTAAAATAACTATCATAAAAGGGGCGTTTTCCAATGTTCCTAGAACACTTGCGGCATTACCCCGCTGGATGGCAAAGCTTACCGTTTGAATGAAGTAGGCCCTTGATTGCGGGACACCAGTTGCGTCCACCAGCAGAGACCCAAGCCTCTTCAAGAAGCTTTTGGCTTCAATGACTGCTCCACGGACCGAGGGTTTCAACCGCAAACGCAACAAATTCGAAATCTTGAATTATGTATCTATAATATTTATTGCGTTTGAGGCTGTCCGGTCCGCCCAGGCCTCGGCCGCGCCGGCCGGTCTTGAAGATGCCCGAACGTGACTTGGAGCCAATGTGAGAACACAAATGGCGTCCCACATCAAAGACCTACCCTTGGCCCATGGAACTAAGGTGATACCATCGGGCCTCTTGCCATCCAGCCGGGAATAACCGCAAGGTTTTAGGATGCACGGTATGTTTGCCGTCAGAAGCGTGGACTTTATAATAAAATTTAAATTAATTTAACTCAATCTTAACATCGCTTAGTTACCTACTTTATTCGAGATGGTTTAGCTTCATCCAGAACGCAGCTCGGCCTTCGGCCTCGCCTTAGTTACTTACTTTATTCAAGAAGGTTTACCTTCTTCCTGAACGCAGCTCGGCCTTCGGCCTAGCCCTTAGTTACTTGCTTTCTTCGAGATGGTTTAGCTTCTTCCCGAATGCAGCTCGGCCTTCGGCCTCGCCCTTATTTACTTGCTTTCTTCAAGATGTTTTATTATTTATCAGAATGTAGCTCGGCCTTCGGCCTCGCCTTAGTTACTCACTTTCTTCAAGATGGTTTAGCTTTTTCCTGAACGCAGCTCGGCCCTCGGCCTCGCCCTTAGTTACTTCCTTTCTTCGAGATGGTTTATTATTTATCAGAACGAAGCTCGGCTTACGGCCTCGCCTTAGTTACTTACTTTCTTCAATATGGTTTAGCTTCTTCCTGAACGCAGCTCGGCCTTCGGCCTCGCCCTTAGTTAATTGCTTTCTTCGATATGGTTTATTATTTATCAGAATGTAGCTCGGCCTTCGGCCTCGCCCTTAGTTACTTAGATTCTTCTTTGAAATACGAATTTCACGCGAGCGAAGCCGCAGGCAACAGCTAGTCTACAATAAAATTCAATTAACATGATCAGGTCTTTACTTTCTTCAAGATGGTTCAGCTTCTTCCTGAACGCAGCTCGGCCTTCGGCCTCGCCCTAGTTACTCGCTTTCTCCGCGATGGTTTATTATTTATCCGAACGTAGCTCGGCCTTCGGCCTCGCCTTAGTTACTTACTTTGTTCAAGATGGTTTAGCTTCTTCCTGAACGCAGCTCGGCCTACGGCCTGCCCATAGTTACTTACTTCATTCAAGAAAGAATGTTTGTTTTCTTCCTGAACTCAGCTCCGACTTCCGCCTCGCCCTTAGTTACTTTCATCGAGAAAGAACATCGTTTACGTGAGCGCAGATCCGCCTTCGGCTCCGCCTTTAGTTACTAACTTTTTTTAAATACGAATTTCACGCTAGCGAAGCCGCGGGCAACAGAAATATAAATTGCACCAATGACAGCGACATAAGTTCGACTTAAATTTTTTTTTATTTTTATTTATCAAACATTTTGTCACCGGCCGGCCAGCTCACGTCGAGATGACAGTTCTCCGTTGCCAACTTGTCATTTAAATTTTATAATAATTTTAATTTTTATTATATTTTTTTGTTTATTATGTTAATCCGGGATATACACTGTCAGTATACAAAGTTTCGTCAAATTCCGTTCAGTGGTTTTTGCGTGATGCGCGTACAGACAAAGAGAGATTATTAATTTAACGATTTTATTATATGTATAGATAGAAGAAGATTGAGGTGTCCTTCGTCTTCATTACAAACCCCTTTTTACCCGACTGCGCGACGCAAAGGTACCCGACTGCGCGACGCAAAGGTACCCGACTGCGCGACGCAAAGGAGGGTAATGTGTTTATCAGCCTATGTATGTTTACCCGACTGCGCGACGCAAAGGTACCCGACTGCGCGACGCAAAGGTACCCGACTGCGCGACGCAAAGGAGGGTAATGTGTTTATCAGCCTATGTATGTATGTATGTATGTTTGTTCCTTTGTGGCACTCTAGAGACCAAACGCGTGGGCCGATTTTGATGATTCTTACGTCAATCGATTTGTCTTAATCTTGCGAATGTCACTAAAGTCATAACAGTAATCAAAATTCAATATGGCGACAACTAGGTGCCATATTGTGAAAAAGACAAATTAAAGTTAACTAACTATTTTAAGTGGGGTATCGTTGAATAGGTATTTGAAAATGATCTTTAGGTTTCTCTTATCATTTTTCATTTCGAATGACCATTTAGGATCTATAACGATTTAAAGTTGGTTAGCAACCATTCTCACTTAACTTATAATAATAGAGCTGTGATAAAGTTCTTATTATACAGGGTGTTCGGCACATCGAGCGAATATTTTTTTTGTAGGTAAATGTGGTCATTTGGAACGTTTTGACCCAACGTAACTTTTGTCAGGTGTCACGTGGTATCGAGATACGATTTTTTTCTTTATTTTTGAAAATTACCAAAATCACAGCTCTAAACCCTTGTAACTTTTTTGTTTATGATTGTATCAGCACTAAATAAAATTTATTGAATTTTACGATGTATCCTTGTTTTAGAAAAACATTTATTTGATGAAGTTAATAACATGAAAAGGACTTATGACCTCCCAAAGTCCCGAGAACCAGTAAAAATATGACAGAATCTTAATTCCTTAATTCATTTAAAAAAAAACAACACCAACTGAGAGAGTCGTTTTCTTTTAAAAAGTTTTCTAGTTTACGCCCTTTCCAAAGGTATACCACATGTTATACAAATCATTCACTATACGGCCAAAATTAATTAGAGATAATTTACAAAGTGCCGCGCGGCCGGTACATGTTCTAAATTTGAAAATGCTCCGGAAAACGCTCTCAGTACGGGAAGCGACCACCGATAAGTAATGGCCCTGTTACAAAGTGCCCGTGTTGTCGTTCTATTCTGGTCCCCTAATTTTGACCACATAGTGAATTATTTGTATGACATTTGGTATACCGTTGGATAGGGTATAAACTAGCGAACTTTTTAAAAGATAAAAATGAAGCTCTCAATTTTGCTGTCAGTCTTTTTTTAAATGAATTAAGAAATTAAGATTCTGTCATATTTTTACTCATTCTCGGGACTTTCGGAGGTCATAAGTCCTTTTCATTGTATTAACTTTATCAAATTATAATTTTTCTATAAGAAGGATAAATTGTAAAATCCAATAAATTTTATTTCGTACTGATACAATCATAGAAAAAAAAGGGTTCAAAGCTGGGATTTTGGTAATTTTCAAAAATAAAGAAAAAAAATCGTATCTCGATACCACGTGACAATCATTAATAATCATCAGCCTGTATCGGTCCACTGCTGGACATAGGCCTCTCCCAAGGCACGCCACTACACGCGGTCTTCCTCTCTTCTCATCCATCCACTCAATAATCAATAAAATAATCAGTAGTTTAGACCACCGCAAGCTACTTAATAATCCCCACGATATTAACTCTCATTTCGGGTAACCGTATTCTAGAGTACGTTTTAATACCTATATTTTGATAGGCGACTTGTTAGGGGCAATTATACAGTATTGGTCAGAAAAAATCGGAAAAAAATATCGAGTGTGTTTTGTTTTGCCTGGAGTTCAAAAAATCGGTCTGTGCTTTTAAATAAGTGAACCTAAAGTGTTTGGTATGACTGAATGCGCAATTTCAGTACAAATCAGACTGAATACGGATCATTGATGAATCGATCGATTGAGGCGGGATATTCGATTTTGTGCGGGAGCGCGCGCGCCAAAATTTTGCGTTTTTGCGCGCGGCGAAAAGGGCTGGGAGTCATCGGTAGGTAAGAATATTAATATGGCGGGAGCCAAAGGGTTAATGAAATGACAAGATTACGAAATTTACCGTCTTAAAATCCTAACTAAAAAGTGTAAAATAAAGAAAGTTTATTTAAAAAATAAAAAAACCCGACTGCGTAAAAAATTTACATTAAATAAAAACTGAAAAGAAAAAAATAAGTCCAGTAGTCTAGAACTCTGTTAAGTAATATTGAATAACTACACCATTGAAATAGTTTCATGATCGATACACACATACATATAATAATAAAACAAATAATAAACTCTAATGCGGAACTTAGCGACTTTAACAGTTGGGACCCATTATTGGAAAAATTTCAATGGGTCCCGACTGTTAAAGTCGCTATGTTCCGCATTAGAGTTTATTATTTGTTTTATTATATATATGTGTGTATCGATCATAAAACTATTTCAATGGTGTAGTTATTCAATATTACTTAACAGAGTTCTAGACTACTGCACTTATTTTTTCTTTTCAGTTTTTATTTAATGTTAATGCTTCAGGGAAAATAAAATGAGGAATATGCGGAAAGTATTGTAAAAGTCCCCGACTGCTGCGGCTCACAGTGGAGGCGTTTCATAAAATATAATTTGCTAGCTTGTTTTTCCTCTTTTTGTTCGACTATTTAGTTACCTAGGTTTTTTACGCAATCGAGCATTTTTCTGTCATCGAGGGTGACATACAGATACCTATAGTGTATTACTACATAATTGCACTATTTATTCCAGGGATTACGGGAACACGTTTCTATGGACAAAACGCGCCGTCTCGTCGTCGTCGTCGCCGTCGTCGCGTCGCGTCGTCGGTCGCCACGCACCCCGCAGCGGCGCGGCGGCGGCGGCCTATATAAAGATTTCCTCTAATCATTCGAATGCAATCTACCCAAAAATTCGTATTTGAAATAATTGTGGAATATTTTTACAAATACATTAATGAGGGCAATCATTAGTTTATATAAAGTAGCTATTAATAATAATAATTAACTGATAGATAACCTGGCTCTTTTACGAAACTATAACATGTGTATGCCACCTACTAAATTAATGTGTAGTGATTAATTAATTACTTATGCATTATATGTATAAGAAAATGGAATAAATGTATATCGATGTGCACTTTCATATCCTCCTTCACTGTCTTAAATGTGAAGGAGGCTATGGCACTTTAGAATACACCTGTAGCACTTTGTTGCACTAAATTTTTGCAATATGGAATTTTGATAGGGTTCTTGAGCTGTTGAAAATGAAATGATTGACTGTGTGTACTTATAACTATGTGTCTACAATAATAAATATTTACTTACATTTCGATAACACTAATCTCCATCCAGTTAACATTTTTATAAACGTTTTTAGCTTCTTTTATTGAAAATAATTATGTTCACTAACTTTCACAATCACGGAATCGATTAATTTTAATCAAATATACTTATTTACTTAAATAATTTATTATTGCACATACTACAGAATGTAATAATATTTTATTGATTTAGCATTATCGAAAGATTGAATTTTAAATCATTGCTTATGCTAGTAGTATATTCATTCATTAACCAAAATCTTCGATGACTAAAATCACCAACTAATAAATAATGCAGCTTTCTTCGCAACACGAATTTAGCTTTATTTTATTTATCACTGAAACAAATCGCACATTCGAAATTGTTCAATTCAAACGCAACCGAAATCGAGCGATGTTTTGAATTTGGAACAGCAGCGGTAACCGACGCGCAAGCGCTGCAGCAGCATGCCAATACGAGAGCGCGCGGGACATGCAGAAGCCGCGCGCGCGACGCCTGCAATGGGGCCGCGCGTGCCGTCTCGCCTCCTCTTTATATGCAGCAGGCAACCATCATAATACGGCACCAATTAAATCGGTGACACCTTTTGACAATGCCCTCTGCAATTAATTATGGACAGCCGCATAATGTATGCACCCTTTCCAAAAAATCGTGGTTCCTCGAAGGTCAGCTTTACATAAATTTAGAATTCGATTGATTGTCCGTTTATGGTTCCATCGGCACGAAATTATCTTCTCAGAGTAGAGAACTAACGTCCACATTACGTCTGTGTGCGACAAATAGCTTCTCCATTCCATGATCCATGATGAAGGTACTCATAGGTATGTAAGCCTTGCTTTCCAAAATACATAGAGTATTAGCAGTTGGATAATTTCTTTCCTTCTAATTATTTCATCTCTGGAAACTTTATATAATAATTTCTTGAAAATCGTGACACTGCAAATTGCTACGCAAAAGACAATATTGACGTAAGTAATGATTGGGGGATGGACTGAAAGTAAGAAACCCAACCACGGTGGAAGTTTACATTGTAAGTACCTACTAAAACCGCAAGATGATATAAAATAAATGGATACTCCCGTATCCATTTAATTCCACTCGCGTCGCGTCGTCGTCGTCGTAGCGTTGGAGTAACCATTGATTTTATAAAATCAATGGTAGCAATAGCAACGTACGACGCAATGTGGTTTGTTGACGCGTTATGGCAGCCAGTATATGGCACGCTTTCCTGCTAATTACCTACTTACCACAGCGCAACCATAACAAAAGTACATCAGCATATTTAGCGCATGTTAGGTCATCATCAGTTACTGAAATTTATTTGTTGGGTCTGTCAGTCGCGACATACGAAGGGTTCGCAAATCGATCCCACAACAAGTAAGTGATGGGATACTAGAAGCGCTTGCCGACCGGACCGTAGTCAATAATTATATCATGGCTGAAACTAAAATGAATACATCCACTCTACAGCCACCACCAAATTTTCTTCAACTCGAATGCAGCTTTCATACTACTTAGGGGTGAAAGAAAAACCTGGTTTCGGTAGTAATGCTTTTCATAATTTAAATTCGCACGTCGTCTCGGTCGGGCACAGATATTATATGGGCCTAGGTTTTTTATAGCTAAACTGGCACGGTGTCTGCCCCAGAAGACCGGTCGGACAATTAGACAGAGCCAATAACACCACTCCTCAAGAAAACACGCTCAGTGAGGCGCCATGCCAGCGACAAGGCGGACAAAATGGTTGTAGTCAATTTTATTGACACGCATTTTGAAGACCAGTTATAGCATCGATAGGGATCAGGGAACACACTCACCGAAGGACCATTCCATATTTTCGATGTACTTACACCAGAAAATAGAAACGATAAACGATTAAAAACGTACTACGGAATTAATAAGTAGATTAGCCTACTCAGTTGATAAGTTGATTTATACGAGCCACATTTTGGATTAGCGGATGTCAAAACTGTATAAAACGTCGCCGTTTGAGACGCAGTTCATCACAAAGGTCATTGACAGAGGTTGTATATTGTGACAAAAATAGATATATTTCAGGACCTATTAAAATGTGAATTATTTTAAAATCGTTTACGTCGATTGTACGCTGAGGATTGTTCAACAAGACAAAAATTTTAATTACAGAAACACGACTCCGCACTCTTGGTCATTTGTGTAAGTGCTGCCCGCGAACAGTGCTGCTGCTAAGTGCGGGTTTTCGTACACAAAGGAACAGACCGCGTCCCCAATCGATTGCCTGTTATTTTGCTAATGATCTGAAATGAAAGTTTTGCCACGTCTTCTAGTTGCGACACACAACTCACTATGCGACGACTATGCGACACGTCAACTTGCGTCAACATTTTGTTCGCCACAATCTATTTCTGGAAGTTTTCGATAAAGCAAAGAAGGCTCCGCGCCCCATATCGGTATTTCTTGAACAATAGTTAATTACACAATGTCAGGTCATTCGATAATATGAGCAGAGAAATAAAGGGAACAAACATTATCTAACTATGTGGCCCTACACAATGGAGTCATCGCCCCTGAATAACGGGAACTAATCGAACCTAGTAGTAACCTGTCCCACACACTTTATTGTCAAGCGACGAGACGGTCTAATCCGTCTTTGGTCTAATCTGACCTATTTGTCTTACCTTACTAGGAGTTAGGAGTGAGACCACCCATTGATTTTATAACCTAGTCGATTAGTGTTATAATATAATATCAAATATAATACCACTCAACGGTATGTACAACCGCTATAATATTGTTCGTGTTTTCCGTACAGTACAGTGGCGCCGGGCCGACGTAAGGGAAGCACTGACATGGCACCTTGCCATAGATTAGGAAATGACTTAGTTAAAACAAATTTGTCCTACCTATGCAAAGGATTTAATTTCAAATAAAAGTACGTAATTGGTGTCCAACAAGAGCATCTTCACGATTCATCTCTCTAACTAAAGTACCTACGGTTTATTTTGTGTTTACGTGTGCAATGACGTGGACAACAAACACTGAATCTCTTGTGACATGTAACTAAATAACTAAATACAGACCGAGTTAATTGTAACAGGTCTTATAATCTATTAATGTAATTGTATCCACATGAATTCTGACAGAGTCTGTATGCGGTACATGTTCCTTTGCTTGGATGTCATGCAAGCAAAGGAACGTACCGCATACATCATAACTTCCATAACGTTTCACAAACTGATTTATATTTATTAATTTCTACTTACTTATCCCTGACGGTACAACCTGCCTCCCTAACTCCTCTAACCTCTCTAATCTCTTTCCTCCCCCTAATTCCCTACTATCATATGCACGCATTCTATCACCAAAAAAAGTTGTCAACTGTAATCAGATAGCATTCATCCACACTCTTCTATATACACTTCACTATCGTCTCTGCATGGTCTCTGCACTCACACATCTACTTGTGTGTCTCAAATCTCAATCAAGACATTGTGCATACTCATAGGTAGAAACACATTAAATATGATTTCATGACATTTATTTGCATCGGCACAAGAACTAATTGTATCGTCGACACGCGAATCTCTTTAGTCGACGGTTGTAGTGTAGGTACCTAGAGACACGTATACATGGGTATTAGAATACGCAGACTGCGTGTCGCCAAGATTTCTCCTGCAAGGCCAGCCTCGCCAAATGAGCTGACTAATGAGGTACCGTCTAAGGAGATTCGATCAGCGGTCTCTTGAGAAAGTATGCCAGTGTCTCGTCAGGAATGCAATCTAGGTATCTGTCCGTTTACCATTACCTTGCCAATTACCTGCTTATCGGGCGACGACGCAAGAAAATTGCCGGTTGCAGCACCGTTGAAGAAACAGCTTTTCTATAACATTGGTGACTTCATATTAAGGCTGACAAAATTTGTCAGCATCGGTTTAATTGAATTAATTATTCCAAAGAGGTTTTTGGATAAGTTTTCTTTGCAGATTCGCGATTTCAAACAGAAACAATAAGTTTACTACCGCCGAACTAGCCTAAAAAAATTAAACCGGCCAAGTGCGAGTCGAACTCGCGCACCGAGGGTTGCGTATCGCCATGTCATGGTCAGCGCCACTCACGCCATTATTTGTTGTTATATCGGCCTTAATAAAGGATATTCTGTGAAAATTTTTACGGGCTACCTCTTACGGTTCATGAGATACAGCCCTCGGACAGACGGACAAACAGACAGACAGACGGCGTAGGCTTAGTAATAGGGTACGACGGATACGGAACCCCAAAAATGAGTGCACTACAAAAACAAATTATTTGACTACTTTTCCTCACCACAAATCAAGTAAAGATTTTTCTGCAGTTCGAAGCAGTTTGATGACACATCGCTGGTTGGTATAAGTAACTATTATGTAGAAGGATCAGAGGAGAGTTCGCTCGTACGAGCATATCAGAAGAATGAATAAAGCAGTCAACACGGTACGCAGGCACTCAGGCAGGCACATATAGTTATGGGAACGCGCCGCTGTCCATTGTTAGAAAAGTCTATACTTATTCGGACTAAGTAGGTAATTTCCTGTCAAAGGCGACATACCTACGTACGCGGTGCATCTGTTGATTATATGCATTTTAACAGTCATTTTCAGAAATAGTGTTTGCATAATCGCTAAAGTTTTTAACCCCCCACCATGGGACACTATGCCTGCCTGATCTGAATCAATCTTGTAGGTGAATGTGTGAACAGGAAATGTGTCTGAACTCTGAACAAAAATGTAATAGCCTACGAAAAATATGACTTATGGCAAGTCGGTGCATATGGCGATGAAAAATATTTCGTATTTTCGGTCCAGTTAGTTCAGAGTAACCGGCACGCACGACCTAAGGGAAGCACTGGCATGGCATTTAGTTCACCAAGATATTATGGGCTAACATGACGGCTGTTGTAGATGATGCAGCCAACCGTGTGAGTTATCTAAAAAAAAGTATGTGTCAGTAAATGGTTAAATTGACGAGATTTGAATCGCTGATTGATTGAATCTAAGCTAAATAATTACATTATGCAAAAACAATATGTACACCTAAGATGAAAGAAAATGTAACGAAAACAATATGTACACCTAAGATGAAAGAAAATGTAACGAAAACAATATGTACACCTAAGATGAAAGAAAATGTAACGAAAACAATATGTACACCTAAGATGAAAGAAAATGTAACGAAAACAATATGTACACCTAAGATGAAAGAAAATGTAACGAAAACAATATGTACACCTAAGATGAAAGAAAATGTAACGAAAACAATATGTACACCTAAGATGAAAGAAAATGTAACGAAAACAATATGTACACCTAAGATGAAAGAAAATGTAACGAAAACAATATGTACACCTAAGATGAAAGAAAATGTAACGAAAACAATATGTACACCTAAGATGAAAGAAAATGTAACGAAAACAATATGTACACCTAAGATGAAAGAAAATGTAACGAAAACAATATGTACACCTAAGATGAAAGAAAATGTAACGAAAACAATATGTACACCTAAGATGAAAGAAAATGTAACGAAAACAATATGTACACCTAAGATGAAAGAAAATGTAACGAAAACAATATGTACACCTAAGATGAAAGAAAATGTAACGAAAACAATATGTACACCTAAGATGAAAGAAAATGTAACGAAAACAATATGTACACCTAAGATGAAAGAAAATGTAACGAAAACAATATGTACACCTAAGATGAAAGAAAATGTAACGAAAACAATATGTACACCTAAGATGAAAGAAAATGTAACGAAAACAATATGTACACCTAAGATGAAAGAAAATGTAACGAAAACAATATGTACACCTAAGATGAAAGAAAATGTAACGAAAACAATATGTACACCTAAGATGAAAGAAAATGTAACGAAAACAATATGTACACCTAAGATGAAAGAAAATGTAACGAAAACAATAAATGGGTACAACAATTATTTTAATTTGATATGTGAAATATTATTGATTTTAATATTATTTCCACATTTTAATCATCATTACGCACCTAATACAGGTATGTTAGACCAGTTCAGAAATGAATTTTCCCGTTGATTGTTAAAAGGGAGCTATGATAAGGAATTTGTTTTATTTTTATTAAAAAAATTATGGAAATAAAAAAACTTATACTATAACATAAAAATCACTATATACAATAACTTTGTTACAAATAAATTCATATATAATATATGTGACTACATTAGAAATGAAACAGTTTTTTTATATCTCGGAAAGTTGAAAATGTAACATAACCCTCTTTTAACAATCAGCGATTCATTTACGAAAGCTTGTGGAGAAAATTACCATACCGCACAGCCTGGGACGAAATGTGGTTGTATATGTTCTACTCGTTCGTATTGTAGCAGGTAGGCACCAATAGCAAACCCCACAACGATCATTATTATCTAAAAAATAGTGCCCGATGGCAGTTCAATAACATTATTCACTGAGATGGGCAGAGAGTTCCATTGTTCTAAGAACTTAATACAAGCATAAATAAACAGAAGTATCTCTAACACTATAACGTAGCTAAGTTATTACGTATTCTCTCAGCTTGGTTCTCTCCCGAGTAAACACTTTGTAGGCACCGAACTAAATTATTAGACGAGGCAAAGCCCGATGAAACATGTTACTTAATGTCGGTAAATAAATGTGCGCGCCTTCACATGCAATTTTCACCACGCATCCATTCAAATGATCGCATTAAAAGCATGCTGCGAATGCGCTAACGGCGCTCCTCACTCGCTTACTTCTGGACACATTATAACGATAAAGTGGGCCATACAACAGAAGCGTAGGATCATTGTGAACTCATCTTATAAGCTTATTTGGTCGGTGACAAGTTTTTTTCAGGAGTGATGTATGACAAAGGTTCATCTAGTACAGATCAGTGTTTGTAGGCAGCAAATTCTTGTTTCACTGCATTAGTCAGACTCTCTCCGCCATTTCACTGATATTCGAGAATTCCCCTTGCTAACATGAAGAATGAAAACCTCAAATCGGCCAGTTCATGGACGAGCGGCATTGGATAGTGGGTGAGTATGGTATTATTCTTCACAGGATTATGCCAACCCAAAATTAAAATTAAATACAACAAAGTCTGGGATTAGATAAGTACCAACAACAGAATATTAATTTTAAATGAGAAGATACTTTGTCTCATGGCCAAGAATATTATTGTATTCATATCCGGTAAACAATTATTTGCTTCAAACAGTTATACTTTAAGGGGAACTTTCGAGGCAAGCGAAACTAAAGCGGCGGCGGCGGCGGCGCGGCGGCGTCTGCAGCATCAAAAACGCCGTGCCAGTGGCGCAGCATCAGTGCCCGTGCGTGCATTGTGCAGTGCCACAGTCGCGACAGGCGCAATGCCAAGCCAACCAGTCGTAAAGCCATCGCCGACCTGTACAACCGTATATAGAGTTCTAGTGATTTTTTTTTTCCTTTGTTAAGAATTTACAAGAATTATTGAAGACTACCTGAAAAATAATCATCTTTTACTTCGATTTCCTGAGTTTAGAAATTAATGGGTGCTGTGACACCATAGTAATTAAAAGTTCATCTTCCTCCTCGGTAAAGGCTTCAACACCTGCCATTTTTACTAAATGAACCGAGATATCCGGCGGCTCTTGAACAACCTTCCTTTGGATAGTACCTACAATATACTGTCGTTGTGTCGTGGCGTCCCTAACGTGGCATCACTGTCTCTACAATATACTTCCGCTCTGTCGTGGCGTCACTAACGCCGAACGCGGCATCACTGTCTTTTTTTTTTTATGGAAACTGACACGGTTGGCTACATCACCTACAACATCCGTGATGTCAGCCCATAACACCGGGTGAACTAGGTGCTATGTCAGTGCTTCCCTTCATTTCAGTCTCTACAATATACTGCCCCTCTGTCGTGGTGTCACTAACGCGGTATTACTGTCTCTACAATATACTGCCGCTGTGTCTTGGCTTCACGAACGCGGTATTACTGTCTCTTCAATATACTACCGCTCTGTCGGGGCGTCACTAATGCGGCATCACTGTCTTTACAATATATTGCCGCTCTGTCGTGGCGTCACTAATGCGACATCACTGTCTCTACAATATACTGCCGCACTGTCGTGGCGTCGCTAATGCGGTATTACTGTCTCTACAATATACCTACTGCAGCTCTGTCGTGGCGTCACTAACGCGACATCACTGTCTCTACAATATACTACCGCTCTGTCGTGGCGTGGCGTCACCAGCGCGGCGTAACTGTCTCTACCGAGGTCTCTACATACGAAAAGTTCACCTTAACAATTAACTAGGTACTTACCTATATTTTATAACGTAAAGGATGAATACTAGTTACGCACTTAGACATTTTAGTGTCATGTTAGTATGCAAGACACGTCCTTCGGAAGGCGGAGTCCATCAACACTGACATCATAAATGACAACACTAAACCACTGTTTAAATCTTGCGGTTTTTCGAAGGTTTACCTCGAGAATAACGGAAGCTAATGTAGTTACCTGTAGTTAGTACCTGCTGTAGATCTATTGAGCTAGTTGTCATTAAAACTATCCACGTTTTCTTTGTTTGCCTTTGACACGAGTAATAATATCATACCTGCTATATGGTAATGAATGAATGATGTGAACGCAGGTGAGGTCATGCATGGAGTATTGCTCGCATCTTTGGGATGGGGCTGCTCAGTATCGACTTGGCCTGTTAGACTCGATCCAAAGACGTGCAGTTCGCCAAATTAACAACTTTGAAATGTCCTGCAAACTTGAACCTTTGCAGCTCCGTAGAGACATAGGGTCACTAAGTGTGTTCTATCGACTGTTCAACGGTGAATGCTCTGAGGAGCTGTTCGAAACGATTCCGACTTCACCATTTTACCATAGGTCCACGCGTAACAGACAGGGAATGCATCCCTACACTGTATATAGAGCTGCCTAAAGTGCGGACTAAGCGCTCTAGTATTTCTTTTATCTTCCGCACTGCGAAACTCTGAAATGCACTTCCTCCCGATGTATTTCCTTCAGTGTACGACTTATGATCTTTCATGAGAAGCGTATAAAAAGGCATATGTCACGCCGGCACGGCATTCGCAGCCCCCGTTCTAAACCGAATGCTTTTGGGCGTCGTGGGCTCAACAATCAATGCTGACGGCGCCAAGTGTCTCGCATATCCATAAAAAAAAAAAAGAACGTCATGTGAAAAGTCGAAATTACATATTTTATGAAAGTAATTCGCTCAGTACAACGTCCCGAAGTAATTTTCGAACTATTTTCATCATTTTCGTGCCATAATATAATAAATAACATTAGTTGCGCGAGGAATGATTTGAAATGGCCTCACTCGTGATCTCAGATTCATCATCGAAGAAAGTACCTATCGTCGCAGGGACTCTTTCGATGATGATTAAGGTAAGTGCAAAGAGAATACCTATACTATAATCAATTATTTTATGAAGTGAAAACTTCTTTAGCGGCGCTTGGCACTTTTTTAGGTGGGTAAAAAATGTTAAACTCGCGTCATCGAGACAACGCGTCAGCGTCAGATTTATTTTTATTACTTATTTAAAATATAACCTTAAGCCATTGCATTAAGGGTTAAGTTACGAGTGGCTCGGGATCACAGCTCGGGATCAATTCTGTTCGTCTCTCAGTGACAGTGGGAATCTAATATTCGTTTGGTCGTTTATGTGATTTCGTGGCTCGCAATGGTAAGAATGTAGGATTTGTATTTTTTGACCATGGGTTCGAATCCCTCAAAATTTAGTTTGTTTTTTTTTTCTTTTGTTTTCTTTTTTAAGCAATGTTACTAGCTAGATGCCATGTCAGTGCTTCCCTTCATTTCATGTCGGCTACATGGAACTGACGGAAAACACGAACTATTTACATAGCCGTTTCGACCGACGTTTCATTCTGAGCGGTGGTACAAGCCCGGGCGGGATAAACCCTACAACCTAGGAAGTTAAGAAGGGTTTACCTACAGTTTAACGTGAAATCCGAACTACGGTCAGCGTCCAACGGTCGAGCGGTCAGTGGTCATCCAATTACTGACCGCGCTCAGGGTTGCTTAACAACAGTCGACCGACCGCACCTCTGAGCTACCTAGGCTGACAAATCAAATAAAAAAACGTTTATTTCACATATAAATCGTACAGAAGGTAGCACCCTAATTGCATGCATGCAATTTCAAGTTGGAGTTATCTGGATTTTTAACCGACTTCAAAAAAAGGAGGAGGTTCTCAATTCGACTGTATTTTTTTTTTATTCTTTTTTTTTTTGTTTATTACCTCAGAACTTTCGACTGGGTGAACCGATTTTGAAAATTCTTTTTTTATTTGAAAGCTGGTGCTTCCCGTGTGGTTCCATTTTAATTTGGTTAAGATCGGACTGGAAAGCGAGGCGGAATCACGAGACCGAAGGCTGTGCGATTCCGCCGAGTACATTAATAGCAAAAAATTACTAAAAAAAACTGTGAAATAAAAAACTATTTAAAAAATATAAAAACCGCCTTAAAATTTTTTTTAAATAAAAAAAAATCGAACCCTTGAGTTGAAGGCGGTGATATCCTTTGTCATTTGTGTAGCCTTCTTTAGCACCGCCTTCAACTCTAGGGTTCGATTTTTTTTTAATTCATAAATTTTTGAATGCGGTTTTTATATTTTTTTATCATTGTGAAAGTCGATTGTACAGCATACCTACATATGTATATGCATAATATACGCCATATACATATAAGGTCTTTCAAAACTAGTTCAGAGTACGCTAAGGGGGGGGGTTCTGTATCATATAGGGAGTAAAACCTATATAAAATTTTTTGGAACTTGGGCTTTTTAAACGGTTTTTTTTTATGTAAAATATTTTTATATGTATTTAAATAAAAAAATAGGTGGTTGATTTTTATAGCCTAAGCGATTCAGTTTCATAACAGTAACAAAAAAGTTTTCATCGCCATTATGATCTAACACGTGTAAGTTGGTAAAAAAAATCAAATTCTTTCTATTCCATATTCCATACTAATAAAACTAAAATTGTGGTTTTTCACAATTTCTGAAAGAAAGAGATCTATGTGTTGGAAGACTTTTTTTTCCTGGCATGAAACTGAAACGATTACAAAAATTATTTTTTTTACATTTTAAATTAAAAAAAAAATTTTTTGTAAAAAAAAAATTCTTTGTTCTTCAAAAGTGATCTATTTCCGATACAGAACCCCCCCTTAGCGTACTCTGAACTAATTTTGAAAGACCTTATATATTATGTTCATACAGCATACCTATTCAAATATACAAGCAACTGTGACAACAGTTCTCCGTGCGTTAAATTATTCCATTTCATCCACCCATCTAAGAAGATTACTACGTTATCTACCTACTTGTTGTAAATTTGTATGTACCTGTAAACCTTTATATGTATTTTGTCGATAAAAACTAGCTATTTATAAAAAATATAAAAACCGACTTCAAAAATGTATGAAATAAAAAAAAATCGAACCCTAGAGTTGAAGGCAGTGCAAAAGAAGGCTACACCAAATCACAAAAGGATATCATCCACTCGTGTTTTCTTTCATCCATCATTTTTGCTTGCTTTAGCACCGCCTTCAACTGGTTAGATTTTTTTTATTTCATACATTTTTGAAGTCGGTTTTTATATTTTTTATAAATAGTTTTTTATTTCACAGTTTTTTTTAGTATTTTTTTTGCTATTAGTGTATATATTAGTTTGCTTTTATTTCATTATTTTTAGTAATATTATATAAAAAAGAATAATCGAAATCGAATAATCGAAATCGGTTGAAGTGGTACAAAATTGAGCGTATTGCAGTATAGTGCTGAGGTAAGTATCGACTTGCTTATGTTTTTATTGCTGAAAAAGTCCACATCAAAAGTTTTGCTGAAGGTAACCACAAACCATAGTTTTTGTTGATTTTTCAAAAACAGCTGAATCAATTTCGATAAAATTTATATGGGACCACCTCTGAAGTATGGCCTACCAAACAAAAAAATAATTTAAAAAATCGCGAGTTACGCGATTTACTACTTCGTCAATTGGCAAGTTCAAGGCATTGACGGAGTAATCGCGTAACAAACATACAAAACATACTTTTGAAGTCGGTTGAAAAATTACTGAAATCACCACACGATTCATAGACAAGGTACGTTCATCAATTCATACTATAAAAAATCGCGTAACAAACATACAAAAAAAAAAAATTTAAATAAAAAAAAAACATACAGACGAATTGAGAACCTCCTCCTTTTTTGGAAGTCGGTTAATAAACAAACTAGTCCCGATAGGGTCTCTCAATATTTGTTGTTCTGCGTACATACTTACTGTGACAATACTGTGACGTAGGTACATCGAATGCATCAAAATCTCCTTGACATAATATATAATATATAAGAGCCAGTAATTAATTACCTAGCTAGGGCATGATATTATATTCGTCCCGAGTCCCGAGTTCCGACTAGGGCTATTTTATAAGAATATAAAGGTGTTTCCATACTAACTGCAAATATTTTGGGAGGGACAAACACCCATCATAATAAACACGTTAAGCAAAAAAAAATTATTTTAGTATGTCTACGCTTTAATGATGAAAACGTGCGACTGGGTATCTAACTAAACAGCTGATTATTTGAGTTCGTTGACTCTCATGGCCCCGTGCGCTCAATCTCATTTATATAAAACCAAATTTCTATGGCCGTGTAACGTACGTTAATTGAGATCCTTATAACTCGAGAACCAGTTTTCGATTTACATACAGTTTTCACTGTTACATTTGTTGCTTTGTTCTTGCATAAGTTCAAGTTCTATGTAAGTGGCTGGATTCAAAGGTTATGGTCTTGAATTCGGCCACCATTACAGAACCGAAACCAGCAGGAAATCAGGTGGGCGACTTTTGTATTGTTTTTGAAGAAATGTAGGTGTAAAAGCATCAAAGTCTATAATATATATAATTTGAAAATTCAATAAAGTGGTAATACCAAACCTATCCAAACCATCAAATATTATCAACAGCGGCCGGGGTCGACCTTAGGAAATCTATAAAAAGTCAGTGTCCAATAGTCAGCCCCACCGACTCCCACACTTATGCAAGAACAAAGCAACAAATGTAACAGTGAAAACTGTATGTAAATCGATAAACTGGTTCTCGAGTTATAAGGATCTCAAATTGACGTACGTTACACGGCCATAGAAATTTGGTTTTATTTATTAGGATTTCGTCTGTGTGCAATTTCCTTTCACATCACCTCGTAGACCACGGTTCACAAGGATTCACGTCACGTCACGATCACGACCAGCCGATGCCTATTATTTATACTTTTCTTTGACCTAGGTAGGTAGGTACATATAACTCGCATTTCTTGTCTACTTCCAAGTTCCTCGACCTCGACGTAAAATATAAAACCATTGTGTTTTTGCTGCATCCGATTGGTTTCCGTGCCGTGTTTCCGCTTGTTTACAGGATAAAAACGGTGCCATAAATAGTCTTTGATAATTATAAGTTCCAATTATTCGATACTTTGCTGTTTGGAGAATGTTTTTTTATGGTTGGCTACATCACCTAACCTACAACATCCGTGATGTCAACCCATAACACCAGGTGAAATAGGATGCCATGTCAGTGCTTCCCTTCATTTCATGTCGGCTATACTGAACTGAGCGGAAAACGCGAAATATTTACCTAAATAGCCGTATAATAATAATAATTTTCCAAGTACCTAAGTAATAATAATATTCCATAAACAGTCGAGTTTCAAATTATTTTGAGACGGACAAGTTTCGTTTGAACTTAATTATAACATAGTAAGTATTACATAGCATGTGGCTACCTAGAAAGAGAAATATAAACTTACAAGTAGAAAACAAACGGTCCTCCTTCATTTGAAGTGTTTCTAATTTATTTTGTTTAAGTTACCTGCACGAATATTTACCTACTATACTCAGTAATCATGCAAAAATCTGGTGTTCATAGGTATATGTGTTCATAATACTTATCCGACTAGGCGACAAGGAGGATACATTTTCTCACTCGGGGTTTTTTAGTTAACCAGTTTTAAAATAAATCTTACCTCTTTCTAAGAGCACAAGGTGGTTCTCCGGAAGTCTCGGCAGCAGTGGTGTATATTCAGAGTTGCCATCGTTAGGATATTTCTCCGTTGCTATGGAATTGACCGCATTGCCAGTCAGTAATTTTGTGCAAACATTCATTATATTTTTAATGATTAAATCCAAGCGGACACCTCATTTATTTACACGCACAATTTTTTTAATAAATTGTTTTGATTTGATTTATGCCAAATATAGGTTACATTTTCAAGAAATATGTACATAAACTCGTACAACATATAAGTAGGTATCACTATCGTATAGAAACATTTACGTCAGCAACGGGCTATTTGATTACATTTTTCTGGTCCAATTTGTCGCCTGTTGTTCTCAATTCCACTTAATCGACTGTCCGGCGACCACTCCGCACAACACGACCTCTCGTCCCTCCATGTGCAATCAATCGTACAAAGAAAGCGATAAAAACATTAAAAACAATTTATTGTTTGTGTTTGCGGAAGGCAACAGCTGATAGTGAAAGAAAGAAACAGTATAATAATGAAGGTAGGTCGAAACAGACGGATGCGCCTGCGATTGTTGACAGCGATACTTTATCGCACTCTGTAATATTCCGTTCGATAATCGCATTATACGCAACTATGTGAGATTTGATGTTCGTATACTTTGTTGCTAATATTGCGAAGTCTGCTAAAGTGCATGGCCATTTGAAGTGTACTAGACTTTAGACTATCTTGTCTCCCTCCTACCAACTTTTTGTTTGTTTGTGGCAGTGAAATGACTTCGTTCGGACCCACTAGGCCTTATACTTATACTATAACTGGGCTTGCCAGATCTGATGTTAGCCTTCCCGGGACATATCTACTACCTGCAGTCCTACACAAATAAGGTGGAAAAATATTTACACAATATTTTTCAGTTATAATTTTTACGGCGAACTTTTAGAGTGTTTTTTTTTTTATAGTAAACAACTTTAGTAAGCAACACTACACTAAAATGAAAGTAGAATCTTCCTTTACATTAATTATTCATATTTCTTGTGAGTTGCTAATTTCAGTAATTTATCGGCATCTGGACTTCTGTTCGCCGGCTTATTTGCGCGACGTCAAGTTGTATGTACAAACGTATTTTTCTTCCCGGGACAAATTGCACTCTCCGGGACAAAATGATCCTTCGCCCGGGACACGGGACATTGGAGCCTGGCCCGGAACAATCCCGGAAATCCCTTGGTTGGCACTTGGCAACCCTAACTATAACGGAACTTACCTACTAGTTACAGTACCTATAGATTGAATTGAATCTACGCTAAGACACATTTCATTTTTAGATATTTACAATGTATGAAATTCCTACGGTCCAGAAGTCCAGAAAATCTTGAATGAATATCTATTGTAAATCTTAGCAATCATTATTATCTAGTTCTTTTCCTTCCGTCCTTTATATTATTTCTATTTAGAATTCGAACCGGTGCAAAAACGTTTTCCTCTAAGGAAATAAAACACTGAACTCTTGGGGATTTCCTTTCGAGCTTATTTTAAGATTTATAATTTATAAACGGGTAATAATACAAAATAAAAATAAAAGATTTGTGGAGGAAGCACATATCCCCAAAAAATGGCTCATAATTCATAAAGGACCTTCAACCTCTAAAGCACAGACGTATCGTTGGGTCATTGCGCCTGTTTTATCGGTACTACTATGGCCGCTGCTCTGACGAACTTGCTTCTCTTATCCTCCCCCTGTTCGCCTTCGTCAAACCCGCCATACTCTCGCGGAACACCACTTTGTTTGTAGTAGACAGAAGAGTTCTTCGAACTGCATGATTCTCTAAATCAGGGGTCGGCAACGTTTTACTATAGGAGGGCCATAATTGTTACCAGAGGATCAGTGCGGGCCGCATCTCATCTTCATAAGTACATACAATTTTAAAATAAAAAAAAAACTATTTAAAAAATATATAAATACCGCCTTCAAAAATGTATGAAATAAAAAAAAATCGAACCCTAGAGTTGAAGGCGGTGCATCACAAAGGATATCATCCACTCTCTTGCTTTAACACCGCTTTCAACTCTAGGGTTCAATTTATTTTATTTCATCATTTTTGAAGGCGGTTTTTATATTTTTTTAAATAGTTTTTTATTTCACAGCTTTTTTTAGTAATTTTTTGCTTCGGCCTCGCTATTCCGCCTCGCTGTCCAATCCGATCTTGACTATATTGAAATAGGACCACACGGGAAGCACCAGCTTTCAAATAAAAAAAGAATTATCAAAATCGGTTCACCCAGTCGAAAGTTCTGAGGTAACAAACATAAAAAAAAATAATAAATAAAATACAGTCGAATTGAGAACCTCCTCCTTTTCTTGAAGTCGGTTAATAAAACGCATTGATGCATTTTTAATCATATTTATTTGAGTTCAAGTTATATATTTCAATGAAATATTACTATAAAAAACTGTCAAAATCTTAATATCTTAATCTTAAAGCTAATGCGATTTTTGCGGCTGCATTTCACTTGCAAGTTTTGGAATATCTGCTTGCATCTTAGACGTAGAAACCCGCGGTATCGCATCTAAATGTGCATCAGTTAATCGGGAAAAATGCTTATTTTTGTAAGCCAACACGTTCGTGAATGTCACAGATTTCACTTTAGGCGCGAAATAAAAAAAAATATTTAATCTTAATTTTAAGTTTAAGTTTAGGGCTTTACCTGTATTCGGATATGTCAGCACCATGGTGACTTTTAAAATATTTAATTCCGAATGATAAGACCTTTATTTACAAAAAATTCGGAGTTTTTCCCAGTGGCCAGACTGATGGTTAGAATAGTCTGGCTAACGGGAATTTTTTTCCCCGCGTTGGTTAGATTCGCGGGCCGCGGGTTGCCGACCGCTGCTCTAAATCGTTCTTGTGCCGCACTGCAAAGGTGTGTAACGGACGTCCGGGGAATATCTTTCCCCACTCCTACAATCCACTGATTTTCCCCAGCGACATTAGTCCACCCCCAAGCCGGACTGGCACCTCCTAGGGGGTCAAATTGGCTGCGCCTGAGGCTTCGACCTCGGGCACAGCCACCCAGTTCGCAAGCTATAAAAAAAGTGCCTAAGTACAGAAAACGGACGCGCGACGACGATGAGGAAAGAATATAACACTACGATGAACAAGTAGGAACTAATCATGATTAGTTTCTCAGATTAGTTTGAAATACGAGTAGTTGTCACGTGGTGGCACGTGAGGATCCGTTGTATGTATCTGTAATTTGATCTATCTATCACATTGAGAAAAGGCCGTGACATTTTGTAATATTTCATTATAACATTATATTGTATGCGCTTGTGATGTACGAGCACTGAACATTGCCGACATGCCGACATTTTCGATCTGAATGTTTGATGGATCGCGACTATTTGCGACTAGATATTTGCAAAGGCACAGTCGCACACCGACGACTTAGTACGATAGGCAATACACGGTAAGCAAGTCAAAGATGAGACTCGGGACTAGCCGAGATACGGGCGACTAAAAATCATAATTCGGCTAAGCACGAATACAGAAAGCCAAAAGGGTTGCTGCCCCGCTGCCTTACTTCATTGTTGATAACAAATAATGTACCCTTAGGTACTTACATAACTAAAACACTAGATAAACTAGGTAACTTGAATACGCTTTATATTCATATCTGACTTCATAAGTTCCTAACAGCATCACGCCACTTGACATCACATTAGACATCATTTTTTTATTTTTTTTATGGAAACTGACACGGGTGGCTACATCACCTACAACATCCGTGATGTCAGCCCATAACACCGGATGAACTTGGTGCCACGTCAGCGCTTCCCTTCGGTCGTGCCGGCTACACTGAACTGGATGGAAAACACAAACTATTTACATAGCCGTTTCGACCGACCTTTCATTCAGTGCGGTGGTACCAACCCGGGCGGGTTAAACCCTACCACCTAGTAATATAAGAAGGGAGTCATATCCCTTAGTCGCCTTTTACGACATTCACGGGAAGAGATGCAGTGGGGCTATTCTTTTAAAGTACCGGCCCCGCACGGTACATCATGAGATGTTCCTCAAAATACACTGTCTAAATACGCACCTATGAAAGTTATGTACCTACTCGTATAATATAGGTATTATATTCATGTTATAATGTAGTATATTACCTATAGTTTATTGTAGAAATAAGTAGATTTATTTGATATAAAATGAATACAAAATTAAAATGCTAAACAAACTACTTACCTAACTATAAAAAATATTTCACTGAAATTTTGCCTGGGGATGGAGCTGAGTGTTCCCAGTATACTCGCGGCATTCCCACGCTGGATGGCGATGCTGACCCTCTGTTTGAGATTCTGTTTGTAGAATATATTCCTTATATTGTATTTGACATATCCACACTTTTTGCTTAACTAGTTAACTTAACTACTTAACTAGGTACTATTTCTCAACGCAACTCTCAAACATGCAAAGGTTGACTGGAAGAAATCCCTGTAAGAGCTAACTCCGCCTTTACCCCTTACTCATTTAAACTATACCATCGTGCTTGTTTCTGTAAAAAGTTTTTGGATCAATAAAATATTTCTATCTATCTATCTGTTTTTTCTCAAATGGCCTAACGAAAGCCTGGACAATCTCGCTTGACAGATTTTTGGATGTGTTTCACATTTACAATCATATAAGCTAAGTAAACTATTCCGACGCCTTGCAGTATAGATTCAATCGTTTTGAATACTCAAAATGTGCATTCAAACGTTTCACAGCCTAGGGTCAGTATATAAAAGCAAAGATCCCACTCTAGTACACCATACAAACCACGATATACAAACACACAAAATAAGGTTATCCAAACCGATAGTCAACATTGAATAAGATGTCTAAAGCATTGATATTGTTTTTGGTAATTTCGTTATTCTTCCTGAAACCCGCATTCTCTAATGGTGAATCGGACATAGATATGATATTAGACGTGATCAAAGCGATGGAAAGACCTACTTCACTAATTGCAGCCCTCTGCTGGTCATCAAGTAAAGTTGTTTTATATTATTTTGCATGAATTGTCCTTGTACAGATTTTTTGCATGTATCAGCTTCTGCACAATTTACCTATTACTTACCTAAAATATCTTCATACATATTTTATTCTTCTCTCATCTAACGTGAAATTCCAGTAAAAATGGCTCGTTTAGCTGCAGCTCTGACTTCAGACCTGCAGGTGCACACTTCGATCAGATTCATACAACCGGAGAGCATAGCTCAAAGGCACTATCCTGACCCGCATATGCTATTCCTGGCTGATGTCACTTGCCCTCAAATCAATGACTACTTTATAAAGGTGAGTTTACCTTTTTTTCGGCGTTCAGTGACATGTTACCCCTTTCTACTGTATAATTACCAACCGACCTGACCGAGTCTGATCTTACGATATACATACAATATTAAGGCCATTCATTCAAAACAAACCATTCCAGAACAGCGCAGATACCCACTTCAGGTCACCGTTCCGCTGGCTGATAGTCGGCATAAACGCACAGCAAATAGGGACGCAAAGAGAACAGAAGCAGTACGTCCCTAAACCGCTACTGAATATGGACATTTTACCAGACGGCGAGGTCATCATTGCTGTGCAAACTGGCAATGCATCTTTCACTTTACACCAAAGTAAGTTACATCACCACAGGCACAGAGTAATTAACTTGGTCCAAGAACCCGTCTCCGTTCTCAGACTATAACCGCAGATGGTAACTGCACCATGGTTCACTCGCAAAGTCGCGACATGGACGTTCACGAATACCTAGGTACCTTGAGGTCCCTCAGTAAAAGAAGAAATTCAAGGCGTCTGCACAGCATACAACTCGGCAACCACGCCTATAAATTAGCAATTGCACTAATTAACACCGGCCTGAACACGCGAAGTCTAAAGCATCGTACTGTCATGGATCCACGTCATGGTGTTCATAACGAATATCCGCTCTGAGGAGGGGAATATTTGAAGAATGACCCACCCAACGTGCTACCAGACCTACCAAAGAACCTCCTAGATGTATGCTCACCGTCGCATGGTGTACAATAAATAATAAAAATAAATGAATACCTAAACAAAATCAAAGAAAAACAAACATAAAAAGGATACACTTTACAATAATCAATTGTATTTGTATACTGTACTGTTCAGACTAAAACATGACCATCAGCTAGATGACTGAAGTAATCTAGATGACTTCCTCGAAATACTCAGCGGCAGAGATGCGCTCATTAGTTATCTGTTAATTTGTTAATTAAATTCAAGCTTCTGTTTTGGTGTTGTGTTCAACGTTAATACGGTGTGAAATCTTCAGTCTACAGACGAAGTTCCGGCTCACCGTGGATGGTAGAACAGTACGGTACTTGGACAAAGGGCAGGCCCTTCGAGGTCATCAATGATCTAGTGGAACCCATGGCCCTGAGACGGTTGAATCTCAATGGAACTGTTATACCGATCTGCTACGTTCTAACTAACAACGACACCTTTAACCATCTCACAGATTACAAGTATTTTCCTGTATATATTGTCTCGTCCCGTAGTAGTACTTCTAAGGATATTAGTTGTATGATTTCTCACATGAGAATACAAATCTGTCAATATTTTCTGTACTTCGTCAACCACTTCATCATAACTAAGTACCAATTCTGATAGTTACGATAGTTATCACAAACCTTTCCCTGCACGTCTACCTACATTTCTTATTTCATTTCATTATACATGCTACGAAATTTCATTCTTCCATCTTCGTTATCCAAATTGTTCTTCAATTCAATCAATTTATTACCAATATCGTTAAGTCATTGCTATTTTGACTTTAATTACCGTGCGTACCACTATCCTTGAAAACTAGTTCTTGGAAACTTTTCCTGCTAGAACTTAAACACACATAACTTATAGAAAAATCGTAATTAATTCTAGAGACGACCATATTGATACTATTACGAAAGTCAACTTCCCCTTGACCAATCAGCTGCTGGACTTCCTGAGAGCTGGACGGATGTACAGGTTCGCTGAGACCTGGGGCTACCGTATCAACGGATCCTGGAACGGTATGATTGGATACATGGTGGCAGGGCAGGCTGAGGTTGGGGGTAAGTATCTCCATCATCATCATCATACATACCTAATATAAAATCCAAAACGGATTGCGAAACAAAAAATGTAATTACACGAATAAAATGTAATTACAAAAAAATTCAGTACTACTGACGTTCTAAAGTAGATGTCCAAAAAAATTTTTTTACTAGAAAAGTAACCAAATAAATTTCTGTATAATCAGAAAAAGAAAATTGTGCTCAGAAAAAAAGACAAATTGCTGTCTCTGTCTTTTTTTCTGCATACCTATTTAATTTTATGTTCTCACGATTTACTAAAACAACTGCAATTAAGAATTGTATGGTGATTATTCCATTAGATTCGGCAACTCTTTGAGATCGATTTAGGATATTTAACATCACGCTATCCACTTGAGATACAGAGATACAGTAGCTCTAATTGTATCAATCTCTATAGAGCAGTCAAGTTGCGTTCAGGCAAACGATAAACTCTCTCGAAGAAAGTAAATTAACATAATTCACAAAAAAAAATTTTACGTATATTTGCTCACCCGAATAAAGTTAGTTACTAAGGGTCTGTCCGAAAGCCTAGCTGCTTTCACGTAAATGATATACCTACTGTTTCAAAGAAAGTAAGTCACTAATAAGTGCGACGCTGAAGGCCGAGCTGCGTTTACGTAAACTTACCTTCTTCGAGAGAATATCTGGGGGCACAGCCGTGCCCCCGCCAAGTCGACCAAACACGGCCGTACCATCCTTTTCTCGAAGCAAGGGTACTTAAAAGGGTACTTTTGGCCTCCATGTATACCGTTTACCTGAACATACTTGGCTTGAGTTATTTACTAACTTTATACTGCGTGAACGCAGTTCGGCCTTCAACCTCGCTATTAGTGACTAACTTTGGCCTTTTCGAATTTCATCCGAGCGAAGCCGCGGGCAAAAGCTAGTCATAATTTCAAGAATAGCACTCTTCAATTCTTTATTATTGGATTAATATGTTTATTTTTATTTTCTTCCGTTTTCTAAGAAAAGGTGCGACGAGCTCGAACCAGATTGCATACTCCATTTAATTTCTTAAAGATTTTATTAAATGTTGTGGTGATTTCAGCGCCTTTAAAACTTTGTACGAATTATCTATACCTATCTTATAATTTTATTATCATATATAATTTTACAACCTGTTTGTGTTCCAGGAACACCTATGTTTTTCACATCAGACCGCATATCCACCGTGGACTTCATTGCTAGTCCCACGCCTACACTCTCCAAGTTCGTGTTCAGACAACCCAAGCTGTCCTACGAGAACAACGTTTTCTTACTCCCGTTCAGAAACACCGTGTGGTACTGTACCATCGCGTTGGTTCAAATTCTGCTGTTTGTTCTCTTGGTAGTGACTTTCTGGGAGTGGAAACATCCCGGTATAGTGTTTGAGGGTGTAAGTATTTTATGCTGTTTTATTTTTTTATGCTTCAAGATCAAGACAAACATTTCACTATAATATTAATCTAGACAGACTCCAGACAGGACAGAATCCAGCTTCTGATCAGGAGCTTGACGAGTATGTAACTAATCTATTACAATTTTGTGTCAGCGAGATTCAGATGCGGGGGTACTACGTGCCAAATTATCTGATGTAGCATTGTTCACATTCGGTGCAGCATGTCAACAAGGTAGCCCAGTGGAGCTGAAAGGTAAAGCCCGTGTTAAAACTACGCACTTATGTATGTTTAAATTAAGTAACAGAGTAAATAACATGGAAATTTCTCCACATTTTGGGGTAATCACAAATACATATTTCTTAAATTCCATTGAATTGACAACTTTGCTCGAAGAAAAGTGCGGAAACATTTACATTATTGAAGGGCCGTAAAAATAAAGTTATTTTGTACATAGGTTCTCTAGGTCGTGTCGTGATGTTAGTGCTCTTCCTGGCCTTCATGTTCCTCTACACGTCTTATTCGGCCAACATTGTGGCGCTACTGCAGTCCAGCTCTTCACACATCAAGACTCTGGAGGACCTTTTGCATTCCCGACTCAAGTTTGGAGTTGATGATACAGTCTTCAACCATTACTACTTTTCGGTAACTATGGCTCACATGTGGCTCACCGTTCCAAAGCTCATCAAAAGCTTACGACTAAAGCTAAGTTCAGTCGTGCAGATTTCTTGAATTCAAACATATTCGAGCGTATGGACGGAGCGTGAATGTGAATGTGAAATGTGAAGCTTAAGACTAATTGTTGGACGTCATTATTGTATAAGTATTTGACTATTTTTATTTGAGCATATTTGTGTGACCGATCGTCATTGACGAACTATTGACGAGTAATGTGACGAGTAAAAAATGACCACCATGTACCTAACATCATTTTTATATGTGTGTGAAATTTTACATTACAATAAATACAATACAATACAATACAATACATCCGAAAATTAAGAGAAAAAATATGTCCCAAGCAGGATTCTAACCAGGAACTCCGGATTGAGCCGCCAGCGCGTTACCATTTCGCAACCTGGTCGATGACGTATTCTCTCTAAATTTCGGACAGTTGCATCTTCTATAGCTACTTTAAATATATGCTTTATACTTACTGTAGTTATGTATGACCAAAGACATTAAACTCACTCTCTTTTAATCTCTTTGTGTATGACGCAACTTGCAAAATTGCATAATGAATCTATCTGATAGCTTTACATCTATCTAATCTATCTATCTATATATTTTCTATCTATCTATCTATCTATCTATCTATCTATCTATCTATCTATCTATCTATATCTATCTATCTATTATATCTATCTATCTATCTTCTATACATATAATAAAATCGTAAAATTAATAATCTCTGTTGTGCGCGCATCACGGAAAAACCACTGAACGGAATTTGACGAAACTTTGTATAGTGACAGTGTATATCCCGGATTAACATAATAAACCAAAAAAATATAATAAACATTAAAGTTATTATAAATATTATTGCGCATTTAAAATCACGTAATCCAAAGTAAAGGTAAAAAACAATTTTAAATGTCAAGTTGACAACGGAGAACTGTCATCTCGACGTGAGCTGGCGGGTGACAAAATGTTTGATAGATAAAAAAAATTTTTTAAATTGAAGTCGAACTTACGTCGCTGTCATTGGTGCAATTTATATTTCTTTTGCACGCGGCTTCGCTCGCGTGAAATTCGTATTAAAAAAAAAGAAAGTAAGTAACTAAAGGCGGGGCGGAGCGCTCACGTAAACGATATTCTTTCTCGATGAAAGTAACTAAGGTCGAGGCGGAAGTCGTAGCTGAGTTCAGGAAGAAAAAAAACATTCTTGAATAAAGTAAGTAACTCGAGGCCGCAGGTCGAGCTGCGTTCAGGAAGAAGCTAAACCATCTTGAAGAAAGTAAGTAACTAAGGCGAGGCCGAAGGCCGAGCTACGTTCTGATAAATAATAAACCATTCGAGATTCTTCGGAAAGCAAGTAACTAAGGGCGAGGCCAAAGGTCGAGCTGCGTTCAGGAAGAAGCAGAACCATCTTGAAGAAAGTAAGTAACTAAGGCGAGGCCGAGGGCCGAGCTAAATTATGATAATAATAAACCATATCGAAGAAAGCAAGTAACTAAGGGCGAGGCCGAAGGCCGAGCTGCGTTCAGGAAGAAGCTAAACCATATTGAAGAAAGTAAGTAACTAAGGCGAGGCCGAAGGCCGAGCTTCGTTCTGATAAATAATAAACCATCTCGAAGAAAGCAAGTAACTAAGGCGAGGCCGAAGGCCGAGCTACATACGTACGTTCTGATAAATAATAAACCATATCGAAGAAAGCAAGTAACTAAGGGCGAGGCCGAAGGCCGAGCTGCGTTCAGGAAGAAACTAAACCATCTCGAATAAAGTAGGTAACTAGGCGATATTAAGATTGAGTTAATTTAGTTTAAAGTTTATTATAAAGTCCACGCTTCTGACGGCAAACATACCGTGCATCCAAAAACCTTGCGGTTATTCCCGGCTGGATGGCAAGAGACCCGATGGTATAACCTTAGTTCCATGTGCTAAGGGTAGGTCTTTGATGTGAGATGGCATTTGTGTTCTCACATTGGCTCCAAGTCACGTTCGGGCATCTTCAAGAGCGGCTGGTGCGGCCGAGGCCGGGGCGGAGAGCTTCGAACGCAACAAATATTATAGAAATATAATTCAAGATTTCGAATTTGTTGCGTTTTCGGTTGAAACTCTCGGTCCGTGGAGCAGTCAGAGAAGCCAAAAGCTTCTTGAAGAGGCTTGGGCATCGGCTGGTGGACGCAACTGGTGTCCCGCAATGAAGGGTCTACTTCATTCAAACGGTAAGCCTTGCCATCCAGCGGGGTAATGCCGCAAGTGTTCTAGGAACATTTGAAAACACCCCTTTTGTGATAGTTATTTTAATGTTTGTTAGATAGGTTTTAAATTATTTATTTATTAAGAAAGAGCTTTTATGTATTCTACATACATACATGAATACATACAGAAATACATGATACGTCGTTGCTTATTAATATTACTTTTTTATATTTTATGAAATAAATAGATGGAGTGAACGATATTATATTCTATCGAAGAAAGAAAGTCATTATTAAGGGCGAGGCCCGAAGGCGGAAGAGGGTTTTTGGTTTACCTGAACGCAGCTCGGCCTTCGGCATCGCCATTAGTTGCTTAGATTCTTCTTTGAAATACGAATTTCACGCGAGCGAAGCCGCGGGCAACAGCTAGTGAACGTAGGATCGAAGCTAGTGAAGAATAAAAAGATTGAAGAAGATAATTTTTGTAGAATGATCCTACAACCTTAGGATCATTCTACAAAACAACCTTAAAAATGAACTCCCACTTTTAATTACTTTGTGATTAGGTATGTTCAGGAATTAGGATCAAAATCAAAATTATTCCAACTGATTCTACCCTCGTCCTGAAGATGATCAAGGACATTGTGGAATATTGTGAATTATTTGTAATATGTCGAGGAGGTGTTCGTGTGATTTATAAATTTTACAGACAGCGACTGAGCCCACTCGGAAGGCCATTTATGAGACCAAGGTAGCCCCACCTGGGATTAAACCAAAATTTATGAACTTGGAAGAGGGTGTCAAAAATATGCGCAAAGTAAGTTCATTTAAACTGAGTACACTGAGACTTGTAGAGAGATGCCTTGTTATAGAAAACTGCAATAACATTATAAAATCTTCAATTGATTGCTTGCCTCAAATAACGAATTTTCATGTTTTTTCTTTTGCTGCAGGGCCTCTTCGCATTCCACATGGAAACAGGCGTGGGTTATAAGTTCGTCGGAAAATTCTTCCATGAAGATGAAAAGTGTGGACTCAAAGAAATCCAGTATTTGCAAGTTCTTGACCCATGGTTGGCTATCAAGAAAAACAGTCCATATAAGGAGATGTTCAAAATTGGGTAATTAAACACTTGCCTTGTTGCAGAAATATCTGTGTAGTGGTTAAAGTGATGATAATACAATGTAATTTATCATGTTAGAGTTGAGTCCACGTTTATATATTCCGGTATCCAGGAGAATGGCATCTCAGAAAACATGGATCCTCAAACAACCAGTTATTGTCTGATCCCTGCACTTATGCTTTTTATCGCCCGTCCGTAACAACTGCTAACAGATTTCATTTGCCTACCAACGACCACCATATACGAGTCCCAGGAATAAACCACCACATAAATAATAAATGTTTTCCATTCAGTATGCGTCGTATACAAGAGTTCGGACTTCAAGATCGAGAGAACTCACTCCTATATGCCAAAAAACCGCATTGCTCAGGCCGTGGGAACAGTTTCGTCAGCGTCACTATGGTCGATTGCTATCCGGCTCTGCTGATCTATGCATACGGAGTTATTGGCTCGCTGATGTTTCTGGGACTGGAGCGACTGATGAAAAGGAAGAGGGAATTACTGCAGAGACTATGCACGAAACGGACTGCGATGAATAGTAGTGTTTCTTTAGATCTAAGTACTGAATAGGCCAACTGTATTTTAGTGCTTAGAATTAAAGATAAGAATACCCTATTAAGTAGAGGCTTAGTTAGCGTCACCACTACCGTGGTCTACTTACTGACCCGGAATTTTATAGTTAATTAGGTAGGTAGGTATGTAGGCACTGTATGTTGGAAGGGTACTTAGGTATAATTCCACTAGGAAGTTATGATACGTGGAAAATATGCGCAACTGTCTGCATTTCTTAGAAGCGACGTGAACTTTCGGTCGAAAGTTCGTCGATAATTAGGTTATTAGGTCATACAATTATCGACAAACTTTCGACCGAAAGTTCACGTCCCTTCTTAGGAATGAATGCAGACAGTTGCGCATATTTCCCACGTATCATAACTTCCTGGTGGCACTATACCGTAGATAGAAAATGTTGGCATGCGTGCGTAACTCTTTTATGGTAGGAACCGTAGAAATAGTAGGTAGGTATTAGATTTGAACCAATCGTGTGTGCCGTTGTGTGGCGTTAGTGCCGTGTGAAAATAATAAGTACCTGTTTACCTACTTGAAAATAATGGGCACTGCATCTCTCCCCGTGCATGTCGTAAAAGGCAATCAAGAGATAAGGACAATACGAATATGTATGTGCTAAAAGGTGACTGGAGATAGCAACCTATCTCGAACCTATCCCTATGCAACCTATCACCTTGGCACGGTCCGTTCTTCCACAGCCATGCCCGTACCGTATTATATTCTTGCCACCGTGCTTCTCTGCTTGCTAATAATACCTAGTCTTGTCCTAATATTTTTGAAACGTGGTGCGCAGTGTTATTTACAACATACCTACTTAACACTGCCCACCACGGTTTCGAAAAGCGTTTCACCAAAGTTGCAGCACAACACCGATTACTCTTACCCAGATTGTAGGGATTCGCCGTTATGTATTAGGACCACAGAGCATGGAATACCGCGCGCGCCCCCTCCTAGAGACGCCCTAAGCGATAATATTTGAAACCCAATAATCGTACGCAGAGCTGCTAGCGCTTCGTATGTGTGTGTGTGTGTGTTAGTATCGACACTACACACAAAGAGGAGCAAGTTAGGCACACGCACAAAACAAATGCACACGCACAACACACATATGTAAGTCATAGGCCACGCCCACAGGCTTCAACGGCGTTGTAGGGAAATCGCGCTCAGGGCGTCTCTAGGAGGCGCGGCGCGCGGTATTCCATGCTCTGTGATTAGGACGAACATTTTATTTAACCTACAAAGTTTTGAAACCGTCTCGTCTGTCGCTGTAATAGTGTGCTTGAATATAATCAATTTAATTCATTCTCATTCTGTTGATCAGCGGCGACTCCTCTCAGTTGGCGAGGTTGGCGCCGCCAAACCAAATAAAATGAATGACACCATTAATACAGAAGTATCAGGCTAAAATAAATGTGAAAAAATTTCGGAGTTATATTATTTATGTCATATAATCCACGATTAATAAGATAAAACGTCAATCCCGTACCCGTTACATAATTTGAAATTTCGCGCGCGTCAAACGCGGGCGACGACGAATGACGACACATCAAGGCATTCATTGGCCGGTTGGCTACATTTTGAAGCGCCATCGTATTCCATACAAGGCGGAAGCGACCGATGTCCCCCCCCGTCCCGCGCGGACCCGCTGATCAGCCCTTCGAGTTGGCGCAGCGGGGAGTGCATTTAGTGACGCGGTAGCGAGTAGAGGCGAGCTAGCGAGCGAGCTAGGTGTGTGTGTTGCGTGTGCGGGTGTGTGCGCGCTGCGTCCACACGACGAGTATTCTTGTGCTGTGCGAAGTGCGATGCGATGCGACTAGCGAGCTAGGCTAGGTGTGTTGTGTGCGCGTGTGTGTGCGCATTGGCTCGCGAGTTGATAGCTGCATAAATATTCCGTTATGTAGGTATGGACTTTGTATGGATGAATCCTGTGCAGTGTTGTTAAATTTAAAGTGATTTATTGGTAATTATAATGGCAAACTCCTACCGAGCTATCTACGGAGCACTCAAGGACAAGAGAGACTCAGTAATTTGGCACTCTTACATATTTGTGGAAAAGGAGTTGCTAACAAAATTGAGGAAGAAAGAAGATTTTCACGATCGAGTCATCGAAAATTTCTTGTCTGTGGAACGAAGAGTGGACTTCATGTACAAATAAAATGTAACAATTCAAGCTTGTATGCCTGTCTCGTCGTCGTCGTGCCAGAGGAGACGTCGCTGTTGTCGGCTGCAACTCGACAGCTTTGACACAACCAGTAGGTACCTATCTACAGACAAATAAATCGTAAGTGAGCAAAATAAATCATGTAAACTAAATATTATAAACTATCCATATCGTAATCGTCTTTCAGTTTTTGAACTCATTGTGGTAGAAATAAATTAACGCGTAGGTACCTAAGTTATGAAATTATGAAAAACAAAAAATCCTTAGCCAGAGCCAATCCAATATTCAGGACTAGGAGTCGCCGCTGCTGTTGATTTATTAATTTCCCTATACAATCCATCCCATTCACACTCACCAATTGTTTGATCAAGCTCTAAGTATAAGGGTTCTTCAGAACACTATAATTTTCGTAAGTAGGTACATACCCTATACCTACCTATCTTATGTAAATCTTTAGAGATTTGAATGATGTGATGTAAAATAGCAGACACCCTAATCTGTCTTTGCAATAAATTTGTAACTGAACGAGTACTGCCTGCATACCTTGACTACTATGAGCGCCACATCCATCTGCACCAGAGGTTCCCAAACTTTTTTTTCTCGTAGACCACTTTCAAAATTTTACTGGTTTCTGTGAACCCCCTCCTACTATATTCCCAAAACTCCTCAAAAAATGTGACGATTAGATCTAACGATGGAAATTTGCGTCGCGGCTAAGTTCCAACGCTAAATTCGGAGCGGTAAAAAGAAAATGAAAAATAGTATCTATATTTTCTTGTGTTCTATTTATTAAAATAATATGTTACTTACAGATTTAGTAGAATTAAAACTAAATATTAATGGGAGGGATGTACTTGATTCATTGACAGCAAATTATCAATATTTGGCTTCAGTTTTGTAAGGAATAACCGCCTATAGATGCTCTGAAATGTTGTGCAATACTTGTAGAATTGGGAGAAATAGTTGTACTGAATATCGAATATGCAAGTTCTTACTAGTCAAGCCAACATTATTGTTCTTTAAGTACTATCGAAACCAGATAAATTTTCGTGGACCCCAACTTACAACTTGTGAACCCTCATTTTTTTCACGGCAACGTAGACCCCTGTCGAGTCTCCCGTGGACCCCTGGGGGTCCACCAGGACAACTTTGGGAATCTATGATCTACACTGTTACATGCACGAATCTAACTAGAACCTTGTCAGACTAACCAGATTGTTGTGTGCGTCAGTGTGCCTCAGTGCGATGAACGGGCGCGTTTGCGATAGGTACTTAGGTTCGCATCAATGAATCTTGACCATATTACATTCAGAACCTTGTCACAATTACTAACTTCCTCTGTACCTCACCAAACCCTGCATGCGGGGCTTTATTGATTGTAACAGGGTTCTACAGCTGGTAATGCTATTGTGAACCCGCGTGCATGAAAAAGAAATTAATAAAAAATACCTATATAACTGTTATTGTGATACATTGCATCTAAGCAAATATATTTAAATATAGGTATCCAGGTTATACAGAAAGAGCGGAAATTGGGAATACTTTCGTACAAAAACTTTGATCTCGAACGTCAATAGGCCATCTGTAACCTCACTTAAGTAGGGGCGTGTGAATACTCATGCCACACTAGTATGAGCGACTTATATTATCTAGCTATGTAGGTAACAATTTATAGGATTACGATTTTCTTTTTGTTGTCCGCAGTTTGAATGTCCTTTGCACATAAGATATCATTGCATAAAATTTTACATCGTCGTCGTCCCAAACAATTCACACATAGATTTTTGCGTGCACACAATCTATAATGAACTTTACTCGACGTATCGAACGGTCTACTCTTTTGAATTCCTTGTTACATACATTGTGAGTTCCGTCCGTTCCGTAACTTCCACACATCGGGTGGTCGCTAAACGCTAGCCTGAAGTGAAGAGTCTGTCATTACAGCAAGAATCAATTATTTCTTCGTATAATTTGTCGACTGGGAAAATATAGTGAGTGAAAGGTCCGCCGGGTAACCACGGACTCGGACCCGCCAGCGATTATACGTAAACACTTCCGTCGTGTCGTTAAGAAATTGCTTGCAACGCATATGTAAGTAGATGATCTGATTTAGATTGGGGTTATTGATTTCCAGTTATAAGTGGTAATCAATGCAGGCCGCCGGTAAGCAGAGTGCTGAGTGGAAGAGTCAGTGAGGCTAAACCTAAACGCCTAAAATTTGAATCATGCTGAACGTTGGAAAATATCACCAATACTTCCCCAACCAGATTAAAGCGTATCACTTGAGGAAAGAGCAAAGCGAAATTTTTACTAAGAATTAATTTTAATTAGTTACTTTAACTAAAGACGAAAAAATGTGTCGATTCATTATTGAGTCACTTAATATGTAAAAGCTGGTTACAACAGTGAACATGTTGACCACTTTTTCAAAATTTAATTTTCGTCGAAATATACCTTGTTGTGTGCGAGTGGATTAATTTATTTTTCTGTTTAAAGTGAATTTGTTCAAAGTAAGCGCCTACTTCTACGTATAATATACAGGGTGTCCCAGAAACCGACGATAATCCTTTGACAGCTGATAGGGCTGCTAATTACCTCTCAGAATATCTAATTTTAGGTTTAGTAAAAATGGCTTAGTTTTTGAGATATTGTCATTTTTGTAAAAATCCAAAATTTTCTCCCTCAGCTCATTTTTTTAAATGCCACAAGTACAAATTCAAGGTTTTCTGAAATCTAGTTTTTGTCAAATATTTCTGAAAATAAGGCTTTCGCACGGTATAATTTATTTTTTCATGTTTAATCCTGCTTAGCTGAAAAACGACTTAAGAGCCACATGTTAAATTTTTTTCAGCCTCATCCCCTGATTTTGGCCCTTCGCGGTGAAAAAAAAAATTACTACACTAAAGTGGCATTATACACCAAAAATACGCCCATCTAATGTAGTTTTTAAAATGGCCCATCACTTACCGATTTGCCCAATAATTTATGAGATATTGTTATTTAACTTCAAAAGGACCCCGGAATTTGATGAACTTCTACCAACTACGAATTGGAATAAAATAAACACTTGAAGTAATCGATCCTTATTAACCTGTTAAAGTAGATGTTCAAATTGTTTACCACCTGCACGAATGCTAGCTCGACATCTTCTCACAAATACCCGGTTGATGCGTCGAGCAAGTACTCGATGCAAGCAGATACGTCCACCTGAGCTACTGCCGTAATTCTTTCTTTGAGCTCTATCAAGTTTTCCACCGGTTTCCCGTAAACTTTTTCTTTTAAATAGCCCCAATGACAAAAATCTAACCGATTCAAATCCTTAAAGCCTTTTAGAAGATGTACCATTGGCCATACGGAGGGAGATGTGGTTGCAAAATGATGGCTGCCCAGCCCATCCAGCCAGCTAGAGAAGTGCGTAATTTTTTAGACCAAGCATATCCCCACAGATGGATCGGACGTCTAGATCAGCCAGTCAGTCAGTCAGTGTGTAAGCGTCCACTGCTGGACACACGCCTCTCCAATTTTCTTCCAGTCCTCCCGGTCTTCAGCGGTACGGAACCACTGCTTTCCGCCGACGTACTTGATGTCGTCGTCCCACCTGCCGGGTGGTCTTCCCACACTCCGTTTTCCTGTCCACGGCCGCCATTGTAGGACACGGTTACTCCAACGGTCATCGTCTTTTCGGCTAATGTGCCCAGCCCACTGCCACTTGAGCTACGTCTAGATCACCAGATTTAAATCCGTTAGATTTTTATCATTGGGGCTATTTCAAAGAAAAAGTTTACGGGAAACCGGTAGAAAACTAGATAGAGCTCAAAGAAAGAATTACGGCCGTAGCTCAAGTGCAAAGAGTTTGTATTACGTCGCCGTAATACAAACTCTTTGCTCAGGTGGACGTATCTGCTTGCATCGAGTACTTGCTCGACGCATCAACCGGGTATTTGTGAGAAGATGTCGAGCTAGCATTCGTGCAGGTGGTAAACAATTTCAACGTCTACTTTAACAGGTTAATAAGGACCAATTACTTCAAGTGTTTATTTTATTCCAATTCGTAGTTGGTAGAACAGTTATCAAATTTCGAGGTCCTTTTGAAGTTAAATAAAAATATCTCATAAATTATTGGGCAAATCGGTAAGTGATGTACCATTTTAAAAACTACATTAGATGGGCGTATTTTTGTTGCATAATGCCATTTTAGTGTAGTAATTTTTTTTTCACCGCGAAGGGCCAAATTCAAGGGATGAGGCTGAAAAAAATTTTACATGTGGCTCTTAAGTCGTTTTTCAGCTAAGCAGGATTAAACATGAAAAAATAAATTATACCGTGTGAAAGCCTTACTTTTCAGGAATATTTGATAAAAACTAGATTTAAGAAAATCTTGCATTTGTACTTATGGCATTTAAAAAAATGAGCTGAGGGAGGAAATTTTGGATTTTTACAAAAATGACAATATGTCAAAAACTAAGCAATTTTTACTAAACCTAGAATGAGATATTCTGAGAGGTAATTAGCAGCCCTATCAGCTGTCAAAGGATTATCGTCGGTTTCTGGGACACCCTGTATAAGGTCTTACAAAATTAGAGTACGCTAAGGGGGGGGTTCTGTATCATATAGGGAGTAAAACCTATATAAAATTGTTTGCACCTTGGGGTTTTTTTTTATGTAAAATATTTTTTTATGTATTTAAATAAAAAAATAGGTGGTTGATTTTTATAGCCTAATCGATTCAATTTCATAACAGTAACAAAAAAGTCTTTATCACCATTATGATCTAACACGTGTAAGTTGGTAAAAAAAATCAAATTCTTTCTATTCCATACTTTGTACCGTGTGGGGCCGGTACTTTAAAAGAATAGCCCCACTGCATCTCTCCCCGTGCATGTCGTAAAAGGCGACTAAGGGATGTGACTCCCTTCTTATATAACTAGGAGGTAGGGTTTAACCCGCCCGGGTTGGTACCACCGCACTGAATGAAAGGTCGGTCGAAACGGCTATGTAAATAGTTTGTGTTTTCCGTCCAGTTCAGTGTAGCCGGCACGACTGAAGGGAAGCGCTGACGTGGCACCACGTTCAACCCGGTGTTATGGGCTGACATCACGGATGTTGTAGGTGATGTAGCCAACCGTGTCAGTTTCAATAAAAAAAAAAAAAAAAAATAATAAAACTAAAATTGTGGTTTTTCACCATTTCTGAAAGAAAGAGATCTATGTGTTGGAAGACTTTTTTGTTCCTGGCATGAAACTGAAACGATTACAAAATTATTTTTTTTTTACATTTTACATTAAAAAAAAATTTTGTAAAAATAAAAGTCTTTGTTCTTCAAAAGTGATCTATTTCCGATACAGAACCCCCCCTTAGCGTACTCTGAACTAATTTTGAAAGACCTTATATACATATTATATGCGTATTAAAGTATTTTTTATGTAGTACTCGTTTATAGCACAAACTATTCTTGTTCGCCTGCAAATACTTCTCCCACATCCCAAAGGTTCGTTAGAATAGAATTCCTCACGGCATTAAGCTCGCCTATTGTGCCTAATTTGTTTAAATTTATGTTCAATAAAGAATATATACATACATATACATACTTAGGTACTTACTAATAATACTACAAAATTATATCTGCCTATGACGTCTTGCAGTGATTTCATTAAATAGACTAACATGCAAAATACGTATTTATTCCGAAGAACTCATTGATAAGATAATATAGTCGATATCGTTTGTAGGTAGTCACGATAGTAAGTAAGTAAATTAAATGGCCAATAAGTATAAGCATTATCACTATCGAACATTCTTCGTGCGACCGTGTGTCTTTGTTTCTTTTATTTTGTTTCACTAGTGACAGTAATGTGAATTTTTTTTTATCGTTCTAGGTGAAAATAATGGATATAAGAATTATTTTAGTGTTTTTAGCTGTAACAGTGGGGCCTACTGTTGGTAAGTTTGATCTTTTGTCTGTTGAGATCACGGACTAGATGGACCGACTGAATAATCCTGGGTTGGTATATATTTACCGATAAAAAAAAATCGGTATAATATACAGGATGTTTCAGGATAGGGTTTCGAAACTTCAGGGTTCGAAAGGGGTCCATAAAGACGAAAAGCTCTAAAACTTTTTCCCAGATTCGGTCATTTTATTTATAGTACTTTTTGGCGAAAATCGTTTCATCGAGATTTGGTGGACGGCGTTTATGTCCGCCTTTAAAATTAAAATAAAATTACTAACGTGCATTCTTAACTAGTAGAATTGTACTGCACGTAGCTAAATTCCAAACACTTAAATTTGAATAACATCAAAAGTAAAAGGGAACTGGACTAGGTCATTGCACTCCCTAGATCTAGACAGCACAACAGTTGCCAAATCTGGGGATATTACTATATACTCACTGTCCATCGAGTTTTTATTACAATTTTCAATTTTTGTATGAAAAAAAAAACGTAAGTACGGAAATTTCAATTTGAGTTTTAAGGATTTTTTTTCTTCTAATAATGAGCACAAATTCCTGAAGTTTCTCAAGCCTATCCTGAAAGTTGAAACACCCTGAATATTGAGGATTTTTTCTAATAACGATTCATTAGATGTTAGCAAACATGGAAAACGAATTAACGATAGGAATAATTACTTGTGTGGAGCTATTTTCATAATCATAGCATACCTTCACTAGCTTGCTTCAGTTGCTCCGTGAGTCGGATTCCATGTAAAAATGTATGTCCACCGGGTGGACTGGAAAAAAATTGCTTAAGGCAGTAAACCCGCCTTTACCACAGATTAAGTATCATATAAAGTCTAATATTATTATTTACAAGCTGATTTGACGGCAACATACTTCGACTGGGCTGAATGACACCTTAAAATTCCTCTTCACAGGTCAACTCCGGTGTTACGCATGCAGTTTCTCCTCAGTGGACACAGATCAGTCCTGCTTGGAGATCGGTGACAGTACACCCTCTGTCGAGTGCTCCATGCAGTATTGCACAATCGTCAGGCAAGAATTTGTTGTAAGTTTTTTCTCCTTTAAAAATCTACATGCGTTCGGAAATTCGTATGTCCAAGGAAGAAAGGAAGTCATTAAGGGCGAGGCCAAAGGCCGAGCTGCGTATGAGCAAACGATATACTAATCCAAAGAAACTAAGTAACTAATAGCGAGGCCGAAGGCCGAGCTATGTTCAGGTAAACGATAACCCTTCTCGAATAAAGTAAGTAACGAAGGGCGAGGCCGAAGGCCAAATTACGTTCACTTTCATGCATTATTTCGGCCTCGGCGAAGGGCAAAAAATCTGCGTATTTTGGAGTCAGTTTCACAAAAATCGGCTCAGTCATGGAAAATCCATGGGCTCAGTAAATCCGGAGATATCTGCGTGTGACCAAGGGGCAGACAATACCAGATCGATCCCACAAGGCTCCCTTTTTTCGAAAATTTTCGCCGGGACCCTAAAGAGACATACAGACCTAGAAGCGTCGTATTAGATACTAAATAATATTGTCGGTTGTCTTTCAGGATCCAGCCGGAACCATAGCGAGTTTCCTGCGTGGCTGTGACGATGCACCGGACTATCTGAATCACGAGGTCGTCGACTTCAATTTCCGGACCTTTTACAGGGCTTGCACGTCAGATCTTTGTAACATCGGTACGTATGCCGGGTGTCAACTCAACACCACCGGGGCGGGTTTGAAACTTTCCAATTGCCTCGTGTGTTTATAGTGGTCAATTAAGCACATTTATAACTTTCATATGCTTTCATTAGAGGGTTCCGTAGAAAAATCTAATATTTATGTACGCAAGGGTGAGCACACCACTAACACTAAATAAGTACCTAAACAATATCATTATCAAACATTCTTCCTGCGTACGCGTGTGCTACTTTTTTCTTATGCAATCGTCTCTAAAATACATTTTGGCCAGTGTCATGTAATGAGAATACATGGTCATTGCGGTCTATTTATGCGGTCAATTATGAGTATTTATGAGGGAAAAAATTTATTTTAAGTAGTGACACTTGACAGTAGTGTGAAATTAATGGAAAAGTATTTTTATATATATTTATTTAGTGGGATTATATATTATAAATATACAGGGTGTTTCAGGATAGGGTTTCGTAACTTCAGGGTTCGAAAGGGGTCCATATTTGAAGACGAAAAGCTCTGAAACTTTTTTCCAGATTCAGTCATTTTATAGTAAATACTTTTTGGTGAAATCCGTTTCATCGAGCTTTGCTTGGCGGTTAACGTCCACCTTTATTAAATAAAATTAAATGACTAACTTACATGCTTAACTAGTAGAATTGTACTGCATGTAGGTAAATTCAAAAGAAAAAGGGGACTGGACTAGGTGATTGCACTCTCACTGGCAAATCTCACTGTCCATCGAGTTTTTATTACAATTTTCAATTTTTGTATGAAAAAATAAAATAAGTACGGAATTTCGATTTGAGTGGTAAGGATTTTTTTCTTCTAATAATGAGTACTTTCTATTCCTGAAGTTTCTCAAGCCTATCCTGAAACACCCTGTATAATAGCACCAGGTTTCCATCGGCTCGGAAAACTATCAGCCGAGTTTTACAGTGTAAGTACGTGCATTCTAAAATGAAATAGTATCTATTTTACGTAAGTTTTCTATGGAACATTACATGTTTGCACGAAAACTTAAATTTGTCCTTCTTTCAGGTAACGGGATACAATCGGTGGTAGGCGGAAATTTGGACCCTAATCCACAACCTGAGGGACCCAATTTAAGAGTACCTGGGACTGGCGGTGGTGCCAGCCAACTTCAAATAAACATTCTTCTACTCTTCACTTTTATTCTGATTACGCTGTTTATATTTTCAAACGAATGAAATGAAATTAAATGTTTATTTATTTTTTATTAAGTTTACAATATATATTATATACATTTACATAGGTACATAATATATTATGTACAAGCAATGTACAATTTTTTTTATGGAAACTGACACGGTTGTTGGCTACATTATCTGGCTACATCCTGATAACACCTTGGTGAACTAGGTGCCATGTCAGTGCTTCCGTTCGTTGTGCCGGTTACACTGAACTGGACGGAAAACATAAGCTTTCGACCGACCTTTCATTCAGTGTAATTGAAGTACATCGAATAAAGTTTTATGTGGTAATAAAAAAAAATTAGCATAGTTACCTACTTTTAATTACCCTAACAATGTTTTTCTTTTATGGAAATTGACATGTTTGGCTACATCACCTACAACATCCGTGATGTCAGCCCATAACACCGGGTGAACTAGGTGCGATTTCAGTGATTCCCTTCGATCGTGCCGGCTACACTGAACTGGACGGAAAACACAAACTATTTACATAGCCGTTTCGACCGACGTTTCATTCAGTGCGGTGGTATCAACCCGGGCGGGTTGAACCCTACCACCGAGTAAGGTAGGAAGGGAATGGACCTACAGTTTTACGTGGAATCCGAACCACGGTCAGCCTCCAACGGTCGAGCACCCATCCAAGTACTGACCGCGCCCAGCGTTGCTTAACAATCAACAGCAACAGTCGACTGTCTGCACCACTGAGCTATCGAGGCTGACAAAAAACTCTGAAAGTACTTCCGACAAATACGAATTTTGAACGAAATCGGTTGAGCGGTTGAGGCGCAAGGTCGCTGGACCACAGCAGTATGGAAACTACGTACAAAACGATCGAAACGACGCACTCACACACACGCACGCCACAACAAGGCCCCGAAGCGAATGTCGCAAACAATCAGTTGCGGGTGCCGCGTCCGAGTGGTCGTGTTTGTTTTTGTTGCATGCGCCACGGACAGTCCGCGATCTTTTAGAATGCAAAAAAATGTTTACAAACGTTTTTCGACTGTTGTCACTTTATATTAACTTTTGACAAATGTTGACAACTTTTCTCATCTTTTGCCAACTTCTGTCACATTTTGTCAACTTTTATCGACTGTTGTCAACTCTTGTCAACTTTTCTTATCTTTTGCCAACTTCTGTCACCTTTTGTCAACTTTTATCGACTGTTGTCAACTGTTGTCAAGTTTTGTAAACTTTTGAGAACTTTTGTCAACTCTCGGTAACTTATGTCAACTCTTGTCAACTTTTGTCAACTTTTCTCATCTTTTGCCAATTTCTGTCACCTTTTGTCATCTTTTATCGACTGTTGTCAACTCTTGTCAAGTTTTGTAAACTTTTAAGAACTTTTGCCAACTCTCGGTAACTTATGTCAACTCTTGTCAACTTTTCTTATCTTTTGCCAACTTCTGTCACCTTTTGTCAACTTTTATCGACTTTTGTCAACTGTCGGTAACTTATGTCAACTCTTGTCAACTTTTGTCAACTTTTCTCATCTTTTGCCAACTTCTGTCACCTTTTGTCAACTTTTATCGACTGTTGTCAAGTTTTGTAAACTTTTGAGAACTTTTGCCAACTCTCGGTAACTTATAGCAACTCTTGTCAACTTTTGTCAACTTTTCTCATCTTTTGCCAATTTCTGTCACCTTTTGTCATCTTTTATCGACTGTTGTCAACTCTTGTCAAGTTTTTAAACTTTTGAGAACTTTTGCCAACTCTCGGTAACTTATGTCAACTCTTGTCAACTTTTGTCAACTTTTCTTATCTTTTGCCAACTTCTGTCACCTTTTGTCAACTTTTATCGACTTTTGTCAACTGTCGGCAACTTATGTCAACTCTTGTCAACTTTTGTCAACTTTTCTCATCTTTTGCCAACTTCTGTCACCTTTTGTCAACTTTTATCGACTGTTGTCAAGTTTTGTAAACTTTTGAGAACTTTTGCCAACTCTCGGTAACTTATGGCAACTCTTGTCAACTTTTGTCAACTTTTCTTATATTTTGCCAACTTCTGTCACCTTTTGTCAACTTTTATCGACTTTTGTCAACTGTCGGCAACTTATGTCAACTCTTGTCAACTTTTGTCAACTTTTCTCATCTTTTGCCAACTTCTGTCACCTTTTGTCAACTTTTATCGACTGTTGTCAAGTTTTGTAAACTTTTGAGAACTTATGCCAACTCTCGGTAACTTATGGCAACTTTTGTCAACTTTTGTCAACTTTTCTTATATTTTGCCAACTTCTGTCACCTTTTGTCAACTTTTATCGACTGTTGTCAACTCTTGTCAATGTTTGTCAACCTTGGTCAACTTTTGTCAACTTTCGTCAATATTTGTCATCTTTTGTCCACTTTTATCGACTGTTGTCAATGTTTATCAACTTTTGTCAACTTTCGTCAACATTTGTCAACTTTTGTCATCTTTTGTCAACTTTTATCGATTGTTGTCAACTTTTGTCAACTTTGGTCAACCTTGGTCAACTTTTCTCAACTTTCGTCAATATTTGTCAACTTTTGTCATCTTTTGTCAACTTTTATCGACTGTTGTCAACTCTTGTCAATGTTTGTCAACCTTGGTCAACTTTTGTCAACTTTGGTCAACATTTGTCAACTTTTATCGACTGTTGTCAACTCTTGTCAATGTTTGTTAACCTTCGTCGGCTTTTGTCTACTTTTGTCATCTTTTATCAACTTTTATCGACCTGTGTCAACTTTTATCGACTGTTGTCAACTCGTGTCAATGTCAGCCTAACCTTTGTCAACTTTTGTCAACTTTCGTCAACATTTGTCATCTTTGTCAACTTTTATCGACTGTTGTCAACTCTTGTGGTTGTTTCTCAACCTTAGTCAACTTTCGTCAACATTTTGTCATCTTTTGTCAACGTTTGTCAACTTTTGTATACTTTTCTCGACTTTTGTGAACTTATAGCCACTTTCGTCATCTTTTGTCAACTTTTGCCAACTTCTCTCAGCTTTTGTCAGCTTTTATCATATTTTAACCACTGTTCACTTTTGTGAACTTTTGTCAGCTTTCGTTAACAAGGAGTTGATAAAAGTTGACTAGAGTTTACATAAGTTGAATAAAGTTGACAAGAGTTAACGAAAGTTGAAAACTGGACAAAAGATGGAAAAAGTTGACGAAAGTTGACAAACAGCTGACATAAGTTGACAAACGTAGACAAAATATGAAAAAGTTCACAATACTTAGTTGACATTAATTAACAATAGTTGACGAAAGTTGACAAACGTAGACAAGAGTTGACAAAAGTTCACGAAAGCTGACAAAAGTTCATAAAAGTGACAGAACTTGGCAAAAGTTGACAATAGTGGTTAAAAGTTGACAGAAGTTAGTAAAAGTTGACAAAAGATGATGATGGCAAAAGTTGACAACAGTTAGCAAAAGTTGACAAAAGATGACGAAAGTTGACAACAGTCGTTAAAATTTTACAAAAGCTGATAGAAGTTGGCAAAAATTGACAAAAGATGACGAAAGTGGCTATAAGTTAACAAAAGTCGACAAAAGCCATAAAAGTAGACAAACGTTGACGAAAGTTGACAAACGTTGACGAAAGTTGACAAAAGTTGACAAATGTTGACAAAAGTTGACAACAGTCGATAAAAGTTGACAAAAGGTGACAGAAGTTGGCAAAAGATGAGAAAGTTTATAAAAGAGAACGAAAGTGGCTATAATTTCACAAAAATCGAGAAAAATACACAAAAGTTGACAAACGTTGACAAAAGATGACAAAAGTCGACAAATGTTGACGAAAGTTGACAAAAGTAACCAAGGTTGACAAAGATTGACAAGAGTTGACAACAGTCGATAAAAGTTGACAAAAGATGACAAATGTTGACGAAAGTTGACAAAATTTGACCAAGGTTGACAAACATTGACAAGAGTTGATAACAGTCGATGAAAGTTAACAAAAGTTGACAAAAGTTGACAAATGTTGACGAAAGCTCACAAAAGTTTACCAAGGTTGACACACATTGACAAGACTTGACAACAGTCGATAAAAGTTGACAAAATATGACTGAAATTGGCAAAAGATGAGAAAAGTTGACAAACATTTACAATGGTTGACAAGAGCTGACAAAAGTTGTAAACAATTTACAAAAGTTAATAAAAGTTGACAAAAGTCGAGAAAAGTTATATCAATTCATATTTATAGCAACCACGTTTTGAACTTATTATTGATGATTGATTATATTGATTATTTGATCATTACATTACAGAACCTAAATAAATGTTTTAATAAATAATAATTTTACAATTTTACAAAAAAATTTGATTGACATCCCTAACGCTCCAATGGAGCGTAGGTAGGTACTTATTTTAACAAATAGGCCTAGTTTCCATACTGCTTTAGCCATTATGCTGTGGCTGGACGGACACACACACACACACACACACCCTCACACACACACCCGCACACACCCTATACATTTTTTCAAAACCACTTTTTTTGGGATCGTTGAATGATCTAGAGCCCAAATCAGTCGAAATCTCAACTTCGAAATACATACTTACTTCCTTTCTCCTTACAGTCGTTCGAAAGTAAAAGGGTCGCCACGCCACTCGCCATTCGTCATTCACGAGGCCTCAAGAAAAGAATAAGCCAAAATTACCTGACCATGTCACGTGACTCATGTATTTTACATCTGAATGTTCCTCCGAGTCTGAATCGTTATTCGCTACATCATTTGTTTTTTCATCCATAAGCTCTGCTGGTTTAGGGATAGAGTGTAGAATAGAGCGTATGAATTTCTCTATTAATAGAGAAATTCATACGCACCTAATTAGATAATTGAACTTAAGGTCGTTCGTGGGTTCGAGTCCTCGTTGTGCAAATAGTTTTTTAACTTTTTTTGTTTTAGGGTTGTTAGGGTATTAAAATAGGTTAGGTATGGTTATTTTTATTTATAACCATAAAAAACAACGACGTTATTACTTAGTAGTTTGAAACGATTATCTATGTTTTTTTGTTTTTTTTTTTAATTCAAAAAAATAAGGGCAGCTGTCATACAAATGATTTCGATAAGGTCGATTTTCTCAAAAATGGCTGTGGTGAACCATAGACTCTATAGTAAAATGCTAACTGTCTAAAATGTCATGTAATGTATGTGTCATATTCTTTTCCGTTTTACAACATGTATTTTGTTGATTAAAGCCTAATACTAAATAATAGGCAATGTGTTTATTTACGATCACCTCAATTTAATCAACAAAATGGAAAAATATCTCCGACCGGAACGCTTCAACGCGGACCCCAGGGCAGACGCCGACTTGTCCCCTCAGTGGACCCATTGGAAGAAAACCTTCGAAAATTTTCTTCAGTCAGCTGCTTCCGTAGACTCAGGCAAACTCACTGAACACACAAAATATCAACTCCTCGTCAATCATCTCTCGTCCGAAGTTTACAATCATATAAAAGATTGCTCGGATTATCAAGCATGCATTTCGAAGCTGGACGAGTTATTCATAAAGGCTCCAAATGTGGTCATATCTCGTCACAAGCTGGCTAACCGAAAGCAACAAACAGGCGAGACAATCGATCTGTTCCTTCAAGAACTGAAGCTGCTCTCAAAAGATTGCTGTTTTCAATCTGTCACAGCTGAACAGAACGAGAAAGACTACATCAGAGACGCGTTTATATCAGGTCTTGCTTCACCTCTCATTAGACAGCGTCTGCTCGAGAACAGCACCTTGCAGCTAGACGACGCGCATAGTCAAGCCAGAGCTTTAGAACTAGCTCAACTCCACAACCAGACCTATGAGCACCGAGAACTTAACATCAACGCAGTTCCTGCTTCTAGTTCTGGCTCTCGTGACGGCCAAAGCTGCTACTTCTGCGGGCATAAAAAACACGGTCGCAAAGATTGTCCTGCATCCAATGTGACATGCACAAAATGTCAGAAAAGGGGACATTTTGCTAAAGTTTGCCGCAGTAAGCTGAACAGAACGGCCGCTATTCGAACATCTATCGCCATCGATAGCGATAACGAGAGCAATGTGCATACAACTACATGCGTAATATCAGCTACAGGCTTAAGTAAGGCTATAACATCTATATACATAAACGGCATACCGGCAAAAGCATTGATAGACTCGGGTAGCATACCGAGTTGCATCGATAGTCGTTTTGTCCATAAACATAACATACAGACTACTCCTTGCAACCAACGTGTATCAATGGCATCTTCAATGTTCGCCATGGACATAGACACGCTCTGCACTGTGGATGTACGAATCCAAGGCGACACGACTACAGCAGACTTATTTGTCATGAAAAATTTATGTTTCGATGCCATAGTAGGCAAAAACGTACTAGATATGTACTCGGCAGTTGAAATATACTACGGCGGCCCTCGACCACCATTGAAAATCTGCGCCCTCATTGAAGCCAGCATCGATCAGGTGAGCATATTTCCAAATATCGCCCCAAACTGTAAGCCGATAGCGACTCGATCTAGAAAACATAGTAGTGAGAATATGCAATTCATAGAAGCTGAAATAAAGAAACTACTTTCAGATAAAATAATAGAAGAAAGCGTCTCTCCGTGGCGAGCGCAGGTACTCGTTACGAAAAATGAAAACCACAAGAAACGTATGTGTATTGACTACTCTCAAACTATCAACAGGTACACCCAGTTGGATGCTTATCCTCTGCCTTCAATCGAATCAATCGTAGCGAAAGTCTCGAAAAATAGAGTGTTCAGCAAAATTGATCTTAAAAGCGCATACCACCAAATTCCGATACTGAAAAAGGAACGACCATATACAGCATTTGAAGCCTGCGGTAATTTATATCAATTTTGCAGAGTCCCATTCGGAGTGACAAATGGTGTCTCAGCTTTTCAAAGGGTGATCGACAACATCGTTAGAAAAGAAGATTTAAAACGAATTTTTCCATATCTCGATGACATCACTGTCTGTGGAGTCGACCAAAGCGATCACGATCGGAACTTGAATGCATTTCTGAGCGCCTGTAAAAAATATAATCTGACTCTAAATGAACAGAAAAGCATATTCTCTATTAAAAACATAAACATACTGGGCTATAATATTTGTGACGGAGTAATAAAACCAGACCCAGATCGTCTACGCCCTCTCACAGAACTTCCAGTTCCAACTAATATTGCATCTCTTCGTAGAGTAATGGGAATGCTCGCTCACTACGCTAAATGGTTACCTAATTTCTCGAAAAAAATACACCCTCTAGTACAATCAAGATGTTTCCCCTTAACGTCTGAGGCGATCGAATCATTTAATGCATTTTAATGTGAAATAGCAAAATCAGCACTTCAATCCATTGATGACTCCGCTCTATTCACGGTCGAAACGGACGCATCAGATTTTGCAATCGCTTCAACACTTTCACAAGAAGGACGACCTGTAGCATTTTTTTCGAGAACGCTGTCAGAGAGCGAACGACGGCATGCAGCAATCGAGAAAGAGGCATATGCTATTGTTGAATCGTTGCGAAAATGGAAATCTTTCCTAATAGGAAGGCCTTTTCGCTTAATCACGGATCAAAAATCAATTTCCTACATGTTTGACCAACATCATGCTAGCAAAATTAAAAACGATAAAATTCAACGCTGGCGACTAGAGCTATCTTGCTTTAATTATGAAATCATATACAGACCAGGACGAGAGAATGTGGTGGCTGATACTCTGTCACGAGTCACTCAAGCGGCTGCTATACAAACGAAGAATAAGCTGTATGAGATACATGAAAACCTATGCCATCCAGGAGTGACCAGAATGGCACATTTTGTAAGGACTAAGAATCTTCCATATACTATAGAAGAGATAAGGAAAATGACAGCATCATGCTCAATATGTGCAGAAATCAAACCACGATTTTACAGAGGTCAAGGTACTCTCATTAAAGCGACGTCTGCTCTCGAGAGAGTATCCATAGACTTTAAAGGTCCTATGCCATCTGCAACTCAAAATCGGTATATACTAACAGTAATTGATGAATATTCCCGATTTCCATTTGCTTTCGCTTGTGCTGACATGAGTTCTGCAACTGTTAAGAATTGCCTAAACGAACTATTCTCCACATTTGGATTGCCTTCATATGTACATTCTGATCGAGGCACATCATTCCTCAGCGGAGAACTGAAGGAATATCTGCATGACAGAGGAGTAGCCACAAGTGCCACGACTGCATACAATCCTCGAGGCAATGGGCAAACGGAAAGATACAACGGTATAATATGGCAAACCGTACAGCTCACTCTTAGGTCGAGAAAACTGTCAACAGAGAAGTGGGAATATGCCTTATCACAGGCTCTTCATGCTATTAGATCCCTTCTATGTACTGCCACGAATACAACTCCTCATGAACGAATGTTTAATCATCCACGTCGCTCGGCCTGTGGTAAATCGGTTCCTTCATGGCTCAGTTACCCAGGACCGGTTCTAATGAAGAAATGTGTAAGGGCCAGTAAATATGACCCAATTGTGGAAGAAGTAGAGCTTCTTGAGGCAAATCCGGAATACTCTCTAGTTCGTATGACTGATGGAAGAGAAACCACAGTGTCGAACCGCCACTTGGCTCCACGTGGCAAAGTGATCGGCGATGAAGAAGATACGCCTTCTGGAGATTCCGAACAGGATGCTCGAAACCCCGGTGAACCGGATCCAGGAGAAACCGCACCTCCTGAAGATAACGAATCAAGACGTTCGGAAAGGATACGACATCCTCCGGCCTACCTTGCAGACTACGTCACCAATGACTAGTGAACTTCTCATACATGGGGAGAATGTGGTGAACCATAGACTCTATAGTAAAATGCTAACTGTCTAAAATGTCATGTAATGTATGTGTCATATTCTTTTCCGTTTTACAACATGTATTTTGTTGATTAAAGCCTAATACTAAATAATAGGCAATGTGTTTATTTACGATCACCTCAATGGCTAACGATTTTTATTATATTTTCCACATAGAAACCCTATTACTAGTCTAAAAAGATACCATTAACTGCAAAAGTATTGGGCCCGATGCCAGCCTGATCCTTTCTTGAAGGGCTCGTGAACTGAACTGTCGTGTTGACACTTGACTTTGACGTTGCCATCCAACCAAATTACAAAATTTTGATGGGAGAAAGAAAATCATTTTTTGTTTGTACTTGGGAGTAGTTGGGAGGGACTCCTCCTAATCCCAAGTCCCAACTAATTGGGAGCAAAAACGTAGTGATAGTGATTACTTTGAATCTTTCTCTGTGGTTGGGTGGGAATAGCCATCCATCGTCCACCATCATTCCATCCATCCCATCAAGATTTATGAACGAAGTAGGTTTTTACGGCGTCTGGAGGCGGAGTAGAGCCAGTAGGATGTGAGAGGAGCGGCGGTCACCAGATGCGGAGTCCGGGATGTCGTCGCCCATTCGCGGCCGCGACAAGCTGTCCTTGCGGAAGCGGCTGTTCGTAAAGAAGTCAACTCGCGTCGGTTGCGCCGACAACGACTCCTCGGATGAGGTCCCTTCACGGCCGCTGTCCCCATCGCCGACGGCGTCGGACGATCCGTTCCTGGCGCGCGCTACCGCCGCTGAATCACCCGACGCGCCCGCGGAAGACTCCCGTCGTCAATGCTTCAAGAAATGTCGCCCGCAGAGTTTGATAGAGTGTCACAAGCGCGAGAAACACGAGGCACTGGAGCGAGCCGGTGCTGGCTCTGCTAACTGCGTGTACGACGTCCCAGTAGCGACAGTTCACTTCCCCCGCGACGTCGACCTGCGCAAATACAGTTCCCTAGACCATGCAGACTCCTTCGACAAGTGCAAGAGCAAGATGTTCGTGAAGAGGCTGTCGGCCGATCATCTCATCTCCAGTGACACGAGACCGATCTCGCGCACAACCTCGCCGGAGAACGATAGGAGCTGCTCTCTGGACCGTAAGAACAGGTAGCTTTAAATATACTACCAGTGTAGTACATTAATTGGTCTATAGCAAGCTGTACCTACAAGAGCAACATTGGATGTGCATGAACTGCAGTGACAGCCGATTTCACACCCGAGGAGGTGCCAGTCCGGTTTGAAGGCTAACTTAAGTCGCCGGAAAGGCTATTAACTTGCTATCTCCAGATCCGTGTGGATTGTAGGACCATGGAAATATATTCCCTGGAAGCCCATAACACGGATTGTCATGGCAACAATACTATTTTGTGTAAACAAAATATCCAACCAACCATTTGTTCAAGCACTTATGTACTTGGTTGCTCAAACATACATAGTAAAGTCTCACATCACCATGGAATGTCATCCAAAGTGTAGATATACAGTTGGCTCTAAACTAAAACTGAAGTTACACATTTTGATTAAGAGCTTAACAAGTACACCACACACACCTGGGCACGGTCCGTAAATGTATGTTCCGCTCGACTGTTGGAGACTGACCGTGATTCGAATGCCACGTATTGTAGGTTCCTTCCCTTCTTACCTTACTAAAACCTACCTACTACTTTTAGGTGGTAGGGTTTAACCCGCCCGGGTTGGTACCACCGCACTGAATGAAAGGTTGATTAAATCGGTTATGTAAATAGTTTGTGTTTTCCGTTAATTATATACCTAGATGTTTTTTGTTTTCAATAGACTCACACACACTTAAGCATGTATCAGCTAAAATGCATTCATTTAGGCAAGCTGCTATTGAAAAAGCAACCTTACTGCTTCAGTATAAGTAACAAAATGTGTGCTTCAGCAGGGGTAAGAATAGTATCACTCGTTCGTCGTCGCGGGCCGGCAGCACGGACAGCCTGGCTCGACACTCGCTGCTCGCTGCACAAGTACTCAGGCTTATTCCCACTCAGGAGGCCCGCGAGAGGTAAACATCAACTGCATGTACCTACACGGCCGGACTGACTAATAGGCGAAACATTTCCATTTCACCATAAACAACACACAATCTTAAGAACATTTCATTGATGCAAATGCATATTCTGTGTGGATCATTCATCCATTTTTTTTTTACACGGCAACCTGGGTATCTAAATCAAGTTCATAAGTAGCTCAATGGTGTAGTTATATATATATTTTTTTTTTTCACTTATTCGGTTCACTTATTTATTGGTCAATATATTCTTGTTTTTCTACATTTAAAGTAGGGCTTTAACAGCTTAGTGACTGTGCCAGGGTCGTTTCTTTTTTTTTCCTTAAATTCCTAGGTCCGCTCGGAACCTTATTGGCCCTTGCTCTACATGCACAAAAGAAAAATACACACAATTTTCTGAACTCAAATAACTGATGAATAAGTGATATTTACATATATGCATAAACAGAGCAGGTGCATGGAATCTTGGTTATATGCACGCAACACACGATAATAAATTGTTATTTATCACGCAATATGCACGCACCGTCACATTATATATTATGTACATACGAAGCAAAAATGTTAATATAATTTTGTCAACATTAATATTAACTAATACGGTTACAGAAATTTCCTGTACGGGCGGCTAGCATCGAACTCATTGCTCGGAGCAGCAGAATTGGAGCATGTATTCCCTGAAAGAGAAGTCAGGATATTTGTCGGAACATGGAATATGAACGGCCAAGCCCCACCCAGGTGATAAAATCTTGCTACTTTCTAAATTTCATTAAAACTCTTTACAGATATTTATTTAGTGTGGAAACTTAACTATAGGTACTACTATGCGATGAACTCTTTCATCACCATAAATAGACAAAATTAGGTATATAATTTAACCATTCTGAGGTGTTATTCTCAGCATGTATTTGAATTTTGATTTATCAATCCATCAGTGTTGTGGGTTAAACCAATCTTCACAGATAAAACAACTCGTCGCGCCGTGCTAATAGAATGGGTGGGTACAAAAATTATAATTGACTTGTGCAATTACTTGTATTATGGACTGGATCATCAATAAAAAAAAAAAAGGTTGTCTGTAAAGTTGGTTTACGGACGATAGATTTACGTGATGATGTCATAAAGTAAATCAGTTCAATGTAAAATTTATTTAAGTACATGATAAAGATGTGATAATAACTAATAAAAAATATGAGAAAATAACGACTATTAATTTTTGTTAAAACCTACATAACGCCATCTACATGTTCAACGTTGCAACAATTACCTAACTGCTAAATCAAGTATACCGCTGGCTGAAGTATTTAATTTAATATTGACACTAGATGTGGACGCTAGATGTCGCTCCATGAAATTTGCTCCATGAAATTCACATACTGTTGAGAAAATTTGCAGCGATATGTACACGGTCGATAGCCCGCGTGGATAACAAGTCTGGTCAGTGATGGTGGCAGGGACCGCGGGTTCGAGGCTCGCAAAAGACGGAGAAATATATTTTGTATTTCCTACTATATGCCTATGCCTCTCTATCGCGCTCTCGCTTGCACACACAGGTTTAGATGGAACGTTACACTTCTTCGTGCGTGCAGCCGGTGTTCATCAATTTATAAGACGTGACATTATCACATGAAAAAAAAATCTCCTCTCCGTGCTCCATCTGTCATCAGCTTTATAGCCTTTATCAGATTTGTTGCATGTAATTTTCCTTTTGGAAGCTGCTGTCCATCAACTACAGCTTCAACTTTAATTGTGCAGCAATAGGATCATCAATAAATAGACCGGGACTGTTACTACAACATACTGGCACTCCATATGGACATCAAAACATTTGTTGTGAAATTTTAATTTATTTTATTTATTAGAGATCCTCCCTCTTTGCCTCTAGCCACTAAATGGTTTAAAATATCTTATTGAAGTTTTTTTATTGTATTTGAATGTTTCAGAGAGTTAAACGACTTTGTGTTTCCAAGCGGTGTAAAGCATGTGCCGGATATTTTCGCCATCGGCACCCAGGAGTCCTACTCGGAGAGAACGGAGTGGGAGATCAGTCTGCAGGAGGTGCTCGGTCCCTCGCACCTACTCCTCCACTCCACTAACTTAGGTGAATAATATACCACATGTAATAATTTAACACCAACATTTCTACTTTTTAACCGACTTCAAAAAAAGGAGAAGGTTCTCAATTCGTGAGAAATTTTTTTTTTATGTATGATTAGCGATAATTCTTTACCACATGGACCGGTTTCGATGATTCTTTTTTTATTAGAAAGGATTCTTTTTTTATTAAAAAACCATATAAATTTGGTTCAGTTCTGATGATAGGATCCATGAGAAAATCATCAAACTCTTAAATTTTCATAAGCATGTGCATGACAAATGGGCGAATATTTGATGATTCTTTTTACCACCAGGATCCTGATCGGGACTTGGGTCTCAGAAAATTTGCTAAAGGTACCGATGAATATATAATGGGGACCGCTGATCTAGAATATCCTGTACCCACACATACAAAAGAGATATGTACGTACAAATATTGTGATTGTGAAGATACTTGTACATTGTTTCAGGCACACTACACCTCAGCCTTTTTATAAGACGGGATCTAATATGGTTCTGCTCTCTGCCTGAAGATGCAAACTTGTCCGTCCGCCCCGGCACCGCCTTCCGAACGAAAGGAGCCGTCGCAATATCGTTCGCGCTGTTCGGATCAACGTTTTTATTTGTCACAGCACATCTGACAGCCCATCAGGAGAAAGTTAAAGAAAGAGTATCCGATATAAAGAGGATAATACGTTCCTTAGATCTACCGAAGAATATTCCATGCAAACATAAAAGCAAAGGTTATTTCCTTTAAATGTTTTAATAATATTTAATTAAGCTAGCCACCTCTTACCTTAGCAGAGCCCCTCCGCAGCCATTCAGTATATAAATTTACTTGCTTGATAGTTCTCTTGTTCTAATATTTTGCAAGACATGGTGTTCGGTGTTGTGCTGTAATTTACTTGAGTTCATACAGTACGCACCGATTATTCTGTTTACCTCGATTGTCGAGATGGAGCTTGATGGCATGTATGTGCATTTACGGAAAAATCAAAATATATATATGATCAAAGGCACAACAGACATAAACAATGAGATGTCATCACGTGCGGGTGTTGCAGGAGACATAGTCAACCATGTCCATAATAAAACACATTTATTTTTTCATTTACAGATGTGACGAATAATTTCGACTACGTCTTCTGGTGCGGGGACTTGAACTTCAGACTTGGGGAGCCGCGAGCGGCCGTCCTGCGCTGGATCGAACAGACCAAAGTATGCATATAAAATGAACATTTTACTTACTATGCTCTAAGTTGTAATTATGACACATGAACTAAAACTTTTCCATTTTGTTGTGCGAAACCAAAATAAAATATAAAATTCCACGTGCATCTTTTGCGCTTGCAGTGAAATTGTCAAATAGACACACTTTAACAACAATCTGTCACAGCTCAACATCTACACTATATTGCAGTTTTGGAATATGAAAACGCGCATGCTCCGCTGCGCACCGCCACCGCAATCGCCTGTTAGTAAGAAGGAGGTTGAGCGTCTCGCATTCCCTGCATTCTTTCGAAGTGAACGCTTGAGGAAACCGCACTATATCAACTTGTCTGATAACCTGATAGCTTTTGCCACCGAAATTCACTTCAAAAACTTTTAAAATATAATATAGGTACGTGCAGACTGAGCTTTGTCCTCTACGCTTGTCTTCGCTAAACACATTCAATGACTTCACGGAACACATCCAAGCCCATTCCAAACCGGTGGACCTGTCAGTCGAGTACGAGATCAGCAATTGGAAAATCTTGTTCTCTTACAAAACGCTAGATGTTTCGCCTGCGTTGACTAGGATGTGGAGCCCAACTAGCCCCGTGCTCGTCTTCTCTCTTTGTATAAGGCTTCCAGCGCGGCCCGCGGAGCTCTCTCCATGTAGGACTGACTGACAGTGCCATAGAGGACAGTGTACAATATTTAGAATTACATATTTTGGGTGCACGGACTTGTAGTTCATATTGTACAGTTCCCACTGCCGCCGCATCTCCCGCACGGCCTGTTGCACGCGGACCAACTGACTGCGGTGCTAGCAGACGGAGCTGCTTTCCGCGACTTCCGCGAGGCTCCCATCACCTTCCCACCCACTTACAAGGTGTGTTGACTGTTGACCCATCACCATTAGTCTGTTCTAAACATAACTTGATTAAGCATAATTCAAGACCTTGATTGTTAGACTTTTTTATGAATAATACAATGAAAATCAGTGACAGTGGCATGTAGTGGCATTTGAAGGCATGTCTTGGCATTTGAAGGCATGTTATAGCATTTGAAAGCATGTTCTGTAAATTTCTGTGTGTTCAAGTCACTGGAACACTGCACTAATTCACATAGATCTTTCCTATATACAGTACGACCCTGGGAGCCAACAGTTCGACACTTCCAGCAAACAGCGTGCACCCGCATACACAGATCGAATACTCTTCAAGACTAAGTCCATGTCCGTCAGCAATAACTCTGCTTTATCAGGTCAGTACTTATCAATACACACAGGTTCTGTATGGAGTTTTGATGAAATTTTTCTTCCAATCCTTTATCTACATTACAATGTCGATTACTAATGGTGTTTAAGCTATCTTGTGTCACGGCACGTTTGATTCAATTCAATCGTTAACGTAGAAATGTCTTCTCGTCCTCGACAGTAGATTGAACAACTCGACCCATAGAAAGAAATCCAAGGGGGAAGCCAACAGGTTTTGTTTCAGATCAAAACCCATCACAATGTAGCGTTGGCACATTTTCTCTTTCCTGATGCTTCCAATTCTGCTTTTAAAGCTCTTTCCTTATCGTGTTCGTGTATTTTCTATGTTATTGTATTTGTTAAGTCATTTGTTGTATTAATTAGGATTAAGGCGAAGTAGCAGTGTGCCGGTGCAACAAGGCCTCAAGTGTGCCGCGTACAACTCCGTGTCCTCGGTGTGCACCAGCGATCACAAGCCCGTGTGGGCTCTGTTCACCGCTTCCCTCCGACCGGGCACCGATGTGTATGTACAATTTGGTTTTACAGTTGTGATATTAAGCTATTTACAAATGAAAATAAAGATAGAAACACGCCATCGTGCGGTGGAGTGCCATGACGCAGTGTCGTGTAGCAGATCCGATGATTCCGTTCAGCGCCAGAGCGTAACACCCCCCTCCACTGGGCCGCAGGCATATCACACCACACCGCGATGACGTGATTCTACAACCCGCCCCGCGCCACTGGCGCGGATAGCAGCGCACGGTGCACGCGGTTCCAAAGATTATAAGAATGAAAGCCAAATCTATTAATGAAATGCTGTATCCATTTTTTGTTCCATTGAATAATTAAATGATTTTTTTAACTTGGTTATACATTCTGAAGTACTTCAAAAAATCTAACTTGATCGGCCTCTAGTTCTTGAACAAGACTGGGATAATCCACCAGCTTCTCTCCAGCGGTTTATGTAATGAATCTAAAATAGTTGTCCCTTCCTTTGCCGTCTAGTAAATTCACACATTAATAACATCTTGAGATCATCTTTGAAATCACTGTTAGAATCACTAGAACACTCGAATACATTTTAAGCACTAACATTCTTTCATGCTGTTGTGGAAATGAAAGCCTGTCGCGCCAGAAGGACTCCCGACATGAAACAACGATGTGCACACGCGTCACACCACTACACGCCACAACACGACGATGTGTTTCCACCTTCTTCTTCTTTTTTTAAATAGTGGCAACCAAACGAAATATTTTTATTATTTACGCCAGTGGCGCCATCTATGATATATAAGCTAATTACAATGAGGGGGTGGGCTGCATACGTACTGTGGACTTCACCTCCGGAGTCTCCGCGCCCATACACCTTATACATTCCAACACACACACTCAGCATTGTCGCATTCCTAGTACTCGCCACGAACGTGACTTCTGTATAACAATCTCAGCAAATATTGAAGTTTTTTTTTTTTTTATGGAAACTGACACGGTTGGCTACATCACCTGCAACATCCATGATGTCAGCCCATAACACCGGGTGAACTTGGTGCCACGTCAGTGCTTCCCTTCGATCGTTGAAATATGTTCGCAGAGTACCGCTAGCTGCCGGTCTATTCAACAGAGAGGTTTACTTGGAGGGAATCAAGCGTAGGGCGGCCATCTTGGATCATGAGCCCGGAACATCAGCTATTTGCAGTGTGCAGTAATTTAATCAATGTGATTCTAAACGGTAAGACAGGAAATGGTATAGTTTTATTTTTTCATCGTTTTTAGGAAACCTGATATGGGTTGGTGATATTACCTGCTACACACGTGATGTCTACATGACACCCGCTCAGGTCCATAAGGTCCTATATGTCAGAATGGCCGGAGTATCTATCGAAACTCGGTGCTGTGTCACTGCTATGGCTTGGTTGTGCCGTTTTCAGTGAACTGGACTCAAAATACTTTTCATAGCCGTTTGGACCAACCTTCATTCAGTGAGGTGGTACCAATGCGGACAGGTTTAACTCTACCAGCTAGAAGCTGGTTTGGTTATTAATTATTAGGAAACATACCCATACCACGTGACCCATTTGGTCGAACGTGGACATCAAAATACCACGCTGGGTCACAGGGGTATTCACCCTGTCACATGGTATTTAAAAAGATAAAAACGCAGCGGTGGTCTGACACTAAAACAATCAATTTGGTGGCGTGAAGTGTCACGGCGAGGCAGCCGCTTCGCTTCTCTCGACTGGCAACGCGGTGAGCGGACGGGTGTGCGGCGAGTGGACAAGCGTGCTGGCGAGCAGGCAGAAGAACGGAAGGCCGGGCGCGGCGCGCGATTGAAAATACAACCGTTAATGCTTAATCCACAAAATACATTAAAAATCAGCAAAAGTTACCTATATTCGATCACATGGTATGGGTACGTTCCCCTACTCATATTTAATAAGAATTTAATTAATTGTTTGTTTTCAGGGTTGCTGTTCAACGCGAACAAGAGCTTAAACAGTTGTTTAATGACTGTTGTTTATAACACTGTAAATGTTAAGATTTGGTTCTACGGCTGTCATATTTTTGAAATAAGAACGCCTTGAGCCATTAGTCAAAAACAAATGTTCATAATTGTGCAATACCAAAACATTGTCTAGTCAAGATTTTGTCAAATTTGTTTTTATTTTTCATGATACAATAAAATATGTACAAACAAATATACAAGTCTAATTACATTTGTAAGTGTTATCTACTAAGATATCAGCGATATTAAGTCTCGGAATATTATTATATTAACAAATAAGTAATACAATTCTGTGCAATGTATTCTGTAAGTATGTGGAATTTTTGTAAAGCAACGCTAACCAAAATGCAGTGAATCAATTTCTCAGCTTTACATACCTGCACTGAATAATGATACATGCCTGTACTTACAGTCAGTCAGTCAGTACTGACTGTACATAATCAAAGAAGTACACTGTGTTTTAATTAGTGATATGGCTATCCGCAAGAATATCACAGGAGCGGGGAGGCTGCTGCCCTTACGTCAGTAAGGGCAGCGGCAGCGGGTGGGGTGTATAGGTATACAGCGTGTACCAATCACTGCCGGCGCGCGTGGGGCTTAGAAATTCAGAAAGAGCAAGGTTACCTCTTCGTCTTCTGGTTTTATTCTTGTGATCAGAATGCAGGCATTTACTGAACATTACATTTGCAGCGGATAGGATGCAATGGCAATTTAGTAATTTAGTAGCAACTGCTGTCAGTTGAAATTTCTGTTTTGAAAAATAATTAAATATCTATTGTAGGTAATTTAATTTGTACTTGCTCTAGTTATGCAGGTTTAACTTTGTCAGATTGTGTTATAAGTATCGAATATCGACAACCAAACAACTAAGGATATTTCATGCAAAAATGTGGTGACGCTGAGAACGTCAGTTCCTCGTGTATACTTAAGTACAACATAGGAAGGGGAGGACAGCAGCGACACGGGCGCAATGTTTGTCCTATGTGACTGCTCTCCCGCGAAGCTGTGAAGCCCCAGTGGCCAAATGTTTTCTAGTTCTTGATCTAGTAGTCGGTTCTCAAAGTGGAGGATTTATCACAACCTTGCCACACTCCTAACTTGCTGCTTACCACGAAAACATAAAATGTGACGAGCGAACACCAATGTTTGCCATATTGTTGTGTTAATTCAGTGCAAAAACATTGCTCTTGTCGCCAGAAATTGCAATAACACTCTCCTACTATTATACAATTAAAATGGTCTGTCTCTACCATTGTTAAAACTTGTGGGGCATTTCTCGACCTGGATTTTCGCATGCGATAGCTCACGAACTGACTTATTGTATACGCAAACAAGCCGCAATTTCGGTTGCCAAGTTGCCCAAATTGCAACATATCACTAAATCTGGTAAACATAAAGAGATGTAACCTTTGAGATCGGACTATATAATATATTGTTCTGTTTAGTATTAAAATCTTATATTTCACGCCTTATACTGTGCTAGCGTAGCCGTCTCCACTAAATGTTTTGAACATTTACAATTTACTATGACTGTGATGTACTAGTGCTAGTCTAAGTCAATAAATTATTTCCAGTCAATGTAAGTAGCCCTAGCACAATTTGGTTACTTAAATTAGGGCCTATGATCAACAAACTACTGGAATTTATTCTTCAAAAATTCCTATTCAAAAGTTATCTTACCAACACAACTTTTGAATAGAATAGCAACCAGACAGAAAAACTAAAGTTGATTTTTTAATGTAATACACCTCTACATCGTACGAGTATGTATGTTCACTGTTCAATATTTACTACCAAATGTGTGTACGCATCAAAATTAGCAAAATTATCTTTGAACCCAAGCGGGTGGGTCTGTCAAATTTATGAACAATTTGATGACAGATGTTGGTTGGACATATATTTCTTATAAAGGAATAAATAACCAAATATAGGTATGTAATTATGGTATTAGTGAGAAAATAGTCATCATTCCATTATTTTTGTAACAAAATTCATGGGTTTTTTCTTTTTTGTGGTATCATTTTAATACCTAATTTTAATTGTTTTATTATTCCTATTTTGTTTTGTTTATAATATATTTAAGTATTTTGTCAATTACCTAAGTGTATGCGATCAGGGTTTGTTGGATTTTTAAAGAAGACTTTACAATGTAGAAATTTTCAAAGAATACTTGTGCTCTATCGTTCCAACTTTTGGACAAAACATATAACCACGATTTAGTTATTTCACGTATGTAATTAGGAAATATTAAAATTTTAATAGAAAACAATACATTATAAGAAAACGGCCATATTGAAAGATGACACAAATGTACCTATATTTTAATTTAATGATCTAGCTAATGGGAAGCGACATCCAACGTCGACCACGACAGCTGCCTTAACTTTTGCACAATGCTTTTTTTTCTTCTCAGCTAGATATAGGGTGAAGTTTGATGGAAGTAATACATTGAAAACGTGTGGAAGTATGACAAGTAACATAGTAGGTTTAAGAATGGAAAAGCAGGTTTGTTTGAAAATCTGTATTAAAGTAAAACAAATCCAACAGTGGTTAGATTGTTTGTTATCATTCAACACCACGAACAAAGCCATCATGAAAGCGTGAAAAGACCACTTTCTTCGTGTAATAATATATATTCAACCTACGGACGTAATTTACAATGATCTTTATGTGGTTTGAGTACAACAGAATGATCCAATAATGTACTCAGACTGTACTGAATTGTTCTAAAATATATGTCGAAAATGTAAATCTAATAAGACCACCTCGTTTCTCTCTGAGACGGAAATGATGGTTAAGGTGGGAAGGGGCCAGGGGACACATAGGTTGTGTGGTGTGTAATTATCTAGTCTTATATACGGCATACCTTAAATAAAATTTGGACAGGAAATATAAGATTCTGTATTATTATTAGGGATGTAACCACAGGATGTAACGATACATGAATTTGCCGATACGATACCGATACCGATTTTTGTAGTAAATAATCGGCGATACCGATACCGATACCGATATTGATCGTTTAGTAGATAATAAATCAAATAATGAAATAAATAATCAAGTATATACCTCGAGCATTTGTTTGTCTTTATTATGCACAAGCTGTACCCGCGGCTCCGCCCGCTCTCATATTTCACTTCACTGCTAACCTCATAAGCTATTTAGCGTGATAGTAAGTAGCCTATAGTTGATGGGAAGAATCAAGCTATCCGTAGAATTTTGTTTTATTAAAATCGGTTCAGTGGTTCTCGAGTTATAAGCGGACAGACAGACATACACTCAGACACTCAGACACTCACGACAGAAAGCAGACGTTGGATTTTATTATAGGTAAGGATAATACTTACCTATATTTAACAGAGACTCAACCTTGGGATAGGAAGTGTAAAAAATAAAGTAAATAAAAATGTCCATCAACATTCAAAGTAAATATTTATTATTATGAATGAATTATTATCAAGCAATCAAAGTGTTAATTAAGAAAGTAATTAAGTATCATTACAAATAGTAATATTAAAAAACAAATGACAAAGAGTTTTTTTTGACAGTTTGTCTGGTACAAGCTTCCACATGAAATAGTCTGCTTAACCTCTGCGACGGAGCGACAATGTAGCGCGAGCGTCGTTCCCTGCGCTTTTCGAATAGTTTGATATCGGCTTGTATGTATCGGCGATACCGATATATCGGTATCGATATCGTTACATCCCTAATTATTATTATTATTATAGCCTGATGTGCTGTCACAAATTTTTGTTTCAACAATAGGTAAGTGGTTTAAAACTCTACAGCGCACCTATGTATATATTTCTAATACTTAAAAGTATACAAATCCTCGAAAACTAAAATAATATCTTTATTAAATATAATATACAGAATTCTCTATTTTCAGTCCATGTGTTTCCATTGTGATGATGATATTATTTCTAGTACCTGTTTTTATTTTAGCACAAAGAATTTGTTTGTTTTTATTGTAGCACCTTGGTTCAGTATTTTGCATATATTGATTACATAGATATTGCATATTTTAATTAATATATATCATAATATAAATTAATTCATTATTAATAATTAAGTTGAGATGAAATAAATAATGTATGTAGTGTGATGAAGTAGAAAAATAATATGTCTTGTTTAGGAACAAGTGTGTATTCAAGATGTTAAAATACATCTCGTGAACATGTGTAACCTATTCTGGGATTGCACCGTTTCGTTCTAGAACGCATACATACAAAGTACTTTATAAAATACGCACAACTCTAAAATTTATTCGAACATGATAGTTTATTTTGTTCTTAGGAAGCATTTTATGTAGATGTCATATCTGAATTTACTTGTATCAAATTCTTAATCAGTATTAATCTATCTAAAATGTGTCTTCCATATATTTCAATGTCTAGTGACTGAAATTAATTTGGTTTTACTATAGACATATTCTATTGTGGTTTCCATTTCTATACAAAACTTATGTTAGATTTGAAGTTCGATTTGTATTTTTACAACATACAGAGTGTTCACAGTTATTTTACCTGTGACACATGTCATTGTATCTTCCTCTAGGTTGGCACCACTTGCTGTCACTAGTACTACTACGGTCGTAAAAAGGGTTACTTGCTATTAATATTTTACCCATAGTAGTGGAAATTATGTATGAGTACCTGTTGTACCTTGTAGTGATAAGTCCACCTGCATTTCTTGTTTCTTGTTGTGTACTGTTCTTCTTTCAATTTGTGTGCAATAAAGAGTTTCTATTATATTCTATTCTAAAAATATATTCAAATATTTCGTACAGGGAAATAGTACGAACCAATTATGGCAACACAGAGCTCAAGTTAGCCAACTTGATGGCTAGTGGTAAAATAACTGTGAACGGTCTTTAATAACAGTTTGGATAAACTACAGTGCGACAAGCCTTGAAATAAGCGTGGCTGACAGCGGAACTAACGCCGTCAGTGTTGCCAAATGACCGTCTCGCATTTCACCCATTCACGCGTACGTTAGTATCTCTTCTTAGTCTGTGGTGTTGTTAGCAGAAATCGAAGTATATCTGTTATTTTATTAGTGAGCTAGTCTTCCTAAAATTCAATACATAAAATTAAAAATAAGTAAGTACCTACCCACCTTGAAATGAAATGAAATGAGTGTTTATTTGTCGCTAGTTTAACAAGTACATAATATGGCACATCAACAAAATGGCGCCAAATTGGGCCCAACTCAGCATATGCAATTGGAGACAACGAATTTGTCTATTGCGCTGATTTGCAGTTGGACCTTATAGGTACTATACATACATTTGATTTTGCAGCGATATTTTCCGCTAGTGTAAGGACATTTTCAAAATGGACAACCCTAATGCTGGGGCAGCGCCCTCGCACAAACGTCATCCACGTTAATTTCAAGCCTTGTCGCACTATACAGATGCACAATAACTAATAACCAAAGAACAGAAATAAGTAAACGTGTCAATGTAGAATGTGTATGAACTTTTTGAAAAACTTATTACTTATCACCTTAAAGACATTTTTATTAAATAATTTATTACTGTAAGAACACTACATTATGTACCTACTAATATTACAAGAGAGAACAAAGAAATTATGGAATAGAAAGGAGAATTTGTCAAAATAAGACCACAATGTTACATAGGGCCCAATAGCAGTGAAGGCAGAAACAAAGTTTAGGTTGTGTTAGAAGCATAAGGCCACATAAGGAGTCTTTCATCAATTAAATTGTGAAATATTAAAGTATAAATCATGAAAAATAGTGGGAAATGTTGGTATACCAAGTGATTATTTCCTTTCTGATTCACAAAATGTGCAACCTTTTTCTTTGTTTGTTTATCCTGCAATTATTGCATAACTGCAGAGACAAGAGCTGCGGCTAGCTCTGTCTCACTAAAGCTAGACGCATTGAGAGCCCGTTGGAGCGAGTTAAAGGGATCATGAGAAATTGCTAGTAGCGATGAATTGATAGGATTGACCCGCAGATTTCTTGCTTAACTTTTGTTAGTAATCCTATACAACGTTACTCGTGTTAAATGTGTCTCACCCTAATGGGTATGTATCGCATCATTGATTCGGGCTATTAACGTCCTTATATTTATTGAATAAAGGTTTATTTAAATAATTTATAGTTTCATTTTCAGCACCGATGATTGTTCCCTAGCATTACCTACTGTCGGTTTGGCTGTAAATTTTTTTCTTGAGTTTTGGTGTGTTACTGGAATGGCAATTTTAGAACGAAATTTACTAAAAAAAAAAAACTGCACCCCAAAAATGGTAATATAACTTAACACATTTTCTGGATAGTTTGATTGTTAAAGTATGACCGCACTACGGCGGAAGTGCACTGCAGCAGAGCGGCGGTGCGGCACAAATTGTTCATACGAGTTGCTTGCTGCGCAGTACAGTTTGCCTTATATAATTTCATACAAAGAATATTTTGATGCAGCGCTCCGCTGCAGTGCGGTTAGACCTTTAATACAAAAAATATACATTTTTAAAACCTTTTTAAACATTTACAAAGCTTTTCAAAATAGATTTTGTGCGATATAAACGAAACCAACGACACAACTTGATTGTTGCATTCAACTTACAAGGAAAAGTGAAAACACAATATACCTTTATTGAAAAACCATCTTTATTCACCATTAATAACGATGTATTCAAGCGGCAACATTGCCGTCAACATGCCGGTAAAGCCACTCGGTACAGCCCCAGCCTCGCACGCCGTTCACGCGGAACTCCGCCCACCGCTCCAGCACGCGCAGCTCACGCTCTCCGTCGTAGCGCGACGCCTCGTCCCGAATACTCACCTCCACGAAGTACTTCTCACCACCTGATGCCATTCATTTTGGTTTATTTCAAGTATTACCTACCTACTATATTAAATTGTTTTACAGTCGTTTCTGTATCCCACCTCGCTGAGAGAAAGGCGCGATGTTGTGTATGTAAATTTTTACCATACTATCTCAGAGGAAATAGCATACTATGGCAAAGTAAAAAATGAACACATTTGCGGTTAAAATTTGATTTCTGAAAATTTTAAATGGAATACGATAACCTTTATACCAACTGTGACTGTAAAAAAACTTCTCTAAAACATGTGTTTGAAAAAACAAATGACAGATAATAATTGGGATTATCGTAAAACGCACCTATCTAATAAAATCTGAATTTGATACATAGGACAAAATTATCCTCCACCACAAGTCTGGAGAGCAACCTTCCTTGTATCGCACCTGGCCTGGTACTAGAGATATCGGAATGAAAGCTGAAATGAAAGAAAACTCGTATAAACCAACCTGCAGTGAAGTCGAAAGCGTAATCTGTGGGCGGAGTGTGTCGCTCCCCGTGCTGATAGAGTTCAAGTCCACACGAGGTGACAGCGTACTCGCAATGGTTTGATTGGCGACACAGGAAACCAGTGCTCAACCTGAAGAATAATTATCATGTCAGCTCATCAGTATCGGGAGATACACCTCTGGAACCGAAGTAGCACAAGAACCGTATGTGCGACACATTTTGTTGGATATTTCTGACTGTAGACGAATAGTTCAGCAAACGCGCGTAATGCTATTATATAAACGGGTATAGGTACCTACCGCAGCTCAGTGCCGGATTAACCACATAGCAGGAGTAGCAAATGCTACGGGCCCCGCGTCTCCGTGGGCCCATTGACATTTATGACCACGGCTCGGCTCTCTGTTGAGCGTGATGATATTAGGCAAGTGCACTTTCTAGACATTTTTGAATGGTGCAAACTGTACGATGATAGAAGAAACTGTTTTAACGAAATGCCCAAACATTCTGTCAGATAGACAGATACCTATACAGATAAAAAATTTCGAAACTGGGAATTTTGCACATAGTTCGTTAATGTGAAATACTAGTAAGGAATTTCGTTTTATTATTATATTATATTTATTATTTATTATTTCATACGCACATAATATGTATGTAATATATTATATTTTATACTTATTGTTTTATAATGAGTGGTGATGATGATTGATCCTTTAACAAAGCAACCCTTGACATCATTTACTACAGGCCTCGCGCTGGCTTAATCCAGCACTGTACCAGCTATACTTACTGGGAATATGTCGCAGGTTGACTTATACTCAAAAGCGATACACGGTTCCCATTTTCCAAGTAGATGAAATGGAATACGGCGCGGTGGATGTTCCTCAAATCCACATTTTGACCTGGAAATATAATATCTTTCTTAAAAATATTTGTATAATTTTATTGTATTAGGTTATTTTGTTTAATTTAAATAAAAATGTTTAAAAATATTCTTCTAAATAGTACGTTTAGTACCATTCAATAAATTCGATATTTAAAAAAATCACCAACTTCCAGCAGAAACCAATTTTACATCAGAATGCATCTCTCTCGCCCTTTCTGTTTCATGTTATAATTGTGTACCTACATTATAGAATACTTTGATTTGCTTTGATCTTACCAAAAGTTCGGGTCCGTACACATTCCATAGACAATGAGTGGGATTTGCCATCTACGAGTGCAGTGCCATTAAGAAGACCAATTTGCTCATAGTGCATCAGATAAAGGCTGAAATTATATGAAAAGTTGTGTCATAATTTGGCCAATTGCATTAAACAACAGAAACAACATTAAAATATGATAAAATGGTCACATTCGAAACATCATTTTCCATGGTTTCGAATTCCATGTAAAACTGTGGTTTCCTTTCCTGGCCATACTTGGTGGTAGAGTTTAACCCGTCTGGAACCACCACATCTGTTTAAACTATGACCACACTGAATGAAGATCCGTCGAAACGGCTATGAAAATAGTTTTTCATCCAGTGACCAAAGGGAAGAAATGTTATGGAACCTAACTGAAATGACCGGAGAAGGCGGGAAGTCAATCAAACTAGCTTCTATAAAACAACATTCATATATACCTCTCGAGCAGTTGAAAGTACTCAGCGGACCACGGCTCGCGTGCCAAGTCCCTCGCGAGTCCGGCCACAGACATGTCCGAGTTGTAGTGGAACCGATGCCACTTGGTGCTCCACGTTAGATCCAGGCTCACCTTCACTCGCTTTGATGGGTCGCTTCGAGTTCTGCCAGAATCACAGACTACATTGGCCAGAAATAAAATAGTTTTTTATTGATTGATTATAGTTCAAATAATGATATATTTATGGCAACACTGTAGTAGGGCAAGGTTTATTTATGTCACTATTCCGACTGCATCAGCAGCTTTGGCAAACATTTTACTGTGGCAACCTATTCATATTAAATTTGTATGGGCTCTAGAGACAAGGCAATTCAAGGGCAATTTCATGGGCATTTTGATTAAAAACACGAGTAAGTATCTATATCAAAAGCAAATATTCTTTTTGTGACAAATTGTGACAAACTTACTTCATTTCGCCAGAAAACTGAAGTTTCCAAGACCTCATCGGAATGACCATAGCGATATTAATGCCAGCGACTTTGTACTTTCCGGACTCTTCCTCCGTTTGTTTTAGTAAAGTCGACGGCAGCTCGGGGTACATCAGCAGATCACCATCCTCGATCTAATAAATTCCCGTTAGTTTTAATAACTCGTACTGTGCATAATTTAGTGCGGTGGTACCAACCCGGGCGGGTTAAACCCTACCACTTAGTAAGGTAATAAGGGAAGGGACCTACAGTTTTACGTGGAATCCGTACCACAGTCAGCCTCCAATGGTTGAACGGTCACCCATAAAGTTCTGATCGCGCCCAGGTGTACTTATGATCACCAAAGACAGTCAAATACTGGGCTGATAAAACCTGGGGTGAGCTAGCTAGGCCAACCATGTCAGTTACCATACTGATTATCAATTTCTTTTCTCACTTATATATTCTTTATTGAACACCAATTTATACAAAATAGGCACAATAGGCGAGCTTAATGCCGTGAGGCATTCTATTCTAACCAACCTTTGGGATGTGGGAGAAGTATACGCAGGCGAACAAGAATAGTTTGTGGCAATGTATTAAGAAGAAAAGCAATATGATAAACTACAAACGAATACTACATAAATACTTTAATATACGCATATATATGTATATGATAGACTTACATATTATGTAGGTACTTAAATCAGTGGTACTGTTGTTCAACACCATCAACTGAATGACAAGAGAGAGAGAGAGAGAGAGAGAAGAGGGGAGTTAAGTAATGCAATATAAATGTATTTACTTCAGTAAGTATAGGAAAAGATTCTTTTTTCTTAAATACATTAATAGACGTAGTAGAGAGTAGTATGATGGCTATAACAATCAATAATCAGGTAAAATAACCTAATGTCAGCTGGCCCTCAAAATCTACATATTATTACATAAACATTTCACTTGGTAGGTAGGTAACTACTGTTAAAAAATCAAAATGTTTTCTACCTGCCCGTCACTTTCTAGTCCAGCACAGATCCAGCCAGGTCACTCTCAACTTGACATTTCCGAGAATATGTTCAAAATTTCGCACGCGAGTTGCGATGCAAAAACTAGTAAGATTACAAAATAAAATTATTAAAATAAAGAATGGTTTTATTACCTTTAGATAGATGAAACCGTTGCAGGCTCCGGCCGGCCTTCGAGACACTCCACACACGAGGACGCTGTTATTCTTCGCTGTGCCGTTGAATGAGACTGTATCTAGTGACTAAATCAAAATCATTAACATTTAAACCAAAACTTCTTTAATTTTATTTGTATCTGTATCTCACCGTTACGCTATACTTCCCGTACAATACATACCTAATTCCCGAGTGGGAAAGAGATTGGACAAGGAATGACAATTTTATTTTATTATAATGTGTACCAAAGTTCAAGTGAAGCCTCTTTTCATGGTTTTCTTCCCAAAAGAAGTTCGATTGTAAACATTTTTACTTGCTTGATAAAACTATAAACTTTCATACGATAATGTGTACACATAACATAAGTAGGTAGTTGTCTTACTTTAGAGAAACGTCCCAGGTCTCGCGGTTTCTCCAGATAGGTGTCAATGTTGTGAACGTGAATAGTACCGTCCCCGCTCTCCCCCAACTCCACGGCGAGGCGCCATTGGCCTCGGTGTAGCAGCTTCATAAAAGTCACAAAATAATCACCGGCCGTCTCGTCATGAACAACAATGGGTCGCTACATCCCTCCCTATTGTCAATCCCAAGTCAATCCATTACACAATGTTTCTGTCAGAATGATGCAGGTGTCACACCGAGCTTGCCTTTGATCGTGCATTCATGATCGCTTTTGACTCAATATGAAAATAAGATTTTTTCTAGAAAATATTCCCACTAGAAAAGTAGCCGCATTACACATGCTCACTTTAAAAACCAATTTCAAATATTTTTTTAATCATCTCACCTGCCTGAGAAGTAGTGTCACATACAAAAATATAAACTTGAAATAGTAAAATTCATTTGCTTGCTGATAAATTCCTAAAATTGCAGGTGACTTCGGTATGTTGATACATTTGAATACCAAAATCAAGAAGATGCAAATAGCTATTATTACACTAAACATTGTCAAGCGTCTTTTCGTTATAAACTGGATGTAACAATTGTGGGCACGGCTTGATTAATAAAATTAGTCTCTTTAAATTTATCTAATCTTTAGTAAACTGATTTAAAAGTATGCGTCATCGCATCAGATAGATAAGGCGATGTCAGGGCGATGTACATCCTCATCCAATCATTAAAGTAAGGAGGTAGTTTACGAATACGAATGAAACAAGTTTATGTAAAAAATTATTACGTACTTATAATTTTTTTTAGTAGTACATTGTGATTTACCTACTGTTAGAAATAATGACATAAAATTTACTCATATAAAAACAGATCCCGTTCAGTACTATTACAAAAATATGTATAACTTCCAGAAACTGTAATACGAGTAGTTATAATTAACAGACACACAATAATACAATATTTTGTTGTGCGAGTGTTCATATTAATAGAAGAAATTTATATCTGCATCTAAATTATGAGAAAACAGTACGTGTTCCAAATCAATTCCTTTCTCGAAGACTGGTGTGGAAACCCAATCCGACCTCTAAGAGACTATTTATAACAGCTGTCTGGAATGTGCGCCCGATATGCTGCATTTCTCAAATTTTATTAATTTCTGTGCAACTGTGTCTTTTTTCTACGCCTACCCTCGAAACAATTAACAGACACTGCGGTTTAGTTCCACAACAAAACAACATGCAATACAAATGGCGATGGATGCAAACATGAGTTGTGCCTAAAGTGCAGGGCGATGACAACTTAGGCCCAGCATGGCTCTCAAAACGAGGATAATGATGTTCTTCCGTGCTGGATGTAAGGTAGGAATTTTCCAAGCTCCACAACCCGTAAAAATATTTCAAGCGACCATTGATGCAAACGATAATTGATGATGCTAAACTTCCTGCTGATCCAGTCATAGGCTGTAGCAGAGACAACCTAAATAGTGGGAGTGTACTCTTCACTGGCTCGTGAAGACCAACCCATTCATATGGACAGTGTTGCACAAAACCTACCCAAGGCTCGACTACTTGCGACGATGGAACCGACTCTCTAGCGTCAACACAACACCGAAAAGACCTATGGACAAGACAACCATCTCAGATGATTTAAAGTGGGAAAACCATATAAGAGAGCCAACGCCCTCCTCTACAGTCTAAGTCATCCGGAAATCCTTTCAAACACTTGTTGATACTTTTTTAAATTTACAAATCATATGTATAACACCTCTTCTTTCTTGAATATGGGTTTCAAATTTTTAACCCGTATTTCAACAAAGCTAAGTTAAAATCACTGAAGAGGAAACCATGAGGAGAGATTTAAATTTCTTAACCTTACGACATTAGAAGAAGGTAGGGAGAGAGGGGGGACCTCAGAGAAACCTACAAAATAATCAGACTATGAATGGCATAAACCACATTGATCTCTTCACGATGAACACAGAAAGTCAATTTAACCTCAAGCTCACTTATGGAACAGAGCTAGTAGACATTTGGAATAAACTTTCCGAAAATGTCATCCAAGCACCCACTACCATCCCACTATTAAAGAACAGCCTAGATAAACACAAGACAAATAAGATAAACCCCCTGTGAACATAGATACAAACATACCAGCTTCGGCTGTTCGTTCATCAAAATAAAATAATATATTACTAAAAAATGTTTGTGCCCACAGTTGTTTCGGCCCATGGGCTGATAGCAAAGAGCTCCGACCACCTTGAGCTGAGTGGTTGAGTCAGGGGCCAGATCCAGAAGGCAGCCCTGCTCGACAGGGCACATCATCTGGAGGTTTCTCTCCCTGGGGCTCCACCATCGGTAGCCTGGGTTCTCTTCGCAGCCGCTGGTGGATGCTCCGTTTGTTTTGTTTACATTTTAGATTTAAATTTTGTAAAGATTTAAATTTTAATAAAAAGAAATGTGTGAATAAATAGATGATATAATAATAATAATCAAGCTGTCTGCCACTCATCTTTACAAATGCTCGTGTGCGTGTATCGGGCGCCCGTTATGAGATAGTCCCTAAATGAAACAACTGCATTTCTCATTGGAAATTATAATTTAGCATAGATTAGAATGATTACTCGACGGCCTTAAACAATGTAAGTAATAGGGGATGTGTGCTCAGTCGGCGGTGGCGAGTAGGTGCTTGTGGACGCACTCCTCCTTGTTGATGAGGTGAGTCGTCTTGTTGACGAGCTGCATCAGCGTGTTGAGGTTCGCGGACCACTCGTTCAGACGCTCCGACACGTCCATGTTGAGGCTGCGGACAAGGCACCTCGTTAGACAATTATTTAAAACAAAAATGGTTTTTTTTTTGCTTTGACATTTTAGAGCAGGTATAATGCGCGCGACGGATCTCGGCGTGTCGTCGCCGCAGCGGGCGACCCGCCACGCGCATACACTATAAAAGTACGGTGCGGGTGCGAGGGAGAACACTGACGAGCCGCTGCGGCGGCGACACGCCGATCTATTGCACAAATAATACATAGAGCATAAACTCAAGTTAGATTGATAGTCGAAAATAGAGCAAAAAAATAAGAGTTTATGAGTATGGTTCATTGTAGCAGGCACAGCCGAAGTTTTGCACCAAGGTTCCCAGCTAAGAGGAACTAGTTTGCAGGCAGAGAGTGATACCCTCATCACCCACGACAACATGGCACCTAGTTGCAAGAGGAACGATCGTCTACCAGAACGCGAGATAATGTTATTTATCAATACATGTCTCATACTCATACATATCTCACACACACAGCCAAGCTACATTAAATTGTAGTGTAAAGCGAGAATACCTGATCGATAGATGTAATTTAGCAGAGTTCTTGCAGCGCAACACCGATTGCTCTGCTTACCCCGATTGTCGGGATTCAGCGTGTGTGATATGTATGTATGTAGATGTCAAGAACTCCTTTTTTTTATGCTATTCACTCAATTGTGCATACCGGACACATCAGTACCCTAATCACGAGATTTAACCTACACCGCGTACTACGCTACGCCGTGTTCTCCGCATCATTTTGTATGAAGAAACGAAGTTCGCAAGTTTATCACTAGAGGCGCTGCTCCGTCTCTCCATACAAAATGATGCGGAGAAGACGGCGTAGCGTAGTACGCGGTGTAGGTTAAATCTCGTGATTAGGGTACAGGTCAAAATAAATAATATTGAGTGTTACCTAAAGTGAACGATAGCAGCGGGCCGATCCACCTTGGCCTTGACGACCCCGCCGACGACGAGCTGGCAGAGCGACTCCTCCGTCTCCGCCTCGCTCAGCCCCAGCAGAGCGCTCATCCGGCTCAGCGTGATGCGCGTGTAGTACATCGACATTATGCGGATGTTCTGCGCACAACACGACAGCACACATTTGAAATAGAGTTGAATAATTTTTTTTTTTGTAATCCTTTATGGGTGGCTGAGTCGGAGGGGCCATAACGCATGCTCCGAACAGCCAATATCACCTCCGAGAAGGTAGGTGCCATACCGGAGACTTCCCTGGATTGCTGGCTATACTGGACTAGAGGAGAACACAACCGAGGCTGCTATGCGGCCATCTTACATCCAGTACGGTGGTACCAACCCAGTCGGCTACAATTTGAGCCTACCACCTAGTAAGGGGCAAGGTAAGGGACCTACAGTTTTTTTACACCGGTTCCGAACGGTGAAGCAGCAGGTGTACGTATGCACGTAAATTTTTTCGTCAGAAAAAACTCATTGGTACACGCCGACCGGATTCGAACATCGGACCTCTCGCATAAGAAGCCGATGCCCAAACCACTCGGCCACCTGCCGCTTATCTTATATATAGAAAACATTTGTCAGTCAGTCCGTCCGCATGTGAGCGTGCAATGCTGGACGATACGCACTCCAGTCCTCCCGACACCTTCAGCGGTACGCAACGACAGCTTTCCGCCGACGTACTTGATGTCGTCGTCCCACCTGGCGCATATAGTCTTCCCACATTCCGTTTTCCTATCCACGGCTGCCAGTGTAGGACACGGTTACTCCAACTGTCTTCGTCACTTCGTCTGACGTGCCCAGCCCACTGCCACTTGAACTTAGCCACCCGGTGTCCAATATCGACTAATTTGTTACGTCGGCGCACGAAATATTTGATATACAAAAAATTGGTTTGTCATAAAAAAAAATTTATTGTTTTGCCATTCCAACTTGCAGATATAAAATAACTAAACAAAACCTAAATTGGTTAAATTTTTTGTATCGTAAATTTACTAAATTCTTAAAGAACCCCACGAACAAATTGCAGCCTCAAGGAATTATCAGTACCTATGGCTTTAGGCCAAGTTGAAAATCTTTTGGATGTATTAATGGGTATGTATGTATGTATGTATGTATGTATGCATATTTTTTTGTATGTATGAGCAAGACAGCAAACAATAAAACACATCCACATGTGCTATTTATTGGGAGTCAAAGGCATAACAATTTTTCACACAAATACATAACCAATGTGATTCAAAGGCATAACCACTGTATGTCAAAGATATAATCATTGTGAGTCAAAGATATAACCATTGTGCGTCAAGGCATATCCATTGCTAGTCAAAGGCATTCAGATTCAAAGGCATAACCATTTTATCTACCGTTGGCAGTCAAAAATATGACCATTGTGATTAAATATATGTATGAGATGTGTGTGATACATTGTGCGTCAAAGGCATAAAACCATTGTGATTCAAAGGCAATTGCAATCGGCAATATGCCGAAGATATAACTGTTGTGAGTCAAAAGCATAACCATTGTATCTGCCATTGTGAGTGACCATTGTGATTTAATATGTGATGTGTGTGATACATTGTGTGTCAAAGGCATAACCATTGTGATTCAAAGGACATTGTATGCCAAAGATATAATTGCTGTGAGTCAAAGGCATAAACATTGTGAATCAAAGGCAAAATCAATGTGTGTGAAGGTCATAACCATTGTGACTCAAAGATACTAAATCAAATGCAACGAAACAACGATCTCACATGTTCAACGACCCTGGTCTTAAGATCGGCCCATCGTTTCTCGCCGCGCTCATCGGTGGGACTGAAGACGGGTGTCGCTCGCAGCAGCTTCTCGTAGGTGGTGCACAGAGCGTTCCATCTTATGATCTCCGGGTTGATGAACAGCCCCAGCAGCTCCCTGCGAACAATGAAGGTATATGCTTATAAAGTTTGTGAATGTATTCTTTATGTGTTGAAACAATATAGATAACATATTGATTTGCAACTCTTGAAATTGGGAAAATAAAAGTGAATATTGCGTGATTTCGCGGGCGCGGTGTTATATGGACTAGTCATAGAGTGAAAAAAAGAGTTATCTTTGAACATTGTTTTCATGGGTTAAATGGCATAAAGTGCAACATTATTATTATTTTATATATTTATTCACACATTTTTTTAAATTTATTTTGTATACATTAGAACATAAAATATAAAAACATATACAAATTTAATATGGATTTTTAAATATGGATATTTAACACTAAATGGATTTTCCACCACCGGCGGCGGGGCGAGCCCAGGCTACGGATGGTCGCAAAGAGAGAAACCTCCGGACTATGCGCACATTGTCGAGCAGGGCTGCCTTCTGGATCTGGCCCTTGATACAAACACTCAGCGAGAGCTTCTTAAGGTGGTCGTCGAGGCTCTTCACTATCAGCCCGTGCGCCGAAACGACCATGGGCACAACAATAGTCGAGTCGACGGGCCACATTTTGGTTACCTCGTGCTGCAGGTCCAGACACTTTATTATGATTGTTATAATTGGTCAAGAGATGGCAGCAATAGACACTGACTTGTATCTGGGCAGGTTCTCTAGCCTCTTGTCCTTGTGCAGCCGGTGGGTGAGGTCGGCCTGCTCGTTGTCGTACGGAGCGAGCACGAGGTACAGCACGGCGGCCTCCAGCGTCTCGCTGCCGCCTGCGTCGCCCAGCGCGCGGTAGTGCTTGCACACCGCCAGGTACGAGGCGTTCTGCTGCTCCACCGCTATCATCAGCCGGTAGAACTTCTCCTTCAGCTCCTGCACCATCACCATATATTATACTACTCATTCATAGATTACAATCACAAATAGTGTGCGTACAATCATTCTGTACACTACAATACACAGAAGGATGTAGTACTAAGTAATTAATAACAACACATGTTATTATAATTAACCTACTATAGCAAAAATCAATTTGTATGGCCTTTATTTCTTGTTTTACGGTTGGAACGTTCAATTTGTGGTGTAGTCTCTTATTGGTTATGTACCAGGGGGCGTCTACGATTATTCATAGTGTTTTTGATTGAAACCTCTGCAGAATTTATATGTTCGAGCTAGCTGCTGTACTAGTTTGGTACTTGAAATGTTTTTTTATTGCACCCGAACTGGTCGGCCTTGCTCGAGGTCAGAGCCTCAGGCACAGACAATTTCACCCCCGAGGCGGCTTGCATCATTTAGGGTATTTTTTGACAATAAATTAATAAAAAGTGCATTGCCCATAGTGGCAGATGAAGACAATAATTTTAATCATCAATACATTTTTGTCTTTTGAAAGATCATTAATCTTCAACAGTACATGTTAGAGTTCTGACTTTAACAGTTCGAGAAATGGTCTTGAATAAGATGCATTGTGTGCAGTTGAAACTGTTGGTTACCTCAGTTTTGTCATCCTCAAAGAACTTGACGTTGATCTTCTTGGAGATGATCTGAGTGCGGACGTAGTCCTTAATGGCGAGACACAGACGCATCTGCTCCAAGATTAACTCCACCTTCTCACGTTTCTCCATCGAACCGTAAGTCTCCACCTGTAAATCAAAATAAAACAATGATTTATGTTTAAGAGTAAAATAGTACTGTTTTAAAGTAAAAGAGTAAAACCAAAAGAAATTAATTTATTTTACCAACGCAACAACTAAAATTTGGAATTAGACAATTCATCGAATCATCAGCCCAGGTGTAAAATAAAAAGCCACAGTTGCACTCCGGGAGTGCCGGCAAAAGTGAAAACTTTTTGTATTTCCGAAAATAATTCTTGAGTGGTTATAAAAAAAAACTAAAGGAAGGTGTGGATCTAAGCTTACGATGGCTTCACCGAACATATCCGGGCCCATCGGCAGTAGAGGAGGGTATTAATCGAGGTCGGGACTAGCGAGTGGCCACTCTAAATTTCCCGCGCTTGCTTCACGTTTCGGCTCGCTTCAAGCCCTCGTCAGCTAGTCTGCGTTGACTAGGACGCGGGGAAACCACCAGTCCCGCTCTCGACCTCCCTCTCTCTACCTATCCATATTCTGTAGGATGCTTCCAGTGACGTTTTCGAAGCTCTCTCCATATATGAGCTTAGCGTCGATCTTGGGAGCCTTAGATTCTTGAAGAGACTGTAGAGCGACTTCGCTGGTAGTCCTCTTGCTCCGACTTCCACAGCGAAGAGATCAGTCTTGAATCCGTTTCTCACAATCCGGTCTACTAAGTTGCAGTACTTGTTAAGTTTGATGTTGTGGTCCTTCGGTATGTTACTTTCCCATGGAACTGTAAGTTCAACAAGTACTACATGCTTTGTCGCTTTTGAGAATATGAGTATATCCGGTCTTAATGCTGTGGTACAGATTTCCGAAGGCATTTGGTAATGCTTCTCATGTGTGTCCATCAACAATTCCCAATCCTTTGCTGCTCCCAAAATTGAAGAAGGTTTAGTCCTATCTTTGGGCAGCTTATTGGCTCCAGGTTTCACAAAGTTGACCTTCTGGAAGCCGCTACTGGTTTGCCCTTTCCTGGTCCGTGCAATTGACAGTTTGATGGCCTCTCTGATGATTTGGAGGACTTTATCATGACGGTAGGAATACTGGCCTCGCTCAAGTAGTATTTTGCATCCGCATAACAAATGTTTGGCCGTGCCTACGAACTCCTTACATGACGGGCATAGTCTATTTGTAGATTTCCCCCATCTAACTAGGTTACTCGGGTCGGGGAGAGTAAGCTGGAATGCATTTAAGTAGAACTTAAGCAGCTCAGGGGACCAGTTGTATATTATGGATTTCCACTTCAATGCAGTAGGGATGCAGAAGTCACCCACTGTTAGCCAATCATTCTGCATTTCTAGGTTTAAGGCGTGAAGTTTGAAGCCTTGTTCCATGTCCTCCTGAGCAAAACCTTTCAGTATTTCTTTATCAGACTTTGCTGTTTCTATGCCCAATCCAGATCTATTGGTGCGTGTACCAACTTGGAATGATTTGTAGAAGTCGAGTCTCGATTCCAGTTCATCTGATAGTGATGTGTTGGGTAAGGCTTGAATAGCGCTATCATTGGAGTCTTTGAGTATACATCGTTTGGCTATTCTCGCCTTTTGATAAAATATCGACAGTTTCTTAATGTTCAGTCCAAAGTTATTGTGAGATCTGTATAGCGTTGACGAGTCAGCCGGGTGAGCCAGTCCAAACCATGATTTCAGGAATCTGGTCACATACGAGTCTAATTTAGTCAGGTTTTGCTTTGTGAAGTCGTAGACGAGAAATGGCCATGAAAGTTTTGATGTCAGGTAGTTATCGTAAATCCATGCCTTTTGTGTACCCAGGAGGGGAAGATTGTCAGTTTGGCGGAGGCTCTCTTCGAAAAGTTGGACAATATCATCAGTAGGATGCTCCTTTCCTCTGCTGGTGATCCTTTTGCCCAAGAATTTAAAAGGAGCTTCATCAGCCACGGTTGCGATTGGTTTTCCGGCTACTGTCAGACCTGGATTGCTCGAGGTAAACTTTGAACCTTTCCTGGTTAAGCTCAAACAGTAGCACTTCACTGGTTTTATCTTCATCCCTTTGGTCCATTCACAATAGTCATCCACCACCTTAAGAAGCGCCTGATTTTGTTTTGGATTGCGGGTTAACAGCGTAATATCATCCGCAAATGCCAGGATGGCCGCCATATATGTGTCTCCATATTTGAACCTTAAACAAATTTAAACACCGTAACATGGCTTAAAAAAGAAAACAAAAGAAAAAAAAATTTGAGGGATTCGAACCCATGGTCAAAAAATATAAATCCTACATTCTTACCATTGAGCCACGAAATCACATAAACGACCAAACAAATATCGGATTCCCTTGATTCGCTTTCGGCGTTACTGTCACTGAGAGACCAACAGAATTGATCCCGAGCCATCGTAACTTAACCCTTAATGCAATGACTTAAGGTTGCATTTTAAATAATAAAAATAAATCTGTCGCTTTTCGAGATCTGTCGCGAGTCTAACATTTTTTACCCACCTAAAAAAGTGCCAAGCGCTGCTAAAGAAGTTTTCACTTCAAAAAAACTATGTGTGTCCATGTTATTTTTAGAGTTTCGGACAAAATGGAAGCGTCACGTTGATCCTATAAAGTTACGGAAACATTATATGATGATCACTCTCGTGTCTGTCTGTCTGACCGAAACTTTGGTACATATTATAGAGTTTGATGGCAAATTAGACAAATGGACAAATTAGAAAATTAATTCAAAAATTAATTGACCTGTCAGGCAATCTTAAGGCAGGGCAATACCTTAAACAGCGGATAGCAATCGCTATCCAGCGCAAGAATGCTGCGAGCGTTTTGGGTACCCTACGAGGAGAGAGTGACCAAAATTTGTGTGAAATTTTTTATGTTGTTTAGGTTAGTTTATTATTAGTCTTTAATTTATTTGTTAAGTTCATATTGTGCAATAAATATATTTTTTGTTATGTCATTTATATTATAAAATTAGAAAGTTAAAACAAATTTCAGTGCATCATGTGACATGTGACATATCAATTGTCTCGTCTCGTTATAAGAAATACAAATACATATACTTTGTTTTAATTTAAAATGAATAGTTTATAAGATATTAAAGAAAATATACGAAAATCGAGCGTGTCCCCCCCCCCCCCCCCCCTTTCTCTGAAAACCTTAGTCAACATTTTGAAAAATAAAAATACAGGGCCCCTCTTATAGTTTACAGGAAAACGGAATGATACGGAACCCTCTCCTCGAGTTCGACTCTCAATTGACCGCTTTCTTTTATGAAAGTTGACATGGTTGTCTATATCAAGTGATGTAGACAAACATGGTTGAGTTGTTCCTGTTGCAACTAAAGCTATTTCAGTGTTCTAATAGAACATTTATACATTTGTTTAAAACATGCCAATGACCTGAAGCTCCTGAATGATCTTCGCAGCCTCCGCTACATTGTTCTCCTCTTCACGGATCTTAGCGAGAATGTGCGTCAGCCTCGCCCGCTCCACCTCCACGTAGATCTTGCCCTCGGTGACGGAGCGCAGGGTCTCGATGAGCGCGACCTTGGTCTCCTTGTCGGGTGTCTTGTCCACGTAAGTGCAGCACTCCTGGACCATCTTCACCACGGCCTGCTTTAGCTGCGACCTGCCCTTCCATGTTTTATTTTTACTTTATTTCATTGCACTTATTTCATAGCTATTACATGAAATTATAAATAAAAGGAAATTTAAAACAATTGTCAGCACAATAACTGCTTGCTTGCGTCCTAGACATTTTTGGTAGGATATGGGAAGGATACGAAGTCATTATTATGAAACATCTCTTCAGATAACATTGTAATTAATTGTAGGAACTTAAATATAAGAGTAACCTTCTTTTCGCCAGCAATGATATGTTGTCATTGAGCGCCACCCAGTTCTTGGCTTCGTAGCAGATCTGCACGATGGCCACCAACACTCGCGACGTAGACATCATATCAGCACCCTGCCAAAATACATTTTCATTATAGCACCATATTATGTTACACCTACCCACCTACCCAGGGGGGAATACAAATGTAAGAATTAATATTTTTAATTTAATTTAACACATTTTCTGCAACTCTCTAAAATTAATTTTCAGTGTCAACACCAGACCCAGACCTAACGAAACAACTCCTGCAGCTTCGGAGACAACAGTTGAGAATGGTGGTGGGGCTACTAACGGGCCACTGCCAACATAACAAGCACCTGTACATTATTGGTATAACAGACAGTCTCCTTTGCAGGGCCTGCTTGGAGAGAGAGGAGACACCGGCACACATAGTCATGGAATGAAGACATCTGGAGACATTTCACTCGAGGGTTTTCGGTTCTGGAAGGGGCAACCCACAGGCGTGGAAGGATCTGAGCGCTGGCGCGTTCTATGGAGGAACTCGGCTGGCTGCAATGAGCTCATACCCGGGTTACTGATCACAACGGCTTCGTGTCAAGTGCCTTCAAAATGTCGGCAGCTGTCGACAATAACAACAACAATTACTTTTCGTGTAGCCCACTCCTTAATAATTCCCCCCACACACGTTCAATTAATATTGCGCAAGTCCAGACTTGTGCAAGTCTGCATGACGCCAGTAGGGCCCACACACGGCACAAGTTTGGTTGCACGATTTTATTTCTGTGTTGCGACTAGACGGGACGCGGGTTTGTTGTGCGCATAATGGATGACGCTTTGGCAATCATTTGCTTCATTTTTGCTACAAGATAAGTTGGAAAACGTCGAAGAAACAGAACTGTATGGTGTAAAGACTGGTTAAGGAAAAGATACCATTATTCACACATCAATTTATTGAATGAATTGAAACAAGAGCATTTAGATTTTACGTAGAATTTTGATTTTACGTTGACATAGAAAAATATTTTTAAAAATCGTAAAATTTACATCACATAAGAATAAACTTTATCAATTTATTTTATAAATATTTTGTGTTCCCCAATTTTTTATATATTTAAATTAATGTAAACTATGTAATGCATTAACATAAAATGAATGATATAAATGAGCACATATTATCAAATGTATATTTTCTTAAATGAAGCAATCCTGCAAGACAGATTTATTCTAGTGCAGGATGCTAATGCTACGTATTGTATGTTTTTTAACAAATAAATAATTTTGAATTTGAATAATGTATTTGTAGGGTGTAGGTGTAAGCGCCCGCTTCGCTAACCTTCTAAAATGATCTAATCCTTCAAAGTCGGGCCCTCCATTCAGGCTATGCCCTTGGATCTTGGTGCACAACTTACCGTCCTGGTCTGCTTCTCAAGTGTGAGGAGCTGGTCAATTGCATCCTGGACGCGTCCGTTCGCCGCCCAGCCCTTCCACACAGGGATCTTATCATCGCAAGTAGAGCTGTAGTCCACCTAAACAGCACAAATTAATTTCCACTGAGAAATGTCTGGAGATGACTACCAACTTGACAAAGGACTATTAACCCTTTTCCTCCCACCCAATTAAATAGGCTTACTCCACTTGACCCATGCCAATTTCGCTGTGAGAAAATTCGCAACATTTAGGCACATAAACTGAAATATTTCGTAAAATAATGAAGGAAAAACAAAACACGCTCGAAATTTTTTCCCGAATTTCTAGACTAAATTGCAAAATTCCCCCATAAAAATCATACATCGACATGTAGGTGAAGAATTGAACTATTCAAATAATGCATTTAAAATAAAGTAAGACTAGAAACCAGTTTACCATCCTGTCAGAAATAATGTAGGTATGAATTGACAGCCGTCAAATACATTTCTTTCTTTTTTCCTTGGAATAATTTCACACCCTGTGTTTTATGGGCAAGTCAAAGGTTTTTATCCATACATACCACCATTCTCACTCGTTTTAGTACGAAACATTCATTGAAATATTACTAGATGAAAATGTGGGACCATAATATATTCCATGACCCGTGTGGGTCTTGTGGGACGTAATCGTAGTAAGACACCTACAAACTGTGCGGGTCTTGTGGGACGTAACTGCAGTAAGATGCCTATATATTATATATTATATGCCTATTATCTGCTTGCGTCCTTGGATTCGATACAGCGCCGAGCCATCCATCTTGTTGGTGACCCGAAACTTACAGATGGTTTGGAGTCTCTGAGTCACAGACAATTTGTAGGTTCGCTTAGTCTGTTTTACAGATACTATCACGGGCGCTGCTTTGTGGAACTGGCATCCCTTATTTCCTGGCACCCGGCCTATCTCCTGATGACTCGGATGACTCGGCGCAGAGAGACTCAGCACCCATTTGTTGTTGACATTGGGCTTTTGAGAACCCATCGATTCTCTAAATTGTTTCTTTGTCGCACCGCTAGGGTGTGAAACTGTCTTCCGGCGAGTGTGTTTCCCGAATCCTTTAGCCTGGGTGTCTTCAAACGTCGTATTAACAGGCTAGACAGCCTAGCAACAGTCCGCAAATCTGCTGGCATGGCACCTAACTGAGCGTGGTTTTGCGAGAGGTGTTTTTGGCTCTGTCGAATGCACCATTGGTCTCTCGGCACAGCCACCCATGTTGGTCTACATAAAAAACCAATATTATATTTAAATATATAACCTGCGCGGGTTTTATGGAACGTAAACTGTTAATACCTATGCAGTCTTTAGGCATAGTTATGCTAAGGAAGTTCTGCTATAGACGTTTAAGCCCAAGAACAAAGAACTAGGGGGATACTTCCTCTGTTTTAGCATGTCATGTTATGATGGCCATACGCGGTCGTCCATTATTGTTTTATCTTGTACAGTTCCAAGAACCGACCGGGGTGAATATCAAACAAGTACTAACTTCCATTTTGACGATTTTTCCGGTGGAGTCGAGGCCACCAAGGTCGCCGTTCGTCGTCATTTTGAAGCGTAAGTAAGTACTTTCTCAGCGAAACAGCGGTAATCTGGAACACAGGTGCACTTCGGTATATACTAATATAACCTAACCGACGAAACTATTGATATATATGATTTTTCCTGAATAGAGGTGTGGTTATTCCAAACCAAAAGTTACTTTACCTACTTGTTTGAATAATATTCGATCGCAAAACGGAAGACTTCGCTCAATTTATTCCTGCAAACTCATCTTCCTTCGTTCACTCATAGAAAATTTGCTTGTGAGACTGACTGACAGCTTTCAACAATGTTGCCACCACATCACATGATGGGGCAACGCGGCTAGGCTGGTAGTTTTTTCTTGGATACGTACGGTGCCGGTGGTGGGGGAACTGGGGGAGTCGGAGAGGCGAGATGGATGAAATTTTTAACATTAAAAAGGTTTTTTCGATCGCTCCAGTAGGGGCTCCGTTTTCAGCGAAAGTGCGAATTCGCTCTACCGTCGTTAGTTATTGAGATGATGTCAAAAGATGCGTATCAATGAGGGGTACATGATGGTAATTTTTTTTTATAATAGGTTTATTGAATACATCGGTCGGTCGGTCGGCCGGTAACCTAACTACTGGAGCCGTGTAAACATGCCATACACAATTCTAACATACAATGTTTGCTTCGAATACGTTTTTCCGAAGCATTCTGTTTAATTAGAAAGTGTCGAATATTTGCTTTGTTGTGATTTCTAACTTTATTATTGAATTTTTGTAGCGCGCTTATTTTATTTTTTTAAAATCTTGAGAAAATTTGTGAATTGTAGTTACTGTGGTTTTTTAGTTCAGTATTTACTTACGATATATAAAATTTCAGTTTCCTTACGCTGTCAGCGTCAGATGAAGTGAAAAGAACGAAACGTCAATCATGTCAATGCAAGCCATTTTCTGACAGTAGAATTTATTTCGGTCGGTGGGTTCGTTCGGAACCCTTTGGGTTCTATCCACCAGTTTGTAAATAATTTTGTCGACTCAAAACAAAAAAGACTAAACGGTGAAAATGGAGGAAGACGCCAATACGTACCGAAGATTTCTGTACGCTGTGTACAACACCATCGACAGACCCGTCACCTGGTTCCGAGGTCTGTTTACTAACTGCCAGGGTTATGTAAGCGAACTTACTGCACCCGTATAATTGTTTTTCGTCTTACTTAAGCTGTGAAATTCAAGCAGTATTGCTTGAATTTGTTTTGTTTCATTGTTTTGAATGAACTCTGCTAAATAAACCTAAATGGAAACCTTATAAATATACGAGAAAAAATATTCAAATTCCATAAAAAGGACTTCTAAAGCACACTGGCGGCATTCCCCCTCTGGATGGGTTGAGTGAGAAGTGCGCCAGCGCGTGGGTCACCAGACTTCTTACTTCTGAATAATACCTAAATATGTTTTTTTTTCAAAAAAATCTGCCTTGTCCACTAATCCTATTTTTGTGCATTAGAACAGAAAATTGTTCTTCAATACTTACTTTTTTTATCATTTTTAAAGTCCCACAGTGATGAGGATAGTTAGGTATTTTTAAGATTAGCTGTTTTGACCAATGCATTGTATGAATGCAACCTTTTACTGGACACTGAGTAAAAGTTCCCCTACCATAACAAATTGTTGACGCTAAATTGACGCTAACAAATTGTTGTTTGCTCTTCCAGAGAAAGTGGTAGTGCCGAACCGCAAGGACTACGCCTGGTATCACCAGAAGTTTCGCCGCGTGCCCACCATTGACCAGTGCTATACTGATGATGTCGTCTGTGATTTTGAAGCCAATAATCAGTTCAAACGTGATAGGTAGGGTATACATTGAATTCCGGGTTGTAATAGACTGATTAGGCCCAACATTTCTGTTCCTACTTGTTCCTAGGATTAAGGTTAGGTGATACTTTTGACCAAAAAAGTGTATTTCAGGTTGCTAATAGCGTTAAGTATGAGATAACCTGATACTTATGTCATGGATACTCTTTGACTTATGTCTCCCTTGCACCGTGTGTGGCCGGTACTTAAAAAGAATGTCCCCACTGCATCTCTCTGTCATGTGCATGTCGTAAATGGCAACTAAAGGATAAGGTTGAGATGCCGTGCTATAGGGCGACAGGCTAGCCACCTTTCACCTTGGTACGGTCCTTCCACCGAGTCATGCAGCAGGTGGGTCTGCGTGCCTTACGTGCTGCTTGATGTTATCTTGTCCGAACAATTGAGATATCACAATAGCTCTATCTAGGTCGCAGTGATAATAGGGCTCGGGAGCCCTGACTCAACTTCAAATCATAAATCATCATGTCTCCCTTATCGAGCCAGACGTGCATGCTAGCACCCAGGGGTCGGTCGGGCTTTCTACCTACATAGATTCAATTTATTGACTGTGCGAATGAAATTTTTCCTGGGAATAAAAATTACAAAGCTGGCTTGTTGAACAGCCACAACAATCAGATGTGTGTCACTGTGCTATTTTTTCTTGAAAACCATTTTTTTCTCAAAATTTTCTAAAAAACAGCCTGTATGTAGTTAGGTACTCCATTAGTCCAGTCAATAAAGGAGGTGTAGAGTGCTTGAGCAGGGACCTAAGTGATTCCTTCAGTAACTTGTTCAAGGTGCTTAGGGAGTGAAGATACTAAAAGTCCTGACGTCTAAGTGGGAGGGGGAGAGATTTTTACGTCAAATTTTTCTCCTCGTTGCTGGTGGTTCTTCTTTTGTAATTGGCACCAGGGTGTCTCCTACATGTTTCCACCCTCCACTCTTGAGGGGGCAGCTCATTCCCGAGTCACTGCTGCACTTGGTGGCAGGTGCGCCGGGAATGCTGTTTAGCTGCGCTCTCAGTTGGTGGGAGGGAGCTGATGTCAAGCTTAATATTTGCCACTGACCTCATGAACGAATGGAAACGGTACTGGTTGAGGGATTTCTGTCGTGGTGGTATACCATTTGTGGAGCATTTACCGGAGCATGTAGCTTAAAATTTGTCTAAAACACACACAGAAGTTATGTCCCGCTTACAATTAGCTTTGCATGGGTCTTTCCTATGAAGCAGACTTATGTACTGTCAGCGCGTACATTCGTGGCCTATGTGAATCAATCGCTGAAAGTCACGAAATTTACGAAACCTCTTTTTTATTTATGACATTAAATTATTTATCTAATAAGGTTTTATTGCGTGGTTGAAGTACGAAGACAAAACAGGGATAATAGTTTAAAGATCTATCGGCCTCCGCCCGCAGAGGCCACGAACGTGCGCGCCGCTAACAGTATGAGCTGAAATATCGGGCCTTAGCTATAACTTGACACATAATTACTCTTTATTGACCTTATGGCTTCCCAATTATTAAATATGGTTACACCTCTTGGCTTCCATGCTATTTCTCCATGTGATAACTCAAATATTTTGTAAAGTAATGAAGTCAGATTAATAACCCCAATGGGCTCTTGACAGCTAATGATGTTTCCTACAAAGTGGTATACAACAAGTGAAAATTCACTTATTTAGGAGCCCAGATGGATTTTACGAATTTTATGAATTTAACTATTCAAATAACGCATTATAAATAATGTTGGACTAGAAACCAGTTTAGAATCCTGTCAGAATTGAAGTATTAAAAAAAAAATTACAGCCATCAATATAATTGTTTTCTCAAGACATGGGAATATTTTTAAAGTATGTTCTATAGAAAAGGCAAAGTTTTTTATCCATACAGCCCAGCATTCGTTTGTATGATTTTTGACATGGAATCCATATCTACCCGTGCCATTTGCAAAAATTTACTGTCATTTTTAATGTACTTTCGGCATACCACTATCTCACGAACCGCTCAACCAATCCCAGCAAACCAGGGATCAGGTGAGTCACTCGGCCGCCTTCCACCTAGGGCAATGTCAATGAATAATATGAAAAATTCATGAAGTCATAAGCCTTTACAAAAAAGGCTTAGAAAATCAATAAATGCCTATAACTCCTAAACTACTGATCGGATCGACTTGAAATTTGTATAATTCCGTAAAAAAAAAAATTCTCTTTCTGAAATAATGTTTTCTTTTTCAAAATCAGTTTCGAAAAAGAAAAGGAAAAAGATTTTGAGAGGGCATATCTCTGAAACTACTGATCCCAGACGTTACTCATCTGCTGTAGGAAATCTCGACGGGACTTTTTATTTTATTTTGTATTTAAAATTTTTTTTTATATTATAATTTTTTTTATATTAGGTATTATTATATTTTTGTTTTGTTTTTTAATTTGAAATGCCTCGAACTAAAAGAAATCGGCCGAGAACTTAGAGAATGGGAACCATTTGAATATTGACGAAACCCCGTCAGCGCCACGTCAGGCCATTTGCGCTCTATGTACTTGCACTATATGTCTGCCCATGATTCCATGTCTATGTTCACCTGTAGTCCCACGACTACCAGGGCTTATTTATTAGAACGAGTAATGTTCTAACAAGAATAGTTCATAGATATCACAATTCGCGATGTTTTTTTGTCATTTTTTTGGGGCCGACCGGCCCTTCCAGAAGTCAACGGATGTAAGCGGTTTGGGGGCGCGCGGGCCAGCTCTTCCGGAAGCCAAGAGGTTAAGCTCTGAGTGCTACATACATACACCTTGTACTAAAGATATACTTTTATCCAAATGACAGGGCTGTGGACATGGAGATCCTGAATATCCTGCGGCAACGCTACGAGGACTGTATGATGTACGAGAATCCTGACCACTTAAGAGTGTGCAAGCCCATCCTCGCTCAGTACAAGGATGCAGAGGAATCCTGGTTCATTAAGTGTTCGTCATTTATATTGTTCTACCTCGATTAACACCCTCCTCTACTGCCGATGGGCCCGGATATGTTCGGTGAAGCCTCGCAAGCTTAGTTCCACACCTTCTTGGGTTTTGCCCGCAGCTTCGATTGTGTGAAATTTGTTTGAGAAAATATTTAATTCACAAAGTGGACTTCTTTCAAATAGTTCGCTGTTTGTGAAACTCGTGTCAGGGCCTTTTTAGTGTTGCGCTAGTAGCCGCCGGTCGCACAGCGTGTATTTGTTCCGCACAAGCCAGTGTGTCGTACTGTTTCGCTGGTTACACGCGTCGCTCGTATACTCAAGATGAACTTGACACGGAAAGAGTGATAATCGAGTTGCATGTACGGCCACTGCTGTGGGATGATGCTAACGAGTTGTACAAAAACCGAGACGCTCGACAGACAGCTTGGCTTGATATTCGCACAGAGGGAATCAGCGATTTCAATGAACTGAGCGATCGAGAGAAGCAATCGATTTCATCTCATTTTATCAACACTATATAAGTGTACTCTTCAGGTGCCAGCGTCACTCTGCAAATAATTTGTCACCAAAGTTGGGGCGGTGGTGCACGCGCCATAACCAGCGCGCGTGTGGCCGGCGGCTACCAGCACACCACTAAAAAGGCCCTTAGTCTAACTAGTTGAGCTCTTCCACGAAACAGAACACTATTTTCTGTCGCTTGACCTTTCGGGTGTTTCACTCAGCTTTGTATACAACAAACATGTTTTTTTTATGGTAACTGACACGGTTGGCTACATCACCTACAACATCCGTGATGTCAGCCCATAACACCGGGTGAACTTGGTGCCACGTCAGTGCTTCCCTTCGGTCGTGCCGGCTACACTGAACTGGACGGAAAACACAAACTATTTACATAGCCGTTTCGACCGACCTTTCATTCAGTGCGGTGGTATCAACCTGGGCGGGTTAAACCCTACCACCTAGTAATATAAGAATGGAGTCATATCACTTAGTCGCCTTTTACGACATACACGGGGAGAAATGCAGTGGAGCTTTTCTTTTAAAGTACCTGCCCCACACGGTACTGCTAGTGTATGGGTTTTCTCAGTTTATATTTTCACTGGAGCAACGGATATAAAACCTACATTTTGACAGATGAAAGTTTCTTAGAAATGATTAAAGTTCTCTCATTGATCAGACGGTGACCTGGGCGCCTACGGAGATGCCAAGAGGGCGTACATGAAGCAGAAGCACCGCATGGCGTGGGAGCGCCGCCACGGACCTCTCTCCGAGCAGACCAAGCCGAAGTAGACGTTAGCTCCATCACCAAAAATGTCTATCAATCGATGTATGTAAATAATAAGAGTAGTAACAATAATTCATTATTAAATTTGAGGGTCTGAGAATGTGCTTTTTATTCTGTACTGCTGTGTGACTAACTAGTTCAGGGAGCGTTTTTATTGGTAGATTTTTTCCATTTATGGCGGCCAAAGGATTACTATTATATCCAGGATGTTCGGCACATGGAACGACAAAATTTTTTTGAAGGTAAGTGGGGTCATTTGCAAGGTTTTGACTTATGACACCTTTTGTCTGGTGTCACGTGGTATCGAGATACGATTTTTTTTCTTTATTTTTGAAAATTACCGAAATCTCAGCTTTAAACCCTTCTAACTTTTTTGTTAATGATTATATAGGCACGAAATAAAAAGTATTTGGTTTTACGATGTATCCTTGTTCTTAGGAAAAATATCATTTGATGAAGTTAATACCATGAAAAGGACTTATGACCTCCCAATAACAATATTACTCTATGACCTCCCAAAGTCCCAACCACATGCCATACAAATCTTTCATTATGTGGCCAAAATTAGGCACAGAGACCAGAACAGAACGACAATAACTTTGTAACAGGGCCACCTTATCGACTTATTGAGAGCGTTTTCAGGAGCATTTTCAAATTTAGAACATGTAACGGTCGCGCGGGTACAATTCAATTTCCAACTACTACTGCTTCCATTGTTAATGTTTAGACTCTTGCAAATTATCCCTAATTTTGGCCATATAGTGAATGATTGGTATGAGTGGTATATCGTTGGAGAGGGCATAAACTAGCGAACTTTTTAAATGAAAATGAAGCTCTTAATTGCTGTCCGTTTTTTTTTAATGAATTAAGAAATTAAGATTCTGTCATATTTTTACTCGTCTTTGGAACTTTGGGAGGTCATAAGTCCTTTTCATGGTATTAACTTCATCAAATGATATTTTTCCTAGAACAAGGATACATCGTAAAACCAAATAAATTTTATTTCGTGCAGATATAATCATAAACAAAAAAGTTACAAGGGGTTAAAGCTGAGATTTTGGTAATTTTCAAAAATAAAGAAAAAAATCATATCTCGATACCACGTGACACCAGACAAAAGGTGTCATAGGTCAAAACCTTGCAAATGACCCCTTACCTACAAAAAAATTTTGTCGGTCCATGTGCCGAACACCCTGTATAAACATTTTCATTGTGCCATTCTATCGATCTTCTTAATACACAACAGTCTTTCTGCACGACAGAGATACTCATAAATGTTTAGGACTATTATTAATAAAAAAAAAAAGAAAGAATTAAAAATAATAGCCATTTATTTTTCAACATACACCAAGTGATACATGCAATGTTTTAAATTGAAAATATTCCATTTTCATAAGTTTGCACATAGACGCAGTCTCCTGCCGCCGCGCCGTACTCGCCTGTTGTAGAACTATCGAGGTAAGTACTAAATAAAGTGCTAATAACACAAATGTCTACAACAAATGGTTACGACACAAAAATCACACATTACTTATAAACTACCACCACATACATACACATCCTTAAATTAATATATCCGTCACTTTACGATAAAATCACTTTTTTTATCAACAGGTAAAATATTCGCAACAAAGCAAAATGTTTCTGTAGAACTTTCTAACACGAAATAATTAGCAAGTTGTACATGAGTTCGGTGGCGATAGGTAAGTACTTATTCAGTTCAGTGAGTGTTTCCCCATGTCTATATAGAACTAGCCTAACTATATTGACAACATTTTACAGGAGAGTGATTTAAATGATGCAATGCCATTTATTTATTAGACAGGTTGGGTAGATTTTATTTTGTTTTGTTATTTCTGCACACAGGATTATTCTGTATTCAAAATTAGAACACACTAACACTTTACGTAAAAAAAAAAAATAAAGAAATAATATTATATAATTTGTTCTTTCACATGATGTCTTTTCCGATAAAATCACTTATAAAATAATTTACTAGCTAAAAATGGTTGCGTTTACAATGATTGTTTTAGCTACATTCTATCACCTGCATTGAGAGCTGTCAGCATTTCCATTTGTCGATGTGAATGTAGTAAATATGGTTAATAATGTAAGTATGTGATATAACTGTTATGCTTAAAATGCATTTCTTGGCAAGAAAAACAACATAACATCTTACAAGTCTCACAATATTATGATATTTTCGTGAATTGACGTGAGACTGGTTGAACTGATTGTAAGGGTAAGTATTATTTCTAAAAATATTTTTCTTCCACTTTGCCTTAAACTTTCCAAACATGGTAAGACTGGGTAAGACTTGGGCAAATTGGTGCAATTTTTACCCATTCATTCTTATATTTCTAATAATCTTAATCTGAACATAAAATTGACCTCGAACTTACGTTCCTTCAAAATCACACCCCACACAATCATGTTGGAATACTCTTCATTTCTGAATGCACTTTTTACCCCCAACCGTATAATGCAATTGGACTTTTACAAGTACAATTTTACAGTATTAAAGCTTAGGTACATTTTTATAACATGTGACCATTTTTAAATGTGTTTACCTGTCAAATCTCGAAAATCACAATAACATTTTCTCTCGGTTAGAGTGTATACAACGTTAAAATATAGTTCAAATGTAAACATATAAATGCTTCAGTGATTTAAACAGTTGATTCAATTTGATATATTTAAAAATATTATTTCTAACTAGCCAGCCAGCCATGGCCACACTCATGAATAAACCTACGTGTATATACTGGAAGTATGAAAAACTGTAGGGATTAAATTGAGAGATCAATTTAGGAAGTGCAGCAGAGTTCTACGTAGGCCAGAACAGAAATAACAAATCACAGTTGAGCTGTTTCCCATCGGCTCAGCACTATTGCATACATGTTATGTTACTATACATAATATTGCTCGGGAGCTCGGGAGGCCTTGCATTATCTTACTATGTATAAAATAAATACATAAAACAAACAACCGTATAGGCTCGCATTAATATAGGTATGCAGGAACACTTTCAATTCTAGCACATTATGTTGACATAACATTCATGTTGTTATGGTATATCTCGATTATATTTTTTTTTTAGAATGTTTCTATGAACACCATTTATACTTTACATGTGTGTAGAAATTGTTTAGACTCTTTGTTATGATGATCTAATAAATAAAAAACAACAACAAACACAATTTTACAAACCGCCTCAGTGCTTGTTTGCCCTATCTACCGCAGAGGCAATTTTACAGGAGCAATATTTGTATGTTTTTTAAGAGATAGCTCACAACAATACAGCTGTTTCAGTAATTGTTTTACATCTAGACTTGTAATAATCCATACACATCAAGATAACTTTACTTTTCACATAAGAAAAAACAGTTTTAAAATGGAAATAGGCTAAATATGCACAAAAAACATTATGTAAATTGAGATATTACAGAGATTGGTCAATCGGTCACAAGAAGTGAACGCTAGGTGAAAAAAATATGGCGGCGTGATGTCAGGCGCGGGCGAGCCTGTGATTGGTGCTGATGTGCATTGATATGTATTTCTCCTTGTAGGTACAATACAGATTGCGTGGTATATCATTCCTTCATCTAGAGGTAATTTTCGCCAAAATTGGTCGGTATGGCAAACAAGCAAAAACGACGAAATGTGACCATATACAATTAAGTAGAGAGCAAAGGCTCAAAATCAAGTTTATTAGTACTTACAACACATAATTAATGATTTATGCATAATTAGGTATTTCTTAGTTTATATGATGAATTAATGATAGATATGTATATTTTTATGATAAATAATTATGTAGGAACTAAGGCCCAATTGCGCCAACACGAATTTAGAGTTAAGTAGCGAGTTATGGATTTAAACGCGGTTCCCACAGTCAACGGGTACTAGCTTAACGAGTTAAACTGGTTTATATCGTTAAATTCGTGTTGGTGCAAGTGGGCCTAAGAATTAATTATTAAACTACAATTGTGTTGCACTCGACATAGAACTACAACTGCACTTATTCAATTGTACCTAACATACAAGTAATGTATAGTCGACTTTGTAAAAACATTGGAGTACTTCTTACGGGGCCCGTGCCTGGATCCGAACACATTCATTTATTGTTCTTGTACTAAATTATCCGCGTTTTAATTGACAGGGATGCTATAAATACAGCACATTTATCATTTAGTAGGATTAGGTAAAGAATCAAGATAGCATATCTCCGATTCATTCACTTATTGCTTTTAATTGGTACACTCAAATACAAGAGTTGTATCAACATTTACTGCATGGACAGATTTTAGATCTATCTACTGCTGTAAGTTTTCGATTTGCACCACAAATATACCCAACATTATCATGTAAATAAATACTGATTGGTGTCAGATAGTAAAATAGGCAAGTAAACATTGTACGTGTTTTTCTAATATCTGAGCTAAAATCTATGCTTGTTACAAAATTATTCAAACTTTGCGATTCACTTATCAACTAAAACTTGACTGGAGATGGAATCCATGAAGCTAAGAATGTAGATCAAGGCTAGCAGATTGTATTATTCCACTTCGCCAAGTTGCAGAAAATATTTTATTGTGAGATATCAGTATGCCAAGTGTTTTAAATAGATGTAAGAAAGGAAATCGAGCAAGTGTGTGTGTTTTTTTTACCTTTCTATACAGAAAAATTTCAGCCTTTTTCTGTATAGAAACGTTAGTAGAGAAGGTAATTACTTCGAATGGATCCCATCTTCATTTAGTTACCTCGAGACTATGAAAAGTTTCGCTACGTTCTACCGCTCCTATACCAGACCATGTCAGCCAGACCATGTCTGCCAAGTCCGGATCAGTCGGAAAAACGAAAGAATGAATCGAACTATGGTGAAGCCATGGAAAGTCAATTTGAATGCCTTCTTTGGGAATATGGGTTGAACATGAACAATCTGCCTTCTTGATCATGTTATACTTATGCGAATATTGTGATTGTAATATAGCCAGCGGGCCTCGTGCAATTTCCATGTACTCACTATAAGCCTGGACACCCCCTTCTATTTTCAAATCTATTCCATATAACCTCATTGGTTGACTTACATAGAAACAGGAACAGCAAAGTTTAAGTTGCTCTCAAATACTAGAAAAGGAAGGCCTAAATTAAATAAAAAATAAAAATGTAATATTTTGCATAGAAACTGTTTTAAATGGAAGGATGATTGAAATAATGTAAAATATTAAATGTTTCATTCGCCAGAACATTTACTTTAGAAAAGATTTAATGTAATCTAACACAGACTTATCATTATTGCACGCTTTGCCGTATGAAATTCGATGGTCGGAATATTTATTTTTTCTCTATGTTATGGTAACATCTTAAAGTAGACATGTAACAAACAGCAGGCACTATTTATTGTACTAATCTAATAATTGTACTTGCCCGCCTGTTTATGGGCACATCAATAATTCAATTTTATTTAATAAAAATATACTTACTGAGAAATTCAATAAAATATTGACATTTTTTGGCAGTAAAATGATTTGAAACAGTATGTGAACATTTTACATGATATGATCCCTCTAAACTGCTCCACATTTGCTATAAATAAAATAAAATAGCCAGCTCGAGGGGCCACACATGTACAGAGAGAACTACTCTCGGTCGCGCATAGAACATATTATTTTGCAAACCGAGAGAGCTCTATGCCATAAGATACTTACAATACCATACTAAAATATAAGTCCAACAGTCGGCGCGCCACACTCTCTCTTGAAGTTTTCTCGATCTCTCTCTCTCTCTCTCTCTCGAGTGAGAAAGAGAGTAGGACGGCAACAGTGAGTGTGGAAATAGAAAACTAGACACCCTACTAAATACAAGACATTTATAACATATGTTATTGTACACAGATCACATAGAGAACTTATACATGTACTGACCGCAGACCTTGCACACTGGAAAACATGCGATTTAAGGTATTACTTATTAAACGAATTCATAAATGCTGCTTGTAAATAGTAAAGCATTGATTTCATTTGGAATTATTGTTCGGTGGAATGTGCGGTGCCAAATTGGGCGGCCAAGCGAATACGACCTGAAATAAAGCAGACAATATTTTATGAGTGTGACTTGTATTATATTGTATTTTTATTTAACTCACTGCTCCCTATAAAATTGTTTATGTATTATTACAGAAGTATTTTAGATAGTTGACAAGTAAACAATTAAAAGAAAAAATTGTTCACAATCAGGGTTTGAACCTGAAGCACTGGCAATATAGCCACCAGCGTGCTCTTCAAAAAGCATATTTAACCGGTTCCTTTCCGATGCGCCCGTGATCGAAAATCGATGCTCGCTTCCGGTGGGCCCGCGCGGGCCCCGATGGGCAGCGTCAAAAATATTCGTCTAGTACTATTTCAGTGAATCGAGTATCTCAGTTTACGAGAGAGCACTTTAGATAGGCGATTTAAAAAATCTTTCCATTGACATGAAACACACTTACAAACAATTCAACATACATTCAACACACTCAAACATACATTCTGATGTCTCATCATTTTTGACTGAAGGTTCCTTGTTTTACTTTATATTTGTGAATTTGATTCAAGCAGCACATACGCACGTTCTTTTTACGTATGTACGAATAGGGGAATTGTCTATGTTTGGTTAAAAAAAATCAGAAAAAATGTCGAGCATATTGAAAAAAATATATATTGTAAAAAAAACGCACAGATTTGACAGAAGAAATAAGTGAAACCTCACTTGTTTCACATCATTTTGTAGTTAATTTCATTAGCTTTAAGTGCCAAGTTCATGCGAGTTTATTGATCTAGCTTAATTATTTTACTAAATATTTGAGTTTATGTCAAGAAATGCCGCGCAATGCCGAGGCGCAGCAAAAACGCCTGGAAGTCAGCATCGATCTGCATTTTTATAGCTCGATATTGAACAGGTAAAATTTTGAAAGTAACATTTTCTATATACCATGAAAATTTATAAACACATTGAAACACGTATATAAAAAGGAATCCCCAAGCTCATTCCAAATGGAGTAGAAGGCAAGGGTGCGTGATGGCGACAATATGCGTATACTCACGCCTGTGGTCGTGTGTGAGCAGCGCAGAGGGCGCGGGGAGCGCGCAAGCAGGCGGCGACGACCACACCGACGAAGGCGGCGTTTCGAACACACGCGAACCCTGCGTACACACACACACACACATGTGAAACCAACGGCACCAAAAATCGTGGGCATGCAGAATGAAGCGGGGAGTCGGCGAGGTAATGAAACGCGACACTAAGCGGTTGCCATGCTTGGACATTGCGTTAGGCACAGTGACGTGTAGTCCCTAGGCTCAGTGGTCACTGTTGCATTACCTGTACTATATAAGGTCTTTCATTAGTAGGTAACTTTACGCTAAGGGGAGTAATATCAGATACTGATCACGTTCCCCATACCTATTATTTTTTTTCCGATATCAAATACCTAACCATGCTATGAAATAATTGCGCAATAAACTATTATTTTAGTAGGATGGGTATTTGATATTCGAAAAAAAATTAGGTAAGGGGAACGTGATCAGTATCTGATAAACTGATAATAACACATACTTCCCTTAGCGTAAAGTTACATACTAATGAAAGACCTTATAATTATATCTCTTGTCTTGTAACATTGGTTGGTTTGCTAGGTATGCAAAAATCATTAGATTAAAATGATTTTATTGGGAGATTTCTCCAGTTGATAATACATTAAGATTGTTAGATAGAAAAGCTTCGACAGAACCTATGGATCAAACAATAGTTACCTTCTGTCCGGGCGGCGTGTCGAACAGAGAGAAGTCCTGCTGGGGCGGGCGGGGACGCGCCCCGGCCGCCGGCAGCGTCACGCCGCAGCACAGGGTGAAGCTCTCCTCCGCGCGCTCCGCAAACACCTCAGAGAAGTTGCGCAGGAACACGGTCGCCGACTCAAAACCTGATCAGTTTGTGCTATATAGTTATGAAGCAATTATATGTTCACATCTGTTTTTTTTATTGTCTTTTGAAATTAAATACATTTAAATTTGAAAAAAAAAAAACCAACCATCGATATTTTTTATTTTAACCAATACTCATTGGAGCATATCACACATCCTACTACCAAATAACAATAAAATAAAAAATAATAAAAACCAATATGCAGTCAGCCTCGGTAGCTCAGAGGTGCAGTTGGTCGACTGTTATTAAGCAACCCTGGGCGCGGTCAGTACTTGGATGGGTGACTGTTCGACCGTTGGAGGCTGACCGTGGTTCAGATTCCACGTTAAACTGTATGTCCCTTCCCTTCTTACCTTACTAGGTGGTAGGGTTTATCCCGAGCGGGTTGTTACCACCGCACTGAACGAAATGTCGGTCGAAACAGCTATGTAAATAGTTGGTGTTTTCCGTCCAGTTCTTTGTAGTCGACATGAAATAAAGGGAAGCACTGACATGGCACCTAGTTCACCCGGTGTTATTGGCTCACATCACAGATGTTGTAGGTGATGTAGCCAACTGTGTCAGCTTCGATAAAAAAAAAGTCTCACCTAGCTCAATGTATGGCAGGTACATCTCGTATCGGGCGTAATACATGTCGTAAAGCATTCGCACGTCGACTGGGGCGGGAGAAGACGCCAGCAGCACGGCGGTGCGCCACGCGGCGCGCCACTCCGCGGCGACCATCACCCGGTCCTCCTTGCAGCGCACCACCCGCGCCTCCACCAGCTTGTCCAGTGCCGGCAGGCATCCCGTGTGCTCCCGGTACTCCGAGACCAAGTATTCCAAGCTCGATCCGTCCGCTGCTATACTACGATCCGACGATAGAACCGCGCAGACCGTTAAGATCTGATTGGTCCAATAGGGTGCTTCGCCGGGCGACAGCACAATGCCGTCACCCACATACCCGCCGGCTGCTAGAATCATCTCCTCCAGGGAGCTGGCTTCCAGCGCATCGGGCTGCGGCGGCGCGCCGAACCTCTGGTTGTATATCTTTGGGAACAGCGGCAGCGGTACGGAGGAGAAGCCGCGCAGACGGGCGGCCATGACGGTGCGGGCGGGCCGCGGGCTCAGGCACACGAGGCGCTCTCCGCTCGCATCCGATCGTACCGTCACCACGTTGGGTATCAGCTCAAATAGCTCAGCGAGCTTCGTGCAGCCATAGTAGGACACGCGACACTGGCGACTGAAGTGAGCGTGGTACGTCGGAACAAACTGAGAGAATTTAATTCGCAGATTGGGCGTGAGGGAGAGGATCTCTATGGTCTCGATGGAGAAGTGGTGGGTGCGGGCGAGTTCCTCGGGCGTCGGTTCGCGTCTCGGCAGGGTGATGGTGCCATCGGGGCCGCCCACGACCGCCTGCGAGGGCACTCGGCTCATGAGCTCAGAGATTGTGCAGGCTCCGTAGTCGGCCATGTTGAAGGGCGAGCCGAACATCTTGTGGTAGAGCTGGGGCAGGTCCTTGAGGTGTAGGAAGCGCGAGGTGTGGTTCTTGAGCAGTTTCACCAGGTCGTTGGTCCAGCGGCGGCTTTGCGCCGCATATGATAGCGTGATGATGCGCGATGAGCCTGAACCCAGCACCTGTATGCAGTCATCCAAGTGGATATGAACCCAGGCATCAGCTAACTGAGGTAGTGACATGGACAGAAGATCCCATTCCAAACTAGTTTAAATAGCAATAAACATCTGGAGACACTTTCAAGAGGTTACAATCACGGCATTGTCTGCATTGCCTTAAAACTGCACTAAGGGCAACACTAGATATAATCTGGTATTAGACTGTCAGAGGTGAAAATGATTATTTTTGAGCTGAAGTGTCACATATATAATTATAACAAATCTAGCACAGACTAGAAATTGAGGAACCATCAACAATGGTCACAAGAGTGTAGCAGTGTCTAAAGGCGCAGTTACATCTGCGGAACGCTGTCACACCGACCCGCATGTTACAACTCGTTAGAGCGGCATGCATGAGAGGGGAGACATTACTGATGATTACTGTGACAGTACTTACGACAACAGTAGAGTTGAGCACGGCCAGCAGCTCCGGCAGCTTGGTGAACCCGTAGTCGGCGACGCGCAGCTGTCGGCTGAAGTGACGGTGGTAGGCCGGGATGAACCTGAGAAAAAGAAAAGTTGTCTCATTGTACCTCCGTACCGCCGGTCGGATACAACTCATTTTGTCACGAAGAAAAACATATTCTTGTTATTAATTATTTTACCTTCAATTCTTACAATCGAGTCTTTTGCTACTTACCTTCATTGATCAACTCTCAAATATCCAAAGGTTGACTGAAAGAAATCTCTTTTCTATTGTGATTATTTCTGTAAAATGTTTTTGGAACAATTATGTATTTACTAATTATCTATCTGTCCATTTCTACATATTATTAAACTTTTTCTTCTTAATTTGGTATTAGAACACCTGACCTGTGACATGGAGGCTCATGTCTTTAACGGCTGTAGCCGGCCTGGCCGTGTTGTGGCCTTCAAGTTGCACATGAGCTGGCCGGGGTGGCTGGGGCCAAGGAGTAAGGTTTAGATTGTAGGTGAGTAGTCATCACCTGCTGAAGGGTATGGAGCAGCGGGGCTCCGTCTTCAGCAGATCGAGGAGTTCCCTCTCGAGCAGCGTGCGCAGCGGAGCCAGCGCCGGCGCCACGCGCCCCTCCCCTCGCTCGCACACCTCCCCTGCCACACCACACAAGTTTTGTTCATCCGATGTGCCACAGTTAGTGTAGCTGCATGTATGCCAATATTTTCAAACTTTGACAATGTATTTTCCAATGTATATCCCAAAATATCCCATAACTATCCTTGGATGCGCCAGAATACGTTAGTGAAAACCCCATGCCAATTGGTTGAGTAGTTATCGAGTTATAAGTCAACACAGAATGACGCCGAATCAGTTGTTGCAGACTTTACCCTTTATTGATTAGGATATGTTTCATTTCAAGAGACTGTGGTTGATTGAAGTGGACTTGCTACCTGTGGTTTTGGATTTGTTTTATTTTATTTATTTATTTATTTATTTACACACACTAGGAGCTTGCGGCTAATACCTGTACATATTTTTGTTTTTATTAGGTATACTTGTTGCTTTATATCTGTTTGTTTATTTTTCTCAAATATTTGTTAAGTTGATTTTTAACCCGATAAAATAGAAAAAAAAATAATAATGAAACCTATAGCAAATTTAGCATGGTTGCAATCGTTACGTTATTTTGAATAAATAAACTTTGAAACTTTAACACTTTGAAACAACATTTCCTACAAATATATGTATACCTTACAATGCACTGACCTTTGTTTGATTCGAAATTGTTATTTGAACATTGCACTCCACAAATATAGTGAGGATTTTTTTTTTCCATTTCATACACTCGCGAATCGATAAAACCTCCAATAATAACACCATTTTAATGCCGAAAGTCGGACTTCGGGCACTCTTTGATGCCGGGAAGATTTCGTCCCGGCCACACCTGAGTAGTTAGGAGTTTCTCGTTAGTTCATGATGTGCATTGAATTAAGGTTGGCTACGTTTAAGTTTTGTTCGTTTATTTTCGTCATTATTACCCACCAATATGCGAAAAGCACAATATCAAAGGAGAGCATCGACATGGCACCTAGTCACGGAAGGTGTTACGGGCTGACAACACGGTGTAGCATTGTTTGTTTGTTTGTTTGCTGCCCAGCCTCTTGGGAAGGTGGGTGGGCCATTCTCCGCACTGAGACCTCTAGACGGTCCGTTGTACGTTTGCATGTGATGTAGCCGACGGACCTGTAGGTGAAGGTGTGTGCGAGCGCTCGGCGCCCGCCCCCGCCCAGGCGAGGTGGCGCGAGGGGTGCTCGCGGAGCGTGACCGCCGGCACGGAGCGCAGCAGCAGCTCCAACACCACGCCGCGCACCGGCTCCGCCACCAGCGGCTCGAACATCGCCTCGTAGCACTCCATGAAACTGCACCATTGTATTTTGTTAAGACGAGCGCCTGATTATTTCTAACTTGTTTTATGTCATATTTTTTTAGTGATTTAAGAAGAGCTGCCGACATTTTGAACGCACTTGACACGAGGCCGTTGTGGTCATTAACTCAATTTATTGTAGCCAGCCAAGTTCTTCTACAAAGGGATCCTCGTAATAATGTCACCAAAACCAAAGGTTTTGGCTTTAGGAATAGTTGACTGACGTCTTAGACGGTAGGTGTAGAATTTGGTTATTAATTGTCAAAAATTTTTTTTTATGTAATCCGGTATGGGTGGCTGTGTCAGAGGGGCCAAAGCACATGCTCCGACTAGCCAATATCACCTCCGAGAAGGTAGGTGCCATACCGGAGACTTCCCTGGATTGTTGGCTATACTGGACTAGAGGAGAACACAACCGAGGCTGCTATGCGGCCATCTTACATCCAGTACGGTGGTATCAACCCAGTCGGCTACAATTTGAGCCTACCACCTAGTAAGGGGCAAGGGAAGGAGAATTAATACACCTCAAGTGTTTCTTTGATCTGGACCAGCTAGATCGATAAAATTCGTAATGTCGAAATATCACAAAAAACCAAGGAAGTCGACAGTGCTAAAAAAATTAGCAGACCCGATAACCGCTGGGTAGACGGGTGCTCCACGTACAAGCAAACAGAGTGGTACGCTCCCCGGCCAGACGGGCAGAGGACCTAATGCAGGTAGCCGCAGGTCTGCCTGTGGTGCTGTGCCTTGGGAGACGCCTAGGTCGAGCGATGGCGATGACCCCTGGTATAAATATATCCACGGCAGAAAAAGAGTTATCCAAGCAAGATGCAGAGACAAATAAGCTAGACTTGTCTCACCTCAACAACGGCAGGATGCCATTGTGTGTTCCCAGCAGAATGTGCAAGTTCTGCGTCAGAACGGCCATCTCAATGTAGACGGGCACTAGAGTGCAGTTGCCGTCCTCGTACCCCGAGCTGCTGCAGTGCACCTTGCACTTCCACGGCGCGTCCTCCTCCAGCATGGGCGTGGGGTTCGCGTTCACCAGCTCCACTATGCGGCCGTGCCCTTCGTGCACCATCACCTGTCGCACAAACAAGGACGTAATAAGAGTTGTTGCGATGGATATGCCACCCTCGGTAACTCAGTATGCGGTCGGTCGACTGTCGTTCGTAATCTTAAGCACGCCTGGGCGCGGTCAGAACTTACATGGATGACCGTTCGACCGTTGGAGGCTGGCCATGGTTCGGATTCCATGTAAAACTGTAGGCCCCTTCCCTTCTTACCTTATGAGGTGCTAGGGTTGTTACCACTGCGCTTAATGAAAGGTCAGTCGAAACGGCTATGTAAATAGTTTGTGTTTTCCGTCCAGTTCAGTGTAGCCAGCTCGACCGAAGGGAAGCACTGACATGGCACCTAGTACAACCAGGTGTTAGTGTCAGTTTCCATAATAAAAATTTTAGTTAGTGAAGGAAGTGGGCGGTTAGCACAGTGAAATGGAAGACAGCCCTGTTAACTACATCCCTAAAAATGTGAAATTTCCAAAATACCATATTATGTTTACCTGCCGGTGACTACATGGATATCTAAAAGGTACTTTCTTTCGAACCGAGTAGTGGACTCCTGGAATAAATTGCCCCAAAAAGTGATATCTGCTATCTCAGTGAACAGTTTTAAAAACCAGTTGGACAAACATGTTATTAATATGAAAAAAAAAACCAATAAATAAATAAAAATACTTAAGGCAACAAAGTTAAAAAAAAAAAATTAAACATTAACTTATGAAATAAAACAATATAAGTGAGAATCAAGTGCACTCAACATACAAAGTACACGCATCAGCTTAAAGCTGCTAGTGTATACTACAACAATAATAATAATAACATAACATCAACCGGCCTGCTTGGGGCTATCGGGGCTCCGTGCTCTGACTACAGCCCCCGCTACCGGCGTGGCGGTACGGTGCGCAACGGCGGCGTACGCACGAGAATCAAGATCCATGAAAGGACTGCGTGTCGTCGCCCCGCAGCCGGTGGATACGGAGCTCTCCGAGATGGGGGTGGTGGTGGCCTACGTGTCTAGTACCACCACCTATCGCTCGTAGCTTGCCTCGCGTCGTCTCGGAGAGCTCCGTAGCCATGGCCTGCACCCGCCGGCGTGCTTGGAGGTCCGCCTCCCGCCACCGGCGAGAATACCGTTTTTTGTTTTTGTCGGTTTGTATTAATTTTGTATAGGTATTTTATTTTATAATTATATAAAATTAATGTAAATATGTAACAAAAAGCGTGAAAATAAAGAAATAATAATAAAATAATAAACCAAAAAAGTAAAAAATAAACACCAGTACTAACCGTATCTCTCACCCTCGCCAGGTCGGACGAGGTGAGCGCGCACGCGTGCCGTCCCGCGTACACATCCCTCAGCCGCAGCAGGGGCAGCCTGTGATCCGGCTGCTCCAGCAGCAGCCTCCTCAGCCTCGACTTCACCACGTCCATGTTGGGCGCGGGCGAGCTGCGGCCCAGCGAGAGCTCCAGACGCCGGCCCGCCCACTCCTTGCTGTCGAGCCGGCGGCGGTGGAGGCGCGATATCGCGATGCGCGCGTCGCACTCCGACTGTAGGGTGACCGTCGCGATGGGACCGTCGGCGGCGCAACGCACCGTCACCTGTGGCGGTTTCAGTTTGGAAAATGTTTCATGAGTTCGCTGCTGGACGCTTGAGAGTAATGAGTGCTAATGTACAACCAGAGTGTCCAAACTATTTTTCAAATTGATTTACAGTGTTTTGTATGCATTGAATAATGTCTGTGGAAGTTTTTTCCAGTCCTCAACAACTCTGTCGGTTTTGAAGTGCTTTGGTCTGGTTTATTCAGCTTCAGTGTCAGGCCACGTGCGTGAACGTAGATATAGTTCACTTAATATTTTTTCGTCTTTTACCTTTGAATTGCATACTAATAACCACTAAAGCGTCAGTGGGCCACAGTAAAGGCCCCCATGTGGCTCTTTGAATATGGAGATATGGCTCAATCGGCACGACCGAAGGGAAGGCTGACGTGGCACCAAGTTCACCCGGTGTTATGGGCTGACATCGCGGATGTTGTAGGTGATGTAGCCAACCGTGTCAGTTTCCATAAAAAAAAAAAAAAAATTATACTTCTACTTCTACTTGATGTGATTCACTGTGTCGCCAGTCTAGAGCAAAACATTTATGAACTTTTCAATTGATTTCGTGACTTGGTGACGGACGCATATGTCCGCAAATTTGGTACTTTTTATTTATTTATATTAGAAGAACCACTGCCTCAAATAAACACGATTTTTGGTATTTATAGTCATTTGTTTGCTGTGTTTATGTATAAATTCGAAATAATACAACATTTGTGAAGTATAATATTATTAGAGGTTTTTATCTGTTCGCGAGTGTGTATAATCGAAAAATAAACTGTAGTTCGGATTCCACATAAAACAGTGGGTTCCTTCCCTTACATTACTACGTAGTAAGGTTTAATCCAACCGGATTGGTAACACCGCCCCGAATGAAACATTGGCTGAAGCAGCTATGTAATTGGTTGTGTTTTAAGTCCCGTTTATTGTAGTTGACACGTTCAAAGGAAGGCACTGACATATTACACCAGGTGTTATGGGCTGACATCAAGGTGATGCAGTTAAGCATGTCAGAACCCATTAAAAAATAAAGAGCGTCCAGCAGCTAACCTTGAGCACGGGTACATATTCTGTGAAGAGGCGCCGTATCATCTCCTGCAGGTCGGCGGGGTCGCACGCGGGCAGGTTGCTCACGCTGAGGTCGGTGGCCACGTCGCCCGCCTCGCCCTCGCTGCTCTGCTCGCTGTAGCTCGCCGACGAGTTCCACGGCGAGATGGCGCGCGCGCCGCCGGCGCCGGCGCCGTCGCGCGGCACCGCCAGCGCGTCGTCCCCGCTGTTGCCCGACGACGTGCCCGATTGATCCAAGTTTGAACCTGTCGTATATTCAATTAAGCCTCATTACTTCACTAAATCATTACATATTTATTTACATGATTTCATTATCTATTAAGACTTTTGTGTGTACAGTACCTCATCGATTCAGTTTGAGAACACAACACAGACACATATAGAATGAAATCAAACATCAGATCCGATTGATCCAAGTTTGAACCTGTCGTATATTCAATTAAGCCTCATTACTTCACTAAATCATTACATATTTATTTACATGATTTCATTATCTATTAAGACTTTTGTGTGTACAGTACCTCATCGATTCAGTTTGAGAACACAACACAGACACATATAGAATGAAATGAAACATCAGATCCGATTGATCCAAGTTTGAACCTGTCGTATATTCAATTAAGCCTCATTACTTCACTAAATCATTACATATTTATTTACATGATTTCATTATCTATTAAGACTTTTGTGTGTACAGTACCTCATCGATTCAGTTTGAGAACACAACACAGACACATATAGAATGAAATCAAACATCAGATCCGATTGATCCAAGTTTGAACCTGTCGTATATTCAATTAAGCCTCATTACTTCACTAAATCATTACATATTTATTTACATGATTTCATTATCTATTAAGACTTTTGTGTGTACAGTACCTCATCGATTCAGTTTGAGAACACAACACAGACACATATAGAATGAAATGAAACATCAGATCCGATTGATCCAAGTTTGAACCTGTCGTATATTCAATTAAGCCTCATTACTTCACTAAATCATTACATATTTATTTACATGATTTCATTATCTATTAAGACTTTTGTGTGTACAGTACCTCATCGATTCAGTTTGAGAACACAACACAGACACATATAGAATGAAATCAAACATCAGATCCGATTGATCCAAGTTTGAACCTGTCGTATATTCAATTAAGCCTCATTACTTCACTAAATCATTACATATTTATTTACATGATTTCATTATCTTTAAGACTTTTGTGTGTACAGTACCTCATCGATTCAGTTTGAGAACACAACACAGACACATATAGAATGAAATCAAACATCAGATCCGATTGATCCAAGTTTGAACCTGTCGTATATTCAATTAAGCCTCATTACTTCACTTATTATCATTACATAGGTATTTACATGATTTCATTATCTTTAAGACTTCTGTGTGTACAGTACCTCATCGATTCCGTTTGAGAACACAACACAGACACATATAGAATGAAATCAAACATCAGATCCGATTGATCCAAGTTTGAACCTGTCGTATATTCAATTAAGCCTCATTACTTCACTTATTATCATTACATAGGTATTTACATGATTTCATTATCTTTAAGACTTCTGTGTGTACAGTACCTCATCGATTCCGTTTGAGAACACAACACAGACACATATAGAATGAAATCAAACATCAGATCCGATTGATCCAAGTTTGAACCTGTCGTATATTCAATTAAGCCTCATTACTTCACTAATTATCATTACATATTTATTTACATGATTTCATTATCTTTAAGACTTTTGTGTGTCCTGACCTCACCGATTCAGTTTGAGAACACAACACAGACACATATAGAATGAAATCAAACATCAGATCCGATTGATCCAAGTTTGAACCTGTCGTATATTCAATTAAGCCTCATTACTTCACTAATTATCATTACATATTTATTTACATGATTTCATTATCTTTAAGACTTTTGTGTGTCCTGACCTCACCGATTCAGTTTGAGAACACAACACAGACACATATAGAATGAAATCAAACATCAGATCCGATTGATCCAAGTTTGAACCTGTCGTATATTCAATTAAGCCTCATTACTTCACTAATTATCATTACATATTTATTTACATGATTTCATTATCTTTAAGACTTTTGTGTGTCCTGACCTCACCGATTCAGTTTGAGAACACAACACAGACACATATAGAATGAAATCAAACATCAGTGCTGTTGATCATGTGAATATAACACAATGAAAATAAACATGTGAACACTTTTAGTGATAGGTAAGGCTAAAACTTTTTAATCCGAATTACCAGCCAAGGCTGCCTAAAACAAATAAATAATTAAACACAAGGCTGCCTAAAAAAAAGAGTGAATTTTTTTTCATCCACTTTTACATTAATTTATTAATGTAAAAGTGGATGAAAAAAAATTCACTCTTCTTCAAATGACTGAGATCTGAGAGAGAGAATCGCCTGCATTTCATTTGGCATTCGCCATGGCCATTCGTTCTTTTCTTTTTTTGTTGAAAGATTACGAACTTTCTCTTCTTAACTCTCTTCCAACTTCTATGTCAGAAACAATTCGTAATGACATGGGACTATAACCGACCCTGTGAGAATAATGATATGCCATAGTGAATGAAACTTAAATACAATCTCACCATGAGTGCCCCTGATCTGCCTGAGCTGAGGGCCCGGCCCCGCCCTGCTGATAGTGCCCGGGTACTGGAAGAGGTTGGGTAGCGCCGTGTGAGGCAGCTGCTGCAGGGCCATCGTCCACTCGGCAGCCGCCGCGTCCACCGGCGTACGCCGATAACTCACCGTGCTGCCGTTCATCGCGGGCGAGGGCTCTCTCTATAAACAAAAGCTTTAACCACTCGAGCGCCAGCGGACCGCACCTGTGGCCTGACGAAAAAACGTGCGCAAGGTGCGGGCGGACCAGTGCGACACTGCAGCGTGGCCGATTTTCGGCAATAAAATACACACTCTTTAAATATGGGGATAAGGCTCAATGATACTTCTAAATAAAGGTGAAGATATGCCCTTCTCGATTGGATTCACTTTGTCGCCAGCCGAGAGCAAAAAATCAGTTTGTTGTGTTTGTGTATACATTCGAAAGAATACAACATTTAAGTGAATGTGTTATTATCCATTCGCGAGTGTGTGAAATCGATAAAAATCCCCGACCCTTAAAAAGTAAAAAATTATTTCCGTTTATGCACTTAGTCGGTGGACTGCTAAGTATATACCCGCGCAGCTCTGAGTTTTTATATTTTATTTACTTAGGGGTCCCCCGACTCCTTTAAAAACAGAAGGAAACAGAAATTATTTAGGACGTTTTAAGGGTCGGTGGTTTTTAAAATTAATAATTTAATTTTAATTTGAAGCTTTAAAAAAAAACTTAACAATTTTTTTTTATTATAGGTCGTTCATTCTAACCTGAGGCGTACAAATACATTCACGCATGACGGTGAGCATAAAATTCTGCAAGTGTAGTAGTGCTCAGGCCATGTAAAGGGCATGTCAAGTATTTGAATTAGAGGAATGCATTTTTGTGCGTACGTGTGTTCGCCTCAGGTTAGGCCGTCCATGCTTTACTTAATAACTTGATTACAAAAAATAGCTAAAAACCATCCCGATTAAACCATTTTTTTTACATTTCTAACATTTTTTTTTTACATTTTTAACTTTCTAATAAAAAAAACCGCATCCACATTGGTCCATCCGTTTGGGAGCTACTATGCCACAGAAAGACACACCCATACATACAGACGTTAAACTCACCCTCTTTTGCATCGGGGGTTAAAAAATAACTTTACCTCACTATATTTGTCAAGTGAAATGTTTGTGCAACGTTCAACTCACAGTTTGGAATCAAAACAAAGGTGAGTACACTGTAAGGTATTGATACATTTGTAGAAAATTTTGTAAAGATTAATTTGCTATAGGTGTAAATATTTTTTTCCAAAAAGTGTATGTCCCGTAACCATACCCTAACGGTTCGCGCGCGAAAAGGCCCGCACCTTGCGGAGACATAAGGCACGGATACAGAAGGCACCTTTTTTGTTTTTTTTTTTTTTATGGAAACTGACACGGTTGGCTACATCACCTACAACATCCGTGATGTCAGCCCATAACACCGGGTGAAATTGGTGCCACGTCAGTGCTTCCCTTCGTTCGTGCCGGCTACACTGAACTGGACGGAAAACACAAACTATTTACATAGCCGTTTCGACCGACCTTTCATTAAGTGCGGTGGTACCAACCCGGGCGGGTTACACCCTACCACCTAGTAATATAAGAAGGGAATCATATCCCTTAGTCGCCTTTTACGACATACACGGGGAGAGATGCAGTGGGGCTATTCTTTTAAAGTACCGGGCCCACGCGGTACAATACCTTGTTGCACCACATTATTTTTCTACTACATAACAAATCAAATCTATTTATTAATCCTAAAAATTATATACAGTGATTCCATCTTGAAACGTCGCATCAACAGGCTGGACAGCCCAGCAACAGTCCGCAAATCAGCCGGCATGCCTCGCTGAGGGTGGTTTCACAATGAAAGATGAATTTGGTTCTGTCGACTGCACCATTGATCCCTCGGCACAGCGACCCATTCTGGTTTCATAAAAAAAACACAAACTGACCGCAAGGTGTGCAGCAGCAGTGTAGGCGGGGAGTGTAGGCAGGGCGGTGCCGTAGCCCTCGTCGCTCGAGTACGTTGCCACCGTGTTGGTGCGGCCGCCGCCGGTTTGTGCGGGCGCGTAGAGCGCGGGCGGCGGGCGCAGACCTCTCGTGCTGATCTTGTTGCCGAACACATCCTCCCCGTCCATTCTTTTCAGAGCCCTAAGGACAACGTACCCAGGTTACGATGCTATATTTTATAATATGTCACATTCGACTTCAGTGAAGGAGAACACAGTGAGGAAATCAATACCAGTGCTAACACATTGCTGTGTTCAATGTTGACTGGAGGAAATTGTATTCGACAATAAATCCAGTTTATTCAGTCTGGAAAAGTATAAATACATATATATTAAACATAATGTGAGCTAACCATATCCAGTTTCTATCAGAACTAGGGGCCAGGCTATCATTTTAATAAAATAACAAGAATTTCGTAAGAACACATTATTGAAATATGGGGGTAGCAAATTGGTATTAGATAAAAAAATTAAATCTAGATTAAAACAATATGATATGTGAACCTCAGTTACACCTATAGAACCTTTAAATTGTACATAGATATGCACACTTCTAGAGGCTATTGCACAATAACTAGATCTTCGGATATATCTGTAGGAACAAAAACATATTTTACAAAAAAAAAAATATCTAATAAATCAACCATTTTCACATATCTGAATTACAACCAGGTCTACTAAGTTTATTTTAGAAATTTATATAAATTGCCTTACACAAGGCTGGTAATCCACATAATGTCCACTATACAGTCTCTTAAGGTAATACTTTTTTATTGTGTAAGGCCATGTGGTTTACTAAGTTCTTCCAGAAGATCATAGAACTATGTGACCCAGTCAAAGAGAATGCTGGTTATCTACATTCGACATTTTAAGGGTTTTCTGGTTATCCTTCTTCGATAAATATAATTTCCCTTGTCTGAAAAGTTCAGGTTATAAATGTACGAACGATTCTATAAGTCTTATATTCTATTGCAATCGCACAAAAGAAGTCTGTAATAATCTGCTTTTTTTACAGTTGGTTATAAAGTACACGAAACTCACCTCATTAACATTTTAAACTTATAAACCTAATAACACAGTTCAAGTATAAAATTAAAACAATAAATATTAATAATTCACAATATAAAATCACTTAAAATTACGTTAAATATGCTAAAATTTTATAAAAATGCAGCACTTTGTCCTGCATGTGGCTGGCCAGTGAAGAAACTGACTTCAAAATTTAAGAGTCTGACAACTTTTCCTATGAATTACATTGAGGGTAGCCGCAAAAATAGAGAATGACAGTTATTTTTGAATTTTAATTTTTCCATTTTATAATTACAAAGTAAACATACCTACTGCCATGTTATTATTAATTTATTATTATGACCTTTATGGCTCGACGCTGATTTACATCATTTACCACCTACATGCCAGCTCATTAAACTATGTTCCTGGTTGACTGAGGTGCCACCTCAGTGCACTTCCTTTGTAACATGTCTGGAGCATTAAATTTGACAGAAAAATTTAAGTATTGTATATAGATAAAATGTAATGGGTCCTCCATTAAGCTACGGACTGAATGGTTTAAGATCAACATTTTTCGTCCTTTATGTTGAAAGATCAACATACAATGCACAGTACGTAACTTGAATGGTCGCCGACGCAGCGCACCGCCGCGCCGGCGCAGCAGTAACCAAAATAAGATCAGATCGTTGGCAATGAAGAGCTACGAAGGGGGAACGCATTACGAGCTTAGTCTTACCTTTCCTCATTCCTCAACTAAACAATAAGCCTGTGAAGACAAGCAAGGAAGATGATATAAACACGTGTATCTTTTTATAAGTGAGGAAGCTGTTGAAACAGCTTCAGAAAGCTGTTGTACATCGATGTGTAAGGTAAATGACCAGAAAATTGCAAAAGGAAATATTAGTCAGCTCAAAAGACAGTAGCGATATCTAACGAGCACACTGATCATCGGTTAGGACAGTATAAACATTTGTGAAGTAGAATTTCGAAGCCCTGTCAGAATCCTGGATAGCTCAGTTGAAAGGGCAGTGAATGAAATCCAAACATTGTGCGTTCGACCCCACTTTGGACATCTGGTATGGCCTGAAACTGTTTTCTTTTGCAATACCTTACTAGGTGGTAGGGTTCAACCCGCCCGGGTTGGTACCACTGCACTGAATGAAACGACGGTCGAAACGGCTATGTACATAATTTGTGTTTTCCGTCCAGTTCAGTGTAGCCGGCACGACCGAAGGGAAGCACTGACATGGCACCTAGTTCACCCGGTGTTATGGGCTGACATCACGGATGTTGTAGGTGATGTAGCCAACCGTGTCGGTTTCCATAAAAAAAAAAAAAATTCTTCTAAAATTGCTTATGCTCCAATGTGAAGCTGCTTCTACATAAAAAACAAGGAGACAAAAAACCAGTGGGATCTTGACAGATTCTAGAGTGTATGGAATGTGGGCAGGTTGTCCACCTCGAATTGACATGCGCTGCTATCCTCAGGATCGCTCTATGCGCCGTGTGAGGTAGTAGTACCTGTTGGCGTGGTCGGGGGTGGAGAAGCGCAGCACGGGGGTGGGCGGTGTGACGCGCAGCACGCGCCCGCCGCAGTTGTTCCCGAGTCTGCGCAGCCCCCGCGACACGCGGTCCGAAGGCTGGTCCAGAGGCAGGTTGTCTACTTCGATCTGACACGCGCTGCTATCCTCAGGATCGCTCTATGCGCAGTGTGAGGTAGTAGTACCTGTTGGCGTGGTCGGCGGTGGGGAAGCGCAGCACGGCGGTGGGCGGCGTGACGCGCAGCACGCGCCCGCCGCAGTTGTCCCCGAGTCTGCGCAGCCGCCGCGACACGCGGTCCGAAGGCTGGTCCAGAGGCAGGTTGTCTACTTCGATCTGACACGCGCTGCTATCCTCAGGATCGCTCCATCCGCAGTGTGAGGTAGTAGTACCTGTTGGCGTGGTCGAGGGTGGGGAAGCGCAGCACGGCGGTGGGCGGTGTGACGCGCAGCACGCGCCCGCCGCAGTTGTCCCCGAGTCTGCGCAGCCACCGCGACACGCGGTCCGAAGGCTGGTCCAGAGGCAGGTTGTCTACTTCGATCTGACACGCGCTGCTATCCTCAGGATCGCTCTATCCGCAGTGTGAGGTAGTAGTACCTGTTGGCGTGGTCGAGGGTGGGGAAGCGCAGCACGGCGGTGGGCGGTGTGACGCGCAGCACGCGCCCGCCGCAGTTGTCCCCGAGTCTGCGCAGCCGCCGCGACACGCGGTCCGAAGGCTGGTCCAGAGGCAGGTTGTCTACTTCGATCTGACACGCGCTGCTATCCTCAGGATCGCTCTATGCGCAGTGTGAGGTAGTAGTACCTGTTGGCGTGGTCGGGGGTGGGGAAGCGCAGCACGGCGGTGGGCGGTGTGACGCGCAGCACGCGCCCGCCGCAGTTATCCCCGAGTCTGCGCAGCCGCCGCGACACGCGGTCCGAAGGCTGGTCCAGAGGCAGGTTGTCTACTTCGATCTGACACGCGCTGCTATCCTCGGGATCGCTCTGAGACGAACTCTGCAACAGTTATTTTCATTGAAGCCTAATGTGATATCAAATGTTTTCTTTGTGGGAAATGAGAAAAACAATGGCAACAAAAACATTTGTAACAACGATAATTATTTGAACAAGAATAATCAGCATTGTATACAAAATTTATACAGAAGAATGGATAAATCATAATCCTTAGGAATTCAGTGGCATATACAGGGTAATTTTTTATTAAGTGAAGTCCCGTAAATGGTAGGTTCTATATCTGAAATGGATCACGTTTATGATGTTAATTTTAGTTTACGTACCTAAAGTTAGATTTTTTCTGGACATGCCACATAGTAGTGCCCATGCATACTAATACACCCTGAAAATTTCAACAAAATCGGTCAAGTACTTTCAGAGTTATTAAAAAATGAAAAAAATTACATTTACGTTCATCTCATATGCGCGGGACAGCTGGCGCGTGCGGCCTTGAGCTACTTTCTGATTCGCACGGGTCAACGACCACCCAGCTGTCGCGCGCGAATGTTGCGATGCGCGCACGTAAATGTAAATTTATTTAATTATTTAATAACTCTGAAAGTACTGGACCCATTTTATTGAAATTTTCAGGGTGTATTAGTATGCATGGGCACTACTATGTGGCATGTCCAGAAAAAAATCTAACTTTAGGTACGTAAAGAAAAATTTACATCATAAACGTGATCCATTTCAGATATAGAACCTACCATTTAAGGGACTTCACTTAATAAAAAAATGACCCTATACAAGGTACCAAATAAATATAAACAAAAACACTTCATACATACAACTGTTAATAGATGATACCGACGCTAAAAATAAATGTTCAATAAAAGAAAAAAAAAAAGGAAAACATGGGATGTTGATAAAAAATAAATACCTTGTTATTTCGCGGCAGATGGGTGGTGAGGGAGTTGTAGCAGTAATGGGAATTTGCACAAGTGATGAGGGCCGATGATGTATTTTGCTTATGTACCAGAATCACTTCCATATTTTTCCTAAGGACAAAGCAAAAAACATACTGCACATTAACATAAGTATAACAGAAAAATATATACAACAAAATTAAAAAAGTTCTTTTGTAAGCAGCATAATATAATTCATTTATCCCAAAAAACTTCTCAATAACGGACTTTTCTTTTGTAAATACTATGGGGTTATACAGGATATTCTGATTGGCCGCATACATTCCTTAACTCACAAGCTGTATATGCTGATACACGTGTATTTGCAAAAAAATATTTGCAGAATATTGAAGCCTAAGAAATAAAATCGCTTTTACTGAACACTAATTTGCCGACTAACAGCGAACTGGATGGAAACATATTTAAATGTCTCGTATCTGTTTCAACCGACCTTCACTCAGTGCGATGGAATCAACCCAGACTGTTTTAACCTTAGGTCTGATAAGGTAAAAGTTGGGACCAAGAAGTGACATTCTTGAAATGTTGAATTATTGAAGTCATTCATGGTAAGCACAACAATGTGTTAGATATTGCGTGTATAAGCATTGCGCTCATTTATTTTCTATAATGCATAAGAGCAACAGTGCACTTATCAGTAATCATTCAGGTCTGTTATCACTGCAGACCATATAATTATATGTATGTAACCTACATCAATTTATCAATAATGAATCGACAAACAATAATAAAATGCTTTATGTTTCAGTGTGAGGAAACCATTTGACAAAAAAATATGAAGAGAAAAACTTGCTCCTCAATTTGTCGACTCATAATTATAAAGCAAATAATTTTTAGGTCTGTCTGTCTGTCAGTTCGTCAGATGGCTGTATCTTTGGAACCGTAATAGGTAGTCAGTTGAAATTTTCACATATATATATTATATTATGTTATTATGGCGGACATGCTAATTTCTAATAAATAATAAAAAAAAAACAAAAGGTAAAAAATTAAAGGGGGTCTCCATACAAGTACCATAATTTGCAGAGCGCTACCTACCAAATTATCTAACCATTTTAACAACAAAAGTATGAACGGTCACCGACAGATGGAGTGATATGCGAGATAGGTGCGGGTGCGACAAGTAAAATAACAAATAATAACAGAATAAGCGATAGAACACACTTAGTGCAGCGACATCCCTACGAAGTTCCAGTGGTTCTAGATCGTGGGACACGTCGGGTCACCCACTAGTCGCAAGGCTCGACGCTGGATCGAGTCCAGAGGCGCTAGCTGGTATTTAGCTGAGCCATCCCACAAGCGCGAGCAGTACTCCAAGCAGGACCTAATCTGTGGTGTATATAAAAGCAGCCTTTGGCCCGGTGTGAAGTATGTATGTACATACATCTGTTATCAGCTGTTATCAGTTTTTATGAATGAGTAGATACTAATAAAATGTGTTTAAATTTTTCAGAACACCATAGATTGAATATGAGAATATGCAGAGCATACACCTCGGCACCCTCAATAAAGTAATGGAATGATTGCTTCAAAGCAATTTGGTATAGGGTAAAACATTTACTTCATATCTACTTTTCTAAGACCTGTATCTCTGTAGGGATAATTTTATGAAAATAAGGTTAAATAATAATTATTTTATTAAACAAAATATTCATTAAAATTGTTCCTACAGAGACACACATATTGAGTAGAAAACATGATTCAATGCTAAATTTTAACCTAGCATAGGTTGGCTGGTCGAGCGGTCACGCATCCAAGAACTGACCGCGCCCAGGGTTGCTTAATAAAAGTCGTCGACCACAGCACTGAGCTACCGAGGCTGACAATTACATCACGTAAAATCCGGTCGGCCGATCTCAGCCAGCCCGAGAATAAAGACAACAACATGATTCAGATATTTATTTCGCCATAAAGAACACAACATTAACAATATTTCATTGAGACATATGCATTATTCTGTATGGTTCGTCATCATATTTTTTTTGTCACGTCCAGTTCAGCAGTGCAATCTATAAGGAAGAACCGGGTACAGATGTTTTATCTCACGAGCGCGGGTGAGCCATACTTGTAGTTGTAATGCGTATAGACACGCGCTCCTGTCTGTGTGTTAGTTTGCTAACGCTACCTGTACTTACGCACACAGGAGCGCGTGTCTATACGCATTACAACTACAGGTATGGCTCACCCGCGCTCTAATGATGATAAAACATCTGTAAGAAACCTTTACAGCTTTTATTTTCAATATAACGCTCACCTGTGCCTAAAGTCGCTAAGGTCTGCCGCAAAGTTGATGTCCCCGGAAATGAGAAGGAGGGCAGCGGGCGCCGCGTGCAGCTCCCCGAACCTCCTCATGCACTGTCGCAACTTCTCGTCCGCTGCGTTCTTCTGAGTTCCACACACGTGGATCAAACTCACCTGCAGCAAGAGGCATAGCATAATATTGTATTGCCGCTTGAAAACCAATTCATTTATTAGACATTTTATGTGACAATAATCTACTTACCCTAACCATATTTTTTTTATATAACCAATCCTATTGTAACCCTTGACGTTCCAACGCGACCCTGCGGCCGACTCATCGCTTACACCCATTGAATTTTAAGTCGGCCGCGCGACCGACCTGTCTGGTCCGCGCGGACCAGGCGGAAGTTTACATCTATTGATATTTCAATGAACTGTTCTTATTAGAACTAGGAATCACTTTAGATAGATCATTAAAGTATCTTTCCAGATGTGTTTGATGCCAATGCACGAGTCAATGGAAAGGTTTGAAATGGATTTTTTTTTTCTCTTTTGAATTTGAATTTATTAATAATACATGTACGTACATCCTAGTTAAATAAAATCTATACTTATGTAAATACAGTAGAGCTGCGCTATTCCGAACACGGCCTAATCCGATGATCGCAGTAACCCGAACGATCGGACATTCCCAAATTCCCCAGCACACACAGTAGTGATGGAATTAATAGCATTCGCGTTTAAGAATTCACCTTTAAGACTCCATTCGCCGTTCAACCCGCTAACAGTAAACTGTCGATGAAGTGAATTAATGACTTAACGCTGGGCTCGGGGGCTCGGGTTGGCAGGCGCCGACCGGCGGCGGCGGCGGCGCGGTAAGCAAGCGAAGCTTGCAGTGCAGCGAATATGCTGTTAGTTCCATACTAGCTTGCACGATCGCACGCGCTGCGCCACCCCTCCGTCAGTCAGACGAGTCGTGTTAACTCGTGCGTGGTGTTGTCTGTTTGTTAAACTTTGTTAAGCCGCATCTCCTGTGAATGTTTCTTTCCAAACATTACGCAGAAACATCGAAACATTGGGGCGTGGCCATTTGTATGAAAAGAAATGTTTTTGTGTAATGTTTCGAAAAAAAAGCCACAGTTGCACTCCGGGAGTGCCGGCAGAAGTGAAAACAACACCGTAACAATGCTTAAAAAAAAAAAAATTTTGTGGGACTCGAACACATGGTCAACCCTACTTTTATTATAAAATAACTGTCGGAGGACCTTGGTTAAAAAATTGTAAAATTTAGTAGAACGGACAGACATGCATTTGTTACGGAACCCTACATTAATTTTGAAATAAATGTTAAATTTAGTAGAACGGACAGACATGCATTTGTTACGGAACCCTACATTCATTTTGCAGAACTTAGTAGAATGGACAGACATAAACGTGTTACGGAACCCTACTTTTATTATAAAATAACCGTCGAAGGACCTTGGTTGAAAATTGTAAAATTTAGTAGAACGGACAGACATGCATTTGTTACGGAACCCTACATTCATTTCCAAATAAATGTTAAATTTAGTAGAACGGACAGACATGCATTTGTTACGGAACTCTACATTCATTTTGCAGAACTTAGTAGAATGGACAGACATAAACGTGTTACAGAACCCTACTTAACAGTTGCACTCCGGGAGTGCCGGCAGATCCCGTGCCACTCGTGACTTAACCCTTAATGCAATGACTTAAGGTTACATTTCGCTTTTCGAGATCTGACAATGACGCGACGACGCGAACAGAATTGATCCCGTGCCACTGTAACTTAACCCTTAATGCAATGACTTAAGGTTACATTTCGCTTTTCGAGATCTGACAAGGACGCGATGACGCGAGTTTACAATTTTTTACCCAAGCGCCGCTAAAGAAGTTTTCACTTCAAAAACCTGAGCAGGAGACGCGGCTTAAGTGTTGCTAAGTTGCTGGCGCGTTCGCAGCAGCAAGCAAGCAACGTCGCGCTTCGCTTGCTTACCGCGCATGTCATGAATGAATATTAGCTGTTAGCTTCAGCATGCTAAGGACATTGTGTTAGCGGTTGAATTAATTTAAGCAGAATTAGCGTTAATTTCCATCACTAACCCACAGCCACCCGCCATACTGTTTTATCTTGCTTCCTCAGTTCGCTCGCACTCATAGCCCCGAGCGCGCGTGCGCAGAAAATGCTCTGGAATCTTCCGCGTAGCAAGAGTTTATAGGGTAATTTTGGTTTAACTCGCGTAAACACAATCATGGCATCACAATCAAGTCTTAAACCTTGTAACATTGACTTTACGCTACAAATATGAAGTGATTCAAAATATGATAGGTCGAGGAGTAGGTTAATAAGAAATTCTCGATTCCATACACCGACCACCGCATTAATTCAAACTCCCCCGCGTTTTTATTAGAGGTTCGGATAAGGGCGGCTCTACTGTATGTATTACTAAATAATAATATATTATATACACACAACACACACTTGTAAATCCAAGGTATACTGACTTGTGCATCGTTAAGCTCCTGCAGCCTGGCCGGTGTCTCCTTCCTCACATCGCACACAACCACGAAGTCTGCCTCCCGCCGGCCCACTAGGAACTTGGCTCGGATCGCGGCCACCACGTCGATGGCAGAACAACCTCGGGGCACCTGTCGTGTAGTCACATATTATTATTATGTAAAATGATGCCTGAAATTGTCTTTCAAGCACTCACCACAAAACAATTAAAAAACGACAAGATAAAGATTTAATAGAAAAACAACATAAATAAAATAATAATAAATAATAATTGTATGTAAAATTAATATGAAGTGTATGAATAAATGTATAAATAATGATAATAATGTCCGCCCCGGTGGAAAAAACCCGTGCAGACGCATGTGCCCACGTTGCGTTGGCAGGGAACGTGTTAATGTTCTTGGGTGCAACGGTACCTTTTTTTTTTAAATAATGTCTTCTGCGGTGACAGCATGCAAACGAAAGTTGCGTCTAGCGTGAAAGTAGAAAACATGCTCGTTATAAATTGTACAGAGAACGCGTCATTGAGAGACAATGCGTCTCTTAGATAGGGTCGAAAACCTTTGTCGATAGACGTATTGTCATATCTCATATTAACGAGACGGACACACTGCGGCTGAACATGTTGAGTATAGCAGCATCGGCCGCACAACCCGCGTGACGCGGAAACAAGTCGCATTGGTCAAAATACCACCTTTAAGTAAGTAGGTACAATCAAGTTGGTAATTACGTGTGCTCATAGTATTCATCAGCGAACAGAACTCATTAGGACTAATTAATTAATAAAAAAAACATTCAAATTAAGATAAGTATCTTTGGTTGAAACTTTTTTCTGCCAACATTAATGAGATGTTCTAATAAATATTATAGATTATAATTATATTAAATTTTAACAAGTTTTTCTTTAATCTGATAATAAATTGTTCTTATCATGCAGACGGAAATATCCCCTTACTCATCTTTCAGCCTTTGTACATAATTTATTGTCACGTAGTGAATTTTAATAGCGGACTGTCGAAATGCCGTTTACCGAAGTGTCAGAGACACATTGCCAGTACGGAGGAAAATACTCCGTACTAAGGCTACGCTACACGTGAGACGTCCGTTATTTTGAAGATTATTACTGCCAACCTACATTTTAGAAAATTCAATCACACATATCTCGGCGTACTACACTCTCACTACGTAACCGAGCACACATTATTGCATCATTTACCGAGCGTGAAATTCCACGATCTCTTTCCGCTGTCAGCCCATACTAAAATTATATATTGTTTGACGTAACGAAAAAGATCGGAAGCGTCTGTATGGAATTTCTGTTTGCTGTATTTGGCAACACAGCACATCGCGGTGTTGACTAATGGGTTGCCAGGCGGTTAAAATATATCCCAAATAGACGGGAATTCACATTCGCCTCGGTTGTATTTATCTTACATATTAATTCAGACATCATCGGAGGACCCCTAGTAGAGGTCCATTATTATCAACAAATGGTGTTACAGGCCTTCAGCCACTTAGATTCAGGTAACCACATACAGTGCGCGTCATTGCGTGCTAGCCGACTTCATTCCGCAGCCACACCACTAACGCGCGCTGTCGTCTATAAAAGCGGGACTCAGTGAAACAAGACTTCACTTCTTCTGTTAAATAATTCTCCGCTACAAGATAAAATATAACGCGCTCGATATGCCGCCGTGAGTCTTACTAGTCTTCCTCGCGACCGTGCCACTGTCAACGAGCCGCGGCGTTGCATCACCGCGTCGGTCACGCGTCGCCGAGCACTCCCTCACGGGCGCCTGCAGCCGCACATCTCAGCGTTGAGAGAGGAGTCCCCACAGCCAGGGTTACGGGTAACATTACAATCTCTTCAGCTCTGCCCTGCCTGTCGCTTGTGAGACACCGCCGGCCTAGCGGTTGTCGTTGCGCTTCACGCACCAAACGTATAACGCCCATCTGTGTATTTTCTCTCTTCCCATCCACAGGGCACCTTGATATGTGTGCATTATTTAATGTGGGTGTGTTTGTGTGTGTGTGTGTACAGCTCCTACGTCTACACGTAGTCTCTTCTACGTTACACGTAGACTTCCACGTTTCTACGTTCTCCGTCCGAGGACGCCTGCATCATCTGCGACGGCATAGCCGGTACGAGCCACCTGGGCCCTACTCCTCGTCCGGCTGTTCCGAAGCAGAATACTGTGAAGAGGGTGGAGATCGAGCGACGCGTCGGAGGCTTCGTGTCGGCCTTCCTGCGAAGACCTTCGTCTCCCATTCCGAAGCTAAGTTCTCGGATGGAATTATAGCTCTAATCGATTAGCTCGGTCGTCACCCCTACGATGCTCAAGTGATTCTGAAAACTCACACCCTGTCTTTTTATATAACAATCTTGTATTACAAGGAATAAATGATAACTTTATATTTCTGAGCGTATTTCTTTATTTAATCCCCCTTTTTTTGTCTCAGTGGCGCCTACCGGTAAAGAATCACTTGAGCAGTAGGTAGGCTTAGTTATTGTGTACTTACATTTTCACACAGTAGTTGGCTAGCAACGCCCGAACAAATTCAAAGTATAGACTTCATCTATCTTTGTAATCGGTACTGTGGCTAGGGATGTAGTTTGTTTTTTTTATTTTATTGGTGCAAATTTTTTTATTATAACTTGTAGTTTTTTTGTGCAATTTGTGCAGTATCCCTAGTTCTTCGGCGGGTTTTTTTGGGTAAATTGTTAGGCTTTTTTGGGTTTTATCAAGCTATAAGGAGCTGTCTGCTGAGCTAATGCTGCCTTATAAGCTTATTGTGTGACGAGCGAGCTAAAATTTCATTTGTTTTGTATTGTGCGTTCTTGTGTTGTGTAATTTTTTTAAAATTTAGTAGATACCTCCAAACCTGAGAGGTAGTCTCCACGTCCATCATATTTTTTCATATCGGATAATAGGTTGCAGAAAAATAATTTATTTTTTCACTTATAGGTAATGAAATTACCCACACCAGTGTTTGTGAAAGTTTTTATTGTACTCATGTGGACTTGAACCGCAGGGTCGTTGGTTAGTTTTTATATTTTATATTGTGTTTGTGTAACAACAAGTTTTTAGCCAATGTTTTTTTTTAATTGCAAACATTAGGTGAATATAGTTCAGTTAGGCAACCTATCGATAAATAATTGATGTTTCATGCCAGCACAACGCACGTACATGTCAACTCGTTACTTTCTTTTAGACGTAGAATCCCAACTTAACGGACCGTTGAAATAAACAATACCTAGTCAGTTTATTATAGTATTTTGCAAATCTGTTAATTAGTAATCAACGGTCAACATTATCTTCTTGTCAACATAATTGTAAATTGTATAATTTAAAATATTCTAACGTCAACTTTTATGTTTAGAATGGAACGGCACACCAACTGTTTGTCCTCCAGCAAGCGAGAGGCACTGCACGGGCTGGAGAGGAGAGCACTCGAGCCAGGTCCCATGTTCAGGTTTTGTTATTCCCCGTGGATATCTTTAAATTTATAGTTCACACCATTCCGTGTAGGTACAACGCGATAACTGCTTCACAGTTACCGCAGCTCTCGCAAATTTCTCAATTTTAGTAGATACTGGCTAATATATAATTTCTATTAGGCACCGACTAATCGGAGGCAACATTTAAATGGCCTATCTGCATTTCTTTTCTTTTTAAAATGGCTGGTCACAACTAAGTGCCATGCCCAAACATAATTTTTTTAATGTTTTTAGTTAACGGCAATTCGGAACGCAGCATTTAAACCGTTTATATCATTTCTTTTCTTTTAAAATGGTTGGTCACAACTAAGTGCCATGCCCAAACATAATCTTTTTTAATGTTATTAGGTATCGGCAATTCAGAACGCTACTCTTAAAGGCTATTGTCCCTTTCCTTTTATTTTTAAAAATGGCTAGTCACAACTAGGTGCCATGCCCATTAAATTTTTTTTATTTATACTAGTTACCGGCAATCCGGAAGCAACTTTTAAAGTGCTTATTTTTGTTTTAAAACTGATTGTCACATCTAGGTGTCATGCCCATACATACAGTTTTTTATCATGAACACCTATATTTTTTTGTGTGACGTGCAACAACACAACTTAAAGTTTTATTTGTAACATTTTACATTGACAGTATATATTATTACTTTCATATAATATATAACTTGTACAAACAACATCATTTAGGTATACATACACTTGTGCGATTCAATAATTTTATGTTTGTTTGTTTTTTTTGTATCTCCATATTTTGTGTGTGTTGCATGTACAGGTCCTCCAGTAGGGGTGTACATGGCACTAAGTTACCAAGTACGATGGACACGTCAGTCTTCATGCTTGGTACATTTATACTTACCGGTTGGGTTACCCGAGGAGTGAACTCGAGGCTACAGTTCAGATAAATGCTGCTGTAGTCACGTTTGTTCGAAACTTTAAATAGTTAGGAATCTCCCTGCGGGCTTTTTCATAATTTTTTATGACCACCGGTGTATGTTTTTGGGAGATACAGATTAATGTGTTACGAGATGAAGTGACCATTGATCGATTTTTTTATATTTTGTTGAATCACACATAGTGCACATACATACATACATACATAGTGTGTATATAGTTTTGTTTTTTTTGTTTGTTCGCAGTCATGGTTCGACATGGTACCGACATGGTACCTACATGTCGTACAAACATGTAACTGCAACATTCTTCCATTTGTTTTTTTTATTTTTCTTACTCGGCAATTAGGGTTGTCAACTCAGCTTGTTCTTTGAATTTTTTTTAATTTTTTTGTCACTTTAAATTTTTTTTATTTCATTTTCTCAAGGTGTTGGCCGGTTGGGGTTTGGCAAAGACAGACTCACATGCGAGCGGTTGGTTACTCGTAAAATTAAGCCCTAAGACACCAAGTGCGGTTAGTGACACTCTAAATATGCCTTCACCTAGTCTGCGGGAGCTCGACAGACTGAAAACTATAAGCCAAGGAGTTATGTTCTCTCGATGCCAGACCGTAAGCCGAGCCAACTACCGGTTTCCTTCTTAGTATTTGGGTTGTCTGTGGTGAGTGCGCCTTGTACTTATGTTCGGAGCGCACTCTGGGTTGTAAGGAGGCTACTCAGCTGCGAGTGCTAGGCACCGATTGCGGGGTATGCCATGGTATGAATGCGACCTTTGTATGCGAAGTATGAATGAGTAGATGGGTTCAGGAATGATGAGGAAAGAGAGATGATGTATGAAAGATGAGAATGCAGGACATAGGGAACACAGGTACAAAAGTAGGTAAACAACATTTTAGTTAAATTCATTTTATTTTCAATTTTTTATTTTTCTCCTATATTGCCGTAGTAATCATTTGTAATTTTTTTTCATGCACACACTCAACACATATTTACATTTTTTTTTTTTTTTATTTTTTATTTTCGCACGTGTGCAGTGCGCCTTCACCGGATAAAATTTTCTGATGCCAGAAAATTTTCAACGGGCCGAGGGGGTACTGTCACGTAGTGAATTTTAATAGCGGACTGTCGAAATGCCGTTTACCGAAGTGTCAGAGACACATTGCCAGTACGGAGGAAAATACTCCGTACTAAGGCTACGCTACACGTGAGACGTCCGTTATTTTGAAGATTATTACTGCCAACCTACATTTTAGAAAATTCAATCACACATATCTCGGCGTACTACACTCTCACTACGTAACCGAGCACACATTATTGCATCATTTACCGAGCGTGAATTTCCACGATCTCTTTCCGCTGTCAGCCCATACTAAAATTATATATTGTTTGACGTAACGAAAAAGATCGGAAGCGTCTGTATGGAATTTCTGTTTGCTGTATTTGGCAACACAGCACATCGCGGTGTTGACTAATGGGTTGCCAGGCGGTTAAAATATATCCCAAATAGACGGGAATTCACATTCGCCTCGGTTGTATTTATCTTACATATTAATTCAGACATCATCGGAGGACCCCTAGTAGAGGTCCATTATTATCAACAAATGGTGTTACAGGCCTTCAGCCACTTAGATTCAGGTAACCACATACAGTGCGCGTCATTGCGTGCTAGCCGACTTCATTCCGCAGCCACACCACTAACGCGCGCTGTCGTCTATAAAAGCGGGACTCAGTGAAACAAGACTTCACTTCTTCTGTTAAATAATTCTCCGCTACAAGATAAAATATAACGCGCTCGATATGCCGCCGTGAGTCTTACTAGTCTTCCTCGCGACCGTGCCACTGTCAACGAGCCGCGGCGTTGCATCACCGCGTCGGTCACGCGTCGCCGAGCACTCCCTCACGGGCGCCTGCAGCCGCACATCTCAGCGTTGAGAGAGGAGTCCCCACAGCCAGGGTTACGGGTAACATTACAATCTCTTCAGCTCTGCCCTGCCTGTCGCTTGTGAGACACCGCCGGCCTAGCGGTTGTCGTTGCGCTTCACGCACCAAACGTATAACGCCCATCTGTGTATTTTCTCTCTTCCCATCCACAGGGCACCTTGATATGTGTGCATTATTTAATGTGGGTGTGTTTGTGTGTGTGTGTGTACAGCTCCTACGTCTACACGTAGTCTCTTCTACGTTACACGTAGACTTCCACGTTTCTACGTTCTCCGTCCGAGGACGCCTGCATCATCTGCGACGGCATAGCCGGTACGAGCCACCTGGGCCCTACTCCTCGTCCGGCTGTTCCGAAGCAGAATACTGTGAAGAGGGTGGAGATCGAGCGACGCGTCGGAGGCTTCGTGTCGGCCTTCCTGCGAAGACCTTCGTCTCCCATTCCGAAGCTAAGTTCTCGGATGGAATTATAGCTCTAATCGATTAGCTCGGTCGTCACCCCTACGATGCTCAAGTGATTCTGAAAACTCACACCCTTTCTTTTTATATAACAATCTTGTATTACAAGGAATAAATGATAACTTTATATTTCTGAGCGTATTTCTTTATTTAATCCCCCTTTTTTGTCTCATTATGCTCTTATCTAAAGTATTCTATAACTTTAACAGGTTCGCTGCCGGCCTAATGATGCTAAATCCATGAAAGATTCCAGTACTTTTTTTTTGCATTATTTACTTTCTAAGGTTTACACTTCTGCTCTCGAATGAAATTTTTTTTTAATTTATCTTGAAAATCTGAAAAAAAACAACACTCCGCGTATGTGCGGACCTGGCACTGTGATTGGAATTTTCATACCCAGTGCCGGTCCCGCACATATGCGGGTTATCCTTTTCAAGTGAAAAAAAAAATTCATTATCAAAAATCGAAAAGTCATAATCTTATTTCACTTTCATTTACTTATCTAAGTAAGTATAAAACAATTAATGCTATTCTTCGGAACATTCAACACACAGACCAGGTATTTCAGGGCAAGATGTGCAGTATCACACAATATCCTTGTGTTTTGTCAGATTTTTGCACACATCTTGAGTTTTACAAACCCCTTTATCATTTTTGTCCGCTATTTTGGTGATCTTATACCGCTCTACTCTTTCAGATGCTCTCGGGGCAACACTATTTTCTGGCAGTAGGTTGTTTATTTTATTACGGACAAGCAGTAATCAAATCATAGAGGGTCATTTTGGGTTGCCCAAAGTATCTAATGTAAAACTTGTAGGAGTTTACCAATAATTAAATATTTTGGTTGTTTTTTTTTATGGATCTCGTCTCTGAAGAAAAAATAAATAAATAAAAAAAAATTAATTAAAATTAAAATTCATTAGCATATGGAAAGTGTGAATGGCGATATTTCTCGATATCACTTTCTTTCAAGGGCCTTGAAACTTTCTTTTTTTTAAGTCTTGAAGGCCCACTTTCGTCCTCCATTTGAGTCGTGAACAAATGTGAGAATAACACAAAAATTTAAAAACCACGTGTACGTTTTTATTTCTACAACGTTTAAGCACAGTGCCGATGCAAAATAGACGTCTCAAGCCGATTGCTGGCGGCACATTCACTCATACAAGTTCGCCCACGCCGTCCCGCGTATTCGCGGGGCTGGCATCCGCCAAGCCCCCTCCTACTCCGCATATTCGTGGAGTCGGCAGCGAACCTGTTAAGTGAGCTAAACTTGTATATATATATACCTATATAAATAATTGGTTTCTCGGAAACGGCTCTAATGATTTGGATGAAATTTTGTATTTAGATAATGTTATTTTTTTCAAGTTTATCTAGATAGGTGTAGAACCCGGGCGGTCGCCCGGGTAGAGTGTTTTCATTTCACGAAGGCACGAGGTAGGAAGTGGTGTGAGACCACGCGGAGCTCAGTAGGGAACGACTCGGTTCGACGGAGCGACGTGGTGACGTGTAGAACGTGTGTACCGTGTAAATTTGTAATTTAACTTATATTTCAAGCTTTAGAGATGTAATTTTGTTATTACTTGTTTACAAACATAGCTAAGAACCATCCCAATTAAACCAGCTTTTTAATAAAAAAAAGACAGCATCTAAATTGACGATCCGTTTGGAAGCTTCGATACCAAAGACAGACACACAGACAGTCAGACAGACAGACAGATAGACAGACAGACAGATGAAGGCATTAAACTTATGACACCCCTTCTTTTGCGTTGCGGGTTTCAAAACAGTTTGCAAAGGGATACGACTCCCTTCTTATATTAATATATAGCATTAAGACCGGATATACTCATATTCTCAAAAGCGACAAAGCATGTAGTATTTGTTGAACTTACAGTTCCATGGGAAAGTAACATACCGAAGGACCACAACATCAAACTTAACAAGTACTGCAACTTAGTAGATCGGATTGTGAGAAACGGATTCAAGACTGATCTCTTCGCTGTGGAAGTCGGAGCACAAGGACTACCAGCGAAGTCGCTCTACAGTCTCTTCAAGAATCTAGGGCTGCCAAGATCGACGCTAAGCTCATATATGGAGAGAGCTTCGGAAACGTCACTGGAAGCATCCTACAGAATATGGATAGGTAGAGAGAGGGAGGTCGAGAGCGGGACTGGTGGTTTCCCCGCGTCCTAGTCAACGCAGACTAGCTGACGAGGGCTTGATGCGAGCCGAAACGTGAAGCATGTGCGGGAAATTTAGAGTGGCCACTCGCTAGTCCCGACCTCGATTAATACCATCCTCTACTGCCGATGGGCCCGGATATGTTTGGGGAAGCCATCGCAAGCTTAGATCCACACCTTCCTGGTAGGGTTTAACCCGCCCGGGTTGGTACCACCGCACTGAATGAAAGGTCGGTCGAAACGGCTATATAAATAGTTTGTGTTTTCCGTCTAGTTCAGTGTAGCCGGCACGACCGAAGGGAAGCACTGACGTGGCACCAAGTTCACCCGGTGTTATGGGCTGACATCACGGATGTTGTAGGTGATGTAGCCAACTGTGTCAGTTTCCATAAAAATTAAAAAAAAGTGCCCACGCTCACCTGGCAATTTTCTATATCCCAGAAGATGCCGATAGGATCTGAATTGGATTTGTGCTGCTTGTGTGCACGGAACCGGGCTCTGGGTCTAGGCTTCCCCGATTCGTGGAGGTCGTCTTTTCCTTCCGAATCATCATCTGATGATACGCTCGATGCATCTGTAATGATTACTTCCTTGTGAGTATTTGAGCTGGTTCACTGTATTCATAATATTGTTTTGACCTTGCTAAACATGGAAAGTAATAGAGCTATTTTCAAGCTAACAATACTAAAAATCGCAAATCCTTCACTCACACAGCACATAAAAACGGACAGAAGTACTGTGATGTGATGACTTACAATTATTAATATGAAGACCGGTGTAAACAAATTCCCATACAAACAATTAGCTATTTTGATTATTAAACTCTTTGTGCGCCTATCGTTTTTCCACTGTAGTGTAGCACAATAAGGCATTTATGTATTATTTTGCAAGATGATTTCTGTGACAGTAATGAGACGCTACTGATGTGGGGTAGATCAAGTGTGTGGACAACGGCGGACTAGGGCTCCAGCCTCAGAGGGGTCCCACACAGATCACAGAAAAAACATATTGTGTAAGTGAGTTCCCACAGGCATATGGTGTACTGGGATGACATCACAAACATTCAGGTGTCTGTGGTAAGTAGATGATGAAGCCAACCACGTCAGCTTAAAAAGAAAAAGAAACCATTCACACATACAATAATTCCGACACATATGTGTGTACTCCAACTCACTCTCCCTGAACCCGAGTAACTTAGTACTGTTGGGGAAATCTACAAATAGATTATGCCCGTCATGTAAGGATTTCGAAGGCACTGCCAAATATTTAGATTGAATTAATTTGAAGCCATTGCAAGTTCAGTTCGACACCTTCCTTTAAAAGGTAATATTTTTAAGAGTTTTTATCTAATTCAGAAGGAGAGATACCTGTCATCCATAGTCTAGGCGGCAGTGGTATCTTCAATGATGGGCTCGAGTACTTGGTACTGGTGGTGAGGCCCTGTGCGGAGTGGCTCCGCACGCAGCCCGTACTCGCGCCGCCCCACAACTCTGCCTGGAGCATCCTCCTCCTCTGCCAACCATTTAGAGGTGAGTGTTGCATAAAGATTTTGTTTTATTTAGCTAAGACAAAATGTTTGTTGTACTGTGTGTGTTTTAAACCATGCCATTTTTGAGTGACTACTCCCCCTTCCACGTATGCGGAGCAGGAGTTCCGCAGGGATCAGTCCTTGGCCCGGTATTGTATACCATCTACACAGCTGACTTATCGGAATCAGATAACATCCTCAGCGCAACCTATGCTGACGACACGGCATGCCTTGCAAGCAGCGTTGACCCTATACTGGCATCAAACATACTGCAGAAACACCTCCACAAAGTTGATGAATGGCTAAACAAGTGGCGTATACAAGCAAGCTCATCGAAGTCCGCACACATAACTTTCACTTTGAGGCGTGGTGACTGTCCACCGGTACAGATGAAAGGCGAGACTCTACCCCACAAAACTGTCGTCAAATACCTGGGTTGCCATCTGGACAGAGGACTCTACTGGAAGACACACATTCTGACAAAAAGGGATCACCTTAAGATCAAATTTAATAACATGTACTGGCTGCTTGGTGGACGATCCCGACTTTCACTGGCAAACAAACTCCTAGTATACAACCTGATTCTGAAGCCTGTTTGGACCTACGCCATAGAACTGTGGGGGTCAGCTAGCAGATCCAACACGGAATTACTCCAACGTGTCCAGAACCGAATCCTGCGATGTATTAGCAAAGCCCCATGGTTCTCTCGGAATGATGAGATCCACCAATACCTAGAAGTTCCAACTGTGAAGGAGGAAATCCAGAAGCGGTCAATAAAATATAAGATCCGCCTCCAGCAGCACGTAAATACTCTGGCGGTGGGCTTATTGGACAGAACAAACGTAGTGTCGCGACTAAAGCGGCAAAATGTACCGGCTGAGCAGTTATAATCCTGCTGCACAATTAAAGTTGAAGCTGTAGTTGATGGACAGCAGCTTCCAAAAGGAAAATTACATGCAACGAATCTGATAAAGGCTATAAAGCTGATGGCAGATGGAGCACGGAGAAAAAAAAAAAAATAATAATTTTTTTAGTGATATAAAGGTAACAGGCGTCGTTTATCATGGAATGGCATTAGCAGGGCACTACAAAATTGCGTATAATGTGTTCATTCTGGTTCAAAATATTAATAGTTCTTTGAAATTGCAGTTATTTCAGTCCAAGTTGAAATAAGAGTGAAATAATAATTTGTAGTATACTTACACTATGAATCAGCGACAATGCTACGGGGATAACCCATCTCACTCTCGCACAAGTTAGGTATTTAGTTGTTTTGTGAATCGAGGAGAAAGTGCATACATAGCGTTTTTATCTCATGCATTACATTACAAGATTGGCATCTCTCAAAGCGTTTGCTTCATCAAAAGATCAGGAACAGAAGTATAGAGAGGATAATATTCATGCATTTGACACTTCAACATTCCGCAAACTGCCACACCACACTAATTACACTGGGCGATGGTCGAGGTTTCATTCTCAATGTATAACCAAAAAAACAGTACCTATTGGCCCCGAAAGAGCACTCAGTGACAATGACGAGGCCGACCGACACAGTACAGTGAGCACTAGGCCGAAGACTATACAGCCAAGAAACCACTGAGCGAGCACTATTTAAAAAACAATATGGAACGAATGAGTGTGTTGACAATAAAGACTAAAACAGTCATACAAAGCAGGTGAAAATGGACTTACTTTGTTCTACGATTTAAAAAAATCTGCGTCAATGTGGGTTTTTCGCTGAGTGTGTTGCTGGATGGAACAAGGAGGAAAAAAATAAATACGCGTCGTCACATCGAGAATGCGGTAACAAAATATTCACCAACAAAGAAGAGTATTTGGTTTGGATTGGATTGAATATTCACTCCTCTCCTCACCCACCACAGTGTTACCAACTAAAATTTTTAAATTCTCCTAGATTGACTTCCAAAATCTCCTAAAAATGTCCTAGAAAATTTTCATCCTCCAAAAAAATCTCCTGTGATTCAAATTATACATATTTCAGATTGAAAAATTCCTTAGTGTAAAAGTGTCACTTAATTTCCCACCCTCAGGGGTAGGGCTGCCATCTCTAAAATCATTAAACTAGGACAAAAAGAAGTAAAACCCCGGATTTTCATATAAAAACCCGGACATTGTTTTTTCTTATTATTGACAATTATTTTATTTTAAACTTTTTGACAAAATAAAATTTTGCCTGACCAGGAATATAAGAGAGCTGTCAAAATGGAGCCACTTTTTAGATTTATATAGCAACATTCAGTATAGTACGCACATATTGAATTGGCCGATGTTTTTATTAAAAATTTACTTTTGCACTGAAATACACAATAAGATATACAAAATGTATTTTAATTTAATACATCTTTTATATATATTTTGATGTCAATGTAAAAAGAACTAGCCTTGACATTTACATGTTCACAAAATTTTTTCCATGTATCTGAAGATATGTCCTGAAGCAAAGTGTACAAATTATTAAAAAAAATATTTATCGACCAGGACCAGACCAAATATTTACGTACAGTACGTGACAACAGTATGTGAATTTCATGGAGCGACATCTAGCGTCCACATCTAGCGTCAATATTAAATTAAATACTTCAGCCAGCGGTATACTTGATTTAGCCGTTAGGTAATTGTTGCAACGTTGAACATGTAGATGGCGTTATGTAGGTTTTTTAAATTTAATTAATAGTCGTTATTTTCTCATATTTTTTATTAGTTATTATCACATCTTTATCATGTACTTAAATTAATTTTACATGGTAAATATCCGCCGGAAATGATTTACTTTATGACATCATCACGTAATACTATCGTCCGTAAACCAACTTTACAGACAACCAATTTTTTTTTATTCATATTGGCATTTAACCCTTTACCGCATGGATTTTTTAAATTGGCTCAAATTAATTTACGGCACAATGTGCCCTAGTAGTTCCTCCAGAAAAATAAAAAAAAAATTTTAAACTCATAAAATCAATAAAAAAATTATAAAAAAGGGCAGTTCCATATTTGGAACACCATGCAGTTAAGGCGGTGACAAACGCCAAATACGCAAAACATGCAAAAAGTGCGACAAAGAAGGTCCAAAACTGACCAATTGACACACATTCAGAAAATTAAAAAAATACCAACCTATATTTTGGTTCCTTACCAACAAAGTGCATTGCTGGTTTTTTTAATAATGAGTAAAAGTAAGTAATAAACATAAAATTAAAAATATATAAAAAAAGCATGAATTTTTGAAAATCTGAGTATGTGTGTATTATTACAATTTTACAATACCACCGATTCAAAGGTCACAAAGCTCTGAGAAAACTCTATTCAATTTGTTTTATTATTTTATCCACGAAAGGAGATAAAAATAAAAAACAAAAAACGCCTACATGAAATTATTGACGTAATTCTTCAGTCGGAAGGGTAAAATTTTTGCCTTCGTCAATTTAGCAGGCACTTCAATACTAGATACAATTTTAATTTTAAGTTTAGTTCCGGGCTCGCTTGCTCGCTCCTGCCCTGCTGCGCCCGCGTGTCGGTCGTCATTTCTGTCTTCTGTGTTTGGATCGAATGGAAAAAAGATAGGTAGGTTAGGCATATTTGTACCGTGTGGGATGGTAATTTAAAATAATAGCCCCACTGCATCTCTCCCCGTGCATGTCGTAAAAGGCGACTGAGGGATTTTTTTATGTAAACTGACACAGTTTGCTATATCACCTATAACATCCGTGATGTCAGCCCATAACACCGGGTGAACTTAGGTGCCATGTAAGTGCTTCCCTTTGGTCGTGCCGGCTACACTAAACTGGACGGAAAATACAAACTATTTCGGGATATGACTCCCTTCTTTTTTTCCGTCCAGTTCAGTGAAGCCGGTACGACCGAAGAAAAGCACTGACATAGCACCTACTTCACCAGTTGTTACGAGCTGACATCTCGGATGTTGTATTGTAGGTGATGTTGCCACCGTGTCATTTTCCGTACCAGTATACAGTACGACCGTATCAGTAATATCTCTCTTCTGTGGTATCTATCAGTATACGCTCCGGTACGTAACTTGACGGGGCGTTATACGCATGGCTTTCGTTGGTATAACCACAGAATAACTAATAGGTACTGTGGTTACTTAATTTCACAGTGTCTTTACTTGCATTCCCAGTGCATTTACTTAAAGTCCCAAACAAAACGCTGTCTGCGCCTCCCGCGCCTCCACCGCGCCGCCGCCGCCGCCGCCTCCGCCGCCGCCGCCGCCGTGCCGCCTCCGCACCGCACGCTGCTACTGAGTTACCGCACCGCACCGCACCCCACCGCACCGTGCCATGCTGCCGCCGCGCGCGCCGCGCGCGCCGGCCGGTACCTATGTTGCTATGATATTTGCCATACATACCTAAATGCCTATCTACCTACCTACCTATTTTTATTTTAGTTTTCATCGATAGTCTATTTAGAGGTTTATAAAAAGTGGTAAGTACATGAACTAAAATAATTTGGAAGAAATTACAATAAAATGTTATTTAGGTAAAATAATAAAAAATAAAAAATTAGAATCACGCATCAGTTACATAAGCCACAATCATTTTAATAATTAAAATAATAAAAAAGCAAAAAAAAAAAAAACATACGAAAGTGGGATTCGAACCCCGAACCATCAACTCTATAGGCTGATAGCGACAAACTACGCTAAATGTGACTTGAACGTGCGAAGCGAAATTAGCAGTCGCATGGTACATTATGTAGAATTCCCGAATGCCGGTACCTATGTTGCTATGATATTTGCCATACATACCTAAATGCCTATCTACCTACCTACCTATTTTTATTTTAGTTTTCATCGATAGTCTATTTAGAGGTTTATAAAAAGTGGTAAGTACATGAACTAAAATAATTTGGAAGAAATTACAATAAAATGTTATTTAGGTAAAATAATAAAAAATAAAAAATTAGAATCACGCATCAGTTACATAAGCCACAATCATTTTAATAATTAAAATAATAAAAAAGCAAAAAAAAAAAAACATACGAAAGTGGGATTCGATCCCCGAACCATCAACTCTTTAGGCTGATAGCGACAAACTACGCTAAATGTGACTTGAACGTGCGAAGCGAAATTAGCAGTCGCATGGTACATTATGTAGAATTCCCGAATGCTCAAGGTCGTTGGCGTTTGTCACGGCCTTAAGAGAATAGTCGAAATTTGGAACAGTATGCAGTAATGTCAACTTAGCTATTACTTATTTATTTATATATTTTATTTTAAGGGTATGTTTTAATACAAGGAAATATGATTTAAAAATATTGATAAGCCATTTAAATAAAAAACATCCTCCTTTTTTCTTCGTGCAGTCAAGTACTAAAACCAATATTTTATTTTTAAGATGTATTTTATTTAGGTATGTACCTTAAACTATTAACATATGGAATGATTTAAAACAGTTTCTATCCTTATTAAAACAAAGATAGCAATTACACTTGCTGCAGTAAACAAAGGACTTTAAACTGCACATTTTGCAACGCTGTCGGTCCTTTGCCCATGTGGCCCAATGACCGATCCCATCTTGAGCAACTTCTGTTGGGGGCAGTTCAATGCGCCGGTGGTTTCTCGCATCAAAACGTCGGCTATGTATAGTTTAAAATTCAATAATGACATGTACACATCAGACCCCTTTTCCAGTAACTTATATTCGTCATCATCGGAGAGGTGCTCGTCTTCACTGTAGTCTGGAGGAAGTGTAACTTTACGCCCACGTGTTTTCATTTTGTGTGTATCTGTAACAATTAAAAGAATAGTAACGAACAGGCAAAAAGACACGAAAGAATAGAAGAACCAATAGAATAGGCAACCAAGTGAATGAGGCGTTGCACGCTATTATGAGCAGCCAAAGCATGTCAACTAGGGCACGTTTGGCTGTCCATGGTGGAGTGCTGGCCCCTACACTGTCCGAAAATGTCCTATTAGGTACAAAACTTATATATTATTATGTACCAATGGAAGTACCATATGCATGGTGTTCCATATCAGGAAATACACGTTACTGCATACTGTTCCATATTCACCCGAGCCCCCTTTGCCTTTACTGCATACAGTTCCACATTAGGAACAGAAATGTAAGCATGTTATAAATTATTATGTGGTTCGAATTACTTCCATGTTTTATGATAAAATCGACCGGGATATAGTTATTTTTGCACTGAAACCTAAAAACTTACATATTTGCACTTGAAACACATAGAAATTCACACTAATAAACGACCAAACTTTTTTTTTTTTTTGGCGATCACGCTTTTAGTTTAGCGTATTTAAGCCATAGTCACGTCTTTAAGTCAATAGTAGTTGCATCAACAAGATATAAAAAAAAAACATACAGCAGTTTAACATAAAAGCAGAAAAATTTATGAAGTTAACTTAACGCGCGTGCATACTTACGAACCAAGCTAACAATGAGTAGCTTGCGTGCATGAAAATAGTAAAAGAACTTATAACTAAACACAATAGTACTATAACAAATATGAAAAAACTTATATACAATCTTCATCATCATTCCCACTTACAATTTTATATTGTTATCAACAATAAATTTAGCTAATAATTTCAAAATTTTAACATTATTAATCAACAGTAAGCAATTAATGTTAGTGGGGAGGGGAACCTTAAGAATTGATAAAGAAGAGTACAGTGGCGGAGAATTATTATTTAAGGGACAGGAAAAAAAAATATGATTAAGATCTCCCTCTTCCAGACCACATTCGCAAATGGAAGAGTCGAGAATACGGAGCCTGGCCAGGTGAACTGGAGTACAACAGTGACCGAGCCTAAATCTGCAGATTACAGAAGTGGCAAATTTCGAGACGTTTAGCTTATAGAACCATGGTCGGGCTGGAATATTTGTCTGAAACTGTGCATAATGAGAGCCTTTGTGTTTACTGGATGATTTCCAGACATTAGTCCAAGATTGAGATAAATATGTTTGAGAGAGAGAAACCAGATCGTGTGAATAATTGACATAGGGAAATTTATCCCCTCGCACCACAGCCTCCTTAGCAAGGGCATCAGCACGCTCATTGCCTGCGATGCCACAGTGAGACGGAATCCAAGCCAGGGTGATTTGTTTTTATACATTATTTCTCTATGGTTTTTACCTTCTCTCGAAAACGCCAGCGCCAGAATGACCATATATATTGGTAATCTGTGAGAATGACTGCTTCTGTCATTGATATATCAAACCAGAGACAAGCTAGAGGCACGCCATTTTTAGTTTGCGTTCCGAAACATACCTAACTAATTATGATATGAGAGAGCATCACGTACCGCAGATGTCGGTACGAGTATATTTCTACAGTATAAGGTAGTTTGCCTCTTATGGAACGACATGCGGTAAAGGGTACACAACAAAATTTTAGTAATTAAAACAAATAACACAAAAAACACAATTCGTACACGCGCGAGGGGTAGGTAGCTCAATTACACATACAATACGAACGTGGCTACGCGGTATTATATTCTTTGGCTACGCGATAGCGCGCTACTGAGCTTGTCGTCAGCGGGTGAAGGGTGAGGCGCGGTGTGCGGAAGCGCGGGCCGAGGTTTTTTTTTTTTTTTTATGGAACCTGACACGGTTGGCTACATCACCTACAACATCCGTGATGTCAGCCCATAACACAGGGTGAACTAGGTGCCATGTCAGTGCTTCCCTTCATTTCATGTCGGCTACACTAAACTGGACGGAAAACACGAACTATTTACATAGCCGTTTCGACCGACGTTTCGTTCAGTGCGGTGGTACCAACCCGGCCGGGATAAACCAGAAGAAATATGTATTTATTTATGGTAATACCTAGATATAGGTCGTTCACGGTCAGCCACCTGAAAGACCTGCTCTATCCTGCAACCTACTCCTTTAGCTTCTTTCGGCAAACTTCGGCTCGAAGGAAGAATGTGTGGTATGAGTGATGTTGTGTGGTATGTATGATGTTTTTGGTGGTTAAAAAAAATAACAGGGTTATTAAAGAGAAGATGCATCGCGCATAACCTAATGTTGAGGCGGCGCATGTCGTTTTTGTTACGTTTGTATTTCTGAAAATAAAGCTTTAAAAAAAATAACCATAACCTAATTTTAACACCCTAACATTGCTTTAAAAAAAAAACAAAACAAAACAAATTTTGACAAAAGGGACACGAACCCATGGTCGAGATCGAAAAAATCAAAGTCCTACACTCTTATACCACTGAGATGATTACATAAACGACCAAACTAATATCGGATTCAGTTGGTTCGCTTTCGAGCCGAGTCAACCCGAGTGTTTCCGAAAGGAGCGTAGGAGGAGGCGCAGGATCAGCCAGAGCTGTCAAGTGTCAAACCCAGATCGTTCACAGTTATTTTACCTCTGACACCTGTCATTGTATCTTCCGCTAGGTTGGCACCACTTGCTGTCACTAGTACTACGGTCCTAAAAAGGGTTACCTACTTGCTATCTTATTTTATCCGTGGCAATGGAAATTATTTTTAAACAAGTACCTGTTGTACTTGTAGTGATAAGTCGACCTTTGCGCACTCCTTCATTTCTTGTTTCTTGTCGTGTACTGTTATTCTTTTTTCAATTTGTGTGCAATAAAGATTTTCTATTATAGTCTATTCTAAAAATATGTTCAAATATTTCGTACAGGGCAATAGTACGAACTAATTATGGCAACACAGAACTCAGGTTAGCCAACTTGATGGCTAGAGGTAAAATAAATAACTGTGAAAGGTCTTTACTTTTTTTTTTCATTTATTTAAAGTGTTTGTTTCATTAAATGAAAATGCCAACCCTCTTCATACAACAACAAACATAACACAATAAAATAATAGACAACAACAACTTAAAAACTAACCAAACTAATTCGAGCGAGCAGCTCTTTCTTTCATAATAACATTATACATTTTAAACAACTTCGCAGCACCCTCGGATGCTGGAGCTGGATGAGCCAAATTATCTATATATGGACCTAAACCTTCGATCATAAAAACTATTTTTTCCGTCTACGACCTAAACAGAATCGCCCATAATTCAAATGTTTCCTAACTAAATTTCCCCTTGCACATTCGGTCAAAATATGATATACATCTTCAGGAACTCCGCATAGATCACAATTTGGAGATGATACCTTTTTCATTAAAAAACCAAATTTATTTAAAGGAATGTGACCAGATCTTAAACGAAAAGCCACGACAAGACGTTCACGATTCATTTTTAATTTGTCAAACCAGGGTACTAAGGGCGGTTCATTTTGTATGATTTTATACCATATTCCTTTATCTCTAGATCTATGATCAAAATATTCTTTCCACCTAATATAACAATTATACTTAGCTAGACACGTTAAAGTCAAATACGTAGGCTTAACTTCTAATGGAATACCATCACAAATTGCTTCCTTTGCTAGCCTATCAGCAGTTTCATTTCCATTTATACCAACATGGGAAGGAATCCATTGAAGTTTTATTTTCTTATATAGTTGTCTAATTTCGTCAATCGTTTTGAGGATGGCATAGGTTACAGGGGAACTTCTCCCTCCTCTAACACTCCGTAGAATATCTTGAAGCCCACTCCTAGAATCTGATAATATTACAAATTTATTTGCCGAAAGCAGCGAAAGGGATTTTATATACGACAGAGCTTCCAGAATTGCTGTCAGCTCTATTGTCATGAATCATGATACTTGTTTTACCAGAAATTTTAAATTTTGCATTTGTACCTATATTTGGATCAAAGAAAGCCGCTCCTAATCTTTCAGAATCTTTAGAACCATCTGTGAATATAAAGCAATAATCTTTATATTCATGATTTAACATATTTATACATGCTCGAAAGATTGTACCAGAATCCATATTGCGTTTTGCCAAATTTATGCCTTCTATATGTGTCTTTATAAATTCTTTAATGTTAATTCCGCTGACCCAAGTTTTAAGAGAAAAAATATCTGGCATATGACTTATGTACATGGGTTCATTTTTAAATATTTTTAAAGCTGATAGAACTGTGTGTACCGTGTGGGGTCGGTACCTAAAAAGAATAGCCCCACTGCATCTCTCCCCGTCGCATGTCGTAAAAGTCGACTAAGGGATAAGAAAATTCGTCAGCCTCGGTAGCTCAGTGGCGCGGTTGGTTAGTCAACTGTTATTAAGCAACGCTGAGCGCGGTCAGTGTTTGGATGGGTGACCGCTCGACCGTTGGAGGCTGACCGTGGTTCGGATTCTACGTTAAACTGTAGGTCCCTTCCCTTCTTACCTTACTAGGTGGTAGGGTTTATCCCGGCCGGGTTGGTACCACCGCACTGAACGAAACGTCGGTCGAAACGGCTATGTAAATAGTTCGTGTTTTCCGTCCAGTTTAGTGTAGCCGACATGAAATGAAGGGAAGCACTGACATGGCACCTAGTTCACCCTGTGTTATGGGCTGACATCACGGATGTTGTAGGTGCTGTAGCCAACCGTGTCAGGTTCCATAAAAAAAAAAAAAAAAAAAAAAACTGAAGGAGTAATTTTATTTTTCCAATATTTGCTACTAATTTGTAAAATTTCCAACTGTCGAAGAAGCTCAACCGTCTCATTATTCTTTACAGATAAACATTTCAATGCATATTTGTAAGCAAGGTACTTCCTACGTAGAAATAGAGGTTGTATACACAACTCGCTCTCCATAACATGAATGGGCGTGCTTTTTATAAAACCTCCAATAACACGTAAGCATTGATTCTGAATTTTGTCTAGTTTATATAAATACTTGTGGGCACTGGTGTCATACAAAAACGAACCATAATCTAACCTACTGCGTATTAATGAAATGTAAATACGGCGTAAATGAATTGTGTGCACACCCCACCCTGAACCAGCTAAGATTTTTAATATATTTATAAACCGTGAACATTTGACTGAAATTTCGTTTATATGTTTGATCCATCGTAATGAAGTATCCAACCACATTCCTAAATACTTTATATGATCAGAAAATTTTATTTCATTTCCTTCAATGTTTAACTTTAATTGACTCTGATTTCGACCTTTCCTAAAAAGGCAGCACTGAGTCTTAGGAACAGATAATTCTAGGCCTAAATCTTTTAATATTTTCACTAGATCATTAAGAGCCTGTTGTAAGTTAATATTTGAATTGTTAATCTTATCAACATAAATGTAAATGTAATGTCTTTACTTGATCGAATGACCCGGTCGTACTCTGCTGCAAGCATTTTTTCGCAGTTTTTAGAGTTTTTGTCGAAATAACAATGGAAAATAATAACAAATATGAGAAAATAAAACGACTAATAATAGTCGTATAAAATAAAGTCTAATAATAATAATTAGACTTTATTCTTAAATTTTTTATAGAACTAGGTACTCACTTACCTCAAATAAATGTCCAAACTTAAACATAATGAATTCCTACTTCCAAACCACATTTTTTTATTATTTATAAAAATTTTTAGAAGACAATTATTATTTTAGTTACAATTCTCACATTTCATTTCTCAAGTAAAAATTTGATTATTGCCAAGCACTGCCAAGCGTAGAGTAAGGTCGGCAAATATGGACCACCATAAGGACTTTTTGAAATAAAACTCAAGGTTATTACACAATATCAGTAACATGCATTTTAATCAGTCGAGTACTTATCTAGTTAACATAATTCAGTCATTTACTCATCATTTTTTATCTTTATTTAGCTAAAATTTGGCAAATACCAATACAACCGAAAAGAACAATTCTGTAACATGGTAGGTAAATATGGACCACCCATGGAATATTTTGGAAGCTTTAAGGAAGCCCATTTTCTTGTCGCTCGCCGCAGAAATAGCTTCCTGCATATCCGCCCCATCCCATCTTTTTCTTGTCCCCGCTTTTGGAGAAGGACGTGGAGCCATCTTCTGTAACAAAAAAAATTAGGGTTAAATATGGACCACTGGGCCATTTCTACGTACCCTATGGTGTGCCATATTAGACGCACCCAGAATTTTATCAAAATAATATTTTTGATAAATACTTCTGACTTTGCCATACTTCTATAAACTATAGTGTTAAATAGGCAGGGAAACATACCAACGCAAGCATGTTGGCCACAAACAATGTAAGCAACAACTTGATGTATAAAAAAACTAGAAAAAAAAATCAGCTATACAAAAACTAGAAAATAATAAGGACACAAACCTTGGCCTTTTTAAGATTTTACGTCTGGGTAAGAAATTGTGCAATACTAGCGTGCTGTGTTCTCATGTCGGATGCCAAAGGGCACTTTGTGTCGCTGCGTCAGCGGAATAAGTAATAAATTGAGACTTTTAACAAACTAATATAAAAACGTGGGGCGCATGTTATTACGTATATTATACGCCCCACGTTTTTATATTAGTCTGTTAAAAGTCTCAATTTATTACTTATTCCGCTGACGCAGCGACACAAAGTGCCCTTTGGCATCCGACATGAGAACACAGCACGCTAGTATTGCACAATTTCTTACCCAGACGTAAAATCTTAAAAAGGCCAAGGTTTGTGTCCTTATTATTTTCTAGTTTTTGTATAGCTGATTTTTTTTTCTAGTTTTTTGTGCAGCTGTTTTTTTTAATAAAACCGTTTAACTTAAAAGTTTTTTTACCTATTTTTTTATTTACTCGTTTTTAGTTTGATTTTTTTAATAATTTTTTTCTTTCATGTTGTTCCCACGAGTACTGGACCAATAACAGTCGACCCCCCCAGAGGTCCATGTTCCATACAACAAGGTGTGCCCAGCCTTGAAGTTGAAACGTTAACAACGTATAATTTTATCCACCCTAATGCCACAGTCCTCGGCACGTTTCAAACGTTGACTTGGGTGGTGTATCGCTAACCACGTATCATTTTTAGCCACCCTAACGCCACACAGTTCTCGGGACAATACAGAAACCTTAACTTGGGTGGATTCAAACAAATATCCTGATCATAATTTTTGTTTTATTTAAGTTCAACAGTCCACCTCCTGCCTCCATAATCAGATCCTCGTCACCAAGTGTAGAAGTATGGGACACTCGTCCAAACCAACCAAATGAGCCCAAATTCGAGAGGGTTACTAGTACCAGTTGAAGAGTTCCACTGTCCACCTCCTGAATCCATCATTAGACCCTCGCCACCAAGTGTATTGGTAGAAGTATGGGACACTCGTCCAAACAAACCAAATGAGCCCAAACTCGAGGGGGTTACTAGTAACGGTTGAAGAGTTCCACTGTACACATCCTGACTCCATCATCAGACCCTCGTCACCAAGTGTATTGGTAGAAGTATTAGTCACTCGTCCAAACCACCAAATGAGCCCAAACTCGAGGGGGTTACTAGTAACGGTTGAAGAGTTCCACTGTACACCTCCTGACTCCATCATCAGACCCTCGTCACCAAGTGTATTGGTAGAAGTATGGGACACTCGTCCAAACAAACCAAATGAGCGCAAACTCGAGGGGGTTACTAGTAACGGTTGAAGAGTTCCACGCTGTACACCCCCTGACTCCATCATCAGACCCTCGTCACCAAGTGTATTGATAGAAGTATGGGACACTTGTCCAAACCAACCATATGAGCCCAAACTCGAAGGGGTTACTAGTAACGGTTGAACAGTTCCACTGTACACCTCCTGACTCCATCATCAGACCCTCGTCACCAAGTGTATTGGTAGAAGTATGGGACACTCGTCCAAACCAACCATATGAGCCCAAACTCGAGGGGGTTACTAGTAACGGTTGGAGAGTTCCACTGTACACCTCCTGACTCCATCATCAGACCCTCGTCACCAAGTGTATTGGTAGAAGTATGGGACACTCGTCCAAACAAACCAAATGAGCCCAAACTCGAGGGGGTTACTAGTAACGGTTGAAGAGTTCCACTGTACACCTCCTGACTCCATCATCAGACCCTCGTCACCAAGTGTATTGGTAGAAGTATGGGACACTCGTCCAAACAAACCAAATAAGCCCAAACTCGAGGGGGTTACTAGTAACGGTTGAAGAGTTCCACTGTACACCTCCTGACTCCATCATCAGACCCTCGTCACCAAGTGTATTGGTAGAAGTATGGGACACTCGTCCAAACCAACCATATGAGCCCAAACTCGAGGGGGTTACTAGTAACGGTTGAAGAGTTCCACTGTACACCTCCTGACTCCATTATCAGACCCTCGTCACCAAGTGTATTGGTTGAAGTATGGGACACTCGTCCAAACCAACCAAATGAGCCCAAACTCGAGGGGGTTACTAGTAACGGTTGAAGAGTTCCCCCTGTACACCTCCTGACTCCATCATCAGACCCTCGTCACCAAGTGTATTGGTAGAAGTATGGGACACTTGTCCAAACCAACCATATGAGCCCAAACTCGAAGGGGTTACTAGTAACGGTTGAACAGTTCTACTGTACACCTCCTGACTCCATCATCAGACCCTCGTCACCAAGTGTATTGGTAGAAGTATGGGACACTCGTCCAAACCAACCAAATGAGCCCAAACTCGAGGGGGTTACTAGTAACGGTTGAAGAGTTCCACTGTACACCTCCTGACTCTATCATCAGACCCTCGTCACCAAGTGTATTGGTAGAAGTATGGGACACTCGTCCAAACAAACCAAATGAGCCCAAACTCGAGGGGGTTACTAGTAACGGTTGAAGAGTTCCACTGTACACCTCCTGACTCCATCATCAGACCCTCGTCACCAAGTGTATTGGTAGAAGTATGGGACACTCGTCCAAACCAACCATATGAGCCCAAACTCGAGGGGGTTACTAGTAACGGTTGAAGAGTTCCACTGTACACCTCCTGACTCCATCATCAGACCCTCGTCACCAAGTGTATTGGTAGAAGTATGGGACACTCGTCCAAACCAACCATATGAGCCCAAACTCGAGGGGGTTACTAGTAACGGTTGAAGAGTTCCACTGTACACCTCCTGACTCCATTATCAGACCCTCGTCACCAAGTGTATTGGTTGAAGTATGGGACACTCGTCCAAACCAACCAAATGAGCCCAAACTCGAGGGGGTTACTAGTAACGGTTGAAGAGTTCCCCTGTACACCTCCTGACTCCATCATCAGACCCTCGTCACCAAGTGTATTGGTAGAAGTATGGGACACTCATCCAAACCAACCAAATGAGCCCAAACTCGAGGGGGTTACTAGTAACGGTTGAAGAGTTCCACTGTACACCTCCTGACTTCATCATCAGACCCTCGTCACCAAGTGTATTGGTAGAAGTATGGGACACTCGTCCAAACCAACCATATGAGCCCAAATTCGAGGGGGTTACTAGTAACGGTTGAAGAGTTCCACTGTACACCTCCTGACTCCATCATCAGACCCTCGTCACCAAGTGTATTGGTAGAAGTATGGGACACTCGTCCAAACCAACCAAATGAGCCCAAACTCGAGGGGGTTACTAGTAACGGTTGAAGAGTTCCACTGTCCACCTCCTGACTCCATCATCAGACCCTCGTTACCAAGTTGAAATTATCATAATATTGTATTGTCACGAGAACTCAATGTGTGTGCAAAGTTTCATAAAAATCGGTTCAGTAGAAGTAGTGGAAAAAATTGTCGCAAGATTTGAAACAAAGATAGTAACAAACAAACAAACAAATATACGGAGTCAAGCTAAATAAAACCGTTTAAAAATGTACAAACTTACCATAAAATTACATCGATTTGTCACGAAACAGAAAAATCGCTACAGTTTTTTCGCGTCATAGGCTAGCAAAGGAAGCAATTTGTGATGGTATTCCATTAGAAGTTAAGCCTACGTATTTGACTTTAACGTGTCTAGCTAAGTATAATTGTTATATTAGGTGGAAAGAATATTTTGATCTTAGATCTAGAGATAAAGGAATATGGTATAAAATCATACAAAATGAACCGCCCTTAGTACCCTGGTTTGACAAATTAAAAATGAATCGTGAACGTCTTGTCGTGGCTTTTCGTTTAAGATCTGGTCACATTCCTTTAAATAAATTTGGTTTTTTAATGAAAAAGGTATCATCTCCAAATTGTGATCTATGCGGAGTTCCTGAAGATGTATATCATATTTTGACCGAATGTGCAAGGGGAAATTTAGTTAGGAAACATTTGAATTATGGGCGATTCTGTTTAGGTCCATATATAGATAATTTGGCTCATCCAGCATCCGAGAGTGCTGCGAAGTTGTTTATAATGTATAATGTTATTATGAAAGAAAGAGCTGCTCGCTCGAATTAGTTTGGTTAGTTTTTAAGTTGTTGTTGTCTATTATTTTATTGTGTTATGTTTGTTGTTGTATGAAGAGGGTTGGCATTTTCATTTAATGAAACAAACACTTTAAATAAAACACTTTAAAAAAAAGTTTTTTCGCGTCACCTGAGGTGACGCGAAAAAACTCCGAGACTGACAGCGGACGACTGGCGGCGTCGCGGCGCAACATCGCTCGACTCGCGACTAACTTTGGGCGCATTCGATTCGGTAACTAGGTTCGTGGCGGGGCGGGTGGTCCATATTAGCCGACTGGGCCATATTTGCCGACCTTACTAAATATTCAGTTGTAGACAACATAAATAAAGGTCATTCGCTCAATTCTGCTTTTAAGTACCTAAGTCACATTAAAGTGTGCCAATTGAAACCAAACAAAGTACCAGAAGCAATAACAAGTATACATTTTATACTAGCTATTTGCTAATGGCATATAAGTCAATGCTAATGGCACATTAAATCTGGAAAATGAAGAATCTTCAATGATTTTTCGTTTCTATCAATAAGTAAAATGTAAGTAATTAATGTAAATAAGTAAATAATGTAATGTTTTGTAAAAAGTGAACAATTTAAGCAATTAGCAAATTAAATTTTTAATTTGTTTATTTAAAAAAATTATATTTAAAAAAGCCAAAAATCCACTACTCTTTCAGTGCAATTTTAGTTTACCCGAGCGAAGCCGGGTTCACAGCTAGTAAATAAATATTTGCGCATCTGCAGCTGCACTGCACGTCGTGTCACAAATTCCAATATTTGAACAGACAATCAAGCTAGAAACTCATTGGGCCCACGTACGCCACACACGCGAATCTGGGCGCGTCGGTCTCCATACATTTTATATGGAAGAGTGCAGCACGCAGTTTCATTGCGCCCACGCCACCCTACGCTACGCGACACATCACACACTGCGTGCTGCACTCTTCTATAAAAATGTATGGACACCGACGCGCCCACGTACGCGTGCGTAGCGTACGTGGGCCCAATGAGTTTCTAGCTTAAATCAATCATCAATACTAATAATAAATCTGTAAGGGATGGTCATGGAGTAAGTTACTTATTTTTATGAGATACTGCGTTTGCTTTGTAGACTCTATGTATGATAGGTACTAAAACTAAATTGACGATTTTTAGAAATCTTTTCTGAATGTATGTATGTTCCTCCATAACTCTTAAACCGATCATCCGAATTTGATGAAACTTAGTACAAACTCATTTTTAGGGTTCCGTACCTCAAAGGAGGAAAAAACGGAACCCTTATAGGATCACTTTGTTGTCCGTCTGTCTGTCTGTCTGGCTGGCTGTCTGGGTGTCTGTCTGGCTGGCTGGGTGTCTGTCTGTCTGTCAAGACCTTTTTTCTCAGGAACGGGTAAAGGTATAAAGTTGAAATTAATATCAAATACTAAGGTCTACGTTTCCTCGGAGCTGTAAAAAAATTAAGCTTATAGGTCCACGCAATCACTAGATACGCCCATTTAAGTCACATATTTTGCTACCGGCAAACCAAATCAAAACCTATAGAGTACTTCCCGTTAACCTAGAATAATGAAATTTGGTAAAAAGCAAGGTCTCATATAGCACAAGTAAAGGAAAATATCGAAAATTGTAAATTTATAGTTATGTGACATTAAAAAAAATTTTTGTTTGTTTTGTTTGTCAATGTCCCTTTTTCTCAGGAATGGATCAAGATAACAAATTGAAATTAATACGAAATACTAAGATCTACGATTTCTTTAAGGTGTAGAATATTAAAGTTTCTAAATCAACGCAATCAAAAGATACGGCCATCTAAAACAAATCAAAACCCATAGGGTATTTCCTGTTAACATAGAATCATAAAATTTGGTAAGCAGCAAAGTCTTACAGCACAAGTAAAGGAAAAAATCCGAAAACTGTAAAATTGTAGTTATTGACATAAAAAATTTTTGTTTTGTTTTGTATGTCAAGGACCCTTTTTCTCAGGAACGGACAAAGATAAAAAATTTAAATTAATATAAAATACTAAGATCTACGATCTCTTTAAGGTGTGAAAAATGCAAGCTTCTAAATCAACGCAATCAAAAGATACGGCCATCTATGTCAGATTTCATACTCGCAAACTCACTCCACTCAAATCAAAACCTATAGGGTATTTCCCGTCAACCTAGAATCATAAAATTTGGTAAGAAGCAAGGTCTCATAGCACACGTAAAGGAAAAAATCCTAAAATCTTAAACTTGTAGTTATATGATATTAAAAAAAAATTGCTTGTTTTGTGTGTCAAGACCCTTTTTCTCAGTAACAAGTCAAGATATCAAATTGAAATTAATATGAAATACTAACGTCTGCGATCCCTTCGAGCTATAGAAAATGAAAGCTTCTAAATCAATATAATCAAAAGATACGGCTATTTATGGAAAATTTTAATAATTGCAAACTCACTCAAATGAAATCTAAACCTATAGGGTACTTACCGTTGACCTAGCTAGAGTAATGAAATTTGGCAAGAAGCAAGGTCGCACAAGTAAAGATAAAATCCGAAAAGGATATGTCGTTATGTCATATAAGAAATATATTTTTGTATATTTCAACTTCACGAATGCCGCACAGTCAAAAACCATTGCTGTAGTGTTTATTTAGGCGGTTCGTGATTTTCCAAAACAATTGTTTTTGTACATACATAATACCTACAAATATATTGAGTGATGCTGATGATACGGAACCCTCGGTGCGCGAGTCCAACTTGCACTTGCCGACTTTTTAACTATACGGGACACAGGATAGGCTAAATAAAATTCAGTTCAGGTTACTGATTGATATGGCTCTCACACAAACCGAATTGTTCTGCGCGCCGAAATAAAGGACGGTAGCCGGGCTTACTTTTTTTTTTTTTTTATGGAAACTGACACGGTCTGCTACATCACCTACAACGTCCGTGATGTCAGCCCATAACACCGGGTGAACTAGGTGCCATGTCAGCGCTTCCCCCTTTGATCGTGCCGGCTACACTGAACTGGTCGGAAAACACAAACTATTTACATAGCCATTTCAACCGACGTTTCATTCAGTGCGGTGGTACCAACCCGGGCGGGTTAAACCCTACCCCCAAGTAAGATTAGGAGGGAAGGGACCTACAGTTTTACGAGGAATCCGAACCTCGGTCAGCCTCCAACGGTCAGCGGTCACCCATCCAAGTACTGACCGCACCCAGCGTTGCTTAACATTCAATAGCGACAGTTGACTGTCTGCACCACTGAGCTAACGAGGCTGACATAACATTACATACTTAACTTACTTTCTATACAATACATTACTTACTTTCTGCTTTTGAAATACGAATTTCACGCGAGTGAAGACGCGGGAAAAGCTAGTACTAATAATAAATATGTAAGGGAAGGTGATGGAGTAAGTTACTTTGTTTTATGAGATACTGAGTTTGTAGACTATATGAATGATACTATCATCATATCAATAATCAATACTTTTATATACTATTGTAGGTACTACTAATAATAAATCTGTAAGGGATGGTAATGGAGTACGTTACTTTGTTTAAAGAGATATTGCGTTTGTAGACTTGATACTGAAACTAAATTGACGATTTTTAGAAATCTTTTCTGTATGTATGTATGTATGTTCCTCCATAACTCTTAAACTGATCATCCGAATTCGATGAAACTTAGTACAAGCATATTTAACTATACGTGGCACAGGATAGGCTAAATAAAATTTAGTTCCGGTTACGCTAAGATGTGACTCTCATACAAACCGATTGTTCCGCGCACCGAAATAAAGACACGGTAGCGGGTGGTAGCGGGCTTACTTACTTTCTTCTTTTTAAAATACGAATTTCACGCGAGCGAAGCCGAGGGTAAAAGCTAGTGTAATACTAAATTGACGATTTTTAGAAATGTTTTCTGTATGTATCATATGTTCCTCCATAACTCCTAAACCGATCATCTGAATTCTATGAAACTTAGTACAAGCAAATTTTACTATACGAGACACAGGATAGGCTAAATAAAATTCCGTTCCAGTTATGCTAAGATGTGGCTCTCATACAAACCGGATTGTTCCGCGCGCCGAAATAAAGGTACGGTAGCGGGCCTCGCCCTTAGTTACTTACTTTCATCGAGAAGGTTTATTGTTTACCTGAATGAACGTAGCTCGCATTCTCCTTTTTAAATACGAATTTCACGCGAGCGAAGCCGCGGGCAAAAGCTAACGGGTGTGCAGACATTCGTAAAATTTCGTCGTCACCGTAATTTAAGTGGAAACCTTGGTAAGACTACTGGGAACGGTTCTAAAGTACCAGGGCAGCAGAAATTTAAAGGAGGTTAAAGGAGGTTTCCATAATTTTATATAAGAAACATTAACAAACATGAAGTCACCAATAAGTTTCGACCAGCGCGGTATCATTTAAAAGATTTTGTAAAATATTTATTTCAGATTATGTAGTATATTGTTTTTAATTGTACTTAAAATACTTGACCAATGGCGTATTTGGCAAATCTCCTAATTTGACGAATTACCGATTTGACCAATTACCAATTTGACGAATATCAAATTTGACGAATGTCTGCACACCCGTTTGTAATTAGCCAAGTTCTAATCACATCCTTGCGACTTTTCCCTTGTTTATGCGTAAAATCAGTCACACAACATTCTTGCTGTGTTATATAAATATGGTGCGAGGATCATATTTCCGCTTCCGTTGAAATTCTGAAAACAATAACATTGATGCAGCTCATGAAGTAATTAGAGACGAATGACCTCATCAGCGATCGGCAATACGGCTTTCGGCCAAAACGATCTGCTGGTGATCTCCTAGCGTACGGCACTCACTATCGCTTGAAGGGAATCGCTTCAAGGCCATGGTGAATCCTTGGCAACTGGCCTTGATATTGCCAAGGCATTTGACCGGGTTTGGCACAAGTCGCTCTTGGGCAAAAAGCCTGGTTACGGACTTCCTTCTGGCCTCTGTGACTGGGTCGCCGACTTCCTACATGGGCGTAGCATTCAGGTCCTAGTGGACGGTTGCTCGTCGGACGCCATGTCAGTGAATGCCGGCGTACCACAAGGATCTGTGTTGTCTTGTCACCCACGCTGTTTCTTCTGCATATCAATTATATGCTGTCTCTGGGCAACATACATTGTTATGCAGATGCAGTACGGCACACGGATCCTACACCAGTCACCCTTCAGCCAGTCGGGATGTTGTGGATGAGAAGAGGCGAAGACTTGTGTCTGAACTCGAACATACACTCGGCTCTATTTCCGAATGGGGCCGGCCGTAGTAATTTGGTCGAGTTCAACGCTTCCAAGACACAAGTTTGCGCGTTCAGTGCGAAGAGAGCGGCGTTTACACAACCGGTTCCTTCATTCCAAGGCACGTCGCTTAAATTTACATCTCGGGGTCCTCGGAGTCGAACTGTCGCACGACCTGAACTTTCGTCGCCATATCGAGGGGAAGGCCAAGCTGGCTTCTTAAAAGCTGGGCGTACTCAATAAGGTGCGACGGTACTTCACGCCGGACCAAAAGCTGCTTCTGTATAAATCGCAGATCAGGTCCTGCTTGGAGTACTGCTCGCACCTGTGGGATGGCTCTGCCAAATACCAGCTTGCGCCTCTGCACTCGATCCAGCGTCGAGCCGTGCGACGAGGCCGAAGTGTCCTGCGATTTAGAACCACTGCAACACCGTAGGGATGTCGGCTCCATAAGTGTGTTCTATCGCTTATTCCATGGGGAGTGCTCGGAGGAGCTGTTTAATGCGATCCCGCCGTCCCGTTTCCACCTCCGTACAACGAGCACTTTCCATGGATTGCATCCCTACACGCTGGACTTACCGCGTATGCGTACCAATCGATTCTGCAGATCTTTCCTCTACAGAACCGGTAAACTCTGGAACGCTCTCCCTGCTCATATATTTCCCCCCAAAGTACAGTCTCGGGTCCTTCAAGAGGGGCGTGAATGGGCACCTGTCAGGCCAGCATTCGCAACCCCCGCATACGACCGAATGTCCACGGGCGTCGTTAGACACCTTATGGGTGGCTCGACGCCATTTGTCGCGCTGTCAATAAAAAAAAATGCAAAATTGAAAATTCATGATTCGTCAGCTTTTGTACCTCAGTGGTGCGGTCGGTCCACTGTCGTTCGTGATCATCGCACACGTAGGCGCGGTCAGTACTTGGATGGGTGACCACTCGACCGTTGGAGGCTGACCGTGGTACGGATTCCACGTTAAACTGTTAGGTCCCTTCCCTTCTTACCTTACAGGTGGTAGGGTTTATCCTGCCCGGATTGGTACCACCGCCCGCACTGAAGGAAACGTCGGTCGAAACGGCTATGTAAATAGTTTGTGTTTTCCGTCCAGTTCAGTGTAGCCGACATGAAATGAAGGGAAGCACTGACATGGCACCTAGTTCAACAAAGTGTTAGCAGTTTTCATGAAAAAAAAAACCTAGTATAATTTGAAATTTGTGTTGATTGGTTTGTGGTGCCCATGTACATTGCAGCGGTGGCATAGCTGAATGCAATGCTTTAATAAATATATACATCTACTCAAGAACGTGCATCTACTGGTGGCTACCCACTGCCTGTGATATCACGTACGACAACACGAAGTGACGCAAAAATTTGTGCAGACGAGTACATACCATGGGCCACATCAGGAGTACTGTTCCCACAGCGAGTGCAGGTCCACGCCATGGCACGATGCTTCAAGTACCATTTTCCTCTATTTTATTATAATTGTTTGTTTTATCCGTATGTTAACATCATTTGATTTACTCGTAATTCTATCTCACATGCCAAAAGATCCTTGTCAGTCTGCAGCTTCAACCACTAGTATGTTTACGCCTTTCTTACAACATAAAATAAAAAAAGAACCTTCGGAAATAATCTATAGGTATAGGAAAGCTCCTCATAGATAAGTCTGATGAGTACCTACATATTATATTCTTTGGTCTGATGACCGACGTGCCAAGTATTTCTTCTTTCAGCGAATAGGGCTAGCCAATCTAGCCATTCAAAGGGCAATGGCAATAGGGCTCTATGGGGGAATCGGCTGAGTTTGAATACATATTTTACTTACAACGTAATCCTACTCGTACTCACCCCACCCACAACGCTTCTCTCTCTGTCCACGGTACAGTGTGGACACGCACATTCCCTTTTCTCCCACTTTCCTTCTTACAAATTTTAATTGCCTACTTAGGTACTTTTAGAAATGCTATTGTAGGTAGGTACCTATTTATAATGTGCTGAAGGTCGAGAGGACTGGAGGAAAATTGGAGAGGTTAGGTATGTCCAGCAGTGGCCGCATACCTACCATGCACGCTGACTTGACTGACTGACTGACTTAATTTTAAGCTAAATTGTAGGTACCTAACTACCTACTATAATTTCTTGTAAACAATATTTAATTAAAATTTTTCACTAAGTACTACCTAATGCAATAAAGTTCAAATTTTTCAATTACAGGTACCTTCCTACACATATAGTATATTGAGAGAGAGCAGTTCTCTGCCAACCGTCGCACACCAGGCAGAGCGCTCATGAGGATATACGAGGCCATACGTTTGGCCCGAAAAGTGGAGCCACATAGCTCGGAGACGACCGTGAGTAAAGCCGAGACATTTTGTAATACTTTAGGTAAGTACCGTGTGGGGCCGGTACTTTAAAAGAATAGCCCCACTGCATCTCTCCCCGTGTATGTCGTAAAAGGCGACTAAGGGATATGACTCCCTTCTTATATCACTAGGTGGTAGGGTTTAACCCGCCCGGGTTGGTACCACCTCACTGAATGAAAGGTCGGTCGAAACGGCTATGTAAATAGTTTGTGTTTTCCGTCCAGTTCAGTGTAGCCGGCACGACCGAAGGGAAGCACTGACGTGGCACCAAGTTCACCCGGTGTTATGGGCTGACATCACGGATGTTGTAGGTGATGTAGCCAAACGTGTCAGTTTGCATAAAAAAAAAAAAATCCTACCTACCTATAGCCTCGACATTGCCCAGTGGTTCACGTCCTACTAGTAGATACCTACTAATAAATAGGTAATAAAGGTCGTCTAATTGGATCGAGCATTTATTTACAATTCCTTGGAGTCCCTTTCCTGCTACTATAACAGCAGTCGTCGTGACGGCGGCGGCGCCGCGGCGCGCCTCACGCCACCACCGCCTCGCCGCCAGTGCCGAGCGGAAGGGGACAGAAGGAGTGGGTTAGGAGTTTAGGAGGGTGGCCTGCGGTAGCTGTTGGTTGTAGGCTCATTGAGCGCGTGGGACGGGAAGCGCTCTGCTCCGCGCATGCTCGGCGCGGGGAGGACGGCCGCGGCGGCGACGACGGTGGTTGGTGGCGTCGCGACCGACGCGACGCTCAGTTTGCAGCTGAGCGGCGACGTGGACGACGCGCCACCTCGCGCGCCGCAGTTTGTTTTGATCTTCGGTGCATGCATGCTGTCGGTGTCGCATCTCCCCATGTGCTGGCGCGATGAGGAAGGCGCGGGCGGGGAGCTCGCGCGCGAAGGAGCGCGCGAACATAAGCTTTTTCATCTTTGTCATTTTCTTCGCGGTGTTCGGTGTGATCGTGCTCACCGAACTGTTGATGCTGGAGCGATCGTCGTCGTCGTCGGCGGGAAGCGGCTCGCTGCGGGCGAGGTTCGTCGATGACATCCAGGTGAGTGCCACTGCTGTTTGTAACAGCGCAGCGCGTAGTAAGATAGGTATACCTACATAGGTACGTCTCGTATGCATTGGGCGGAAATCCCCATTAGCATTCTTTCAGGCTTTTGTTACCTTGATACTTTGATAGACATTTTAGCGCAATGATGTTTTAAATGACAGCGTTACAGATGCATAACCTTAGTATTACAGTATTACCACGGAACAGTATTAGGTATTATGTAGGTACGTATAATACCTATCACTAATTTCGGGCGTTATCATCGACACAGTAATCTCTAAAATATAGATTCCTTATTAATTACATAGTAGGTATACTACCTATGTGAGCAGATGTTATAAGGTTTATCAAATTTACCTATAGCTTTGTAGGTTTTGGATAAGATAACAAAAGTTATTGCAAGTATTTGTTAGAAATTGTATATCTATCTACTTATGCGCTCAGAGTAGGTACCAAACTTATAACGTTTTAATACGTACCTAGTACCTACCTAGTTGTAGTTCCTTCCACTAATGTGAGTATTTTTTTCTTTAGTAAATTAAAAATTTACTATTTGAGAAAAGGCAACGGCACACCTACTTATATATTATCTTATCCATTTCTTGACATATACCTACCTACCTATGTCTAATATAAATAGAAAAAGTTGCCAAGTGCGAGTGTTTTTTTTAAATGTTAGACTCAGTAGTTTCCGTGATAATGCGGAGGGGGGTGGGGGGATGCTCTATTTTCTTTATTATCTTTTAAAGTATGCATTTTAAAAATATGTATTTGTATTTCTTATCGAGCCCTTTCATTTGATGTCGCATGCACTTGAAAAAAAAACATTTTTTCTTATTTGTCCCCCCCCCCCCAAATTCTCAACATCTAAATTCGTTCATTTACGCTATAATATACTATACGTCCGTGATTGGGTCATCAAACTCTATGGGTATATGTAAGTACCAAATTGCAACTTCTTTCGTCCAGTAGTGTCACCCTCAGGGCCGCCTATAGTCGGTCGGTATCCTGGCAGGGCGCTTCGATTTCTTGTGGACTGTATATTTTTAATGAAAGATGGTTTTGCTTTTAAGAATCACTTGCTCCTTCCGTACTTGTTGCCGCTCGCTCGTCTTCGTTGAAAAGGCGCGCGCGCCGGGGTGCGATCGTTTTTATTCCTTGCGTACACAGTGGCGCCCCGGCGCGGCAAGATGCTCACTCTCACTCGCGGACGCCGCATGTTGCGGGGCGAGCGGGGGGGAGCGTCGCTAGGAGCGGGCGGCAAAGCCACGAAAGGAAACACCAGTAGCTTATCTGTTTATTTTCCTACCCATTTACATTAAAGAGAAATCTTAACTACGCCTATATCTACTATATTATCAATTACAACTAAACCTTAGTAGCTAGATATAGGGTAAAACTTCTCTACATTTTCGAGCCATTTTGTCCGAGCGCGGTTCCCATGACAACCGCCAGGCGGCTACACCGGGCAGGCGTAACTTCAAACTCGCTCGCTTAAACAGAACCGCCCTCGGACTTAGTCTATTTTCTAGATAATGTTCACAAATTCGCTCAAGTCTTTTACTCACACTCACACACTGCACTTATGGGCGACATGCAGAGCATGTCGTGCACACGTCACCCATATACATATTAAGTCCGTCGTCCACATTCTCCCCCCGGTCGACTCGCGCATCGCTGTCGACTGTTGCCACCGGCAGACGGACGATCTTATGCGCCGATCTGCGGAGCACGCCCTCCATCGTGCGGACGTCGGCGACGCGGACGTGGCCAGCCGTCGAGCGCAAGGCGTTGCGCTGCACGCCACGGCCGGCGGCGCAGCAGGTCAGCGTCGTCGAAGGCGCCCGGCGTCGGGAGCCCGGCCGAGCTCCCCAGCAAAGGGTGGTCTCTGGGTTGTCTGGATCCACGGACACGTGCATCAGTAGTCGAGCGTTGACAGTGTGCTCGGCCACGACTAGCAGAGTGGCGAGCAGCTCGTCTGTCGGTGCTCGCTAGTGGAGAGTGGCGCTCAGCGCCCGTTTGATGGAGCCCACCAGGCGCTCCCACGCTCCGCACATGAACGGAGCGCCCGGTGGTATGAAGCGCCAGTTCACGCCTCGGTTGAGCGCGAACGTCCGGATCTGCTGTAGGTCGAGCTTCGCCCAGGCGCGGCGCAGCTCGACGGCGGCGCCCCTCAGTTTTCTCGTTGTCACCGTTGATTTCGGCAGGCGGGCCCCTCCGCACTCTCATTCGCCAGAGGGCGGAGATGGCCGTGTCGGTGGTGAGTCTCGCCGCGACCTCGACGTGCATGGCGCGCCTTACTAGCCAGCTAAACAGCGCGCCGTACCTATTTCTCTTCTTGGCCCCACTGAAACGTGGGCGCGGCTCTTTCACGCGGATGAAGCCCTTGTCTCGTCGGCGGCTTCGCCAATTAGAAAATCGCTCTTGCTTGGGCGCGGGCACGACATCTGTCGATTTTATGATGTCAATTGTACTTTCGCATTCTTGAGTCGCTCTTTCAATTTCAAGTTCCTCGGGCGGCAGTGAGATGGCGCTGTCCGTAATTTCAGCCTGCACGCCGAGCGCATCTAAGTCGGCCGGCGATGCGTGCCCGACGAAATGTACCGCCGCCGCGTCGCGGCGTGCGGTACCGCTCCTCCCCCCGGTCGGGCCACACACCACCCAACCCAGGCGCGTGCGTTCCGCAGATGGCAGCTCATATCCCAATCCATAAATTCTTGTCTCAAGCACAGCGATTAAATGATAATTATTCCTTCCAATTATTATTTCCGGCGTTACATTGGCGTACGGCTTGATTGGAAGTCCCTTTAGATGTGGCAGGTGTCCGTAGTCCTTTGCTGACTGCGGTAGCAGCGCCATTTGATCTACGGTGTATGCGTCGAACATCTTATATTTCACGTGAGTCGGCCCGGCGATCTCGAGGTTCATCCGCCTCGACTGATGCTTCGCTTGCGTCGTCGTCTCGGCCAAGCTGAGCTCTTGTGCCACTCCGACTGCTCCGACTCGATCCGCCAACTCGGTTTTGATGAGTGACGTCGACGCGCCGCTGTCCAGCATCGCATACGTCGCGACGTGCCCGCACGGCCCGTAAATAGTGACAGGAACAATCGCCAGCATGGCACGGTCGTCGCTACCGACCGCACACGTCGCGCTTTCTTCTGGCGTCGAGGCGTCCTTCTCTTCCGCCGGCAATGGCTCGGTAGATTGACTCTGATGCAACAATGTGTTGTGCCGCCGGCCGCATTCTGCCACATTACACCTTTTCTTTGTCCTACAGACGCCGGCTCGGTGTCCCAGTCGTAAACATCTATAACATGCCCGCATATTTCTTGCAATCTCCCATCGCTCGTCTACTTTTAACTTCTCGTACTTCCCACATCCGTCGAGCGAGTGGTCGGTCGAGTTGCAGTGCGGGCAGGCAGCGCACGTGTTGACCGCATGAGCCATTTGTTTTACGGCGGGCCGGCCGGTCGGGGCACCGCTTGCAGGTACTCGCGCACCGTCCTTCGCCGCTACGTCCTTTGTTTCTATGACCCAAGCGGCTGCTATTTTGTCGCTCTCACGCTCAAGGAACTCTGCCAGTATTATTAGCTCCGGCGTGTTCTCGCCTCTCCTTGGGTAATAAAAGTCCGCATATTTTGACATTAGCGGCTTCATTTTCGCTTTTATCACTTGCACTGCGTCTACGCTGTGTAGGTATTTTTCTTGATTTAGCGCGCGTAGCGTAGCCACGACATCCTCTATTGTGCAAGCAAAATCATTTAGCTGGCGGGGAATGTCCGTTATGTTCGGCAGGTTGCGCATTCTACGCATTTGAAATTGCACAATATCTTGATCTCGGCCGAACTTTTTCTCTAGGAGTTGCATAACTCTATTCGGGTCCCCGCCCGCGAGCAGTTGGTGTGAGACCACCATTTTGGCCTCTCCTTGTAAGCTGCGGCGAAGGCGTGCTAGGTTCTCGATTGCATCGAAGCGACGACATTGCTCTTGATAGGCGGACCGGAACGCCAGCCAGTCCGCGGTCGCTCCCGAGAAATCGGGCAGTTTGGCTGAGCAGCACCGATCTCGGCTTGTCAACGCTAGAGCTTTAAGCTCACGTGCGAGTAACGCTATCTCACTCACTCCCGCATTATTAACGACGTCCTCTTGCCGCCGCGCGATACCGGAATCGATCTCCAATGTCGATCCTTTCTCTGCCGTTTTCGCGGGCGGATGTTGTAGTGCCGTCTCGCTCGCACCCGTACTCTGTACACCGTCCTCGGCCTTGTCTCGTTGCCGCGCGGTTTCAGACACGGCCTCCGTCGTCGGTTCCTTCCTTGCATCTTGGGTCGGCGGATCCGTAGCCGGCGGAGGTTGCTCACGAGAGCCGAACACCCAGCCTGTTGTCCTGGAGCGTACGTTCTCATGTTCCGCGCTTTTTTCAACTTCCTCCTCCCTCTCTTCTTCCGACTCGTCGATATCTTCCATTTCTAGCTGCAATGTTTTCCTAACGAGCGCCTCCTCGATATCTAATTTCTTTTTCTCGATCTCCGCAAGTCTCTCCGCCGCGGCGAGTTGCGCCGCCGCGCGCCGCCGCCGCACCGATGAGGTCGTGCGCCGCGAGCGCACTGTTGACAACACGGATCGCGTATCCTCACTCGTCGTTAGCGGCTGTCCTAGGATTCCACCGGGAGGCATCACTGACGTATGTGGCTCGGTCGCGACCGGCTCGTTAGTAGCCTCTGTGGTTGAATCTTCTCTTAGGCCGCAGGACGACGATGGTGGAGGTTCTTTGATGTTCTTGGCTCCTTGGCGCGTGTTGACCATGTTGAACGCGGCGCGGATGTTTCTAGGCGGTCGATTGTCGCGTGTCGCCGAGCGAGGCGATGCGGTAACAGATCGGCCTCCGCGCGAAGTGAACTCTTCTCTAGAGCACGCGGGCTCCGTCCGATAGGAAAACGAATGGTCGGAATGGTGAGGGGGGTCAGACGAACAACGGGCGGCGAGTCGCAACGGACGGCTTGATTTCTTCTTTATTCAGCTTCGCAGGTCACGATCTCGACTCGTAACGACCAAATTCTGCTTCGCAGATCACGATCCGGCTCGAAGGACCAAATTGTCACCCTCAGGGCCGCCTATAGTCGGTCGGTATCCTGGCAGGGCGCTTCGATTTCTTGTGGACTGTATATTTTTAATGAAAGATGGTTTTGCTTTTAAGAATCACTTGCTCCTTCCGTACTTGTTGCCGCTCGCTCGTCTTCGTTGAAAAGGCGCGCGCGCCGGGGTGCGATCGTTTTTATTCCTTGCGTACACAGTGGCGCCCCGGCGCGGCAAGATGCTCACTCTCACTCGCGGACGCCGCATGTTGCGGGGCGAGCGGGGGGGAGCGTCGCTAGGAGCGGGCGGCAAAGCCACGAAAGGAAACACCAGTAGCTTATCTGTTTATTTTCCTACCCATTTACATTAAAGAGAAATCTTAACTACGCCTATATCTACTATATTATCAATTACAACTAAACCTTAGTAGCTAGATATAGGGTAAAACTTCTCTACATTTTCGAGCCATTTTGTCCGAGCGCGGTTCCCATGACAACCGCCAGGCGGCTACACCGGGCAGGCGTAACTTCAAACTCGCTCGCTTAAACAGAACCGCCCTCGGACTTAGTCTATTTTCTAGATAATGTTCACAAATTCGCTCAAGTCTTTTACTCACACTCACACACTGCACTTATGGGCGACATGCAGAGCATGTCGTGCACACGTCACCCATATACATATTAAGTCCGTCGTCCACAAGTAGATTAGGAGAAAATAGGGTGTGACAGATGGACAGACAGACAGATACAAGAGTGACCTTATAAGGGGTCCACCGGTTTCCCGTCCACATAATAAAAATCTAACGGATTTAATTCCGGTGATCTAGGAGGCCACAAGACGGGACCTAGACGTCCGATCCATCTGTGGGGAGTGTGGGGATATGCTTGCTCTAAAAAATTACGCACTTCTCTAGCGTAATGGGCTGGACAGTGGGCAACCATCATTTTGCAACCACATCTCCCTCCGTATGGCCAATGGTACATCTTCTAACTAAAAGGTTCGGAAGCTCCTGTTGCAGAAACTCAATATAATTTCGCTCTTTTAGAGTCTCTGGCAATTCAAACGGACGTCTTGTGGCCTCCTAGATCACCGAACTTAAATCCGTTAGATTTTTATTATTGGGGCTATCTAAAAGAAAAAGTTAACGGGAAACCGGTGGAAAACTTGATAGAGCTCAAAGAAAGAATTACGGCAGTAGCTCAGGTGGACGTATATCTGTAAGTACTCGACGCATCAACCGTGCATTCGGTAAACAATTACTTCAAGTGTTTATTTTATTCCAATTCGAAGAACATTTTTCACATTCCGAGGTCCTTTTGCAATATCTCGTTATTGGGCAAATTGGTAAGTGATGTGATGTCTCATTTAAAAAATCTGTCAAGTGCGAGTTTTACTCGCGCACGGAGGTTTCCGTATCTATCCGCTATCAATAATATCCGCATATCCGCTCAGGTGGCATGGTCTTCGAATTTTAATTTCGAAGATATGTTGGACGATCGGAGAGAAGCCTCAATGAGGTCGATGGCAATTGACGGTGGGAAAATGACAGCACCTCAATGAGGGCGGCTATCTTTTGTCTCTCAACAATGCAATTCATAAAAGCCTGTGGCGCCATCTATTATTCAGTAGCGTGACTAATCGATTTTTCGTACGTTTGTTGTATGGGAGCCCCCCTTAATTTTTAACATTTTCTTTTTTTATTATTTGTTGTTATATCCGCCATAGTAATACATATTCTGTGAAAATTTCAACGGGCTACCTATTACGATTCAAGAGATACAACCCTCGCACAGACGGACGGACGGACAGACAGGCGGCGGAGGCTTAGTACTTAATAGGCTTCCGTACGGGATACGGAAACCTAAAAACGACATTAGATGGATGTTTTTTGTTGCATAATGCCACGTTAGTGTAGTTATTTTTTTTACCGCGAAGGGCCAAATTCAAGGGATGAGGCTGAAAATTTTTTTACGAGTGGCTAAGTAGTTTTTCAGCTAAGCAGGATTAAACATCAAAAATAAATTATACCGTGTGAAAGCCTTACTTTTCAGGAATATTTGACAAAAACCAGATTTAATGAAATCTTATATTTGTACTTGTGGCATAAAAAATTACCTGAGGGAGAAAATTACAAAAATGACGAAATCTTAAAAACTAAGCCATTTTTACTAAACCTAAAATTAGATATTCTGAGAGGTAATTAGCAGCCCTATCCGCTGTCGACGGATTGAATTATCGTCGGTTTCTGGGAAACCCTGTATATGTACCTAAAATTAATATAAAGCAAATGGAGTGTCCAATGTCCATCCACCGGCATGCGGCAGCGGGGAGAGCCCAGACCAGGCTACCGATGGTCGGGTCCCAACCAAAAAGAGAAACCTCCGAACGATGCGCGCAGTGTCGTGCAGGGCTGCCTTTTGAACCAACCACTCTGCGAAAGCCTCTAGAGGTGGTCGTCGAGGCTCTTCGCTATTAACCCATGCATCGATACTTTCTATACTTAATTTTATTATTAACTTGTACAACAGAATCAGGATCAGATCAGGACTGAGGAGTTGGTAGCCGGAGTTCAATGACAAAGTAGGTATCTGCTTGAAACGCACAATACTCACGGCAGACAGGCAGGCAGTACCACTCCTGCAGGCTGCAGCATCAGTTCAGTTCATTTCTGAAGTTGTTGAATGCGCACTTTAGAACGGTGACTAGGATATATAGGTTCTACAGATCCTTCCTCCACAGAACCGGTAAACTCTGGAACGCTCTCCCTGCCCACATATTTCTCACCAGTGCATCTCTCCTGTGCATGTCGAAAAAGGCGACTAAGGGACAAGGACAAGATGCTGTGCTAAAGGGCGATACGATAGCCACCTCCCACCTTGGCACGGTCCTTCCACCGAGTCTTGTAGCAGGTGGCTCTTCGTGACTTATTTGCTGCTTGATAGTTATCTTGTTCTAATATGTACCTATTTGCTAAACGTGTTGGTCGGTGTTGTAATTTACAAGAGTACTTGCGGCACACAACCAACTACTCTGCTTACCCCGATTGTCGGCATATAGCCTGTGGTATGTATGTGTGTATGTATGTTTTATTTTATTGACTTATATATGTTGTATCTTTATATTTTGACGATTCAGACTTTGTATCTGTACTTAAACTACTCTACCTATATGAGGTGCTTCGTTAGTCATGTCAAATATTTCGTGAGAGTTACATACACACTCAAATAAACACGTTACGCAAAAAAAATTTTATGTTTTCAGCATTACTTTTCGAGAAATTTAACAAAACATGTTTGCTACCTAGCATTGTACGGGGTCAATGACCGTACTATGTTCAAACGTAGAACAGCTGTTTGTTGTAAGTAAGTCACAAGGTCACTATGATTGGTTTTTACAGCTACTTATTTCATTTTATTTTTTTGTTAGCAGAAAAAATGCTCCTATTTTTTTTTTTTATTTATTTATCTCTTTATTTCAGCCAACTAGGGCCATATTGAAAATACATATTAAATGTCTTAACCTAAGAACTAAAATTACTTTTTCTCCACTTGTGTCTGTACGGGTCCCAATAGAGACCCGTATGCGTCATATTAGTCTGCTGACGCGGTGGATCATCATCACCTATAAACATATGTTTTTTTTACGTAAAGTGTTTATAATAATAATAATAATAAAAAAAAGCTGTCAAGATGACATATTGTAAAAAATCTGCCCTCAACAAGAAAAACGTTTAAAAAGCGGCTGCAGGCGCCGTACCGGGCTCGCAGAGAGCGCGGAACCATCATCAACGGCGCACGGCTCCGTAGTGTTGGAGTAAACATGCTGGCCAGCACAGGAGCCGCAGCCCGGCGGCGCCTCAAGACAACATCATATATCAATGAATGACAGCGGCGGCTCCCGGCGTACGGCGACACGGCCGGCGCCTCAGCGGGCAGGTAGAGCTGCGAGCGGCGCTGCAGGTCGTGGTCAGAACATCCAACCAGGACACCGCGCACGGACCACTACAACACGCCGCCCCCGGCGCGTGCCTGCGCACCGGCCCAGCAGCGCATCAGACACCTCGCCCTCCCCGCCCGCACCGGCATCGCCGTGCCGCCGCCGCCTACGCGAACGAGCCGCTTCTTCTCGACCACCCGCACGCCCTTCACCGACGCCCGCCGAGACATCGTCAGGATCATCGAACGATGACGACGGGCCGACGACACCGTCCCCGCCAATACACCGACGGCGAGGACGACGTCCACCACCGGCACGCTTGGGGCCGTCGGGGTCTCGTACCCCACCTACAGCCCCCGCTACCGATGGTGTAGTGCGCCGTATACGTTGGACTTATGAAATAAATATAAAAGTCATGACGGCGTACTACAGGGCCACACAGGGAGAAACAGTCCGGACTGCTTACCGACCGAGGCTGCTTTCTGAATTTCAGGCTTTGGAATCGACCATCTCTGTTTCAGCCCAGCGCCTATCAGATCAAGTACGGCTCATCCTAAACCGCCATTTTGTAGATGACGCCGTGCTTGACCAACTACGCCTTGATGCGCTCCCCCCTGCCACTGCCACGACGCCCGCACGCCCGGACGCCGCATGCGCCCCGCCGCCGCCTCCGGCGAGAGCGCGGGGTGCTGCCACTGTCGCCACCGTTGCTGATGTGACAGCCGCAACCGTACCGACACCACCATCTGCCGAGGAGGGTGCCGATGTGGTAGGGCGCATCGTAAGTACCCAAGATAATGAGTTCATGAGGAGGACTCTTGAAGAGGCGATTCTGGAGTACCGCTCGGCACCTACTAATGACAGGCCGCGGATACCAAGGTTGCCCACGAATAAAAAAAATCTTATTATGGTGAGGATCCTGGATTCGTATCTAAAACAATATATCGAGTCTAGTGTAGATCTCGCCGATACTCACTCGATCTTGTACTGTGGGGCATTGGCTGCCTGTCGCATGGCGCGTTTGAAATTCGAGAATATATCTAGAGACACACGCGCCAGGCCAACCACCGCTCCCGCGTGGCAGTTACGGATCGAGCGACGTATCGGCGAGGCCAGGATCCTCATCGGAAAGCTATACTGCTTCAGGTCTGGAAATACCAGACCGAAAATCATGCGCTTCGTGACGAAGGCTTTTGGTGGTGCTATATTAAGCCAGACACAGCCAAACTTCCACTCACTAGTCACGGAGCGCATAGATGACCTGAAGCAGCAAATTAGCGCGTGGGCCCAACGTATCCGTCGCTATAGGAAGCGTGTCGACCGTTATCACCAGAATCGTCGATTCCAGAGTGACCAAAGGTGGGTATACCGGAACTGGGAGCACCCGAACCAACGACCGACAGACACGATCCGACCGACTGAGCAAGAAAATGCTTTATTTTGGAAAAACATCTGGTCGGATCCTGTCTGTCACGTCGAGGGTGAATGGATGAGAGTTGTCCAGCGGGTGTGTCAGTCGATAGAACCAATGTCCGCCATAAATATCAGCGAAGAGGATGTAGGTTCTGCAATCCGCCAGGCACTGAACTGGAAATCTCCAGGGCCGGACGGATTGCAGAACTTCTGGCTGAAATGGTTCAGAAGCTGCCACTCCCGCTTGGCTGTTCAATTCCAAGATGCCCTCGACCATCGGGTTCTCCCAGAGTTCATGACTACTGGTGTCACCCACCTGCTCCATAAATCTGGTAGTACTGCGGAACCTAAAAATTATAGACCTATCACTTGCTTGCCTACCATCTACAAGCTCCTGACATCCATTCTGACGCACAAAATATCAATTCACATAAAGGACAATAACATCTTGTCCGTTGCTCAGAATGGATGTCGGGCTGGGTCCCGCGGTACTAAGGAGCTGCTCCTTATGGACATGACCGTTTGTCAGCAGGTCCGACGCAATCGAAAGAACCTGTCTGCTGCCTGGATAGACTACAAGAAGGCATTTGACTCCGTGCCCCATACATGGTTGCTAAGGATACTAGAACTATACAAAACTGACACGAATATCTGTCAATTCCTTGGCGCATGTATGGAACAATGGAGTACTATCCTTCGTGTACCAGGTGGCGAACGGACTTCGGCTGCAGACGACCGGATTCCCATACGGCGGGGGATCTTCCAGGGAGACAGTCTGAGTCCGCTTTGGTTTTGTCTGGCTCTGAACCCTCTTAGCACTCTGCTTGAGGACTCAGAGCTGGGCTACTGTCTTCGAAGAGGAGGCTCTCGAATATCACACTTATTTTATATGGATGACCTCAAACTGTTTGCCAAGTCGGACACCGAACTAATGTCGATGATGAAGATAACTGAAGGCTTCAGCAACGACATTGGAATGGAGTTCGGCTTAGAAAAATGTGGGACCATCCATGTGGAACGTGGTGTGATCGTGAACTCCGGCGGCATACAGTTGTCGGAGTCCATGAATGTTCGAGCTCTCTCCGAAGACGAAACTTATAAATATCTGGGAATATCGGAGGCTCTCAGCATACGGGATACGGACATGAAACAATCAGTTAAGGAAAAGTTTTTTCGTCGTCTTACAAAAGTACTAAATAGCCTTTTGTCAGGCGGCAATAAAATTCGTGCCTATAACGGTTGGGTCATGCCTGTGCTCGTATATACTTTCGGTATTCTCAGATGGACTCAGACCGAATTGGACTCGCTGGACAGAAAGGTCAGGACGCTGATGACGAAATCCCGTATGCATCACCCACGATCATCGGTCATGAGGTTGTATATCCCGCGGAAGTGTGGGGGTCGAGGTATGTTAAATGCCAAGAACCTGCACAACCGCGAGGTATGCAATCTCCGTCAGTACTTTTTGGAAAAGACTGATGTTTGTGAGATCCATCGCGATGTCGTCACCAGCGATAAAGGTCTTACCCCGCTGAGCATGGGAAAAGAGAACTGGCGGAAGCCGGTTGTACTGAGCACCGAGGACCGCATGGAAGTATGGAAAGGCAAGGAGCTGCACGGTAGGTACTTCCGGTCTCTCACGGGATCGGATGTAGACCAACTTGCTTCCGTGCACTGGCTACGCTTCGGGGACCTCTTCGGGGAAACCGAAGGGTTTGTCTTTGCAATACAAGATGAGGTTGTCAAGACGAACAACTATAGGAAACACATAATGAAGGACGGGACCATTGACATCTGCCGCGCCTGCCACCAACCTGGCGAGTCCCTCAGACATGTGATTTCCGGTTGTTCGCAGCTTGCCAACACCGAGTATTTGCATAGACACAACCTAGTAGCCAGGATTATCCACCAGCAACTTGCCTTAAAGTTCAACCTTGTAGGTACCGAAGTGCCTTACTATAAGTACAATCCGCCGCCAGTTCTCGAGAACGGTCATGTCACACTCTACTGGGACCGGTCCATTATCACAGACAGGACTATTCTCGCGAACAGACCTGATATTGTGATAGTGGACCGGGAGGCAAGGCGCGCAACGCTCGTCGATATCGCCGTGCCGCATGATGGTAACCTCGTCAGTAAGGAAGCAGAGAAGATGTTAAAGTATCTGGATCTACAGCACGAGGTTACCAAAATGTGGCCCGTCGACTCGACGATCGTTGTGCCCATAGTCGTTTCGGCGCATGGGCTGATAGCGAAGAGCCTCGACGACCACCTTGAGAGGCTCTCGCTGAGTGGTTGGGTCAAGGGCCAGATCCAGAAGGCAGCCCTGCTCGACACTTCACGCATCGTCCGGAGGTTCCTCTCTTTGGGACCCGACCATCGGTAGCTTGGGCTCGCCCCGCCGCCGGTGGTGGAAACTCCATTTGTTTTTGTATTAATTTTAGATTTTAAGTTTGTAAATATTATGTAAAATTAATATAAAAAAATGTGTAAATAAATGGATGAAAATAATAATAATAATAAGGAAGAAGAAAAAGAGCTGTCAAACCGACATGTCGAAAAAATTTTCTCTTGAAAAAAAATTTTGAAAGTTTTTGCCTGGGACGAACCAGCCGAGCTACCGCCACGCGCGGACCCTTCTTCAGCGGCGCAGCGGCCCGCACGGTTGGAGGCACCGTGCCAGCATCACCACTGCCGCCGCTCGGCGTCCCCGGTATACTCCACCAACCCGACATGCCAGGCAACAGAAGCGGCTGCAGACCACCCGGGACGCGACGCGCGTGATGGAGAGCAGGCTCTGCAGCGACGGCCGGCCGCCGCCGCGCTCGACTTCGACGCCGCCGCCGCCGCCACCGCTCGCCCGCAGCAGCACTCTCCGCCCACCGCGTCGCCTTGCCTACCATCGCCCGGGTTGTCCGACACGAGAGCCGCCGTGCTTCTTCACATCCCACACGCACACCCCACCACCCAGCTCCACGCCGCGCCGCCGGTGCATTCTATCGACGACGAAGGTGGAGCGTTGACGTCGGCCGAGCCACAAGAACTACGGCGAGGACGGCGTCCACCATCGGTCAGCTAGGGGTCATCGGGACCTCGCGTCCTGTCTAGTGCCCCCGCTACCGGTGGTGCAGTGCACCGATGAGGCGACGCGCGCGCGAAGATGAAGACGTTTAAAAGAGCTGCGCGACGACGTCGCCGTGCAGTCCGGCGGATACGGAGCTCTCCGAGATGGGGGTGGTGGTGGCCTACGTGTCTAGTACCACCACCTATCGCTCGTAGCTTGCCTCGCGTCGTCTCGGAGAGCTCCGTAGCCACGGCCTGCACCCGCCGGCGTGCTTGGAGGCTTGCCTCCCGCCGCCGGCGGTACTACCGTTTTTATTTGTTTGTATTAATTTTGTGTATTTTTATTACTTTTTATAGTTATAATGTATGTAAAATTAATATAAATGTATATTAAAATGTTAAATAAAGAACATAAAATAATAATAATAAAATATTTCTTTATTCAGGTACTCAGTCCTAATTATCCTAATTATACATAATTTCGTCAAATCAATACTTAAATGCTAAAACAGAATAAAATCAATATAAAACATATGATCAGCGACACATTTGATCATCATTGAGTTATCTGTCCTTGTCAGTCTCTCAAGGAGCGAGGCTTTACTTTTACGTATTATAGCGTAGAAGTCGTCGAGCCTGTTTTCCGTGAACATGCCAGACGCGCTACACCGCCACGGCAGACGCAGCATGCTGCGAAGGGCGTTGTTGTACTGTACACGCAGAGAGTTAAATGCTCGCTGCGTGTACTGGCACCACAAAGAGGCGGTATAGAGCGCCTGGCAGTACGCTTGGAAAAGCGTCAGCTTCACCTGCCTGGAGCACTGCGTGAATCGGCGCGCGAGCATATTGCTTCTCATCGCGATGGCGCGGCGCGGCCTTTCCATGTCGTCATCGTCTGTCAGTCTGTCTGTTACTATGTGACCAAGGTATTTAAACTTTGTGACGATTCTCAACTGAGAACCGCGCAAAGTTATTTGTTTATTTGAGTGTATATGCAACCCTCCCGAAATTTTTGACATGACTAAGGAAACACCTTGTATAAGTGAAATTTATTATACAACTTTTGAATACAAGCTATTTTTGATGAATGATTGATAATGATGAATTCTAAAAAATAAGCCAAATAATTATGTGCCATCAAAGACCGTATTTGTGTTTCATACGCATTTAAATAAAAACTGTAGGGAGTTTCTTTCTATAAATATTAATTAGATTTATTAAAGCTGCACGTCATCTTCACGTAAATAAATTCAAAGAACGCCCTCCGCATGAACTTATGATAACTTATGAAACAAGCTTTAAGATATTTTAATATTCTCACAAACGGGCCCTTTCTAATTCAATGCCGTAGAAATTGCCATTCAAAGCGTCTGCGAAAGTTTTATTGGAGAATTCGTTCCATCTTTTTATTTTTTTTCCTCGGATCAAGAAGCTCGTCCGTTTCTCGGCCGCTCCTGCCTCTGCTTTCGCTTTTCATTTAATTTCCTAGAGCGGCGTAATCAGCTACCTGGGAGTAATCAGAACTAGATTGGAATTTCATTTCGTCTGTGCTCATAAATATTATGCATTTTCGTTCCACTCGCTGTTGACGGTTACTAATTTTTAGGGTTCCTTATCCACATGAAAGTCTATTACTAAGCCTACGCCGTCTGTATGTCTGACTGTCTGTCCGTCCGTCCGTTGAACCGTAATGAGCCTGTTGAAATTTTCGGGCAGACTAACCGCCATACCGTTTTGTCACACAGAATATGCGTTATTATGGCGGATATGCCAGCAAAAAAAGCAAAAAGTAAAAAATTTAAGGGGAGTCTCCGTACAAGTATCGTAATGTGCCATCTATTATCCAAACATGTTAAAGTATGAACGGTCACCGATAAATTGATGGCGTGATACGCAAGTGATTGCTGCGCACACTCGCTATACGTGCAAGAAGGAACATATGGATACGGAATCCTCTGTGTGTGAACGACGTTCTCACTTAACAGGGTTTTAATTTGTATTTTAAAACAGTGATACCTACCTAGTAAAATATATTATCTTCAAATTATCTCTTAAACCCCATTTAATGTCAATAATTGTCATAGAAATGTCTGAATCTAAATCTAAATCTGAAGTCTGCACAGTTGGATCTCATTGTAGGTTACCTACCAGGCACACACAGACTTCATTATAAATACCAATGGCCGTGTTCCGACAAAACGCGATAACCTTTTGGGGGATATCGCTGTTCGCGTCCGTGCCTCCTGGGTGGTGCTAAATGAACAGCAAAAGCGTGTGGGAGATCTTCGGATCGCCTGGGTTCGCCACCACACCCCGGGAACAATTATACCGCCATAACAGTTATCTGCGTTCCGGTGTACATCCCGGGGTCCCAGTAGCAGGAGGGGCTGGCTGTGACTAGGAGTGGGCCAGTGGCTCTAAAGCCGAATCACTGCCCGGGGGTAGTGCATCGACACGATGGCCAGGGAGACCCGGTGAAACGGCTGTCCCGCTGGCCGCCCGCCGGGTAGTATAGGGGCCCAATCGCGCCTAACCAGCGCGAGAGGCTGCCCTGGTCAACCGGGGCATAATCTCGGAGTGGCCCGTCGTGCCGGTTGGTGACCGGTTGTAGGGGTTCCGGCGGCCACTTCCGAGGGGGACCGGGGGCCTTTCCGTCTATCGTGTCGGCGCTCCACTATCCTGAGCAGATAGTGATGAAGCCACGATCCACGCTTTGCCCGTAAATCGTCGCGGCCGCCTTTCAATGCTTTCTCTCCCCCCCTTCAATAATGGTAGCACAAAGTAAAAGAAAAAACGTATGCTCAGCGGTGCCCAACCCCACACATTTCAGCGTGGACGTAACAAATGTGCGGGGATTGCACTCCAATTTGGATGCCGTCCACCACCATTTGGAGACAGCAAAGCCGGCTTTGTTATTTCGGACGGAGACGCAAATATCTCGCCCAGCCGACACGTCGTCCTTGCACTACCCCGGGTACACCCTGGAAGAAGCCTTCCGTTCCCGTGCCGGGGTATGCTTGATTGCTAGGGCGGATATTTGCTGTGGTCGCCTGCGCTGTCAAGAAGACCTCGCGTTTTCAGTACTCTGGGTCCACGTGGATCTGGGGTCGGAATCGCGCGTGTACGCCTGCGTCTACAGGTCGCACTCAGGTGATGCGGAGACAGCTCGCCTATTTGAGTACCTGAGTAGAGCGGCAGACGAAGTCCAAGAGCGGTTCCCTACAGCGGACATGGTATTCGTTGGAGACTTTAATGCCCACCACGAGGTGTGGCTTGGCTCCAACAGAACCGATTTCGCGGGGAGAGCCGCTTACGACTTCGCCCTGACGTATGATCTGTCTCAACTGGTAGATCAACCTACCAGAATACCAGATATAGAAGGTCATACACCCTCCTAGCTGGATCTTCTGCTGACGTCCAATCCTGCTGGGTATAAGGTAACAGTGAGCGCTCCTCTTGGCTCCTCCGACCATTGCCTAGTGGGATCTACAGTGCCTTCGTCGCCCCCTCAGATACGTACTGAAGGAGCACGTCGAATTTGGCACTACGCGTCGGCAGATTGGGATGGAATGCGAGAGCATTTTGCATCCTTCCCTTGGAGAGAGCTATGCTTCAATTCGGATGATCCGTCGGAATGCGCCAATACCGTAGCCGAGGTGATTTTGGGTGGATTGGAAATCTTTATTCCCAATGCCACCCTTCGCTTCGGAGGTAAGAGCCAACCTTGGTACAGCCGGGAGTGTGCCGATGCTGCCGCGGCTAAAGCTGCGGCATATCGAGCATGGTCACTCGAAATATCTCCGAATTGAAGAAGAACTACAACCGCCTCTCCAGATCCTGCAAGAGGGCTATCGCCAGGGCTAAATTCGAGCATATCGGCAGAATTCCCCTCCCTCCCCTCGCTCTTCTCCATCCCCCTCTTTCCCCTTCTCTTTAACCTCGTTATCTGCCTACCTCTCTCCCTAATTCCCTCCTTCCCTTCTCCCTCGCTCCCTCTTACTCCCCCTCTTTCCCCAATCCGCACTCCCTCCGTCCCCCCTCGCTCCTTTCATCTGCCCCACCCACCTCCTTCCTACCTCTCACTCTTTCCCCTCCTCCCTCCTCCCTCGCCTCACTCGCTCCTCCCTTCCTATCTCCCCTCTCCTCCAATTCACCCTCCCTTCTTCCCCTAGCTCTCCCTCCCTCCGACACTTCTATCCCTCCTTATCTTAGTCCTCGTTCAACCATCTATACCCCGCCGCTTCCCCCTCCCTCCCTCACACCTGCCCTCGTTCGTCGGCCCACTTCTCAACACGCCCTCCCTCATCTCCCGCCCATCTTACACACCTCCCCTTACCTAAATCCCTTCCACCTGCTCCATCTGCCTACCTCCCTCCCCTCCCTTCCCGCCCCTCCCACCGTACTCCCTCCCTCCCCTGTTATTCCTCCCTCCCCCTCCTGGTCCCTCTCCAACCCACACCTCACCGGCCCCCGCCTTTATAGTCCCTCCCCTCCATCCCCACCCCTCCATCATCGCCCCTCCCCCTTCACCCATCCTCCGTAAACCTTCCCCCTTCATATCCCTAACATAATTGCATTCCCTATTTCACCCCCTTCAGTTTTTTTTCGATAAAAGGTAGTCCCCAGGATGCAATTTATCTTCTTCCCAAAATTGTATCTAAATATTTATAGTATATACACGGTGAACAAAAAACCTGTCGAACACCCGAAGGCAGGAAGTACAGTTTCAGATACTGAATCGGATAGGCTAGTTTTTTTTTCCAAATTTAAATGAAAATATGCCCTTTTTCAATTATTCCTAAGTATCAAGATGTCTTGAAATAACTAAATTATATCTGCATGCCATCATAACAGTGAGGTGAAGTTAAACCCTACTACCATATGTCTTAACTTAAGCACGTGATATCAGTTTTCTAGGTACCTGCCTAGGTAATATTCTAAAACCTAATAGTATACAAAATAATAGTTTGTTGCACAATAACAGACCTCAAAGCACTTACCGACTTCATTTTCAGTACAGAAGATAAAAAAAAAATTTAAGTCGGCAAATTATTTTACAAAGAATCTCACTAAAGACATAAGAACACGCTGTCTGCCTTCACATCATTGAATGCTGCCTCAAGATAATTTATGATGACACTGGCGGCGAGGCGGCGCGCCGCCGCCGCCGCGCCGCCGCCGCCGCGCCGCCGCCCCCGCGCCGACTAGAGTAAAGAATTTTGCATTAGAAGTAAAAGGTCGTGATACTAATTAATTTTTTTTTAAATTTTGTCCGAATTAAAAAAAAAACTAGCCTATCCGATTCAGTATTTCAAACTGTACTTCCTGCCTTCGGGTGTTCGACAGGTTTTTTGTTCACCGTGTATATTGACACGATGCGAATTTCCCGCCGTGTTTGCTAAGTTAACTAGTAAAATATTCTATTATAAACTACACTCGTCAAAACATCAAATACGCTTGATTCGGTTGCCGCGCGATTTGCGCGAAGGTCAGGCCGCTAACGCAACGTGTCTTTCCTAGAGTTGTAAAGATGCCGTTTTTTGCACTTTGATACGGATTTATTTGACTTAGGTACCGTAAAACACGGAAAGATTCGAAAAGTATTTTCATATGAGATACCTACTTGCTCTTTTCGCGTTTTATTCCTGTTCTCTGCTTGAAACCAAAAAGTGAGTGACCAAAGTTCGTATTGAACAGGAACACCGTAAAAAACACGGAAAGAATCAATGAAACAGGAAAAGAAATAAGAGTCGCAAATAGCTTTATCGCAGAGAAGCTTATCATTTCCAAATTATGTAGGTACTCATAATAACTCTTTTTTTATGTAATCCGGTATGGCTGGCTGAGTCAGAGGGGTCAGAGCGCATGATCCAACCAGCCAATATCACCTCCTAGAAGGTAGGTGCCATATCGGAGACTTCCCTGGATTGCTGGCTATACTGAACTAGAGGAGAACACAACCGAGGCTACTATGCGGCCATCTTACATCCAGTACAGTGGTACCAACCCAGTCAGCTACAATTTGAGCCTACTACCTAGTAAGGGGCAAGGGAATCTTTGTTTTAATTTGTGTTTTATAGGGTTCCGTATTACTAAGCCTACGCCGTCTGTCTGTCTGTCCGTCTGTCCGAGGGCTGTATCTCTTGAACCGTAATAGGTAGATACCCCGTGAAAATTTTCACATAATAGGTATGTGTTATTATTATCAGGGATCGGAATTAGGTAGAGTGATTTGGTACCAAAGTAGGTAAAGTTCGCGAGAGGATATAATATGGAGTTGTTAAAACCACCACTTCGTATGGGAATTCTGAAAATTTCCTGGGAAATTTCCGGGACCGGATTTTTCTTCGGGATCGTATTTATTGACTAAATACAAGCTTCTTTTGTTCTTAGATGATTTTCTCTAGAGTGGCCGCTTATGGAGATATAATTTTTTTTCATAAATTTTTATTTCTACTCAATTTACAGGAAAACCGGGGAAGATGTTATAAAATAATCTAAGAGTGTATCGAACTGCTCACAAAACAAGACCTAATTTGTTGTCGTACCATCATTGGTTCTCGATTTATTGCTCGCCGCGATTCTGAATTATCCAGGACGGCATTTGTATGGAAAGCTCCGCCCCCTTTCCTGATTTAATTTCTCGAATGTTGATATTTTTTAGCCTGAATCTTATTTCTAGACGAAATATAAGGCACTTTTATTCTTACACGTTTTTGAAACAAATCGATATTTCCGGAGAAAAAAAAATCTAAAATATTTTTTTTTCCAAAATGTTCTCGATTGCTAATGTTTTTTTGGCGGATTCTCATTTGTAAACGAAATATAAGACACTTTTATCCTTACACGTTTTTCGCTTAAGTCGATATTTCCGGAGAGAAAAATAAAACAACCTATTTTTTCATATTTTCTCGAATGTTGTTGTTTTTTCGCCTGAATCTTATTTCTAGATGAAATACGAATCTGTGGTTTCAATCATTTAAATTATTTTCAGAATCATTAAAAAAAAGTGGCCGCCATTTTGAACTTTTTAGTTACTGGACCAATTGCTTTCAAAATAGCTATCTGGGTGTCTGTGTGGGCTCTGAATACGAATCTGTAGTCAAAATTTAAAACAAGTGGCCGCCATTTTAAACTTTTTAGTTACTGGACCGATTGCTTTCAAAATCGATATCTGGGTGTATGTGTGGACCCTGAATACGAATCTGTTGTAAAAATTTATAAAAAGTGGCCGCCATTTTTTACTTTTTAGTTTCTGGACCGATTGCTTTCAAAATTTATATTTGGGTGTTTCTGTAGGATCTGAATACGAATCCGTTGTCAAAATTAAAAAAAAGTGGCCGCCATTTTGAACCTTTTAGTTTTGACTACAAATTAATATTCAGAGCCCACGCAGACACCCAGATATAGATTTTGAAAGCAATCGGTCAAGTAACTAAAAAGTTCAAAATGGCGGCTTCTTCTTTTAAATTTTGACTACAGATTCGTATTCAAAACCCACACAGACACCCAGATATCGATTTTGAAAGCAATCAGTCCAGTAACTAAAAAGTTCAAAATGGCGGCCACTTGTTTTAAATTTTGACTACAGATTCGTATTCAGAGCCCACACAGACACCCAGATATCGATTTTGAAAGCAATCGGTCCAGTAACTAAAAAGTTCAAAATGGCGGCCACTTGTTTTAAATTTTGACTACAGATTCGTATTCAGAGCCCACACAGACACCCAGATATCGATTTTGAAAGCAATCGGTCCAGTAACTAAAAAGTTCAAAATGGCGGCCACTTTTCGAAATGTTCACTGCAGATTCGTATTTCGTCTAGAAATAAGATTCAGGCGAAAAAACATCAACATTCGAGAAAATATGAAAAAATAAGTTGTTTTATTTTTCTCTTCGGAAATATCGACTTAAGTGAAAAACGTGTAAGAATAAAAGTATCTTATATTTCGTTTAGAAATAAGAATCCACCAAAAAAACATCAGCAATCGAGAACATTTTGGAAAAAAATATTTTAGATATTATTTTTCTCCGGAAATATCGATTTTATTGAAAAAAGTGTAAGAATAAAAGTGTCTTATATTTAGTCTAGTAATAAGATTCAGGCGAAAAAATATCAACATTCGAGAAATTAAATCAGGAAAGGGGGCGGAGCTTTCATCGGGCGAAAATTTCATCCAGTATTGGTATCATACATGAAAGAAACGGAAAAACCCCGTGTTTTTTGTTTTATTCAAAATTTATTTTTCGGTATTTTTCTGCCTTTACAACACTAGTCTTTCCCTACTTCGGCAGCCAATCACAGCAAACGGGGTTCCCACGGCGCCGGCGGCTAGGGCAACGACACACAGGATTTCTTTTGCTATGCTGAGATCGGGGTGTCAACCTAGTCGACCTTCGAGTCGTCTCTAGGTTTATCAACCTAATTGGAAGGTATTTTTATTGTTTGAATTGACGTTGGAATAGGATACCATTCCCTGAGATATAAACATTCTTTTCTAATGTAAATTGTGGAAAAATTCAACATATCTGACATTTTCTGTAACATAAGTATAATTTCTTTTACGATGAAATCGTTATTGACTGCTTTAAAATTCTCTAAGTAACAATAATAATTACTAAAACATGGAATAGGCGTTCGACTTAGTCGATCTATGAGCACACGTTCTACTTGTGCCCGCGACTGTGTCGATGGCCTTAGGAGCTCCATCTTCGCAGTAGGCTTGCTGCCCGAATGACTTTCATTCCTGCGGCCGCCGAGTTTGGATTGGAGCGAATCTGAACTGCTAAAAAAAAAAAAAACCTCCCACACAAGTGGGAGCTTGGTCGGGGCTGGAGAGCTTGGCTGAGCGAGCTTGGCCTGAAAGTGTGAGCTTGGCCTGGGCGACCTCACTCCCGCCGCCTCGCTGAGGGCGTCGGTGCCGTTTCGAGCCGTTCCCACAATGCTGACTATGCGGCTACCCTCGTGATCGCTCTCGCCCGAGTCTGGCCTACCTGACCCCTGAGGGACTCAGGGATCCCCTCTATAATGACCCGTGTCTACTCCGAGTGCGACTGGCGGCCGAGCCACTCTCACGGCTTAACGTGCAACCACTCCCTGCTAACCTACGCTTGAGCCCGGCTTCCTAGATCGTCGCTTCTCTCTCCGGGACTTCTAGCTTCGCTTCCCCCCCCCCCCTACTCGCTTCTCGCGTCCGGAGCTACGAATACCTTTAAGATAAGTAAATTATGTAACTGCGATGCAAGAATCTCGGGTTTAGTCTAATTCTACTGAACTATTGTAGTAATCCGTTGTAATCCGTTTCACGGATAAATATTACGTGCACCATTATAAAAAAACTGTAAGTGGCGTCCCGTCACATCATCTACTTTGGAAAATAAATATAAGTATGTTTCGGTAAGGTACCTACTCTTTTATTGCCTTACAATTTCATACCTACCGAACTATTTGTACGGCCGGCGACTGGAACGGCTTCACCGAAGTCGGCCGGTCATACGTGGCAATATCTAACATCGCTTCTACCAAACCAACAACCATTCGACACTAAATTCCGTTCATAGTATGAACTTCATACTATACTTTCATACTTTCTTTGATACTGCTCAGTCCTAAGGCTATTTCGCGTGATTGTATTTATAGCCTATAGTGTGCTTCAAGGACTATCTTTACATTGGTGCAAATCACATCAAAATCTGTTCAGTGGTTCCGGAGTTTACCTCAAACATACATACAAACAGACAGACGTTCCCTTTTATAAAAAGTAGAAGAAGAAGATAGAGAAAAAGTAGAGATTAGTTGTAGTTTATCTTAATGCATTACTTAAAACATTGCCACAAACTATTCTTGTATACATAATAATACATATATACTTCTCCCACATCCCAAAGGTTAGTTAGAATAGAATGCCTCACGGCATTAAGCACGGCCTAACCTATTGTGCCTAATTTGTATAAATTGGTGTTCAATAAAGAATATATATCCATATTTAAAAAAATTATTATAATTAACTTGCTTTTTCATACTGAAATATGTGAATTTTAAAAAATAAACAATAATAAACAAAAAATCATTAAATTAAAATTCTCAATTTTCAAGTGTATGCATACACGAAAACCATTTTAACTACTCACACTGCAAGATAAAGACGACACAAAATTCGCGTAATGGAAAATTAAAAAAAATCATAGCTCCCAAAATTTTCACTTTTTTCAAACAATTCAAAAAATCATCCCCAGATATTTAGTCAATCTACAATATAAAAATATAAAAGTTCAAAATATATATTTAGAAATATGTTTAAAAGTGCCCTTTTTAAACCCCCTAAAAACGGCGATTTTAAGCGGTTTTTTACGATTTTCTCAAAAACTTTCAAATTTTTTAAATATGTTTTTTTCACAATTGTTTATTGTTTATTGTATAATTTCATCCACAGGTAGGTAACCTACGCTTGGACATGTCGAAAATTCCGCCAGTTCTAAATTCAATGCGAAGAAGAACTGACAAACAAACTTCGCAAGTCACAATGTTTTGTTAGTACCTTAAAAGTATTATATTATAGTAACTTACAAATAATTAACCCATACTACCGCTCACAAGAGCATTAATATTTACAGCATAAACATGAATACTGAAGAACCTGACCACACTGCCTATTTAAATTACCTATATCTGGTGTATAGTGCCATCGTCAATTTTGATATTTCATATTATATCAAGTCAAATAAAACAATTAGTTTACGTTTATTACAAAGAAATGTCATATTTAAAAGTCATATTAAAAATCAAATGATACAAAGTGTATCGAATTGTCAAAATTTGTTAATGGGAAAAATAGTAGTCAGACTCTTAGATAAAATTACGGTCAGTTAATGCATCCTTAATACTGTAATAACTCTTTTCAATTAACATTATTTTAATCCGTCGTTTAAAATTATTGTCATCTAATTGTTTTATGTTAGGAGACAGTTTATTATAAAATCTAACACTATTACAAATAAAGCTTTTTGTAGTTTTAGCTAATCTATGTCTTATTAGTTGTACATTATTCTTACCCCGTGTGTCATAGTTATGATTGTCGGAATTGAGAGAGGAATCATGAATGTATTACAATCTTCTAGCTATCGTCGATACGCGTCTTTTGAGACCCCAAATATTCACGTGACCCTTAAACTCACGACACCAGGGCTAATTCGCACTTTTTCTGAAATCGGGGCCTATACTGAAGCGATCGAAAAGACATTTCCAATGTCAAAAATGACATGCGAAAAGTATTATCGGTACCAATCGTCTTTAAGGATCGTCAATGACTGTAGTGTTGATTTAAAGTCCATAAAGATGGAGTACCTACTTTGAACCCGGACACACGTTTATGTCTGCCGACAGTGCAAATGGTGCCATCACCAAAACGATAAACGCATCTGGTGATTTGTACGAAATGGCCGACTATGAAAATGCAATCATCAATTCCCGTAGAAACACCAAAACAAACACAAATGAACACAACGTTGTCTTGTTCAAAAACGAACTCAAAAACCAATTTCTGAAAAAATTTAATATATCTAATCTCAAAATAGTTCCCTTTGTAAAAGAAAAGCCTGTAATCTTTAGCAAAAACGATTACGAACAAGAAAACTGGAAGGCTTTGGAGTTTGGACGTAATCCAAAAAGCACTAAAATAAGATGTTACGAAAAAAAGAAAAAAACAATGACATGCTTAAGATCTACAACGTAAACAAGAGCCTAGAGATGTCTCCAAAAAGAAGATCTATAGAATCTCGAATCTCCTTAAGTACATGCCCGAATCCATACATTTTTTTTTATAATATATTCGGGATGTACTTAGGTACCAGAACTAGATGAATCCCGGGCCGAAAATTTTTAATACATTTTATCTTCAAAAATTCTTTCTTTTTTTACGTTAAATAATACATTATAATCTCGTCTGCTATGTCTATGTAGCTAGCTATCGTCGATGTGCTGCTGTGACTGTGATCCGCCAAAACGCTGCAAACTAAGATTGCCGCGTTTTATCAGAATATTTTAATTATTACTTTATTTATATTGTTCAGACAAAACAGTATTTTCCGCTTTTCCAAGGTTTCCTTCCAATATATCAAGTTGAAATGTTCTAGTAAAATGTAGAAAACAGTTAAAACTAAAACATTAACAAAATTATAATTAAATATACCTAATGGTTTAGATTTTATGAACCTTCAAATGTAAAAACATTGAAACGCGATTTTCTCAAATCAACGTTTTTTAGGTTGCAGCTTCTTGCCGGAACACGGCCGCTGATGTTGCCGGACAGTTGAATTCCTCTTTGTGGACACAAGAAGTTGACATGCCTCTGTTAATATGGACCAGCGACCCACAGTGCATGGAATACAGCCAAAATAGTAACATATTTTTAACCGACTTCCAAAAAAGGAGGAGGTTCTCAATTCGTCTGTATGTTTTTATTTTTTTTATTTTTTTTTTTATTTTTTTTTTTATTTTTTTGTATGTTTGTTACGCGATTTCTCCGTCAATTGAGGGCCGATTTAGAAAATTCTTTTTTTGTTAGTTAGGTCATACTGCCGAGGTGGTCCCATTTCAATTTTATCGAAATTGGTTGAGTGGTTTTCGAAAAATCAGCATAATACTATAGTGTGTGGTTACCTTCAGCAAAACTTGTGATGTGGTCGTATTCGGCAATTTTCAGTTTGATAAATTAGTATGGTGTGTGGTTACCTTCAGCAAAACTTTTGTGATGTGGACTTATTCAGCAATTTGCAGTCTGACACATATGGCGAATAATTCTGTACCACTTCAATCGATTTCGATTATTCGATTTCGATTATTCTTATTTATGTAATATTACTAAAAAGAATGAAATAAAAACTGTTTTAAAAAATATTAAACCGATTTCAAAAAAACAAAAAAACAAAAAGAACTAAAAAGTATTAAATACCTAATATTTTGAAATTTTCTCTGTCCTGTTGAAATACATGAATCGATATTTACTAGTGATACATATTCGGACCCTTGTTTCATGAATATTCTAAATTTGAAATTTTTTATCTTTTCCGACCGGCCAGGTGCGCATAATTTATTATGGTACCTGACCGGTACCTACTGTACCGAGTACCATCGAGCTGGTCTGATGATGGAGACAGAAGGTGGCCATAGGAACTCCTAAACTACACATGATAAACCCATCGTGTTTGGGCTCGTTGCATTTGTCTTCACGAGAAATTTACTTTAGACCTAAGAGATTCTCAATTCGACAGTATGTTTTCTTTTTTTTGATGTTTGTTACGCGATTACTCCGTCAATTGTGGGCCGATTTTGAAAATTCTTTTTTTTTTTATTTGAAAGGGGATAACCCTGAGGTTTTTGAAGTGAAAACTTCTTTAGCGGCGCTTGGCACTTTTTTAGGTGGGTAAAAAATGTATAACTCGCGACATCGCGTCAGCGTCATTTTTAAAATGAAACCTTAAGTCATTGCATTAAGGGTTAAGTTAGAGTGGCACGGGATCTGCCGGCACTCCCGGAGTGCAACTGTTAAGTAGGGTTCGGTAATACGTTTATGTCTGTCCATTCTACTAAGTTCTGCAAAATGAATGTAGGGTTCCGTAACAAATGCATGTCTGTCTGTTCTACTAAATTTAACATTTATTTCAAAATGAATGTAGGGTTCCGTAACAAATGCATGTCTATCCGTTCTACTAAATTTTACAATTTTCAACCAAGGTCCTCCGACGGTTATTTTATAATAAAAGTAGGGTTCCGTAACACGTTTATGTCTGTCCATTCTACTAAGTTCTGCAAGATGAATGTAGGGTTCCGTGACAAATGCATGTCTGTCCGTTCTACAAAATTTAACATTTATTTCAAAATGAATGTAGGGTTCCGTAACAAATGTATGTCTGTCCGTTCTACTAAATTTTACAATTTTCAACCAAGGCCCTCCGACGGTTATTTTATAATAAAAGTAGGGTTCCGTAACAAATGTATGTCTGTCCGTTCTACTAAATTTCACAATTTTCAACCAAGGTCCTCCGACGGTTATTTTATAATAAAAGTAGGGTTCCGTAACATGTTTATGTCTGTCCATTCTACTAAGTTCTGCAACATCACCTACAACGTCCGTGATGTCAGCCCATAACACCGGGTAAACTAAGTGCCATGTCAGTACTTCCCCCTTTGATCGTACTGACTACACTGAACTGGTCGGAAAACACAAACTATTTACATAGCCGTTTCGACCGACGTTTAATTCAGTGCGGTGGTACCAACCCGGTCAGGTTAAACCCTACCACCAAGTAAGATTAGGAGGGAAGGGACCTACAGTTTTACGAGGAATCCGAACCTCGGTCAGCCTCCAACGGTCAGCGGTCACCCATCCAAGTACTGACCGCACCCAGCGTTGCTTAACATTCAATAGCGACAGTTGACTGTCTGCACCACTGAGCTATCGAAGCTGACGAGGTCCTATTTTAATTGGGTCAACATCGGATTGGAAAGCGAGGCGGAATCGCGAAGCCGAAGGCCGAGCGATTCCGCCGAGTACATTAATAGCAAAAATTACTAAAAAAAACTGTGAAATAAAAAAAAAGTTTTAAAAAACATAAAACCGACTTCCTAAAAAAAGGAAAACTAAAAAACTATTCAAAATAAAAATATAAAAACCGCCTTCAAAAATATATGAAATAAAAACCTAAAAAAAAAAATCGAACCCTAGAGTTGAAGGCGGTGCTAAAGCAAGCAAAAATGATGCATGAAAGAAAACATGAGTGGATGATAATATCCTTTGTGATTTGTGTAGCCTTTTTAGCACCGCCTTCAACTCTAGGGTTCGATTTTTTTTTTTAGGTTTTTATTTCATATATTTTTGAAGGCGGTTTTTATATTTTTATTTTGAATAGTTTTTTAGTTTTCCTTTTTTTAGGAAGTCGGTTTTATGTTTTTTAATGTATATTCAAGGTGGAAGTCCCACTTTTACTTAACGGAACTGTGGACTGTTAAAAATGAAAATAAATGTTAGAAGCGTTAGTGACCGTGTACTAAAGGAGAATTACTATTTTATTAGAGCTGAATATTAATTCACTCGGGAAGCATCGAAGGGAAGCATAAAACGGCCATGCATGCATTACAATGATGTGCGTTGGTTTGCAACTGTGCTTTGCAAACAATATTTTTTTACGTTTTATTTTGACAGTTGTGAACTGTTACAACATTTTCTAGACAGCTGTGATATGTTATTTTGTGTATTTACAAAAACAAAACAAATCATTCAGTTCGCGCATCGCGAACCCGACTCCTCGCCCGACTCACATTTGGCCGGTTTTTATTATGTATTTGTTGTTTTACTTTAGAGTTGTAATGCCTATATTCACACACGTGAATTGAAATGAATTTTTTTTTTTTATGTAATTCGGTTTGGGTGGCTGAGTTGGAGGGGCCAAATCGCATGCTCCGACCAGCCAATATCACCTCCGAGAAGGTAGGTGCCAGACCGGAGACTTCCCTGCATTGTGGCTATACTGGACTAGAGGAGAACACAACCGAGGTTGCTATGCGGCCATCTTACATCCAGTACGGTGGTACCAACCCAGTCGGCTACAAATTAAGCCTACCACCTAGTAAGGGGCAAGGGAAGGGACCTACAGTTTTACAGGGACAACGGAAATATATTTATTGTTGGCTCAGATACATAACATAAAAATAGATAACATACGTCTTAAAATTAACACATTTTACACATTAAAACTAAACTAAGTAATTAAAAATTAGGCCATAAAAGAGACGTGTAAAAAATTATTTTAAAATGTACACTGATCGGAATAAAAACTTAGATTAAGGATAATACCTAATCATAAATAAATAAAAAATTAAAATATGTATCTTTGCCGCAGCTTGTGACTTTCGTCGCTTATTTTAAGTCCAGCCTGATTTTAATTTATTGTGTCAGGTCAGGTCACAGCTATATAAATATTATAGGGTAAACAGAAATGATAATAATAAAAAGAAAACAATCATTGTGCAACACGAATACGATATATATATATATATATATATATATATATATATACTGCCAACTGTCAAACAAGTCGGTGTGTGAAATTTCGAAACATTTTAAAATAATTAATTTCTGTAGGATTTTTACCAATATTGTGTATAGGAATTATAGCTTAGAGAGTTTTACATTTGAGAAGTAATCAATTTCAGATTTTTAGTGTATATTTTTGAAGATATCAAGGAAAGAAAATTCGAAGCGAAAAATTTGGAACCGATGGAAAAAAAGTACCAACTGCAGGAAAACACATACGAGAATAAAGGTGCCACTTTTCTTTACACAAATCTGAAACGAGATCATAATTCCATTCAAAAACCACTGAATTTCAGAAGATGAAAACGTTGAAGTGGTAAATTTAAAATGTCAATTTGAATGTCAACATCAACCAATGACATCAACAACACAGATAAGCTTTTCTTTTATTCTTCATAATTAAAATTATATATAAGTTACCATTGATTGGAAAAGATAAAAAATGAATTCGCACACTGAACTACTGACGACTACCGATGATACCTTGCAGCAAAGGAGTATTCCAACTAATGCTGCCGGTACATGTGGGAATAATAGACCTAATTGTAATATGCTTGAAGATCGAAGGCGAATATGGTCAAAAGATGAAATGATCGAACTTATGTACTGTTACTATAAAACAAGATCACAAGGAACTGGATACTTAGCACGTCTAGAAAAATTATTTGTAGAAAGGAATGCAAACAACGAAAAGAGTAAAAGATTCACTGGGACAACGTTATCGACTCAAGCGAGAAGAATTATAGCTAACGAAATGATATCAAAAGAACTCTTAAATGAAATAAAAAACAAAGCTGGAAATAATGTCGACCCTTGTATTTCGACAATAATGCATGACAGAAATAATGTGCTACAAAAAAATATTGATGATTCTAGAAGAAAATGGTCAAACGAAGAAATGATGGAATTGCTTTTTTGTTATTTTAAAGCAAGAGAAACTGGAAGGGGATATTTAAAAAAATTACAATATTTGTTCCAAGAAAGAAACCCAAATAACCCTAAAACCTCCAAACACAATGGCCATACTTTATCCAACCAAGCTAGAAAAATTATTATCTACAAAATGTTACCAGAACAAATCATACATGATATTGAAAATGCACCCTGCACAACTGAAAATATCATGGAGTTTCTCAGCCAATCTGAATGCCAGGAAATAGGTACGAATTCTAATAATACTAATGCAACAACGAGGTATTTGGGTTCACTATACTCCCCCTACAATGAAGAGAGTGAAATAACCTATGATAGAGAACTAATAAATCCAATAACAGATTCGATTAACAATCACACTGAACAGGTACCCAGTACAACACCCACTGATACCTTCAACAACAATGAAGTTGCAGAATCAATATTGTCCAGAGAATTAATAAATTCAAGAAAAGAACCGAATGCTGACCATACATATGTAAACGAATATACAGCTGCTAATGCACATAGGACAGGCAATATAACAGAAATAAATGATGATGTCTCCTTCGATATATTCTTAACACCAGATTTAACCAATTATAATATGAATAACAATTATAATACGGAGTCAAATTTATATAATGACAGAAGTCATTTAATAAAGAATTTAATAAGTACAATAGAAGAAATAAAGAAAACTGATATAAATGAAAGACAATACTTGCCGAAAGGCATGATAAACAAACAATTCATAAAAAATGTAAATGAAATAAATGCATATTTACCAAATATACTAACATTTAACATGAACATAACAGAATTAAACATAATCCTCTACTCAGCAGCGATGACAGTTATCAAAGAAAACAAACAGAAAATACTTGAAAAATCATTTAACAATAGTAATCAGGTCCCAGTTTGGAAAAAGAGAATACAGGATAAAATTGAAATATTGAGAAAAAACCTTGGACAACTGATCGAAATTTCACGTGGTGTTACTAGCAGGAGAATGAGAAATATCAAGAACAACCTAAATAAAAAGTATAATATAACAACTGATATAATGTTATACAATATAATTGAACTACTAAAACAAAAAATCAAAATGTATGCGGGAAGAATCAAACGCTATGAAAATGAAAATAAGAAAAAAAAAGAAAACATGCTATTCAAACAAAATGAACGAAAATTCTACAGGAAAATGTTTGAAAAAAATATAACTCCAAAAGAAATTCCAACAAAGAACGAAATAGAAGAATTTTGGTCAAACATTTACAGTCAGCCTGTTGACATTGATAAGTCGAATATTATGATACAAACAATTGCAGATAAAATACCAATAATCCAGAATAACAATTTTAATGCAATAAATGATGTAGCATTTAAAGATGCAATAAGAAATCTAAAAAACTGGAAGACCCCCGGAATAGACAAATTACAAAACTATTACCTCAAATATTTTACCAGTGCACATCCATACATACTGCATTACTTTAACAAAATTCTTAATGACGAAGAACAGATAGAACCGTGGGTTACAACAGGTGTGGTCACTTTAATCCCAAAAAATCCGAATACAAATGATCCAAAAAATTGGAGGCCGATCGCATGCTTACCAACCACTTACAAATTATTTACATATATCCTATATGTAGAAATATACAAACATTGTAATGCCAATGATATAATGACTCCTTACCAAAGAGGTTGTAAATGGGGCGCGAGAGGTTGCAAAGACCATTTAATTGTCAATAAATCTATCTTAGAAGATACAAACACATACAAGAAAAACCTAAACATGGCGTGGATAGATTACAAAAAAGCATATGATTCGGTACCACATGAATGGATTATTCTCATCCTCAAAATATATAAATGCCCTAACGTAATTACAAATTGTATATCAAAAGTTATGAAAACATGGCAAGTGATTATGAATACAATAAGCACTGACTCAAGAATTACAACAAAGCCAATAATTATAAAACGAGGAATATTTCAAGGAGATTCTCTGTCCCCTTTACTATTTTGTCTATGTCTTAATCCATTATCAAAATTACTGAGTGAATATGAAAAAACCGGATATATTTTAAGAAGTGGCCAAATAATTAATCACCTCCTCTACATGGATGATATAAAACTATACGCTGCAAATAAATATCAGCTATCAAATCTAATAGATACCGTAGAAATATACTCCAAACAAATTGGAATGGAATTTGGCTTAGAAAAATGTAAAGTACTAGAAATAAAAGGTGGTAAAAGAATAAACGCTGAAGGTGAAGACCATATACTGCTTGATGGAAACAAATTCGAAGCCTTAAATAACAAAAAATACAAATATCTTGGCATTGATGAAAATGGGGAAATCAACCACAAACAAATAATAGAAGAAAAGAAAAATGAATACATAAGAAGAGTAAGAAAAATCATTCAATCTACATTAAACTCAAGAAATATTATAAAGGCCATAAATACATACGCAACACCGGTTCTTATATATACTTTCAATGTAATAAATTATACTATGGATGACTTTAAAAAAATTGACAGAAAAACAAGGAAACTCCTAAACATATATAACATGCACCAACAAAAATCTAACACAGAAAGACTATATCTACCAGTCAATGAAGGAGGAAGAGGCCTACTAAACATAGAAAATCTATATATAAAATTAACTATTAAAATGGAAAAATATCTAGATGACAAAAATGACAATGTCCTAAAAGTAATTGTTGATCATGATAAGGAAAAAGGCCTATATAGCATAATATCACAAGGTAAAAAATTTAGACAAAAACTTAATATCGAACAACCCACGGAATATGAAATCTTAATCCACAAAAAACAGACTGAACAATCCAAAGAAAATTGGAAAGAAAAGCCACTACATGGTCAAATTGTGAGAGAGGTACTAATGCACCCAAATACGGATACTGAAAAATCTTTCTCTTGGCAAAAAAAACAACCTACTACTCCCCAAATGGAATCTAAAATTTTTGTAATACAAGAACAATCGGTCAGAACAAAACAGTTTGAACGTGATATTTTAAAACTTGATACAGATGGACGATGCCGATTATGTCACGAAAAGGATGAAACAGTCAGGCATATCATCTCAGGATGTAAAATATTAGTACAGCCACTATATCTAAAGAGACATAACCAACTAGTCAAATACGTTTATTGGAATTTACTCAAGAAACACAAGTCCGAAACAACAAAATTTTGGTGGAAATGCCCGTTAAATGAACCACATGTGGTGGAAAATGAAGAATTTAAACTAATATGGGAAATTGCTGTCACCACTGATTATGCGTTACCTAACAACCGACCAGACCTCATATATGTAGACAAAAATAAAAACAGAACTTACCTTATCGATGTCACAGTGCCATCCGACTATAACCTCACTAGGAAGGAAAATGAAAAACTTACTAAATACTACGCACTAAAAATTGAGGTCCAAAGATTGTGGAATACAAGAGTCGAAATCGTCCCAATAGTTATAGGCACTACAGGAATTATAAATAAATCAACAGAGAAACACATAAAAAATTTAGACGCTGGTATAAAATTAGAAATACTCCAACAACAGGCTGCAATTGAAACCACAAAAATAATGACCAAATTTCTGAGTGGAAATCTGCCTCGTGACAGTGAAGACAATAATATTATGTAACTCAAGACTGATCGGTGGGCCCGTCCTCTATCTTGGGAGGCACTCGAGCGAGGACGGGTGGCAGACCGGCGAGTGCAATCGCCGACGACTCCGAAGATATCCGGAAGAATAAAATTATATATATATATATATATATATATATATATATATATATATATATATATATATATATATATATATATATATCAAAATTCATAAGTATAAAGGAGATAAAACATTAAAATGTTATATTGTAAACAAACAAAAAATTTAAAAAAGATAGTTAAATGATAAATGAATAAAAAGAGTAACACCAAAAAAAAAAAAAACAATAAAATCTATCTTTGAGAACAGTAACAGGAAGGAGAGCTGTTGAGAGGAATAGTTGAGTCCGGTTTTTTGCTGTAATGATGTGAGTCGAATGATTACCTATTTGAAACTTTGAACAATAAATAAATGGACTTTGTAATGTTTTTTAAATGTAATAGGACTTTCAGTGGGGGTGGCAGATCGTTCCAGCACCGAGTAGCCGCATGTTTAAAGCTTCCTGCAAATGCGGCTCCTCGGTGCTTAGGCACGGCCAGCAGCCTTCCAACAGAGCGTGTTCCATACTTGTGTTTGCTACCTAGCCAGTCAAGTTTATTTCATAGTGGCGTAGGCTCTTGTGTATTCATTACTTTCATAACTTGACAAGCTAGGTGCAGCCTCCTCCGATTTCCCATGTTGAGAATTTTTAACCTATTCAGAATGTGGGTTATATGCTGACGACGTTTCACCGGTTCGCAAAATCTAATACATGCGTTTTGTACTCTTTGTATTCGTTTAGCTGTTTTCTTATACAGGGTGGCCCAGTTATAGTGGTCCAAAATTTTTTTTCAGATAGAGGACATCATGTTGACTCATTTAAGAAAAACATTAGTTCCGCGAAAATCAATAGTTTAGAAGTAATGATTTTTTTTTACTTTTTTTTAAATTTCTCTATTTTAGTCACATAAACTGTTCTAGTTGGATATCTATTACACCAAATCGAATAAAATTAGGTATGGATGTAGAGGAGACATGTAGCTAGCACATAATGAATAGTTTTTACGTTTATTCCTAGACCTTACTGTTGCTACAGCCCTTTAAGTGAATTTTTGTTCAGTTTACATTAAAACTGATTAATTTTTGAAAAATCACTGTGAAAAATAAAAGTACTACCGGAGATTTGCTAATGCCCTTAAAAACTGCCTATACATATCAAAATTGTCCAGACGAAAAATTGTAGTGGTGTAACAATTGTAACATATTCAAAATTAACATCATTTGTACAAAGTCACTACAATAAATAGTGATGATTACCTTAAATTTTAAAATCTTTTTTTTTAAAACATTACTAAACAATTTTTTTTATGTGTAGATTAGCGCTGTTAGAGATAGGTTTGTGAATAATGTGAAATTGTAGTTGAACTAACGTTGTGAAAAAAAATGAGATTTTAAAAATTAAGGTAATCCTAGGAGTAAACCTAAAAACGATTCATTACGTACTAGCTACATGTCTCCTCTACTTCCGTACCAAATTTTATTCGATTTTGTGGAATAGATATCCAACTAGAGCGGTTAATGTGACTAAAATAGAGAAATTTCAAAAAAAGTTTAAAAAAATCATAACTCCTAAACTATTGATTTTCGCGGAACTAATGTTTTTTTTAAATGAATCACCATGATGTCCTCCACCTAAAAAAAATTTTTGGACCACTTAACTGGGCCACCCTGTATATGCAAGGACCATACACTATGTCGCAGTAATTCAATTGAGATAGGATCAATGTTTCTGTGAGCGTATACCTTACATCTCTGGAAGCTGGGCGTACTCAATAAGGTGCGACGGTACTTCACGCCGGACCAAAAGCTGCTTCTGTATAAATCGCAGATCAGGTCCTGCTTGGAGTACTGCTCGCACCTGTGGGATGGCTCTGCCAAATACCAGCTTGCGCCTCTGGACTCAATCCAGCGTCGAGCCGTGCGACTAGTGGTGACCCCAAAGTGTCCTGCGATCTAGAACCACTGCAACACCGTAGGGATGTCGGCTCCCTAAGTGTGTTCTATCGCTTATTCCATGGGGAGTGCTCGGAGGAGCTGTTTAATGCGATCCCGCCGTCCCCTTTCCACCTTCGCACCACGCGCACTGGGCAGGGATTGCATCCCTACACGCTGGACTTACCGCGGATGCGTACCAATCGATTCTGCAGATCTTTCCTCTGCAGAACCGGTAAACTCTGGAACGCTCTCCCTGCCCATATATTTCCCCCCAAGTACAGTCCCGGGTCCTTCAAGAGGGGCGTGAATGGGCACCTGTCAGGCCGGCATGGCATTCGCAACCCCCGCATACGACCGAATGTCCATGGGCGTCGTTAGACACCTTATGGGTGGCTCGGCGCCATATGTCGCGCAGTCAATAAAAAAAAAATCTCTGCTTAAAAACTCCCTTATTTTATATAGACCCTTCAATTTGGCGAACGAAGCCTTGAACTTGTCAGTTATATGTTTCTCAAATCGAAGATTACTGTCCATTTTTACCCCTAGATTTTTTGCAGATTCAACTATAGGCAACCCTACACCGTTCATCCTTATGAATGACTGGGCTCAATGATACCGTATTTCTGCTCCCCATGACCATAACCACAGTTTTTTGCGGATTCAAGCCTAACCCATTCTGTACTGACCACCGCCACGCTCTTTCAAGATCTGCCTCTACGACCTCGACAGCATCACTTAGTTCGGTAGGGTGGAACGAGTATGAGAGTTGGGAGTCATCTGCGCGAAGAGTGTACACTTCATGGAGCGTAGGCACTGTGGAAAATCATTTTTTTTAATTTTTTTTTTATGGAAACTGACACGGTTGGCTACATCACCTACAACGTCCGTGATGTCAGCCCATAACACCGGGTGAACTAGGTGCCATGTCAGTGCTTCCCCCTTTGATCGTTCCGGCTACACTGAACTGGTCGGAAAACACGAACAATTTACATAGCCGTTTCAACCGACGTTTCATTCAGTGCGGTGGTACCAACCCGGGCGGGTTAAACCCTACCACCAAGTAAGATTAGGAGGGAAGGGACCTACAGTTTTACGAGGAATCCGAACCTCGGTCAGCCTCCAACGGTCAGCGGTCACCCATCCAAGTACTGACCGCGCCCAGCGTTGCTTAACATTCAATAGCGACAGTTGACTGTCTGCACCACTGAGCTATCGAGGCTGACAATCTGCCGTAAATACGGTATAGAGAATAGGGGATAGGGAAGACCCCTGCGGACACATGCATGCTTTGCATGCTTCTAATGCTTGTAAAGTACCAATTACCATTTTTACGTTAGAGCAAAAACAAACAAAAACTTTGAAAAATACGTTTCTTGAATGGGGACCCCAATGAATGTTTTACTCTTATGATTTATATCCGCCATAATAACACATATTTTGTGAAAATTTCAACCGGCTACCTATTACGGTTCAAAAGTAGCCATTGGACGGACAGACGATTTAGGCTTAGTAATAGGGTCCCGTACGGAACCCTAAAAATCTAGGGAGCATAGCCAGGATTTCTAAAATATTATATCAATTTCTGGCGCGGACTGCACAGCAAACATTAAGCGGGGTCGTCGATGCTCGTCGAGTAACGTCGTCGTCGTTATAACACTTTTCCGCTGAAGACATCAACTCAAATTGTCTCTATCCCGCGAAAATGGACTTTCGCCAGAAACGTATTTCGCAATTCAAAATAAAAAGGTTTTCGTAACGATATCTTCGCCTTACACAGAAGGAGTGCGAGCGAAATAAACATTGTTCGCCCTGATCCTTTCTATCAAAAAGGGATCCTTTCTATTACTCTTCTTGCCACAGAGCAGAAATGTTGATAGAGGTGATGTGATGTTTTATTGTGCTGCCCTAACTATACTTACTGGTTAGGCAAAAACACAGGTTGCTGCAATCTGTAACTGCATGTAATCAATTGGGTTTTTACTCGTAATTACCGTGGTTGTTAAAAATGAAAAATTTTACGGCTTTACTCAAAGTCGCCTCCGAGCGAGGCGAAGCCGTAAATTGTTTTATATGCAACTATAATAAATTTTCTTTCTTATCTATAGGTATATTTTCATTTTGTAATAAATACAACTATTTTACACGAACCGCACTAACAATCGAACGATTTAATCAATGCAAGTAGGTACCTACAGTCTAGGTTCTCATTGGGATAACAGGGGCGCGTAAATAGGCAGGCAACTGTCAGGTCGGCATGACATAATATGTCATGCAGAGTGCGGTGGCTGCGAGTTGCATATCACAGATAAATAAAATAAGTATATACATGTTGCATATTATGCAACTCGCAGTTGTGGGTGGCTCGGCGCCACTTGTCGCGCTTTCTATCTATAAAAGATTAATTAAAATAACCTATATATATGCAATGTTGACGCAAATATAAAAATATAAACGTATTTTTATTAAGCTTTTTTGTGAATCAAAATGAACTAAAAAGTTAAAAATACATTTATTCCGATTGGAAAGAAGCCATTTTAAATTTTTTTTTTATTTTAATAAATTTATGTTTAACTTTTTAGTTAATTGTTATCAGTATAAAAGCTTGTTTGTATTTTTTTTTCGTTTATTTATTTTTTACTTTTGCGTATTGTATGATGGCAAAAACGTCATCTAGGACCAGAGTACTTGTGAAGACAAATCAAACGAGCCCAACTCGATGGGGTTACGTCGTTTCGTTACAGAGTTCCTTTGGCCACCTTCAGGCTCCATCATCAGACCAGCTATGACATCATTATATTGCATTGTCATCCGATTTACATTGTATGCAAAATTTCGGCTCAATCGAACTTCCCGGGAAGTGGGTCAAATTTAACTTGTAAAATTTGATTACCCACAGATAGACACCGGGACAAACGAGGTATTTGTTTTACTAGAGCTCCTCGGACAACGGGCATTGGTCCGCCGAGTTGAGGCACAATTTACGAATTGGGGCACATCGAAACTAGTCGATCGCGAGTCATGAGCGGCCGAACTCGTCGCATGCGCAACCGCCGCATGCGCGCGCATCGCAAGGTATCTCGCGCCAGTGATAGTTATGCCCGGTTGTATTTCATGCACATGTTGGGTGGGCCTTGGCTGGCGTTGTCGCTTACCGACCGCTAGCCCCTCTCCCGCTCGCTTTCCGCCCCGCGCGAGTACCACTCTCTCACTCACCGCCCACTAGCTCCACTCCCGGTCGCTTCCCGCCTCGCACGAGCTCCCCTCTACCGCTCGGCTCTGCGCTTCGCCTCCCCGCTACCTTACCTCATACCTCAGCTGATGGGCCGCCGTTTCTCTGTATCAATCCGTAGCGATAGCTCTAGTAAAACATAATACCTCGTTGACCGGGACAGGTGAATGAAACTAAATAAAAGCTTGTAATAAATGATTACGTAATTTATATCGGAAAAGGATTCATTTCCGATTCGCTTCAGGAAGAAAACATTCCAGATAAAGAAAGTACTATTGCTACGGATAAAATTAGTATCTATTACAAATCAAACTTTAGCTATAAAGTCTAAACTTTGCTTTACTTATACAAAAGTTGGAAATTGTAATAAAAACTCGATGGACAGTGAGACTGGAGAGTGCAGTGAACTAATTCAGTCCTCTTTTTCTTTTGAGGTCATTGAACTTTCAGTGTTTGGAATTTACCTACACGCAGTTCAATTGTACTAGTTATGTATGCAACCTACCCATTTTTATTCATGATTTTTTTATTTAATAAAGGCGGACTCTTGAAGAATAGATTTTCACCAAAAAGTACTGTAAAATGATCGAATCTGGGAAAAAGTTTCAGAGCTTTTCGTCTTCAAATATGGGCCCCTTTCGAAACCTGAAGTTTCAAAAACCTATCCTGATACACCCTGTATATCGTCACCTGATATAGGTAGGTACAGGGCTACAATAGGCAAGAGGGAGGGGTGAGCGGATGACTAGGGTGCGTCTTCTATACTTAGTGCATTTGATTGATCGGCGAAACACACAAGTTCAGTCACATACCAAGAGTTCAACATGCTATTTGTACCTATAACTTATTTATGTATCTGTCTTTTGTCCAAGCATGTTTATATTATGGTCCAGAGACCAAGCTTCATAGCTCAGTAGAAATCGACACTAAAAAAGGGCTAAATCGCAAAGCACGACGTAGTTATGATTTTTTGGTATGTTGTATGGACCAGTTAGGGCAGTATGAATCCAAATTTGCAACTTCGAAAAACTTGCACTCGCTGCGCACCACGCGAAAAACTGCGAAATTTGTGGACTTTTTTCACTTTTTGCTCTAAAAGTCATAAACTATGCGTTTTTCGACAAACATGATTCAGTACTTTTTTAAAGGTAATTAAATTTAAAACAATTTAAGCCCAACTGCAGCTCTGTAAACCTTATAGGGACTAAGCTATGGCCCTTAAAAAATGGTTCATTTTTCCCGAAAATTTAAAATTTTTAGTTTTTCTCCCGTTCGGAGCATAATATTGGCAAAATCGCTCACCTATGAGAAAAGTCATCAGTAATAAAGTTGTAGTATATTTAATTTGCTTTCATTAAAGCACAGAACGAAGTCTGTGAGACTAATAGTTCACTCACAATCTCGAAAAAACGAAAAGAAGGTAAACATTGATTTTTGAAGAAGTGAGACAAAGCCTTTTGAATAATTATTTGTGTGCATAGTACCAAAGGAAAAGAAATAAAATCATGTAAAAAGGATAATTACTTTTTAAGTTGCAGGCTATTATTATTATTATACATATTATATTACATAATATACATATATTGTTTCTTTGTTCTTAGGTACTAGAAGCTGGTACAACGAATGAAACAATGTCGGTTCCGCCGGGAGTGTTTTGTGTGTCAGCGGGCACTTGAGGAAGGTGACAGGACAGTACATTGGTAGTCGTAAAAAAACGTGCTATCCAAACGCTAATTACCGCGAGTGTGGAACGTGGTCGCAAGGAGAATGAAAGTTTTTGAAAAAGCTGGATGAAGTCAGTGTTCACGATGCTTGCAGAAAGAAATACACCGCTCGACATAATATTGACGCGTGTGTTCGTCGTGGAGACGATCAAAGCCCCACCCATCGACCTCAAGAACATCAGGCTCTATGAATCTCTATAGTATTTGTTTCCTTTGTGCGGAGGAAACCACTGAGAAGTTTCTCCAGCTACAAAAAAACTTCCTAAGACACGCAGAAATGAGATGCACAAAATTGAATCAATGACAACGAGGGGCATCAATACTCGATGCAGCCAGTCGTCGAGGTGATGGTCAGAAGTAGATGCAAGACGATCGATGATGTGCCGTCCCCATTCATCACCTCGACGACTGGCTGCATCAAGTATTGATGCCCTCGCTGTCATTGATTAAATTTTCTGCGTGTCTTGGGAAGTTTCTTTTGGGGCTGGAGAAACTCCTGAGTAATTTCCTCCGCACAAAGGAAACAAATGCTATGGAGATTCATAGGGCCCGAAACAAATGCTATGGAGATTTATAGGGCCCGATGTTCTTGAGATCGATAGGTGGGTGGGGTTGTGGAATTTGATCGCCTCCACGACGAGCACAAGCGTCAATATTATGTCGAGCGGTGTATTTCTTTCTGCAAGCATCGTGAACACTGACTTCATCCAGCTATTTTCAAAAACTTTCATTCTCCTTGCGACCACGTTCCACACTCGCGGTAATTAGCGTTTGGATAGCACGTTTTTTTACGACTAACATGGACTAACACTGTATTGTCACCTTCCTCGAGTGTCCGCCGACACACAAAACAGACTCGCAGCGGAACCGACATTGTTTCATTCGTTGTACCAGCTTCTAGTACCTGAGAAAAAAGAAACAATATATGTATAATATGTATAATAATAATAATAAAAAAAAAGAAAGAAAAGCTGTCAAGATGACATGTTTTGCAAAATCTGCCCTTAACAAGAAAATAGTTTAAAAGGCAGCTGAAGGCGCCTTTCCGGGCCCGCACGAAGCGCGGAACAATCACCAACGGCGCACGGCCACGCAGTGCTGGAGTAAGCATGCGCGCCAGCACAGGAGCCGAAGCCCGGCGGCGCCTCAATAGCACAGCACATGTCAATGCATGACAGCGGCGGCTCCGGGCGTACGGCGACACGGTCGGCGCCTCAGCGGGCAGGTATAGCTGCGAGCGGCGCTGCAGGCCGTGGTCAGAACACCCAACTAGGACTCCGTGCACGGAACACCACACGCCGCCCCCGACGCGTGTCTGTGCACCGGCCCAGCAGCGCATCAGACACCTCGCCCTCCCCGCCCGCGCCCGCATCACCGTGCCGCCGTCGCCTGCGCCCACGAGCCGCCACTTCTTTGATACAATCCACCGCACACCCTCCACCGATGCCCGCCGCGACGTCGTCAGAATCATCTGGCGACGACGACGACGGGCCGACGACGCCGCCCCCGTCAGAAGAACCACGACGAGGACGACGTCCACCACCGGCCGGCTTGGGGCCATCGGGGCTTCATGCTCCGCCTATAGTCCCCGCTACCGATGGTGTAGTGCGCCGTATGCGCTGGCCCTATGACCTTAATATGAAAGTCATGACGGCGGCGTACTACAGGGCCACAGAGGGAGAAACCAACCGGACTATGTTTCGAGCAAGACTGCTTACTGAGTTTCAGGCTCTTGAACCGACAATGTCTTTTTCAGCCCAGCGTCTGTCAGACCAGGTACGCGTCATCCGGACACGGAATTTCTTGGATGACGCCGTGCTGGAACGACTGCGCCTAGATGCGCTTCCTACTACCATAGCTCCCGTTTCTTCGCAGCCGCGCGCAGACGCTGTCTGCGCCTTGTCGGACGCGCTCCGCTCACCACACGCCCCTGTATCTGGAGTGGCGAATATGAGTGAGCTGCTGTCACAGCCACCACCTTTAGCGGAGGACGGGGGTGAGGTAGTAGGTGGAGACGTAAGTACCCAGGATGATGAGCAAATGAGAAGCGCCCTGGAGCGGGCGATTTTGGAGTTTCGATCGGTAAGCTTTGTAACTAGGCCTTGAATACCGCGCTTGCCCACAAATAGAAAAAATATGAGCATTGTGGGGAAAATGAATTCCCATTTAAAACCATATATGGAATCTAGCGAGAACCTAGTCGATACCCACTCACTCCTCTGTTGAGTGGCGATCGCCGCATGTCGAATGGCCGGTGTCAAATTCGAAAACAACAACCGCGTGAGACACACAGGCCCAAAGTTGGCGGTCCCCGCTTGGCAGAGGAGAATACAGAAACGTATCGACGAGGCACGGGTCCTCATAGGGAAGCTTTGCTGCTTCAGGTCAGGAAATATGCGACCAAAAATTATGCGGTTCGTGACTAAAGTTCTAAAAGGGGTTGTAATAAGGCCCTCCCATCCCAACTTCAAGTCGGTGGTCACGGAGCGCATAGACGACCTGAAGCAGCGGATCAGCGCGTGGGCAAAGCGTATCCGCCGCTATAGAGAGCGTGTCGATCGATATCAACTGAATCGCCAGTTCCAGAGTGACCAAAGGCGGGTGTATAGAAACTGGGAGCAGCCTAAACAGCTAGTGGCAGATGAGGCTAAACCTACCAAAGCAGAAAATTATCAATTCTGGAGTAAAATATGGTCAGAGCCCGTCTGCCACGTCGAAGGTGAATGGATGAGGACTGTCCAGCGAGCATGTCAGGACATAGAGCCGATGGAGCCAGTGAACTTGACAGAGCTTGATGTTAGTTCGGCAATCCGTCGTGCCCACAATTGGAAGTCTCCCGGGGCCGACGGACTGCACAACTTCTGGCTCAAATGGCTTACTTGCTGCCATGCTCGCTTGGCAATTCAATACCAATAAGCCATAGACCAACGAGCGCTACCAGAGTTCATGACCACAGGCATCACCCACCTGCTCCATAAAACCGGTAGTACCGCGGATCCAAAAAACTACAGACCAATTACATGTTTGCTCACTATCTATAAACTACTGACATCCATTCTGACAAACAAAATAAATGTTCACGACCGCCAAAATAACATCATGTCGGCTACTCAGAATGGATGTCGGGCTGGATCCCGCGGTACTAAGGAGCTTCTTCTCATAGATGCGACTATTTTCGAGCAGGTTCGCCGCAGCAGAAAGAATCTGTCCGCCACCTGGATTGACTATAAAAAGGCATTTGATTCTGTACCCCATACATGGCTCAAGAAAGTTTTACTACTATACAAAGTTGATGAAAACATCTATTAACTCCTGAGTGCATGTATGGAACAATGGAAAACAGTTCTCAGCCTCCCAGGTGAAAGACAGCTTTCTGATGTGGACGACTGCATTCATATACGGCGGGGCATCTTCCAGGGTGACAGCCTGAGCCCGCTTTGGTTCTGCTTAGCTCTGAACCCTCTCAGTTCGCTTCTGGAGGATTCGGGACTGGGCTACTTTCTGCGGAGAGGGAGCCAATCGATTTCTCACTTTTTCTATATGGATGACCTAAAAATACTGGCTAGTTCGGACTCTGAGCTGATGTCGATGCTGAAGACAACTGAAAATTTCAGCACGGACATTGGAATGGAGTTTGGAATAAACAAGTGTGCGAGCATCCATATAAAACGAGGGAGGGTCATGGCCTCCGACGGGATTCAACTCTGGGAGTCGGTGAACGTTCGAGCCCTCTCTGACGAAGAGACCTACAAATATTTGTGTATGCAGGAGTGTCTTGGTATCAAGGATGCGGTCATGAAACAACATGCAAAGGCTAAATTCTATCACCGTCTCACAATAGTTCTGAAAAGTCAATTGTCGGGCGGTAATAAAATCAGAGCCTACAACGGTTGGGTCATGCCCGTTCTTATATACACCTTTGGCATACTCAAATGGTCTCAGACTGAGCTGGACGCCCTGGACAGAAAGGTCAGAACGCTGATGACGACGTCCCGGATGCATCACCCACGATCATCGGTCATGAGATAGTATATCCCGCGGAAGTGTGGGGGTAGAGGTATGCTAAATTCCAAGAACCTACACAACCGCGAGGTATGCAATCTCCGTCAGTATTTTATGGAAAAGAGAGATGTGAGATCCACCGCGATGTCGTCGTCAGTGATAAAGGCCTTACCCCATTGGACATGGGGAAAGAGGACTGGCGGAAGCCAGTTGTACTGAGCACCGAGGACCGCATGGAAGTATGGAAAGGCAAGGCGCTGCACGGTAGGTACTTCCGGTCTCTCACGGGGCCGGATGTAGATCAACTCGCCTCCGTGCACTGGCTACGCTTCGGGGATCTCTTTGGGGAAACCGAGGCTTTTGTCTGTGCAATACAAGACGAAGTTGTCAAGATCAAGACCAACAATTACAGGAGATTCATTATGAAGGATGGCACCATTGACATCTGCCACAAACCTGGCGAATCCCTCAGACATGTAATCTCCGGTTGTTCGCAACTTGCCAACTCCGAGTATTTGCATAGGCACAACCTAGTAGCCAGGATCATCCATCAGCAACTTGCTTTGAAGTTCAACCTTGTCGGCTCAGAGGTGCCTTACTACAAGTATAACCCACAGCCAGTTCTCGAAAATGCTCACATCACGCTTTACTGGGACCGGTCGATTATCACTGATAGAACTATTATGGCTAATAGACCTGACATAGTGATAATCGACCGGGAGGCGCGGCGCACAGCGCTCGTCGACATCACGGTGCCGCATGACGAGAACCTTGTGAAGGCAGAAAAAGACAAGATGTTAAAATACATCGATCTGTCTCATGAGGTTACCGACATGTGGCCCGTGGACTCGACGATCGTTGTGCCCATAGTCGTGTCTGCGCATGGGCTGATAGCGAAGAGCCTCGACCATCATCTCAAGACGCTCTCACTAGAGCCACTTGCTTGGATCAAGGGTCAGATCCAGAAGGCGGTCTTGCTCGACACCGCTCGAATTGTCCGGAGGTTTCTCTCTCTCGGGTCCGACCATGGGTAGCCTGGGTTCGCCCCGCCGCCGGTGGTGGAAATTCCATTTTGTTATTTTATATTAATTTTAGATTTAAGTTTTTTTATGTAAAATTAATATAAAAGAAAATGTGTCAATAAACGAACAAATAATAATAACATAATAATACCCGCACGGTTGGGGGCACCGTGCCGACATCACCACCGCCGCCGCTCGGCGACCTCGGAACCCCACCAACTAGAAGACATGTCTGGTGACAGAAGCGGCTGCAGACCACCCGGGACGCGACGCGCGTGATGGAGAGCAGGCTCTGCGGCGAAGGTCGGCCGCCGCCGCGCTCGATTTCGACGCCGCCGCCGCCACCGCGTCTTCATACCACATGCACATTCCACCACCCAGCTCCACGCCGCCGGTCCACTCCATCGACGACGAAAATGGAGCGTTGACGTCGCCCGAGCCACAACAACTACGGCGGAGGCGACGTCCACCATCGATCAGCTTGGGGTCATCGGGACCTCGCGTCCCGTCTAGTGCCCCCGCTACCGGTAGTGCAGTGCGCCCATGAGGCGACGCGCGCGCGATGAAGAAGACGTTAAGAGAGCAGCGCGACGACGTCGCCGTGCAGTCCGGCGGATACGGAGCTCTCCGGGATGGGGGTGGTGGTGGCCTACGTGTCTAGTACCACCACCTATCGCTCGTAGCTTGCCTCGCGTCGTCCCAGAGAGCTCCGTAGCCATGGCCTGCACCCGCCGGCGTGCTTGGAGGTTTGTCTCCCGCCGCCAGCGGTATTACCGTTTTTATTTAACTTTTATTTTAATTTTGTATATTTTTATTACTTTGTAGTGTAGTATAACTATGTAAAATTGATGTAAAAATAAAAAAAAAGTTAAATAAAGGATATAAAAATAATAATAGCCTGCAAATTAAAAAGTAATTATTCTTTTTACATGATTTTATTTCTTTTCCTTTGGTACTATGCACACAAATAGTTATTCAAAAGGTTTTGTATCAATTCTTCAAAAAAAAATTTTTACCTTCTTTCCGTTTTTTCGAGATTGTGAGTGAACTATTAGTCTCACAGACTTCGTTCTGTGCTTTAATGAAAGCAAATTAAATATACTACAACTGTATTTCTAATCACTTTTCTCATAGGATGAGCGATTTTGCCAATATTTTGCTCCAAATATAAAATTTTGGGGGCAAAACTTTAAATTTTCAATTTTCGGGAAAAATTAACCATCTTTGAAGGGCCATAGCTTGGTCCCTATAAGGTTTATAGAGCTGCAGTTGGGCTTAAATTGTTTTAAATTTAATTACCTTTAAATAAGCAATGAATCAGGTTTGTCGAAAAACGCATAGTTTATGACTTTTAGAGCACAAAGTGAAAAAAGTCCCAAAATTTCGTTGTTTTTCACGTGGTACGCAGCGAGCACAAGTTTTTCGAAGTTGCAAATTTGGATTCACACTGCACTAACTGGTCCATACAACATACCAAAAAATCAGAACTACATCGTGCTTTGCGATTTTAATGTCAATTTCTACTGGGCTATCATACAACCACCACGCTGTGATAGGTACACTACCAGGCCTTCGTCACTCGCTCAAGGTCGCGAGTTAAATGCCTACCGCTTGGCGTACCGACTAATGTACAATTAACAGTGGGCTGTCGCTATCCAGCCAGACCGGGCGTGTGGCGCTTTCGAATTTAGAAAATGTCGAAATCACGTAATTATTGTGCAGTGGACGGGTGCAAAAGTCAACAGACAAATGAAAACTTGTCTTTTTTTTCATTGCCGAGAGACGAAGAAAGGTAAGTATTTGGTTTAGTAGCATTTTGATTTATTTCTAGTAATTTATTTATTCATATAGTAGGAGGTCATTGATTTAAAATGATATTATTATATTGCCAATAACATTAGTACGCCGAACAGCGTGGTGTGTATGGCCTAATTCGTATAAGGATAATAGGTACATTGTAGATGATCATTGATCATTAAATTTATTGATCAAACAAAACTATCACTGGAAGGTTGCACGCAATGCACGCTTCGATGTGAGAAACTAATTGTGACGCTAACGCATGCATGAATTTGTTCGCATGAATTTGCCGTAGCTAAATATCATATCGTTGGTAGCTAGAACGATAAAAGTTGGTAGGTATCATCTTCATTTTATTCCTCACAATAAGACAGCACAAAGACACAGCCCTTAACGCGCTGAACGGCGCGCTTTCGAGATAGAGTTACACGACAGAAAGAGAAGCGAAATGTAGGCAATTATCGTGGTTAGGCATGCAGCTCTGGGCGAGTCAATTTGTACTTTATCGCGTCGTCGCAGAGTAGCTATTTCTTTGTGAGTGTTTGTACAGAGCAGCTTCTGTACGGAGTACTCTTTTCTATTCTGTGGCACTACTACAAGCTTGAGGCGCGTGTGTGCGTGACCACCAGCCGCTCGTCACGTACGAGCGAGCGGCAGTGGTCGAACTCAGGGTGTGCACAACACACGTCGTTTTCGACTCTGTGAGGCTTGGAGCTGTGACGCAACTTTGTAATATTATACATGAAGCGTAGTTTAACGGGCCACATTTTAGCAGTAGTTACATATTAAGGAAGTCTTTAAAAATACATTCATGTATTTTGAGAAGAACGGATCCACTTGTGGAACCACTGAATTGAATTGCATCAAATCGAACAGAACCGGCAGATTTACTGACAAAATACTATTTATTATATTGAATAATTGCTATAGTACTATAAGTATGAAATGTTCATGTTTTTTTTTTCTTATTTCAAATCAAAACATTTTTATTTTTGACTTGCAAATTTTAATTAGTTTTCAATCATAAAACAATAATATAACCAAAACTATTTAAACAATATAACCAAAACTTTTCTAAACAAAACGATGTTCAACCAATATAGAAATGATGTGTTTGTATGCGCAGGCGTGGGCGAAAAGCCGTCGGTCGGAGGCGGGCGGGGGCGAACGGGGCGGCGCGTACAGGGTCGCTACCACCCTCCCGCCAGTGCGCGAGCCTCTCGACGCGCAGTGGCAGCCTGTCGCGCGCACCAGGTACGTAACTTTCTAGATCTTACCAAAGTCAGTTACGACAGGACTGACTACAGACACCGGATTGATGACGGTCAGTTAAAATGACTATAAAAAAAATTGCCCGTGTCAAAGCACTCACATGGTACCTATTTCCGACAGGAATGAGGTATTAGGTACCTTTTTGCCTTTTTGGTAGGTGGTATTACGTTATACCTTTGAGGAAATATTATATAGAGTGATCGCTCCGAAAAAATATACAGAGAAGCGGTGTTCGAGCGGCTGAGGTATGGGGTAAGGTAGCGGAGAGGCGGAGCGCAGAGCCGAGCGGAAGAGGGGAGCGCGCGCGGGGCGGGAAGCGTGTGTGAGACGGTCTGGCGGCCGGTGCGGGGGGCTCGCGCGGGGCGGGAAGCGTGCGGGAGAGAGGCAAGGGGTAGGGAGAACGATCGCACTCGTGCGTCGGTGTGCATATTGTCTTTTCATTCCAACACTACATCTCCAGATTGGCCATCGCACCTTCGCATCGACGAAGATGTGTAAATGTATTAGTTTAAAGTAGGCGAGGCGCGTTCGCAGCAGGCAGGCGACGACTGCGCGCTGCGGCCTCTCGCGCTCGACTAAAAGACTTGAGGATCGTGAACCGCAACTCGGTGGAACATGTTAGTTGGCCAAGTGATTCATCTAGTACGCTAGTACATAATATATATTTGCGTTATACTTAGTTTAATTATTTAGTAGAAGAAATACAAGAATATATATACTAGGAAGTGTTCGGTGATGATGACTACCTACGAGTACCTACAACGCAACGTCAAATTCATTCACAAAAAGCTTTTGTCCTCGGCTCCGCTCGGAGTATTTTCGCTACTGTGTGACCCGCTAATGAGATAGGGTGATGGGCGACGCCCATGATTTAACTTGGGATGGCTATGCCTAATACCAGCTTGCGCCTCTGGACTCGATCCAGCGTCGAGCCGGCCGGGTGACCCCGAAGTGTCCCGCGATTTAGAACCACTGCAACTCCGTAGGGATGTCAGCTCCCTAAGTGTGTTCTATCGCTTATTCCTTGGGGAGTACTCGGAGGAGCTTTTTAACGCGATCCCGCCGTCCCCTTTCCACCTCCGCGCCACCCGCACTGGGTAGGGATTGCAACCTTACACCCTGAACTTATCGCGGATACGTACCAGTCGGTTCTGCTGATATTTCCTCTACCTAAAGAACGGGAACGCTCTCCCTACCAACGAGGTATTATGTTTTACTAGAGCTATCGCTACGAAGAAAAATACAGAGTAACGGTGAGGTATGAGGTAAGGTAGCGAGGAGGCGGAGCGCAGGGCCGAGCGGTAGAGTGGAGCTCGCGCGGGGCGGGATGCAACCGGGAGTGGGACTAGCGGGCGGTGAGAGGGGCTCGCGCGGGACGAGAAGCGAGCGGGAGAGGGGCTAGCGGCCAGTAAGCGTCAACGCCAGCTAAGGCCGTGCGCGTGCGACGAGTTCGGCCGCTCTCGATCGACTAGTTTCGATGTCCCCCAATTCGTAAATTGTGCCTCAACTCGGCGGAGCAATGCCCGTTGCCCGAGTAAGAGCTCTAGTAAAACATAATACCTCCTTGCTCCCTGCCCATATATTTCCACCCAAGTACAGACCTGAATCCTTCAAGAGGGGCGTGAATAGGCCGTACGTGAATAGGGCGTCAAGCCGGCATGGCATTCACATCCGCCGTATACGACCGAATGTCCATGGGCATATAATATATGAATATCCTTATAACTCAAGAACCACTTTATCGATTGACATATTTTTTTCACTGTTACATTCGGGTATGTCAATCGTTCTTTTTTCCGCCCAGTTCAGTGTTGCCGACATGAACATGAAGAGATGAGATGAGATGAGAGGAGATAGTGAGATAGTGAGATTATTAATAGAAAGAAAACTTCGTGTGTGTGGCAGCCAACTTATTTTTAGTTTTCCTGGAAAAACAGATAATTGTGTCTTTTTAGACTAGTAATAGGGTTTCTATGTGGAAAATATAATAAAAATCGTTAGAGCCATTTCTGAGAAAATCTACCTATCGAAATCATTTGTATGACAGCTACCCTTATTTTTTCGAATTAAAAAAAAAAACTAAAAAAGTTACTCCTAGATAATCGTTTCAAACTGCTAAAAATTTTGTACGAAATCGGTTGAGCGGTTGAGCCGCAAGGTCGCTGGACGGACACACACACACACATACACACCCTCACCCTCCCTCACACACACACACACACCCTCACACACACCCTCACATGTTTTTAAAACCACTTTTTTGGGATCGTTGAATGATGGATGATAGCCCAAATCAGTCGAAACGATCACAAATCACAATACCTACTTTCTTTCTCCTTACAGTTGCTCGAAAGTAAAAATGAGGCCGAAGCATGTTACAATCAGTGATTGTAATATGCATGGATTTAAGCATAACATATTACGGTTGTATGTACAATAATTGACTAAGGCCCACTTGCACCAACACAAATTTAATATATAAACCAGTTTAACTCGTTAAGCTAGCACCCGTTGACTGTGGGAACCGCGTTTAAATCCATAACTCGCTACTTAACTTTAAACTCGTGTTGGTGCAAGTGGGCCTTGTCTGCAACGAATGTGTATTTTAATATGATTTCAATGGTTGTATGTTTGAATGTGACTAGGCGAATACTTTTTCTTGTAATTGAACAGTGCCTGTCGATTTATTGGGGAAAATTAGCGAAGATGAAACAAAATTAATATTGAAATGTTATTTTGAATGAAGTGTTTATTTTAACATTGAAAATGTTTTTTCGATCGCTCTGGTAGGGCCCCATTTTCGCTGAAAGTGTCTTTTGCCCGTGGTATATAGTGGTTTAGGGCCACGAGGACGTATGATGGCTCAAAAGACGCAGAATTTCAATGGCTTTCAGATGGTAAAAATTTTGGAAATGGAAAAGTCGAAAACTTTTTTCGAAAATTGAAAAAAAAAACAAAAAAAAAACCTTGATTTTTTAACACCTTCCCTCGGAATATCTTCGATATCTCCTGAACGAGGTCGAAAATCGGAAAACTGAGAGACTCGCCTAGAGATATTGAGACGGGGAACATTTTAGGTCATTACACTTTTTTCGATATTGGTGACGGTTGAGGCTGTAGAGGTGCCCTTAGCCGCGAGTTTTGCGCGGCGCGAGGTGCGATATTACGCGGCGGGCGGCTCGCGTGCGGCCACGAGGACGTATGAGAGCTCAAAAGACGCGGAATTCGAAGGGATTTAAGATGATGTAAAAATATTTTGGAAAAGTTGGTTTTGAAAAAAATATTTGGTTTTGAAAAAAAAAAAATTTGGAAATCGAAAAAAATTTAAAATGTTCGACCGAAAAATTACGCGTTCAGTTGAGTCAAGGAAATGACAGCACTGTGCGCGTTGACACTCTGTTAGATTTCACTAATTTAATGTTACATTTTTTTCGATCGCTTCAGTAGGGCCCCATTTTCGCTGAAAGTGTGACAGCCCTGTGGAACTTCGCAGGTTTGAGATAGGAGGATCATTAGGAATTCTAAGGGCTTTAAGATGGTACGACGCCTTAGGTTGTAGAGGTACCTAGGCACACAATACCTACAACCAATGGCGTCGCAGGTTCGAGGTACCAGGGCCCACCAGGGCTCAAAAGACGGTGGAATTCGAAGGGCTATAAGATGCCGTAAAAATATTACAAACAGATAATTTTTTTTATATTACAAGCATTTTTTTTATCATTTATTCGTAGCGGATAATCTATAATAGCTAGGTTCATTTTCAATGTCCCTTCAAGTCGTGTAGAGCACGAGATCTGTGAATTTTTTTTAATTAAAAACGTATGAACATTATGAAGTATGTACACTAATACAAACAAACAAACAAAAATAGAACAATGAGCTATTCAGTGTCTTCCATCGAAAAGTTTTCTACATGCAGCACCGCTGCCGCGTACGCTAGTAATATATATTCGGTGGCCGCGTCGCGTCACCGAATATATATGTCGCGTCGCCGCCGCCGCCGCCGTGCCAGTCTACGCCAACGAAACTATTGTTTTGTGTCTCAGACCGACGCTGTTTGTCTTTTTAAAATAATAAATATATTTTGAAATACCACGTGACAGGGCGAATCCCCCCCAAATGGTATTTTGATAAACCTCGTTTTACCTATTCAACTACTCGTATATGTGGCCCTGAGTCATAAAATAAACTATGAATTTTAATTACTTATAAAAATAAATATTTTTATTTTCCGATAACGAGTCCTCTCATTTGATACGTCACATGATGGACTTGAAAAACTTTTTTACTTTCTTGTCTTGTTCTGTCTTGTCTTGTGTGTTCTTGTAATTTGTCCCCCAAAAACTAAATTCGTTCATTTAGGCTATAGGCACAGAATGTCCCCGTGATTGGATTATTAAACTCTATTATTGTAAATTTCAACTATTTTCGTCCAACTCAGTAGATTCGGAGAAAATAAGGTGTGACAGACGGACAGACAGACATGCGAGTGATCCTATAAGATTCCGTATTTTCCACTTCTGAGGTACGGAACCCTAAATAAACATGCACGATTGGTCTAGGCTAGGCACGTACCGACCGACGTCATCTAGCTAGCTAGAAGGACCTTGCCTGATCCTTCAGGACCTGTATCCCTGTATCCTCCTTGTTCAGGACAGTCGGTTTGTCCTGAAGGATCAGGAAAGTTTCCTTCAGGACACATTGGTCAAAGCAGGCAAATATTTTAGTTGCATGTTCCTTTAAAAACTGAACCCATTTAGGATCACTCTCGTGTCTGTCTGTCACACCTTATTTTCTCCCTATTATTGATTAGTTTGAGCGAGATAAAACTAAAACATTTGCTTGCATTGGTCAATGTTTAGAGGAGGCTTCGACCGGACCAAGCGGCCGAACCAACGGTTATGGTTACAAGGGACTGCCGAGACTACCGATATGTAATGAATGTTAGACATAAGAAATGTGATTTTATTTCATGCATTTGTACATTTGCTTGGGCAGACGACCTTATAGCGTGTGGTGGCGTGCCTTCGGAGAGGCATATGTGCAACAGTGGACCGATAGGGGCTGATGATGATGATAATGTTTAAACCAAGGGCATATGCTGTTTGGTATTTCTATAGAGTTGACAACCCTACTCAGCAGAAAATAATCCTACTTGTGAATAATGTATTAGACAAAGGAAGGAGGCCAGTGTAACACTCGATTGTTCTATCACTGTGTCGTCTTCGATTACGAACTTCGCTTTTGTGTTGCGGCCGCCTCCTTGTCCGAACTTAGCACGCTTTGGGATTCAATTATTAGTAACTTTTGCCACAAAATACTTAATAGGTAACTTATGCCCGCGGTTTCGCTCTCGAGATGTTCCGTTTGAAACTAAATTTAGCCTATTTGCTAAGTTGGAGCATGAACTACCACTATGATAAATATGGATGAAACCATCCTTATTTCCATAGTATTTATGTACACATCCGTTATTTCGGCGAAGGTAATAACTTTGACAAAAATTCACAGATTTCGTGCCTTACAAAATGAATCTACGGAATTCGAAAAAATATTGTCGCTGAGCGACACGAGAAAGTCGGGATAAGGAAAAGGTTAGTTGGGTTCTGATGATGGAGCCGGAAGGAAGCCATAGGAACTCCTAAACTACACATGATAAGTCTACCATATTTGGGCTCGTTGGATATAGGAATATAGGTTAGGTTAGAAGATGCGTTGCTACGCGACGCATCTTCTAACCTAACCTATATTCGTAACTTCTATATCCTTATATTATATTTTTATATTTGATATTTATTAATTTGTTACTTTAGTTCGACATAATGTCAAGCTTATCTCTTTTTCTGTCTAAATTTTAGTTTAAATTTTTTAAGCTGCTTGTGTTATTGAAAAATAATAAAAAATATATAAATGTATTTTTTTTTATTTTGTTGAATTCATTTTCAATGCGACGCATCTTCTAAACCTGGGATCACTAATTAGTTTCATTGGGGGTCCGTTTAAAAAAATATATATCTGTCGCGGTCCGTTTGGTAGATGGATGACTAGCAACCAAGATTTAAAATGTCAATTAATAAGTATATAAAATGATAAGAAATACGAAAATATTATATTAAAAATAACAAATAACAATTAAAAATATTAAAAATAACAAAGTACGTATCTAATATAAATGGGTCGGCAGTCCGGATCCGGACCGCGGTCCGCCATTTGGTGACCCCTGTGTAACCTAACCTATATTCCTATATTCCTATATCCAACGAGCCCAAATATGGTGGATTTATCATGTGTAGTTTAGGAGTTCCTATGGCTTCCTTCCGGCTCCATCATCAGGACCCTGGAAATAACATATTACTAGAGTACTTGCGAAGACAAATCCAACGAGACCAAACACGGTCGATTTATCATGTTAGTTTAGGAGTTCCTATGGCTTCCTTCCGGCTCCATCATCAGACCCCAACTAACCTTTTCCTTATCCCGACTTTCTCGTGTCGCTCAGCGACAATATTTTTTCGAATTCCGTAGATTCATTTCCAATGTACTCGATAGTCGTGTGAGGCACGAAATCTGTGAATACATTTTTTCAAAAAGGTTTAGCTACAGGGCAAACCCTTAACCCAATCGTTTTTGTTTTAGGCTCAAATTGTAGCTGACTAAATTGTCCAGAGGACTTTTTCTCAAATGTTTGATATCATTCTTCGTTTCCAAAATATCGAGCGCCAAAATCAATAATTCTGGAAAAATTAAATTTTTTTTTCACTATTTCGGCCATAACTTTTTTCATTTTTTACTTTCTCCAATAATTCTTTTTGCACCTTACAGCTCTCATGAATCTTTTGAGCCTTTTTTGAATATCATATCTTTATAACTCTCCGAGATAAAAGGGGATCGCACTTTTTCGTGAAATCGGGGCCTATACTGGAACGAAGCAAGACATTTTCAATGTCAAAACTTTGCAAAGGTACCTATTACACACACTCGTCAGCTCGCACACGCACGCAAGCACGCACACCGCGTACTCACGTCTCACACACACGCGCACGCGTCCTCACACATTCATCTCAAACATTTCCTACCATAAGAATTTTCTCTCAGTTTATTGTAGTTATCGTTACGGTCTCAGCTACCTATTTACTTTTAAGTGTAATCTACATATTTTTTGTATAAACAGCTGTTTGTATTTAAACAGCTTTCGTATAATATTGGCTTTCTGACAAAGGATAATAACGGTAGACCAAAGAGTTTGTATTACGTCAGGAGCGCAGCGACGTAATACAAACTCTTTGCGGTAGACTTACTCATTTATTGAAGATGATCTTAAAATATGCCTGTAAAATTTTCACAATTTCTCTGGGCGAGCCTCCGCGTCCGCCCACCGCGCCGATGCACCGCCGCGGCCCGCCCAGTCGGCACAATGGTTGGTTGAACAAAGAACTCACGCTGACTAGGGATTCCTACGAGATGTCACCTCTGTGGCAATGAATAATAATAATATTGTCAAAGCGCGGTTCTCCGAAGAGAAGGCAGGTTGTTCTCATTTGTTGGAAAGCCAACTGCACTCAAAGAGGAATTATGTACTAATGCATAATTCCTCTTTGACTGCACTAGTTATCACTGTGAGTGCTAAATTGCCTTCCATGATTGATACGAAATATCGCTGACTAAAACAGGTTCATAAGCAGTAATTGTGGTTGGTTTGATAGATTTTGAAATATGGAATCAGATAGAAGTATATTCTATTCCATTATATGAATGGTTTACGCTTCTAAGAAAAATTTTGTATTTGTGTGACAAATTTTTAGAAATAGTGACGGATGACTCGTACTATCTTCGCTGTGATAATCCAACTGGCAAAATGCTAAATGTTAAATGTTCAAATATGACGAATCCAAGTGCAGTGTACAGTCTATGGATGATGAATAATGAATAAAGAATAAAAGAATACATACATGGAATAGAATAGAATACAAAATGCTTTATTGCTCCAAGTAACATTGAGCAGTAACAAGGACATCAGAACATTCACATAAGGTGCAAAGGCGGACTTATCCCTTGCACACATTTCGTACAGTCAATATATGGATGTTTGAGATTAGATTAACATAGTGTAAGTAGGTAGTAGCAAAAGAATAGAACGTGGAATTGAAGATAAAATAATAATAACAATACATATTAATAATACACGTAAGGACATGTTTGATGTTTTTTTAATAAACGTTTTATGGCTTGGTCTGAAGGAATATCTGGTTTCTCAACTCGTGTTGTCAATTATTGAGCAAATAGAAATATTTTTCCTGAACCACCCCAATCGGAGTGATCCTCGGAGTGATCATACGTTCAACATTATTTTCCAGTTTCCTCCCGATAAATTGTTTGACCTAACCCTGTCTACACTACAATGGGTTCCACGGTGGTGGGTGGCCATTAGTGATAAAGGGCCACTTCCCAATTTTGTTTTTCATTCCTGTTACGCGCCTAACGAGCAGCCAACGAAAATTTAATATTAGTGACAAAGGGCCGCCTCCACGCCGCCGCCGCGGCCTTTTTGCTTCGAAAGGTAATTTTTCTTCCTTCCCGTTATTTGATCTTCCAACCCCCCCCCCCCCCCCCCTTATTAACGAATTAATTCTTAGTCGCTGCCCAGGTTAATAAATTTTTGTGAGCTCTCGCTTATTGCGTTTTCGGCGAGAAATACTTGCAAATAACTACCTAACTAACATTTTAAAAGGATAGAAATGAACTTGTCCAATAGGTGAGGTCATTCAAAATGTGTGCGTCACACAAAAACTAAATTACGTCTATCCTTGTCACACGTTTGTACTCACCCTTTCATCTTTATCAACTCGCGTGTTGTACGTTCAATTCTCGTACTTTTGTGATAGTTGATATATTTTATTAATTTAATGTTGTCAACGATCCCAACACACGTAAACGTGTGTTGGGTGGGACCGGGGTGGAAGACCAGCGCAGCGGCGGCGGGCGGCGGCGCGGCGGAGGCGGCGCACTCATCGCGAGGGAACTGTAGCTGAGCGGGCTTCCTTTTCCTCCATGTTCTATGTTATTTATTACATGTTATATGTTATCTTATTGTGTAAATAAGGAAATAAACTATACTCTACTCTACTCTACTCTACTCTACTCTACTCTACTGTTTACGGCAGGCCATTGCAAGCACGCAAGTTATGATTTATGATAGACTAGCTTTTATCCGCGGCTTCGCTCGCGTGAAATTCGTATTTCAAAGGAAGAAAGTAAGTAGCTAAGGCCGATCTGCGTTAAGGTAAACGATAAACCTTCTCAACTAAAGTAAGTAACTAACGGTGAGGCTTCAGGCTGAGCTGCATTCTGGAAGACAATAAACCTTCTCGAAGAAAGTAAGTAACTAAGGGTGAGGCCGAAGGCCGAGCTGCGTTCAGGAAGACGATAAACCTACTCAATGAAAGTAAGCAATTGAGGGCGAGGCCGAAGACCGAGCTGCGTACAGGAAGACTATAAACCGTCTTGATGAAAGTAAGTAACTGAGGGCGAGGCCGAAGGCCGAGCTGCGTTCAGGAAGACCATAAACCTTCTCGAAGAAAGTAAGTAACTAAGGGCGATGCCGAAAGCCGAGCTTTGTTCAGGAAGATTATAAACCTCAAAGAAAATAAGGAATTGAGGGCGAGGCCGAAGGCCGAGCTGCGTTCAGGAAGACTATAAACCGTCTTATAGAAAGTAAGTAACTATCGTTCATAGTTACTTACTGTCATCGAGAAGGTTTAGCGTCTTCCAGGATACAGCTCGGCCTTCGCCCACGTACTTAGTTACTTACTTTCTTCGAAAAGGATTATAGTCTTCCTGAACTCAGAAAATACAGAAATATGGTGGAAGTGTCCACTAAGCGAACCGCATGTAATTGAAAATTAAGAAGCCAAAATTATATGGGAATTGCCAGTTATCACCGATTACCCGCTACCTAAAATAAACCGGACATAATCTTTACAAGGGTATATACAATTTTTGAATGCAGATATAAAAATACAAGTCTTACAACAACAAGCTGCAATACAAACAGCAAAAATTATGACAAAAGTAATGACTGGATATTTGGAAGAAGTCAATCAACAGGAAAATTATGGTGAAACAGTTGATTAAGAAGAGGCATGCATCACCACATATCTATCCCCTCTCCCGAGATGCACTTGGGCGGGGACTGATATTAACCCAGTGCTAGCATTAGCATGTGCTGAGAGTCTCAAGATAACGGACGAAGAATTTAATATAATATAATGTATTATAATATTATACCATTATTATATTTTAATCGGCATTATAATAAAGTTTATAGAAACGTATCATTATAGCAAGAACATTCACGTTCTGGTCAACTCCATCTAGAGTCAACATTTCACGTCCATTCAGGCAATATGAACATGTTCATTTCAATGATGAGTTCCGTCGAGCTGCCGCGCAGAAGATAGTTCTCAACAGTTTTCACTAGCTAACTGCATCCGGGAATGGGGAACGCGCAGTAATTGGTAGGACAATATTGCCTTTTCAGGCGCAGTGCTACTTCAGTTATAGTAGTATTCCGTGTGTGCACCATGCTGAATGTAAATGGTTTTAGGAAAGTTTTAGATTAAGGGTTTGATCACTGAAAAAGCATAGTTGGAAGATACGATTTTATGGAATGTATTTGATACTAGCTGTGCCCGCTACTACTTCCGCGTGGACTTGATCTTGCCTGTTATAAAACGCAACGTGACTCTGTCTGTCCGTTCATTAGATTAGTTTTTTGACGTGATGACGTCGTATAAATTGATGAAGACCGGCTGCACACACGAAAAAGTGTCACGTTCCATCTGAGCCTGTGTGTGCAAGCGAGAGCGCGTAACAAGCGATAGAGAAGCACAATCGGTATAGTCAAAGTTACCATGGAAACGTCTTAAAAAGTAAAACTGTCAAGATCAGACAACGGAAGTTTATTGATGGCCAGTCACAAGATGATTAATCTTTCTACTGGAAATAGAATTACTGATATTTGCTCTATGTACTACGATTATTCTACGTCATCACGTAAAACTATCGTCCGTAAATCGACTTTACAGACAACCAATTTTTAATTGGGCAGGTTATAGACTTGATTCGACCTACATAAGTGAAGCCGCAACCAATGGTAATTTGTAATCTAGAATAACGCTTCCCTGTAAACTATATTAGAAGTAGAATTTCCAGGAATGTGTGCATATAAACTATTTGAATTACTAATACGGGAAAGAGCCACGTATAGCTGGCAGGTGGCTTCTCTTCGATTTGATGATTCATTGGACAACTGAGACAGCCTCAGCAACCTCCCACTGTGATACCCGAACTCTCAGGAGCGCCTATGCAGAAGCTTCACTCAAAGAAGGAACCGGCTGACACAGCAGACCCCTGCGGTCCTCGTGCTCAGCAGAGCTCATAGGCAACGCTTCACCGAAACCCCTCCGAAGCCATCAATCTTCAGTCTCCGCAGCCCACAGAAGCCTTCATCTTCAGTCTCAGCAGCTCACAGAAGCCTTCATCTTCAGCCTCGCAGCCCACAGAAGCCTTTATCATTAGTCTCCGCAGCCCACAGAAGCTTTCATCTGCAGTCTCCGCAGTCCGCAGAAGCCTAAGGCACGACCACGTCCACTTCAGAGTTCAGCAGACCTCTTGGCCCCACATAAGCCGCTAAGATAAAAAAAAAACATTTTTTTTTTCATGGAAAGTGATACAGTTGGCTACATCACCTACAACATCCGTGATGTCAGTCCATAACACCGGGTGAGCTAGGTGCCATGTCAGTGCTTTCCTTCATTCATGTCAGCTACACTGAACTGGACAGAAAACACGAACTATTTACATAGCCGTTTCGACCGAAGTTTCATTCAGTGCGGTGGTACCAACCCGGGCGGGATAAACCCTACCGCCTAGTAAGGAAGCGACCTACAGTTTAAAGTGGAATCCGAACCACGGTCAGCCTCCAACGGTGGAGCGGTCATCCATCCAAGTACTGACCGCGCTCAGGGTTGCTTATCAACGGTCGACCGACCGCACCACTGAGCTACCGAGGGTTCGGTATCGCCATGTCATGGCTAGCGCCACTCACGCCATCTATGGCGTGTTATGAAATGCTTCATATTAATTAAATGTTATGAGTAGTTAAAATGCTTCATAATCTATTCGGTAGATGGCGCGCGCGCATACACTTTTTGGTTTCTTCTATGGGAACCCCGTGATTTTTTTACTTTTTCTTACTTTTATTATTTGCTGTTATATCGGCCATAATAACACATATTCTGTGAAAATTTCAACGGGCTACTTATTACGGTTCAAGGGATACAGCCCTCGGACAGACAGACAGACGGACGGACGGACGGACGGACGGACGGACGGACGGACGGACGGACGGACGGACGGACGGACGGACGGACGGACGGACGGACGGACGGACGGACGGACGGACGGACGGACGGACGGACGGACGGACGGACGGACGGACGGACGGACGGACAGACAGACAGACAGACAGACAGACAGACAGACAGACAGACAGACAGACAGACAGACAGACAGACAGACAGACAGACAGACAGACAGACAGACAGACAGACAGACAGACAGACAGACAGACAGACAGACAGACAGACAGACAGACAGACAGACAGACAGACAGACAGACAGACAGACAGACAGACAGACAGACAGACAGACAGACAGACAGACAGACAGACAGACAGACAGACAGACAGACAGACAGACAGACAGACAGACAGACAGACAGACAGACAGACAGACAGACAGACAGACAGACAGACAGACAGACAGACAGACAGACAGACAGACAGACAGACAGACAGACAGACAGACAGACAGACAGACAGACAGACAGACAGACAGACAGACAGACAGACAGACAGACAGACAGACAGACAGACAGACAGACAGACAGACAGACAGACAGACAGACAGACAGACAGACAGACAGACAGACAGACAGACAGACAGACAGACAGACAGACAGACAGACAGACAGACAGACAGACAGACAGACAGACAGACGGCGTAGGCTTAGTAATAGGGTCCCGTACCGGATACGGACCCTTAAAAATGAAATGAAAGGATAAAAGAACTCATAAATCTAATAACCAGATAACAGCGCCATCTATCATTCATTAGTTGACTTACTAATTATATAAACAATTTTATCTGAAGACGACAAATTGGTCGAAATATCATAAAAAATACCTATGTGTTTTTTTATTAAGTAATTAAATTATAAAAACAGATAAAACTGCAAACATGAAATTTTTCACCCTCACCAGTCTACAGCCGTGTTTCTTTTCCATGACACTAAACAAAAGATCCGCGCGACGCCGCGACACGGCGGCGCAGCCGCTGCGGCGCGGTGGCGCGGTGGCGTGGTGCTATAAGATATTTTCTAAGTAAACTTAGTCACGGCCGCTTAACTTTGCAAAATCTCATTTATATGTAATCTCGGTACCAAGTTATGGTACTGTTGCACTATTTCCTCGATGTGACGTAATTTTCAAGATTTCGGTTTGTAATTAGATGGCGGTATATCATACGGCTCGTCTAAAAATTAAGATCTCGTCGAGAACTATCATTGGTCTCAGCACACGAGTATAGTCTACGATCGGTAGTATCCGAGATATGGCTCCTTTTCCCTTGTGGCGGCCAAATAGCTGAACCGATTTTGAAATAACGCACCATTACAGAAAGGACGATGCCTGTTCTACGAAAAGAAATTTCAAGTCTATCCGACCGGTAGTTCAGGATTTATAAGCATTTATTTATTTTCGAAGGACTTTTTCTAAGGGCAATATTTTTCGAAGGGTACAACACTCGTAGGATCCAATTATGCACAGTCGCCGAATGGATCTTTAAGGCAATATGCCTCACGTTGCCTGTATCTCTTATAGTTTCTATGATATAGTCATCTGAAAGTACACAATTTTGTGGACCCAAATTTTGTAAAAGATAAGTCCGTCTTCAAAGACGTTCATCAAATTCACGTCAAACATAATTTTCTGTATTACTTCGTAGCACGTCAAAAAGAATGTTCTGTATTACTTCGTAGGTTTTATTTTTTATCTTGAAACGTATGTAAGGTAATAAAAACGAAATAACACAAAGGATAACAATTCACAATAGCTGTAAAGTGTAAAAACACGGAACATTTTCATGTATTTTTGATTTGGCAACTTTCAGGGAAGAATACTTCGTGATTGAGGGAGCTTAGCTATTTCCGGTTACGCTCGTCGGGTAGTTCCATTTTCCATCTCCGGTTTTTCCATTTCCTTCAATTCACAACAGAACAGAGTCGGCACAAAACAAGGAAAACAAAATATTTTCAGCTTTATACTGATTTACAAAGAATGAAACATTAAAAAGCAACTTTAGCGGTGGGTCACGATATGTACCTTCATACTCAATCCCCAGGAAAGTACGATGGCGCTGGTATTGACAAATCATTGTTTAAAGCCCTACAAACAAATACGTACTTCAATCAATAAAAAACAAAGGGTAAAAAATAATTATTGTCGTCTACACTACACGACATTCGGTGTTTACAAATGGCACGACGACGTTGAGTGTCACAATATTACAGGAGGAAGTAGCACGGCATGTCTGCTGTTAAAAAGAGATAAGTATATGTTCAGGTAGGGCATTTGTCCTGGTTTTAAAGTGCCACTTGAGGACCTCGGACAACGCATCTACCTATTTTAAGCGTATCATTGTGTGTCAAATTTATCATTGCTTAAGCAATTTGTCCGATTGGAGAAAAATCACGATAATTCAGTTCGCATCACACGTCCCCGTTTATATTAAAACCAGCTTTTGCGAGCGGCTTCGCTCGCGGTAGGCTCGGTTTAATAGCAAATCCGATTTAATCCTGCTCAGCAAGAGCGACGGTGGAGGCGGCGGGGCGAGAGGGTCTGCACCCGCCTCCGCCTCCGCCGCCTCCGCCGCCTCCGCCCCTCTCTCTGCTTTGCACGCCGGAGGATGTGGCTGCGGCTGTACGTAAAATGAAGCGTGGGAAGTCGCCGGGCCACGACTCACTTAGCCTGGAGCACTTGCTGTACGCGGGTCCAGGTTTGTCTGACAGACTGTCACAACTCTTTAACGCATGTATCGCTCACGGACATCTTCCAGATGAGTTCATGAGAACGATGGTCGTACCTATTGTTAAGAACAGAACCGGGGACGTCGCTAGTCTATCAAACTACCGCCCCATCTCACTGGCTACGGTGACATCTAAGGTATTAGAAAGGCTAATACAGCCACGAATCTATGAATGTCTTAATCTTAACGACGCTCAGTTTGGTTTCCGTCCCGGTCTCTCGACAGATATGGCCATCCTGTCGCTGAAACACACAGTAAAGTATTACCTGAAAAGAAAAACATCGGTGTATGGGTGTTTTCTAGATCTCAGTCGCGCATTTGACACAATTGACTACGAGACATTGTGGAGTAAATTGCGCGCGACTGAGGTCCCGACGGAAGTTATTGATCTGTTGAGGTACTGGTACGGAAACCAGGTGAATGTCGTGAGATGGGGTGATGCTCTCTCTCGCGAATATCAACTTCAATGCGGTGTTAGACAAGGCGGGTTGACGTCCCCGGATCTGTTCAACCTATACGTCAACGGACTCATAGAGGAGCTGAGCAGGGCCAGAGTCGGCTGTCACCTAGGCAATACTTGCATAAATAGTATCAGTTATGCAGATGACATGGTGCTGCTCAGCCCCTCTGTGAAGGGTTTACGCACGCTGGTAGGTGTCTGTGAGCGATACGCCGCAGAACATGGCCTAGTATATAATGTAAAGAAAACGGAGGTGATGATATTCAGATATGGAAGCGGCCCGAGTCACATGCCGCCGATAACTTTGCGCGGTTCTCAGTTGAGAATCGTCACAAAGTTTAAATACCTTGGTCACATAGTAACAGACAGACTGACAGACGATGACGACATGGAAAGGCAGCGCCGCGCCGTCGCGATGAGAAGCAATATGCTCGCGCGCCGATTCACGCAGTGCTCCAGGCAGGTGAAGCTGACGCTTTTCCAAGCGTACTGCCAGGCGCTCTATACCGCCTCTTTGTGGTGCCAGTACACGCAGCGAGCGTTTAACTCTCTGCGTGTACAGTACAACAACGCCCTTCGCAGCATGCTGCGTCTGCCGTGGCGGTGTAGCGCGTCTGGCATGTTCACGGAAAACAGGCTCGACGACTTCTACGCTATAATACGTAAAAGTAAAGCCTCGCTCCTTGAGAGACTGACAAGGACAGATAACTCAATACTCAAATGTGTCGCTGATCATATGTTTTATATTGATTTTATTCTGTTTTAGCATTTAAGTATTGATTTGACGAAATTATGTATAATTAGGATAATTAGGACTGAGTACCTGAATAAAGAAATATTTTATTATTATTTTATATTCTTTATTTCACGTTTTTAAAATATATTATATTAATTTTACATACATTTTACAAAAAGTAATAAAAATACACAAAATTAATATAAAATCTAAATAAAAACGGTAATGTACGCCGGCGGCGGGAGGCAAGCCTCCAAGCACGCCGGCGGGTGCAGGCCGTGGCTACGGAGCTCTCCGAGACGACGCGAGGCAAGCTACGAGCGATAGGTGGTGGTACTAGACACGTAGGCCACCACCACCCCCATCTCGGAGAGCTCCGTATCCGCTTACTGCGGAGCGACGACACGCAGCACTTTAAGTGAACTTGTTCATCGTGCGCGCGCCGCGAGGGTGTTGCACTATGGCACCGGCAGCGGGGGCTGTAAGTGGGGTACGGGACCCCGACGGCCCCAAGCCGGCCGGTGCCGGACACCGTCCCCGTCGTGGATGTTGTGGCGAGGGCAGTGTCGACGGTCCGCCGTCCTCTTTTGAAGGCGAGCTGGACGTGGATGGTGGGCGTGCAGGAGTGGAAGAAGATGCAGGTCTCAGTTTAAGAAGCGGCGGGCACGGCGGCACCGTCGCCGGTGTAGGGGAAGAGGGCGCGGTACTGCACGACGAGGTGCTCTGGCGGCGCGCCGCGCCGGCTGCACTTGGTGGCTGCGCGCTGGCCTGGGACGTCCTCTTCCAGTACTGCGACTAGTTGCCGCTCTTGTCCGCCGTCGTCTTCCTGCGTTGCTGCTTGCTGAGAGGCTGTGTTGTTCACTCGCTGGCTACGTTGTGGTTGCGATGCCGGGCTCCGGCCTAGTAACGTCCGCATGCTGCAGGACCTCGCGCCGCCGTTGCTGATGAGTCCGCGTCAAGCGGAGACCCGGCAGGACGCCTTCGTAGCCTTTTAACTTTATTTCATAGCGAGAGAGAAAAATTTCACAACCTGTCGGTTTGACAGCTTTCTTCTTTTTTTTTTTTTTTTTTTTTTTTTATTATATTTTCTTTATTTCACATTTTCAAAATTTTCTATTAATTTTACATATATTATACAAGTATTAAAAATACAAAGTAATAAAAATACACAAAATTAATAAAAAAATTCAAAACGGTAATACCGCCGGCGGCGGGAGGCAGGCCTATTATTATTATCCATTTATTTCCACATTTATTTTTATACAAATTTTACATTTTTTTTTAAATTAAAACCTAAAATTAATATAAAAACAAACGGAGTTTCCACCACCGGCGGCGGGGCGAGCCCAGGCTACCGATGGTCGGGTCCCAAAGAGAGGAACCTCCGGACGATGCGTGCAGTGTCGAGCAGGGCTGCCTTCTGGATCTGGCCCTTGACCCAACCACTCAGCGAGAGCCTCTCAAGGTGGTCGTCGAGGCTCTTCGCTATCAGCCCATGCGCCGAAACGACTATGGGCACAACGATCGTCGAGTCGACGGGCCACATTTTGGTAACCTCGTGCTGCAGATCCAGATATTTTAACATCTTCTCTGCTTCCTTATTGACGAGGTTACCATCATGCGGCACGGCGATATCGACGAGCGTTGCGCGCCTTGCCTCCCGGTCTACTATCACAATATCAGGCCTGTTCGCGAGAATAGTCCTGTCTGTGATAATGGACCGGTCGGTAGAGTGTGACATGACCGTTCTCGAGAACTGGCGGTGGATTGTACTTATAGTAAGGCACCTCGGTACCCACAAGGTTGAACTTTAAGGCAAGTTGCTGGTGGATAATCCTGGCTACTAGGTTGTGTCTATGCAGATACTCGGTGTTGGCAAGCGTATGCCTCGGTGTTGGTATTATTATTATAAACACAAATCATAATATAAATTATAATACCTACATGATAGCTTCTCTTATCTCTCTCTCTCTCGCACTCTTTCTCCCGTCCATACCTTTTTTTATACCTTCCTTTCTACAGCTCAGCCCTAAGGCTATTTAGCGTGATGGTATAGATAGCGTAACTACTGTTTCCATTGGTGCAAACCGCATCAAAATCTGTTCTGTGGTTCCGGAGGTTACTTCGGTATATACTAGTATACATACATACATACAGACGTTCCCTTTTATACGAAGTAGAGAGTAGAGATAGAGAAGAGAAGCGAAGAGATAGGTATGGCAACTTTTTCAAGTAAGATGAATCCCTGCGTGTCCAATAAACGATACTCGCGAAAAGTGAGCGCTCGTGCGTATGAAAAGGTTACTCGCTTGTAGGCAATTATTAACTCTAGTTAGGCAATATCTCCTACACTTTTAGTAATCGATAACTGTTCATCTTTTTCACAGTGTTGCTAAAGCAATAAACTATCCTGCATAAGATTATATTTTATAACTATGCTGAAATACTCAGAAACCTGGACGACAGCCAATGAAATAACAGGCTAAGAAGTCTAAACATGCTTGAGTCGAGAACACAACCATTTAGGTGGTTTGCTAGCTCAAATAATTAAATTTTTTGGGTTCCGTATCCATACGGAAACCTATTACTAAGCCTACGCTGTCTGTCTCTGTCTGTCCTACTGTTGTATCTTTGAACCGTACCTAATAGTTAGCCGATAAAAATTTTCACATAGGTAATATGTGTTATTATGGCGGATAACCGGAAATAATAAAAAACGCAAAAAGTAAAAAAGTTAGGGAGGTCCCCATACAAAATACGTGTTTCATTTTTGAGCGCCATCTACCGAACGATTTACTGAACATTTTAACTACAAAAGTATGAAGGGAACCGATATATGGAGTCGGGAACAAGTTGCCATCTTACTTGCTAGATACGAAGGACTCAATATATCATACAAAATAAGCTGTGCCTAACGCGAGATTGCTACGCACACTCGCTATACGAGTACACGCAACAAGAACATATTATATATAACATATTATGGCTACGGAACCTTCGGTCGGTTAACTAAAGCTAGAAACTCATTGGGCCCACGTACGCTACGCACGCGTACGTGGGCGCGTCGGTCTCCATACATTTTATATGGAAGAGTGCAGCACGCAGTGTGTCGCGTAGCGTAGAGTGGCGTGGGCGCAATGAAACTGCGTGCTGAACTCTTCCATATAAAATGTATGGAGACCGAGACGCGCCCAGATTCGCGTGTGTGGCGTACGTGGGCCCAATGAGTTTCTAGCTTAAAGCTGGCACGTACACAGTACTCACACCAATGCAATTGCCCGCGTGCGAGTGAGACAGATCGGGTTTTCGTGATGCGTATGCAGTGCGACGTCTCACTCGCACGCGGGCAATTGCATTGGTGTGAGTACTGTGTACGTGCCAGCTTTAGTTAACCGACCTGTACCTGAACGACATTCCCACTTAACAGATTGTTAGGTAGTTGAGGAACCTAACTCAATGGGACCATAATAAAAAAAACCGGTCAAGTGCGAGTCGGTCATGGTCAGCGCCACTCACGCCATCTATGTATTCTATGCTTAAATGTTAAAATGCTTCATACTCTTTTCGGTAGAAGGCGCGCATACACGTTTTAGCTTCTTATACCCCCGTGAATTTTTTACTTTTTCTTATTTTTCTTATTTGTTGTGTTATTATGGCCGATATACGGCCATAATAATACATATTCTGTGAAAATTTCAACGGGCTACCTATTACGGTTTAAGAGATACAGCCCTCGGACAGACGGACAGACAGACGGCGTAGGCTTAGTAATAGGGTCCAATACGACGGATACGGAACCCTAAAAACATGTGACATTAACTAGCTATTCCCCCGGGTTTAGCTCGCCATGCGCCCTGGCCGACCCACTGTGAATTGATTGAGCAGTTCTCGACTTATAAGCTAAAGGCCGCTGCATACGTAGCGGGGCGCCGGCGGGGCGGGGGCGGGGCGAGCTTTTCTGCAGAATCCTCAGGAACTAGTGCAAGCACGTGTTTATACGCGGCGGGGCGGGAGCGGAGCAGCGGCGGAGCGGCGGCGGAGCGGCAACGGAGCGGGATATAATATATTCCTATGGCCGCTGCATACGTAGCGGGGCGCCGGCGGGGCGCGGGCGGGGCGAGCTTTTCTGCAGGATCCTCAGGAACTAGTGCAAGCACGTGTTTATACGCGGCGGGGCGGGAGCGGAGCGGCGGCGGAGCGGGAGCGGAGCGGGATATAATATATTCTTATGGAAAATATTTCCCCGCTCCGCTCCGCTCCCGCCGGCGCCCCGCTACGTATGCAGCGGCCTTTATGGAGAATATTTCCCCGCTCCGCTCCACTCCCGCCGGCGGCGCCCCGCTACGTATGCAGCGGCCTTTACATACAATCCACGAAGGCTCGTCCTCTTTCTGCTTTATTTATTCATATCACATAATATGAATTCATAATTCAGTTTTCTTCGAAAAGTTCTATTTTTATTTTTTATTATTTTTTTATTTTTTTTTGTTTATTTATTTAGGAAAAACAAACAATTACATACATATGTAGGTTATGGAGACAGTAGAAACAATAAACAATTAGGTATGTAACCAGCGACGTTTTTCACAAATGCTTTGCTTACTAATTAAATAATTAAATAATTAATTTAAATTTAATTAATTAAAGACTTCTACTGATCGTACTGAAAACTGAAAAGGAAATTCAGACATATTATTACATATTGGTCCAGCAGCAAATATTTTTGAATAAAGTTTTTATGGAAACTGACACGGTTGGCTACATCACCTTATACATCCGTGATGTCAGCCCAGAACACCTTGATGAACTAGGTGCCATGTAAGTGCTTCGCTTCGGTGCCTCGTGCCGGCTACACTGAACTGGACGGAAAACACGAACTATTTAAATAGCCGTTTGAACCGATATTTCATTCAGTGCGATGGTACCAGAACGGGAGGTAAACCCTATCACCTAGTAAGGTGGGAAGGGAAGGGACCTACAGTTTTACGTGGAATGCGAACCACGGTCAGCCTTCAACGGTTGAGCGGCCAACCATCCATCCACTGACCGCGCCCAGGTGTGCTTATGATCCGACCGACAGTCGACCGACCGCACCACTGAGCTACCGAGGCTGGCAATTTAGTATGTCTAAGTAAACCACTTTTATCGTGGTACGGACTAAAACCTAATTGTGGTTTCAGTTCAGTACAACTTAAATAGGACTCCTGTACCATGGCCCTTTCAGCTCGTGTTTCAGCTACTCCTTATTCCGTCCGCGCGACGGACCCTCGATACTTGAATGTTATACACACTTGACCCGGTTTTTTAAATCTCGCTGAGATTTCCTCGCCCAGCATGCAGGTACGACCGCACAAGTACCTATAGCTAGACTATCTTTCGCCGAGAACGAGCACCATGGAAGGGTTCGACAGTTCGAGTGACTCTCGTATCGAGGAGTGGCCACTCGATTCCATCGCCTCGTGCCTTAGTACTCTTGTTAGCAAGGTCTTGGAGGCTGGTACCATCGGACTGAAACGTACCCATCACTATTCTTCATTTGTTTGTGCTACAGGAATTCAAATTACGAATATTATAACTAAGCATATGTAAACGCCGACTGAAATAAATGTAACGCCAAAAACTTTAACATCACGTTTCACGTCTCGGCTGACGAGTAGCCCTCGAAGTGGTTCCTTACTTCAAATAGACACATCAAACAGAGCCGTTTTTGTCTGAACGTTTTGCCTAAAGTAATACAGACCTCTTTTGTGCCTCGGCCTTTCAGGTCATCCACGTGTTCATTAATTTGGAGTACACTTTTGGCTAAACTAGATTAGGGACTCACAGACCTGCGGATTTTTTTTATAATATTTTAAAAGAGCTAATTGTTACTAGGTGGAATGCTGGAAGGCTTCCGTACCCGTACGGTACGGAGCCCTAAACATGAAATCGGAAATTAGCTCGAATCGCTTCGCTACGCATCGCTTTGTGAGGTCTTTTTTACCCGACTGCTGCGGAGAAGCCAAAAGGAGGGTTATGATTTTAGCAGAGTAGGCATGTTTTTTTAAGTAAACTGACCTGGTTGGCTACACTACGTACAACACACGTGATGTCAGGCCTTGTCACACTTTCGGTGGCATATATTTTAGTAATTTTGTTGTATTATTTTTTCTTTTCTTGCATTTTTAAGTGTGAGACAAAACTACTCGTCAACAAACCTTTATTATTTCATGTCAAATCATTTCTCATTTTTATGATTCGTTTAATTGACCAGACAGTTGCGTGTTGGTTGTAATGTCGTAGATTTATATCAAACCCAAATTACTTATTTTCACTGCGTGTGGATTTTTCCAGGAGAATGGAACATTGTCTAGCTAGAGCTTGGAGCTACAGCATGGATGGATAACCCCCGGCGCTCCGAGCATAAACTTGCGGCCCGCGTTGGGTGGATATTTTTCATTAGACATACGTTATTAAAAAAAAACTTCATTATTCATCGTTCTGGGCCTTCAGCGCCATGAGTATGCATGATTGTGTTTGTCGGTTGAGGTGCATTTCAGACTAGAATTTTCTTGTTTTCATAAATTTTTCGGACGCCTTCGGCCCCATGAAAAAGCAAAGCAAGAGTGTGCTTGTTGGTTGACTGAAATGCTTTTAGACTAGAATATTATTGTTTTCATAATTTTTTCGGGCGCCTTTGTCGCCATGAACAAGCATGATAATCAAACTGGCGGAATGTTACAATGTAAATATGACAAATCTGAGCGCAGTGTACTGCCAATAGATGCTAAATAAACAATAAACAACAACAATAAACAATAAACAAGATTTGTCTGTTGGTTGAAATGCATTTGCCACGAATAAACAAAGCAAGTATTGTTAGTTGGTTGAGATGTATTTCGGACTAGCATTATAGTAGTAGTAGGAGGTAGTTCTTAGTGCCAGTGGCCACCAATGTTCTAGCTAGAGTCTACTAGTAAGTAGTAAGTACCTACCTGCGACTGCGAGGTTGACTGCGTAGTATAATAATAATCAAATTTCACTACAATGTGTATGCTCACATTTTGTACAACAGAAAAGTACAAAACTATGCAATATAAAACCTTTTAGACGAAAATTCCGGCCTTTATTGTTTATTTACAATTAATTGTATTACAATTTATGCACAAATTCCGATGAGCGTGATTAAATTTTACATTTTTGTGAGTTTTACTGCTATTTCGCGCGGCACATATGCCCGTACATGTATTTTGAGAGTTTTCCCGACATGTACAACTGCTTTAATTTCCAAAATTTGGTTGTCATGCACTCAGATATTCGCAATGTCTTCTTTGTGAACTACTTTTTCGCTAGGTGGACAAGTTGATTTGTTCTAAGTGTGTATGTTTTTTTCTGATGTCGCCCTTTATTCTGCAACACTCCAATACGTAAATACGTAAATGCCCCAGGCTTCCGGACGTCGCGCTTTAGCTGCCCTCTACCATAAACTTGCCACACAAGAAGCATGTCGTGCCGTGCCTCGTGACGTGACTCGTGACCGACTCACCACACCACACTTGGCAAGCTTATCGTCGGCTCGCGTGTGGAATTACTGACCAACTTTCAGTCAATAGCTTCCTAGGGTGGAGGGGAAATTGAAAGACGCTAATTAAACTTCCACTGCAGGAAAGTGTGAAGGTTTTGGCCCAGTCTACGCCAATTGATCCTGTATAAACATTCGTTTAGGTAGTTGCGTTTAAAGTTGTATAGGTACGTAAGTATACAGATAAGATAAGATATAATAAGAAATAAATATAGATAAGATTTGATGAAAACCGAAATTATGAATTAAGTCCTTAAATTTTCGTAATCTCGACGGTGTAGGCAGAGCCCATGTCTTTTAAACTTCATTGCGCGGACAGATCAGGGTTGGAGGTGAGAGGTACCAAGAAGCTGCGGGGCGAGGCAGGTAACGGTCGATTTCACTTTGTTTACATATATCATCCTCAATCACTGAAACTCAGTGCATGGGTCTGGCTGCTGGCTGGAGCTCCTAGGACTATGTTGTCTGTGCTTTTTCTTCTTATGTAAAGCCGAGATCTTGGCCAAGATGAAGCGGCTCGGGACGTATGTAAAAAAATGTTTTTAAATGAAAGAGAACGGTTATGATATTATGTACTCGTATCATGACCACCTCGGGGTCCTCGGAGTCGAACTGTCGCACGACCTAAATTACCGGCGCCATATCGAGGGCAAGGCCAAGCTGGCTTCAAAAAAGCTAGGCGTACTCAATAGGGTTCGACCGTACTTCACGCCGGGCCAAAGGCTGCTTCTGTATAAATCGCAGATTAGGTCCTGCTTGGTACTGCTCGCACCTGTGGGATGGCTCAGCCAAATACCAGCTTGCGCCTTTGGACTCGATCCAGCGTCGAGCCGTGCGACTAGTGGATGACCCCGACGTGTCCCGCGATCTAGAACCACTGCAACTTCGTAGGGATGTCGGCGCCCTAAGCGTGTTCTATCGCTTATTCCACGGGGAGTGCTCGGAGGAGCTGTTTAACGCGATTCCGGCGTCCCCTTTCCACCTCCGTATAACGCGCACTGGGCAGGGATTGCATCCCTATACGCTGGACTTACCGCGGATGCGTACCAATCGGTTCTGCAGATCCTTTCTCCACAGAACCGGCAAACTCTGGAACGCTCTACCTTCCCACATATTTCCCCCCAAGTATAGTCTCGGGTCCTTCAAGAGAGGCGTGAATGGGCACCTGTCAGGCCGGCATGGCATTCGCAGCCCCCGCATGCGTACGAATGTCCATGGGCGTCGCTAGACACCTTATGGGTGACTCGGCGCCACAGGTCGCGCTTAGTATTAAAAAAAAATCTCTTATTATTAGACATACCTATAATAATGTTTATTACATATTTGAGAATGATAAATGACATGTATATATACGGGTACTCATATCTATGAGAATGTTTGTTACACGTGTTATATATATGTGTGAGAATGTTCCTGCCATCAGTCCTGGATTTCCCATTAGGCCGTATAGGCCGCGGCCTAGGGGCGGCAAACTTGAGGGGGCGGCAGATTTCCGAAGGCGCTAAAGAATATTACAAGTAACAAGCCGTCAAGTTTGTGCGCGATGTCTATCCTCAAGCAAGTCACCATGTGGATAGAGTTTTCGTTCTATTAAATGCTAAACATCATTTGGGTAAAGGTTTTAAGTCCCCATTGCGACTTAGTAATACCACAGAATAGAAAAGAGTACTCCGTACAGAAGCTGCTCTGTACAAACACTCACAAAGAAATAGCGACGACGCGATAAAGTACAAATTGACTCGCACAGAGCTGCATGCCTAACCACGATAACCGCCTACATTTCGCTTCTCTTTCTGTCGTGTAACTCTATCTCGAAAGCGCGTCGTTCAGCGCGTTAAGGGCTGTGTCTTTGTGCTGTCTTATTGTGAGGAATAAAATGAAGATGATACCTACCAACTTTTATCGTTCTAGCTACCAACGATATGATATTTAGCTACGGCAAATTCATGCGAACAAATTCATTCATGCGTTAGCGTCACAATTAGTTTCTCACATCGAAGCGTGCATTGCGTGCAAACTTCCAGTGATATTTTTGTTTGATCAATAAATTTAATGATCAATGATCATCTACAATGTACCTATTATCCTTATACGAATTAGGCCATACACACCACGCTGTTCGGCGCTATCTAACTAATGTTATTGGTAATATAATAATATCATTTTAAATCAATGACCTCCTACTATATGAATAAATAAATTACTAGAAATAAATCAAAATGCTACTAAACAAAACACTTACCTTTCTTCGTCTCTCGGCAATGAAAAAAAAGACAAGTTTTCATTTGTCTGTTGACTTTTGCACCCGTCCACTGCACAATATTTACGTGATTTCGACATTTTCTAAATTCGAAAGCGCCACGCGCCCGGTCTGGCTGGATAGCGGCAGCCCACTGTTAATTGTAGATTAGCCGCTACGCCAAGCGGTAGGCATTTAACTCGCGACCTTGAGCGAGTGACGAAGGCCTGGTAATACCACAGAATATTTAATAGGTACGTAATACTCCAATCCTATGTTATTTGTGTTTTGTGCGGGCGGCGAAAGTCAAGCGGCCTATACTTAAGAACAGTACAAGTCCGGCACTGCCTGCCATGTATGTAAATACGTAAAATGTAGGTATTTATTAATTTCCGTTGCTTGCACTAATGCGAACGTTTGTGACATCAGAGAACATTCGTAACAGACGTTCGTTGCACTAGAACGTCAGGGAGGTGTATTAGACATTTTATTGCGGCATCTGCAAAGATACATTCAGATAAGACGCTGCAAAGTAAATATTTTACTCCAAACGTCTCAATTAGCGAGGGTTCTTGACGCTCTGTAGGTACTTGCTTACTTTCAGTAAAGCAGGATTGATGGACACGGCTGCCGGTTGGCGCGGGCGGCGGCGGTGCGCCCTTCGGGGGCTGAAGTTTTTATTACTCAACCACCGCGTGCCGGCCGCTGTAGCCACCTTGTGGAAGCTCAATATTTGTGGAGCAAACCTTAGACCGTCTGTTATGGTATCCAGCCAGACCTTTTAGAGTTACATCTGTACGTTGGAGAAATTTTAGTGAAAGAATGAAAGTAAAATTTATATTCACTGATTGAACTGTATTTATAAACCTATGCACTTAAAAAAATCATCTGCTGTAAGTAAAGGACTGAGCGACAAGCAGGACGGATAACTGTATTTGTTTGTTACAGAGAAACTGTTTTACATTGCTCCGACTGCAAAAAACAATTAGAACCTAAAAGTGTTAAATAATATTTTGATTAATATTCGGACCCCTGAGTTGAAGGCGGTACAAAAGCACAAAATGGATCCATCCATAAATTTGCAGGTGTGCATTTCAGTGCAATAAATATATGTATACAATACAATACATGTGATACATACAAAACATATACAACACAATTTAAGTGATGGTAAAAATAGCATTGGCACGTGTTACATCAAGTCGTCAGCTATCGCGATACATCTAAAAGTTTACGTGTTGCTACATAATTGTATCGAAACTTCATTATTACGTTATTTTGTGAGCAGATAACCTCTACCTAATTTCAAAAGAAACATCTTAAATATTATAATTTGAGTATGCATAAAAGATGATAATTTTTTCGAATTTACCGACAGAAAAATGTATTTTTTTTTTGTTTTTTAAGGAATCTGACACGGTTGGCTACATCACCTGCAACATCTGTGATGTCAGCCCATAACACCGGGTAAACTAGGTGCCATGTCAGTGCTTCCCTTCATTTCATGTCGTCTACACTGAACTGGACGAAAGACACGAACTTTTTACATAGCCGTTTCGACCGTCGTTTCGTTCAGTGCGGTGGTACCAACCCTGCCGGGATAAACCCTTCCACCTAGTAAGGTAAGAAGGGAAGGGACAGTTTAACGTGGAATCCAAACCACGATCAGCCTGCAACGGTCGAGCGGTCACCCATCCAAGTACTGACCGCGCCCAGGGTTGCTTAATAACAGTCGACCGACCGCTCCACTGAGCTACCGAGGCTGACAAATGTACGGGTAGGTATCATGCAATTTTTTTTTTTATTTGCAATCATGCCAAAGTTGATGATTTGAGTAGCAGAATTACGCCTTAAATTTGCCATATTATACGTATTGCCATAGAGGACAACAACGTATTGTTGTCCTCTGTGCCATTGCTGAATCACATGTAGCATTTACTTTGAAAAATTAATTATTTTCTGTTTCAATGTTTTTTTTAATAGGATTTCATATGAACTGCCTGGCCATCAATGCCCCTGGTTGATCGGAGCAGTTTAATCGTAGTCGGAGCCCGAAGCCAATGTTTGCGGGTCCTAATCGCTTCTGGCGGCCCCCTTTGACCTTTCATTTAGACTAACACAGTTAGCCGTCCACTCGTACACTTTCAAATGACCTAACCAAACAACCTAGACTGAAGGGGCAGCGCTAGTAGTCTAGCCTTGTATTTATTCAGGCCCACCCACGGGAAGTTATTTCCCGTGAAATTCGTGATTTAATTGACAGGTAAGGGAAGGTCAAAAACGCTGTAGACCTGACCAAAGCAATCCGAAGCGAACATTTGTTACAATAATTTTATATCCTCACATCATACCACATAACTTGGCATATTATACTTAATACGATTTTTACGTCTGAAATTTATTCGCACAATGTTTATACGATTTCATATTCCGAATCGTGATTGTTGATAGACTGTCGTGTCTATAGCTAGTTGTAGATAAAACTTGATTTACGCGTAAAATTTTAAAATGCCTTTAAAATTCTCGCTGCAAAGGAAAACAGCCCAAAACAACCAATTACTTGCACCATGGTCATGGCCACCTGGCATGAACAGGAAGAATGCGAGCAGGTGTCGAAAAAGTCATAATCAATTTTGATTTACGTAGCTGTAATTTTTTTCTTTATAATTTTGTTCCAATGAGAACTGAAATGGTGACCTTTTTAGCATTGATGCAAATTTTAGCCCTTTTTGAATAGATAGATATAATATCAAAATTGATTATTACTTTTGCGCTTGCACATGGACAGGGAGAGCACACGCGCACACAGAATAGCGATCGGCGGCCGTTTTGCTCCAGGGCAGCTTTTGAAAGTCATTTTTAGGGTTCCGTACCTCTAAGGAGGAAAAAAAGGAACCCTTATAGGATCACTTTGTTGTCCGTCTGTCTGTCTGTCAAGACCTTTTTTCTCAGGAACGGGTAGAGGTAACAAGTTGAAATTAATCTATTCTATATACATATAATAAAATCGTAGACGTACCGTGTCTGTACATTAACTATTTTTGCAAAACAATAACAGGGAGATGGAAGGAATAAGTAATAGAACGTAAAAATAAAATTTTTGAATTTTTTGTCTGTTTGTCGGTTTGTCGTTCGTTTGTGCGCGCATCACGCAACAACCACTCATTGAATTCAAAATCTAAAAGCGTCGCGGCGTCGCGCGGATCTTTTGATCTCGTGGTGTTCTGACCCAGTCTCAGGACCCATGCCATGGAAAAGAAACACGGCTGTAGATGGTGAGGGTGAAAATTTTCGTGTGTGCAGTTTTTATCGGTTTTTATTATTTATATTATTTAATTATATTATTTAATAAAAAACACAAATTTTTTATGATATTTCGACAAACTTGTAACAAGCGATAGAGAGGCATATAAGGAGAGTAGGAAATACAAAATATATTTGTCCGTCGCGAGCCTGGAACCCGCGGTCTCTGCCACCAATATTGTGTGACCGACCAGACGTCTTAACCACCCGGCTAAATCGATCATGTACTAGCGAAGCGAATTCGGACAACAGTAGGTGAAGATTTCATGGCGTTGAGTCTTTTGGAGCGACATCTAGCGTAAATAGTAAATGAAATACTTCAGCGGTAGTTTACTTGATTCGCAGTTAGGTAGGTGTTGCAACGTTGTAGTATGCGCTTTGATATGTAGATGGCGTTATGTAGGATTATTGATAAAGTAGGTAGATTTAATTATGTGTTATGTAGAAATTTACAAATTTGAAGTTTATATTGATAACTAATATTATTAATTTTTAAAGTACTCATATTTGCGATTTAAGAATTAAACTTCTAACTAAGCACGATAGCTGCGAACCCGGCTTCGCTCGGGTAAACTAAACTTGCACTGCAATATTTGATATGTAGTGGATTTTTTGGCTTTTTAGGTTTTTTAAATATAAAATAAACAAAAAATAATAGTCGTTATTTTCTCATATTTTTTGACGTGACGACGAGGTCACGTCTTAGTACCAGGGCGGCAGAGATTGAAAGGAGGTTACGAGAGCGCGTAACAAGGGATAGAGAAGCACAATCGGCCCAAGCGTCGGCTTGAAAGTACCAGGGCGGCAGAGATTGAAAGGAGGTTACTCGTACCATAATATATTAAGCGCATCTGGCCGGTAGGAAGAGCCTGTGTGTGCAAGCTAGAGCGCGTAACAAGCGATAGAGGCACACTCGGCCCAAGCGTCGGCTTGAAAGTACCAGGGCGGCAGAGATTGAAAGGTTACGAGAGAACGTAACAAGCGATAGATAGGCACAATCGGCTCAAGCGTCGGCTTGAAAGTACCAGGGCGGCAGAGATTGAAAGGAGGTTACTCGTACCATAATATATTAAGCGCATCTGGCCGGTCGGAAAAGATTTCAAATTTAGAATATTCATGAAACAAGGGTTGAAAGGAGGTTACTCGTACCATAATATATTAAGCGCACTGGCCGGTCGGAAAAGATTTCAAATTTAGAATATTCATGAAACAAGGGTCCGAATATGTATCACAATATCGATTAATGTATTTTGATTCAATACAACGACAGAGAACCAAATATTAGGTATTTAGCACTTTTTTAGTTCTAGGTTTTTTTTTGTTTGGAGGTCGGTTTCGTATTTTTATTTAAAACTGTTTTTATTTCCTTCTTTTTAGTAATATTACATAAAAAAGAATAATCGAAATCGAATAATCGAATTCGGTACAGAATGATTCGCCATATGCGTCAAACTGCAAATTGCTGAAAAAGTTCACATCACAAAAGTTTTGCTGAAGGTAACCACACACTATAGTAATTAACCTCCTTTCGGTTTCTTCTGCCCTGGTACTTTAGAACCGTTCCCAGTAGTCTTACCACTTTATGACGTCATCACGTAAAGCTATCGTCCGTAAACCGACTTTACAAACAACCATTTTTTTTTCTCCAGCGAATAGGGCTGGAGATTCAAAGGGGCAATGCGGCTAGTGTTTTGGGTACGGTGGGGGAGTCGGCGGGGATGGATGAAATTTTTTTAAATTTAATTGTTGTTAATTTTAGTTTTTTTTCGTTGTTATTGCGATTTAATAAATAAAAATTAAGTGTATTAAATCTTGAAATCGATCAACAAAAAGTGATAGGATATACCTCTAGCCGTTCCTGAAATTCAACGTTATCTCTTATGAGTTATTATGTAGGTAGAATGTGACGTGGTAGCAAGAGGCTAAGTAGGAAATAATTATGTGTGAAGTGCTAGCCAATTAGACTAGCCAAGTTTTATTACCGTTTACTCCGTTTACACAAAGAAGGGAGCGTTCATAAACCATGACGGATTTTCGGCTAATTTTGGACGCCCCCCCCCCCCCCCCCCCCTAGTGACCCGAAGTGACAAAAAGCCAACCCCCCTCCTCCCCAAGTAACGTGACATTTATGAAATTCTAGCTGTTGCAAGCGGTGCACGGGCAAACCAATATTTTACAGGCGGTATCTGACTGGTCACTCGAGTGAGTACTTCATTTTTCTTGCATTCCATGTTCACACGGCTTAGCAGATATGACATGGAAATGAACATTCACCTGCTATTTTGTTTCAATATGTCGTCGAATGAAGTCGTCCGTCTTGGAATTAGTTTGATTTGTGATCATTTAATTGAGCAATTAACAAAAAAGAAGCAAAGAAAACGTCGACGGTGGTGGGTGTGACCATGGATTGCAAGAAGAAATTATTATGGAAGCAAGATACATTGTTGAGGACTGTAATACATAATTGCGAAATTCAAAACATCGGATTTCGTTACTTCGAAAGTGTACAATTGCGATGTTTGTCACTTCTAATGTTCAAGACTTCGATGTACGTTACTTTGAAATTGTACAATCGCGATGTTGGCCACTTCTAATGTTCAAATTATCGATAGGTACCTACCTAGCTTTTGTCCGCGGCTTCGCTCGCGGTAAACTCGGTTAATAACAATCCGATTTAAACGCAAATACGATAAGCGATCGCTTCTCTCTCTTCCCTCTGTCTCTTCCCTCTCTCTCTTTACCATGTATTAACGGTTTTTTACTATGGGACAAATTCTGGCAATATGTCTAATACTAATTATTTTTAATAGGAAGGTAGTTCAAAATATTAGTGACACAATGCTTATGAACGCAATCGTTCAATTCATTCATTCGCAATTTATTGTTTGTAAAATTGGAGGAATCGGTGCCCTGCGTCTTTGTGAAATCTCGATGTAATAAAGATCAGCTACTAGTCGATGGATTTTTGTATTCATTGAATAGAGTCTGTGGAGATTCGTTCTATTGGAGGTGCATTAGAAAATCTTCATCTAATTGTGGTGCAGGTGCTACCACGAGAAAGGTTGGTGATCATCATTATACAGGGTGTTCGGCACATCGACCGACAAATTTTTTGACGTGATGACGTCACGTCTTATAAATTGATGAACACCGGCTGCACCCACGAAAAAGTGTCACGTTCCATCTGAGCCTGTGTGTGCAAGCGAGAGCGCGTAACAAGCGATAGAGAGGCACAATCGGCCCAAGCGTCGGCTTGAAAGTACCAGGGCGCAGAGATTGAAAAGAGGTTACTCGTACCATAATATATTAAGCGCATCTGGCCGGTCGGAAGAGCCTGTGTGTGCAAGCGAGAGCGCGTAACAAGCGATAGAGAGTCACAATCGGCCCAAGCGTCGGCTTGAAAGTACCAGGGCGGCAGAGATTGAAAGGAGGTTACGAGAGCGCGTAACAAGCGATAGAGAGGCACAATCGGCCCAAGCGTCCGCTTGAAAGTACCAGGGCGGCAGAGATTGAAAGGACTCGTACCATAATATATTAAGCACATCTGGCCGGTCGGAAAAGATTTCAAATTTAGAATATTCATGAAACAAGGGTTGAAAGGAGGTTACTCGTACCATAATATATTAAGCGCATCGGTCGGAAAAGATTTCAAATTTTGAATATTCATGAAACAAGGGTCCGAATATGTATCACATTATCGATTCATGTATTTCGATTCAATACAACGACAGAGAACCAAATATTAGGTATTTAGCACTTTTTAGTTCTAGGTTCTTGGGTTTTTTTTTGTTTGGAAGTCGATTTCGTATTTTTTTAAACTGTTTTTATTTCATTCTTTTTAGTAATATTACACAAAAAAGAATAATCGAAATCGAATAATCGAAATCGATTGAAGTGGTACAGAATGATTCGCACTATGTGTCAAACTGCAAATTGCTGAAAAAGTCCACATCACAAAAGTTTTGCTGAAGGTAACCACACACCATAGTAATTATCCTCCTTTCGATTTCTTCTGCCCTGGTACATTAGAAACGTTCCCAGTAGTCTTACCACTTTATGACGTCATCACGTAAAACTATCGTCCGTAAACCGACTTTACAGACAATCAATTTTTTCGTAGCTAAATGGGGTCATTTGCAACGTTTTGACCTATGATACCTTTTGACAGATGTCACGTGGTATCGAGATACGATTTTTTTTGACAGATGTCACGTGGTATCGAGATACGAGGGAGGGGGAAGGGATTGGAACGCAGGGGATGGGGAGAGGGAGGTAAACGCGTTTACCTAAGGGGGTGCGGAGGGAGTGAGGAAGAGGATAGGGTGAGGGAGAGGAGTGGTGAGGGAGAGGAGTGGGTGTGGGAGAGAGGTAACAGAGAGACGGAAGAGACAGAGGGAAGAGAGAGAAGCGATCGCTTATCGTATTTGCGTTTAAATCGGATTGCTATTAACCGAGTTTACCGCGAGCGAAGCCGCGGGCTATCGATAATTTGAACATTAGAAGTTGCAAACATCGCGATTGTACAATTTCGAAGTAACGTACATCGAAGTCTTGAACATTAGAAGTGACAAAAATCGCGATTGTACACTTTCGAAGTAACGAAATCCTATGTTTTGAATTTCGCAATTATGTATTACAGTCGACAAAATGGTGTTTAAGTGGAACGATGAAAATACGTCAATTCGCAAATGATTGCGATATGATTCAGGATCTTCGTCGGCCGGCTAGTTCTCTCGTCGCGACGGTTGTCCTGACTGATGTTCGTCTGCTACAGGACTCGATACAAAATGACCGATTCCGAGTGAACGTTCTGTCTGTGTTCAGACTGTTCATTTTTCATCGGCGTCTTTCATTTCATAGCAGAAATGAAAGATGGGAATGAAAATATCCAACATTGTTGGATCGGTTCACTAATGAATTCATTCGGCACTATACTTTCATTCCGTGTTTAGACGTTTCATTTCGAGTGAAAGATGGCGAATGAATGACGAAAATGAACGAAAAATTAATAGTCTGATATTACCTGCCATGCCTAGCGTCACCTAACCCTAGGTGACGCGAGGTGACAAAAAGCTGGACCCCCCCCCCTAAAACCGTCACGTGGTTTATGAACGCTCCCGAAGCGGTCACGAGTCGGATTAGCGCTTGATTCCTTGAACACTGCGAAATCTCCAATGCATTGTAGTGCATTGTTTAAATTCATTGAAAGTGACATTCTTCGTAGGTACAGTACCCGACAGTAAATAACGAATACTGAGCTTTAGAAAGAGCCAATCCGGTTGTAGAGCGTTGTTCCTGTCGTACAGAGACGTGCGAGTTAGTGCGACGACAGGGGCGACGACGCTGCTCTACAACCGGATTGTCTCTTTGTGAAGCTCGATGTTTGTTATTTACTGACGGTTACTGTACACCTTCCCTCCTAATGATATTCGAATGCTTTCATTGCAGGTTCAAGTTCTTCGTGTACTCAGCTTACGTGGAGCGGCGGACGATACCGGCAGTGCGCATCATCGCCGCCACAAGAACCCGCGGTTCAGGCCAGTTCTGGTGCCAATTGTTTCTCGCGGACAACCGGACGCTCAGTGTACTGGCGCGCGTGAAGCCGATCAGGGAAAACTGGAACCTCAAGTACAGCGCTTGCTTCGTGCTGTGTCCGCTCAAGGATACTGGTGCGACAGTCGAGGACCTCACTGGCGCCAGCGTTTCCGTTGTGGTGCATAGGCTGGAAGAGCCGACCAATATGCTGAAGGTCGTAGAGACTAAACCGGAGAAGGGTGTTGAGGTTAGTATACGTATATCCGCCGTCCTCTTTCCACCTCCGTACCACCCGCATTGGGTTAGTAGGGATCTCGGCGGGGATTGCATAAACGCTGGACTAATCGATTCTGCAGATCTTTACAGCAACGGTAAACTCTGGAACTCTCTCTCAGACTCTCAGCCCATATATTCCCCCCGAGTGGACGGACTGGCCGTATTATGTTATTCTTCACTGCGCCACTGATAACGAACTTATTGCAGAATTTGTTCTAAAACTATGTAGGTAGTATGGTGCATCATATCCTCAGTTTTACAATCGAGCGCTGACTTTTAGAGTTGTACCAATATCCAATATCAAGTAATATCCAATAAAAAAGTACTTTCTTAAATTTTTAAAATAATTCCTGGTTGTTCTAAGAAATCGGGTAGGTAGCCAAATTGTAGCTTACCTACATGAACTATAGATTCTATTAAATCTAGTACTGTTACCTACGACTATGGCGGTGGTAGGCATGTCCGTCCAGTCCAGCCGTGTTGCGTCTCTCGAACGTCCGATCGACCAAAACAGGAAATTTTAATAAAACACATTTTCCTTAAATTACATATTTATTATAAGTAGGTATACTTTATTAATGTGTGCAAACGTTCTAATTAAATTCTACTCGATTTGAGTCACTAACAAACTTTGACAATTTGACATTTGGATACACTTTGTATCATTAGATTTTTTTTATATGACTTATTACATCTCTTTGTAATAAATGTAAACTAATTTTTATTTATTTTTTGACTTGATATAATATGAAGTATCAAAATTGACGATGGCACTATACACCAGATATAGGTAATTTAAATAGGCAGTGTGGTCAGATTCTTCAGTATTCATGTTTATGCTGTAAATATTAATGCTCTTGTGAGCGGTAGTATGGGTTAATTATTATTTGTAAGTTACTATAACATAATACTTATAAGGTACTAACAAAACATTGTGACTTGCGAAGTTTGTTTGTCAGTTCTTCTTCGCATTGAATTTAGAACTGACGGAATTTTCGACATGTCCAAGCGTAGGTTACCTACCTATGGATGAAACTATACAATAAACAATAATAAACAAAAGTCCTTATTTATAATTTTTTTTAATATTTAGGTACTTAGCTTGGAACAGGTTAACCCATGTTATCAGATGTACGCTAGAGTTTTTAAAAGTCTCAAGAAATAAATAGATAAAATATATAGAAAATATAGGCCTTGCCCCTGCCCCCTGGCATGGCACCTAACTGAGCGTGGTTTCGCGAGAAGTGAGTACATAGCCGGCCACCGTGGTACTTTTCCTATATAAAATAAAAAAGTAATGGTGCTAGAACTCCACCCTGAGATACGCCAGCAGACAAGTCATTCAGATAAAAACAATCATGGTCAATTCATTAGATTGCTGACAGCCGTGAAGATGAGATTCGAACAAGTTAATTGCTCCCCCGTTAGCAGGTAAGAGAATGCAAATTAACCAGGAAGTCAAATTTCCCATATTTTAAAATTAGGTGACTTTTTAACCGACTTCCAAAAAAGGAGGAGGTTCTCAATTCGTCTGTATGTTTTTTTTTTTGAGGGCCGATTCAGAAAATTCTTTTTTTGTTAGTTAGGTCATACTTCCGAGGTGGTCCCATTTCAATTTTATCGAAATTGGTTCAGTGGTTTTCGAAAAATCAGCATAATACTATGGTGTGTGGTTACCTTCAGCAAAACTTGTGATGTGGTCGTTTTCGGCAATTTTCAATTTGATAAATTAGTATGGTGTGTGGTTGCCTTCAGCAAAACTTTTGTGATGTGGACTTATTCAGCAATTTGCAGTCTGACACATATGGTGAATAATTCTGTACCACTTCAATCGATTTCGATTATTCGATTTCGATTATTCTTAGTAATATTACTAATATTACTAATAATATTACTAAAAAGAATGAAATAAAAACTGTTTAAAAAAATATTAAACCGATTTCCAAAAAACAAAAAAAAAAGAACTAAAAAGTATGACCTAATATTTTGAAATTTTCTCTGTCCTGTTGAAATACATGAATCGATATACTAGTGATACATATTCGGACCCTTGTTTCATGAATATTCTAAATTTGAAATTTTTTATCTTTTCCGACCGGCCAGGTGCGCTTAATTTATTATGGTACGAGTACCATCGAGCTGGTCTGATGATGGAGACAGAAGGTGGCCATAGGAACTCCTAAACTACACATGATAAACCCATCGTGTTTGGGCTCGTTGCATTTGTCTTCACGAGCAATTTACTTTAGACCTAAGAGATTCTCAATTCGACGGTATGTTTTCTTTTTTTGGATGTTTGTTACGCGATTACTCCGTCAATTGTGGGCCGATTTTGAAAATTCATTTTTTTTTTATTTGAAAGTGGATAACCCTGAGGTTTTTGAAGTGAAAACTTCTTTAGCGGCGCTTGGCACTTTTCTAGGTGGGTAAAAAATGTATAACTCGCGACATCGCGTCAGCGTCATTTTTTTAAAATGAAACCTTTAGTCATTGCATTAAGGGTTAAGTTAGAGTGGCACGGGATCTGCCGGCACTCCCGGAGTTGGGTTCGGTAACACGTTTATGTCTGTCCATTCTACTAGGTTCTGCAAAATGAATGTAGGGTTCCGTAATAAATGCATGTCTGTCTGTTCTACTAAATTTAACATTTATTTTAAAATGAATGTAGGGTTCCGTAACAAATGCATGTCTATCCGTTCTACTAAATTTTACAATTTTCAACCAAGGTCCTCCGACGGTTATTTTATAATAAAAGTAGTGTTCCGTAACACGTTTATGTCTGGCCATTCTACTAAGTTCTGCAAGATGAATGTAGGGTTCCGTAACAAATGCATGTCTGTCCGTTCTACAAAATTTAACATTTATTTCAAAATGAATGTAGGGTTCCGTAACAAATGTATGTATGTCCGTTCTACTAAATTTTACAATTTTCAACCAAGGCCCTCCGACGGTTATTTTATATTAAAAGTAGGGTTCCGTAACAAATGTATGTCTGTCCGTTCTACTAAATTTCACAATTTTCAACCAAGGTCCTCCGACGGTTATTTTATAATAAAAGTAGGGTTTCGTGACACGTTTATGTCTGTCCATTCTACTAAGTTCTGCAACATCACCTACAACGTCCGTGATGTCAGCCCATAACACCGGGTAAACTAAGTGCCATGTCAGTGCTTCCCCCTTTGATCGTGCTGACTACACTGAACTGGTCGGAAAACACAAACTATTTACATAGCCGTTTCGACCGACGTTTAATTCATTGCGGTGGTACCAACCCGGGCAGGTTAAACCCTACCACCAAGTAAGATTAGGAGGGAAGGGACCTACAGTTTTACGAGGAATCCGAACCTCGGTCAGCCTCCAACGGTCAGCGGTCACCCATCCAAGTACTGACCGCACCCAGCGTTGCTTAACATTCAATAGCGACAGTTGACTGTCTGCACCACTGAGCTATCGAAGCTGACGTGGTCCTATTTTAATTGGGTCAAGATCGGATTGGAAAGCGAGGCGGAATCCGCCGAGTACATTAATAGCAAAAAATTACTAAAAAAAAACTGTCAAATAAAAAAAAAGTTTTAAAAAACATAAAACCGACTTCCTAAAAAAAGTAAAACTAAAAAACTATTTAAAATAAAAATATAAAAACCGCCTTCAAAAATATATGAAATAAAAACCTAAAAAAAAAAACCAACCCTAGAGTTGAAGGCGGTGCTAAAACAAGCAAAAATGATGCATGAAAGAAAACATGAGTGGATGATAATATCCTTTGTGATTTGTGTAGCCTTTTTAGCACCGCCGTCAACTCTAGGGTTGGTTTTTTTTTTTTAGGTTTTTCATCTCGGCATATCGGCCGACAAATTTTTTTGTAGGTAAGTGGGGTCATTTGCAACGTTTTGACCTAACATACCTTTTGTCAGGTGTCACGTGGTATCGAGATACGATTTTTTTTTCTTTATTTTTGAAAATTACCAAAATCCCAGCTTTAAACCCTTGTAACTTTTTTGTTCATGTTTGTATCAGCACGAAATAAAATTTATTGAATCTTACGATGTATCCTTGTTTTAGTAAAAAAATTATTTGATGAAGTTAATACCATGAAAAGGACTTATGACCTCCCAAATTTCCGAGAACGAGTAAAAAGATGACAGAATCTTAATTTCTTAATTCATTAAAAAAAAAAAACAACACCAATTGAGAGCGTCGTTTTCTTTAAAAAGTTTGTAGTTTACGCCCTTTCCAAAGGTATACACATTTTATACAAATCATTCACGATGTGATCAAAATTAGAGATAATTTGCAAGAGTCTAAACGTTAATATTGGAGAATTGAACAAAGTGCCCGCGCGACCGGTACATGTTCTAAATTTGAAAATGCTCCGGAAAACGCTCTCAGTACGGGAAGCGACCACCGTTAAGTAAGTGGTCCTGTTACAAAGTGCCTGTGTTGTCGTTCTATTCTGGTCTATGTCCCTAATTTAAAATTATGACATTTGGTATACCGTTGGAAAGGGCGTAAACTAGCGAACTTTTTATTAAAAGAAAATGCTGTCAGTCTTTTTTTAAATGAATTAAGAAACTAAGATTCTGTCATATTTTTACTCGTTCTCGGGACTTTCGGAGGTCATAAGTCCTATTCAGAGCAGAGCAGTGCGGCTTGGGCCTGAACCCGAATAAAACCGTAATAGTTGTGCTGGGGACCAAGCACGCGATCAGTAAAATGATGCAATTCAGTCCATGTTTCAAGTTAAACAACGTTCCCATACCCATCGCGACATCGGCCAGGGATCTCGGCGTGTTGATTGACGGCGGGCTGAAATTTGAAGCCCACGTGGAGCAACTAATTCGCAGGTCATATGGCAAACTTAAAAGTCTGTACAAATTTCGGAACTGTGTCAGTGTGGAGGTTCGGAGACAGTTGGCTGAATCACTCGTTCTGTCCAACTTTAATTACTGCGACGTGGTTTTCGGTCCTTGCATCCTCGAGAGGACAGCCAAGCATATTCAGCGTGTCCAGAACTCGTGTGTGAGGTATTGCGAGCGGCCTAAGAGACGTGCTCGCATTACACCCATTTTAAATAAACTGAGGACGCTGAATATGCGCAACCGCAGGCGCCTACACTTCTCGTGCCTAGTTCAAGCTGTGATTAAAAAAAAACAGCCCAAAACACTGTACGATAAACTCACCTGGTTGGGAGATTCGCACTGCTACGGCACGAGATCTGTGGGTAAACTGCTGGAAGCTCCTAGGCACAGAGGCGCCGCATTTTAAGGTTCCTTCAAATATGCGGCAACTCGGTGTTGGAATCTCCTGAGGCTGAGGCCTCCTCTCAGAGAGATTACTAATTGTAATACATTCAAATGTAAATTGAGGAAATTTATATTTGACCAACAGTTAAAAATGTTATTGCTATAAAATCAAGGCCCTATGCCTCCAAAATGTATTATTATGACGTGCGGACCGACAGACGGACGGATGGATTGTTGTGTTTGTTATTGTGTTTTGTGTACTGTAACTTTAAGGCTTCTTCTTCTCCTTTTTCTCTGGTTGTTATGTATATGTTTGTGTTAGGGTATATTAGAATATTATTTGTGTTGTGTACTTGGGCCTGACTTAAAATCAGCGTCCCTCTCACTGGCCCCTGGACTCGGTGATGTGTCAGGTCCATTTTGTCTTGTCCGTATTGTGTTTTTATTGTATCTACTGTGTGTGTAGGTATTGGATGAGATAAATAAACTCATTTCATTTCATTTCACTTCACTTCATTTCATTTCATTTCTATTCATTGTATTAACTTCATCAAATGATATTTTTTCTAGAATAAGGATACATTATAAAATCCAATAAATTTTATTTCGTGCTGATACAATCATAAACGAAAAAGTTACAAGGGTTTAAGGCTGGGATTTTGGTAATTTTCAAAAATAAAGAAAACAAATCGTATCTCGATACCACGTGACATTCATTAATAATAATCAATAAAATTATCAGTAGTTTAGACCACCGAAAGCTACTTAATAATCACCACGATATTAACTTTCTCAATGAAATGACAAGATTACGAAATTTACGGTCTTATAATCCTAACTAAAAAGTGTAAAATAAAAAAAGTTTATTTAAAAAATAAAAAAACCCGACTGCGTAAAAAATTTACTTTAAATAAAAACTGAAAAGAAAAAAAACAAGTCCAGTAATCTAGAACTCTGTTAAGTAATATTGAATAACTACACCATTGAAATAGTTTCATGATCGATACCACATATAATAAAACAAATAATAAACTCTAATGCGGAACATAGCGACTTTAACAGTCGGGACCCATTAGTGGGAAAATGTCAATGGGTCCCGACTGTTAAAGTCGCTATGTTCCGCATTAGAGTTTATTATTTGTTTTATTATATGTGTGTATCGATCATGAAACTATTTCAATGGTGTAGTTATTCAATATTACTTAACAGAGTTCTAGATTACTGGACTTGTTTTTTTTCTTTTCAGTTTTTATTTAAAGTTAATTTTTTACGCAGTCGGGTTTTTTTATTTTCTAAATAATTTGGATGTTTGTTACGCGATTATTCCGCCGAGTACAGTAATAGCAAAAAAAAAAGTCGGCAAGTGCGAGTTGGACTCGCGCACCGAGGGTTCCGTATCATCAGCATCACTCAATATATTTTTGTAGGTATTATGTATGTACAAAAACAATTGTTTTGGAAAATACCGAACCGCCTAAATAAACACTACAGCAATGGTTTTTGACTGTGCGGCATTCGTGAAGTTGAAATATACAAAAATATATTTCTTATATGACATAACGACATATCCTTTTCGGATTTTATCTTTACTTGTGAGACCTTGCTTCTTGCCAAATTTCATTACTCTAGCTAGGTCAACGGTAAGTACCCTATAGGTTTTGATTTCATTTGAGTGAGTTTGCAATTATTAAAATTTCCCATAAATAGCCGTATCTTTTGATTATATTGATTTAGAAGCTTTCATTTTCTATAGCTCGAAGGGATCGCAGACGTTAGTATTTCATATTAATTTCAATTTGATATCTTGACTCGTTACTGAGAAAAAGGGTCTTGACACACAAAACAAAATTTTTTTTTTATGTCAATAACTACAATTTTACAATTTTCGGATTTTTTCCTTTACTTGTGCTGTAAGACCTTGCTTCTTACCCAATTTTATGATTCTATGTTAACAGGAAATACCCTATAGGTTTTGATTTGTTTTGAGTGAGTTTGCGAGTATGAAATATGACATAGATGGCCGTATCTTTTGATTACGTTGATTTAGATGCTTGAATACACCTTAAAGAGATCGTAGATCTTAGTATTTCATATTAATTTCAATTTGTTATCTTGATCCGTTCCTGAGAAAAAGGGACCTTGACATACAAAACAAACTAATTTTTTTTTGTCACATAACTATTAACTAGGAATTGGACGAAGTTTTTTACTTACAGTAATCTTGAATGTTAGTATTTAGTTTTTCTTTATTTATTTATTAGGTTAATTTTATCAATGTTATACATTTTTTAGTTAGGTGTTAATTATTTAGTTATTAGTATCTATTCTAATTCTATTTTAATACTGTTTTAAATTTAATTTGTATGTTCTCATTCTGTTTAATAAATTTTGCAAACTATAAATTTACAATTTTCGATTTTTTCCTTTACTTGTGCTATGAGACCTTGCTTCTTACCAAATTTCATTATTCTAGCTTAACGGGAAGTACTCTATAGGTTTTGATTTGGTTTGCGCGTAGTAAAATATGTGACTTAAATGGGCGTATCTAGTGATTGCGTGAACCTATAAGCTTAATTTTTTTACACCTCCGAGGAAACGTAGACCTTAGTATTTGATATTAATTTCAACTTTATACCTCTACCCGTTCCTGAGAAAAAAGGTCTTGACAGACAGACAGACACCCAGCCAGCCAGCCAGACGGACAACAAAGTGATCCTATAAGGGTTCCGTTTTTTTCTCTTTTGAGGTACGGAACCCTAAAAATTACTAAAAAAAAGCCTAAGGTTGCACTCCGGGAGTGCCGGCAGAAGTGAAAACTTAAACATCAACGTTGTGCATTTTTGAATATTTTGGAATGGTTAGGGAATAATTTCGCACGAATTGTTTTATTTATAAGTATAAAAGTATTATCATTTATGTGGTAAAATACAATATTCATTTATTGCGCTATCGTAGACAAACATGACAAATAAACTTATATTCCATAAAAAAATTAACACTACAGAACTATTACAATTATTTTAAATCAATCAAAAGTTTATTTCTCAGAAAAATCAACTTTCATCCATAATTTCAACGAATCTTACGCTTTTTCGATCAGGCTACGGATCTGACGCGAGTTTAACATTTTTTACCCATCTAAAAAAAGTGCCAAGCGCCGCTAAAGAAGTTTCGAATCTTACGCTTTTTCGATCAGGCTACGGATCTGACGCGAGATCTGACGCGAGTTTAACATTTTTTACCCGTCTAAAAAAAGTGCCAAGCGCCGCTAAAGAAGTTTTCACTTCAAAAACTGTGAAATAAAAAACTATTTAAAAAAATATAAAAACCGCCTTCAAAAATGTATTAAATAAAAAAAATCTAACCCAAGAGTTGAAGGCGGTGCCAAGCAAAAATGATGCATGAAAGAAAACATGAGTGGTGATATCCTTTGTGATTTGTGTAGCCTTCTTTAGCACCGCCTTCAAGTCTAGGGTTCGATTTTTTTTATTTAATACATTTTTGAAGGCGGTTTTAAATTTTATGTAAGTGGATACATGTCTGTTTGATTTTCCGTAATAAATAAAATAAAATACCAACACAACTAGTATCTGTGAGCACTTAAATTGTTGTCCCGCGTTCCGCCCACTACTCGGCACGCAATGATAAGATATCGCGGAAATTTTGATAACGATATCATTGAAAGCATCTGTGGTGGAACTGGCCACTAATTGTCAAAGTGCTTTGCTTTGTGACAGCGATTTAAAAAATAAACTTCAGTATCAATGGACCCCTCGTTTCTTTTCAACATACATACTGGATACTCACAATAATGCACACCTAATATAGCACATTGGCGACGAGGACTACTACTTCTCCGTGAGACAAGATGCCTTATGGCAAGATAGAAGAATTCGACGGTGGCGAGCACCACTGGGATGGGTATGTTAGGCGATTGAAGCAGTTTATATTACTGAATGAAATAAAGCCGGAGCTGCAGGTTGCCACTCTGGTGACGCACGTCGGAGCCGCCACCTACGACCTCATGTGCGACCTGTGCGCGCCGGGTTTGCCGGAGGAGCACACGTTCGACCAACTGGTCAAACTGGTCGGAGAGCACCTCGAGCCGAGGAGATCAGAGATCGCCGAGAGGCACGTGTTCCGGCAAAGGAAGCAGCTGCCGGGCGAGTCTCTGAATGTTTATTTACAAGTTTTGAAACACCTGGCCAAAACCTGCAAATTCAACGAGGCGTTGGAGGTAAACCTACGCGATCAGTTTGTGTCGGGGTTGCACAGCGAAACGATGCGGTCGAGGTTATTTGCGGAGAAGGAACTCAACTACAAGAAATCGGTGGAGCTGGCGCTGGCGCTGGAGGCGGCGGACAGGCACGCAGAGGTCGCAGGGGGGGCAAACGGCTCACAGGCGACAACAGCGGCGGCGGCGTCAGCGGCGGCGTCTGGGCTGCATCAAATGAGGGGGTCGAACGATGGAGGGCGCGGGGCGCGGGGCGGAGCGCCAGGCGCCGGGCGTCGGCCGTGCGGTCGGTGCGGAAGGAGTACACACGACGGTGAACAATGTCGATTCAAAAATTATTCATGTGATAATTGTGGCGTAAAAGGGCACCTGAAAGCCGTGTGCAAGCAACAAGTGAGGGGCGGCCGTGAAGCAAGTAAGCAAAGAAATCAGCACTTTTTAGAAGATGGTGAAGATTCGGACAGTAACAAAAGTCAGTCAGATTTATTCAATTTAGAAATAGTGAGGGCCGGAGATGGTCCGTATCGTATCAAGTTACAAGTGGAAAATGTAAATTTGAATTTTGAGATCGATACTGGCAGCAAAATATCTGTAATTTCAAAGAAATGCTATGATAGATATTTTTATAAAATTCCGATTGAACACACCAAGTTACGATTGCGATCATATACGGGTGACGTCATCGAGCCAGCCGGCTGCATCTCGGTGACGGGTGATTGCGGTCGTGAAAAACGTCAAAATATAGAACTTTTCGTTGTAAACAACGGGGGACCGCCGTTGCTGGGTCGGGGGTGGATTCGTCAACTGAAATTGAATCTCGCTCATGACTGTTATCAAATGGTGGATATGGCTGACTCGATGTCGTCACTGTTGTCTAAGGAATATCCCGAAGTGTTTTCTGATGGTTTGGGTACGTACACGAGTAAGTTGCATTTGTATTTAATAGACAGTGTACCAGTGTTTTGTAAAGCTCGTGGTCTGCCTCTCGCGCTCCGCGAGCCGGTGCGGTGCGAGCTCGAGAGGTTGGAACGTGAAGGCATCATTTACAAAGTGGAGAGGTCTGATTACGGCACGCCCATAGTACCAATCGTAAAAAAAATGGTGGTATTCGTATTTGTGGTGATTACAAATTTACAATCAATCCTAAATTAAAAGATTATCACTATCCTTTGCCAAGAATTGAAGAGCTCTTCGCCGCGCTTGGCGGAGGACAACAGTTCAGTAAATTAGATTTGTCGAATGCGTATCAGCAGATAATACTAGATGACGAGTCGCAAGCGATGACAGCCATCACCACTCACGTTGGTACATTTGTGTATCGTAGAGTACCATTTGGTTTAAAGTGTATTCCTGAAAATTTTCAGAAAATTATGGAAGAGGTTCTGGACGGGCTAGAATCTGTGGTCGTGTTTCTGGACGACATTTGTGTGACTGGTAAAAGTAGGGCCGAGCACGTAAAAAACTTGCGTGCCGTTTTAGATCGGCTAAGGAAATTTGGACTCAAAATAAATGGGTCGAAGTGTGAATTTTTCAAAGATAGTGTGACTTATGTAGGTTATAAGATTGATAAGTCTGGTTTACACATGGACGAGTCAAAGGTCAAGGCTATTAGGGAGGCACCGCAGCCTTCCAATATCAGCGAGCTGAAAGGTTTTTTGGGCTTAGTAAATTTTTATGCTAAATTCTGTCCAAACATTAATGATATATTGAAACCATTATATTCTTTATTAAAAAAAGAAATTAAGTGGCAGTGGAATAGTCAGTGCGAAAAAGCTTTTAATGAAATAAAAAAGGTGTTGTCGAGCGAGCTCGTACTCGCTCACTATCAAGCTGACCTTCCGGTAATATTAGCTGTGGACAGTAGCGCTTATGGAATCGGTGCAGTTTTGTCGCACAGGTATCCGACGGCGAGGAGCGCCCGATCAGCTGCGCCTCGCGCACGCTGACCGACACCGAGACGCGTTACAGCCAGTTGGACAAGGAGGCGCTCGCTATTGTGTTTGGTGTGAGAAAGCATCATCAATATTTGTACGGTCGAAGATTTTTACTACGTAGTGATCATCGTGCTTTGAGTTATATTTTTGCAGAGAATAAAGGTATCCCGCAGACCGCGGCGAGCAGGCTGCAGCGTTATGCCGTGCAGCTCGCCGCGTATGACTTCAAGATTCAGTACGTGTCGTCGGCACAAAATGGCAATGCAGATGGGTTGTCGCGTCTGCCGTTGCCGCGGTCGCGCACTCATGCCGAGGGCGAGGATGAAGAATTAGCTATATGCATTTTGTGGAAGACAACTTCCCGCTGAGTTATCGCGAGATTAAGAAAGAAACGGCGAAGGATCCGGTGCTAAGCAAAATATATGGTTATGTAATGTTTGGTTGGCCAGAGGGGACTGAAATAGAAGGTGAAAAGCCATTCTTTTACAGAAAAGACAACCTGCACGTGGAACATGGCTGTTTAGTGTGGGGGTATCGCGTAGTGGTGCCCGGCACGTGCAGGGCTGCTGTTTTGCGGGAGATACATACTGGGCATCTGGGCATGGTTAAAATGAAGCAGATCGCACGCAGCTATGTATACTGGCCCAATATCGATGCAGACATTGAGGCGACGGGACGTGCGTGCGAGGCGTGCCGTGCTGAGCGCAATCTTCCTCCACACGCCCCGCTGCAGCCGTGGAGCTGGCCCAACCGTCCGTGGACTCGTATACATGCTGATTTTTTGGGACCATATCGTAACAATTATTATTTAGTAGTGGTGGACGCGCACTCCAAGTGGATGGAGATCGAGAAGGTCACGTCGACATCTGCAGCAGTAACAATTTCATACTTTCATGTTTTGTTTAGCAGGTGGGGCTTACCACAACAGATAGTAACCGACAATGGACCACCATTTTCATCGGTTGAGATCGCTAACTTTATGTCAAGAAATGGTATAAAGCACATCCTTATCACTCCTTATCATCCGTCAAGTAACGGCGCCGGAGAGAATACCGTAAAATCAATGAAGAAAGCATTGAAGAAAGCAACAACTGAAAACGAGAATGTGAATAAGGCTTTGTGTGAGTTTTTGTTCAATTATAGGAACACTGCACACTGCACAACTCAGGTGGAGCCAGCGGTGGCCATGTTGGGGCGCAGGTTGCGGGGGCGACTTGATTTGCTGCGGCCCAGCACAGAAGAGATAGTGCGCTCTGCGCAGCAGGTGCAAGTGGAGCGCCACGGGGGTGTGCCGCGTCAGCACAGTCCTGGAGAATCCGTTTTGGTGCGCGATTATGGGAAGGATAAGGCGCGGTGGAGGGAAGCGGTCGTCGAGCAGAGGACCGGTCCGGTATCGTATCGGGTACGCACCGAGGACACCGGGGTGTGGAAGCGGCACGCTGATCAAATATTACCGTTACGGAAATCTAGACATTCTTTGAGTCAGGTAGATCGAGAGTCATCTTCTTCGTCGTCACCTGTGAATCTGGACAGGAGCATAGGAACAGAGTTGGTTACATCACCTGTAGTTCCCTCGTCGAGTAAGGTAATCGAGTCACCGAAACTGTGCCCTCCTCTGGTGGTGTTATCGGGAGAGGAGGAGGTATGTTCGGATGCGAGTGAGAAGATAGATGTAGTCTCCCCGAGTAACGTCACTCCGGTAGGGACACGACCAAAGAGAATAACCCGTAGGCAGATTAATTATAAGATTTAGATACAGACATCGGTAATCATTGTTGTTAAGCAAGATTAAAATACTTAGGAATTATTTCTGTTTTGTTTCTTAAATAAGAAGGAGGCAATGTGGTGGAACTGGCCACTAATTGTCAAAGTGCTTTGCTTTGTGACAGCGATTTAAAAAATAAACTTCAGTATCAATGGACCCCTCGTTTCTTTTCAACATACATACTGGATACCAATGACGTATCATGTATTCTGGATACTCACAATAATGCACACCTAATATAGCACAGCATCAAACAAATTTAATGCTACAGAGGAAAAGTTCCTTAGGCTTTAGAAAGTCACACTTACTATTAGCACCGCGCCCCCTCATAGGTACCTCCCCACTCCCACACATAACAAAACAGACGGATAGCTGCTCCAATTATGTTGCGTATCACTATTATCTAATTGTATCTACATAGATCGAACCTGCACATTACCGATAATCGGTCACAGCAATATATCGATTCCACCAGCTCAACCAGACCAATTAACATCACCTTAGGACTCATGTATTATGTATGTGTCTACATATGTAATACTTACAAGCTACATATTTATTATTATCAACTCACCCGTCTTTCACGTCCTTCAGGTTGAAAAGCTCTGTAGAAAAACCTAGAATCCAGCGTGAATAACGATCGTATTGTTATATTGAGCCAATAATTTCCTTTCCTTCGAATAAATATTCTGAAAATTTGATTCTTTCTAGATCTTTAACTTTTCATTAAAGCCAATGGAAAATTTGTACTAAGGAAAATATTCAGTAGAAGACTGAATACGTAGGTACCTAGCTACGTATATTCAAAAGTATATTTAAACTTATTATCTGTGAACCTGAACTTTATTCTAATATTTTGTTTTATAGAAAGAGCGAAAGTGGCGACGAGCTACCCATAAGGTGTCTAAAGACGCCCATGGATATTCGGTCTGAATTCTAGGTAGTATGTAGAATATGTTTTCTCCAGGTGAAATATTATATAGATTTATTGCTCCGGGAAATGTACAGCGAAGCGGTGTTCCAGCGGCTGAGGTATGGGGTAAGGTAGCGGGGAGGCGGAGCGCAGAGTCGAGCGGAAGAGGGGAGCGCGCGCGGGGCGGGAAGCGTGTGGGAGACGGTCTGGCGGCCGGTGTGGGGGGCTCGCGCGGGGCGGGAAGCGTGCGGGAGAGAGGCAAGGGGTAGGGAGAACGATCGCACTCGTGCGTCGGTGTGCATATTGTCTTTTCATTCTAACACTTCATCTCCAGATTCGCCATCGCACCTTCGCATCGACAAATGAATTAGTTTAATTAAAGTAGGCGAGGCGCGATCGCAGCAGGCAGGCGACGACTGCGCGCTGCGGCCTCTCGCGCTCGACTAAGAGACTTGAGGATCGTGAACCGCAACTCGGTGGAACATGTTAGTCGGCCGAGTGATTTATCTAGTACGTAAATATCTTTGGTTTTCTCCGAGGTTTTCTCTATCAGTTCGAACGTACACGTCTGAAGACAAATGTCATTTTGGTAAGAAGCAAGGTCTCATAGCACAAGTAAAGTAAAACATCCTAAAATTGTAAACTTGTAGTTATATGATATTAAAAAAAAAATGCTTGTTTTATGTGTCAAGAGTCAATACCTTTTTTCTCAGTAACGGTCAAGATTTCAAATTGAAATTAATATGAAATACTAACGTCTGCGATCCCTTCGAGTTATAGATAATGCAAGCTTCTAAATCAACATAATCAAAAGATACGGCTACGAGTATTTATGGGAATTTTAATACTTGCAACTACTACTCTACTTACTCAAATGAAATCAAAACCTATATGGTACTTACCGTTGACCTAGAGTAATGAAATTTGGCAAGAAGCAAGGTCTCACATCACAAGTAAAGGAAAAATCCGAAAATTGTAAATATGTCGTTATGTCATATAAGAAATATATTTTTGTATATATCAACAACACGAATGCCTCACCGCCGATGACATTGTCATACATAGCGTCACGCCTGTTTCCCGGTGGGGTAGGCAGAGACAACGGATCTCCACGTGCCACGATCCTGACACACCTCTGCCGCCCCTTCCACTCCCATAATGTTCTTCATGCATGCTCGTCGGTTACGGGTACTACGCACGTTCCCAATCCTTGTCACTATATCCTCTTTCAGCCCACAGCGCTCTCGCACTACACTATTTCTCAATCTATCTTTCATTGTAACTCCACATATACTCCTCAACGCGCGCATTTCCACAGCATTAATCCTGCTTTCATGCTTCGTCTGCCATGCCCAACTTTCACTCCCGTACATAAGCGTAGGTGCCAGCACTCCACTATGGACAGCCAAACGTGCCCTCGTTGACATGCTTTGGCTGCTCATAATAGCGTGCAACGCCCCATTCACTTGGTTACCGGCTTTCACTCTCTTTTCTACATCTCCTTCACATTTTCCATCCCGCGTAAACATATTCCCCAGATATACGAATTCGTTCACTTGCTCCAGTCTCTCATTCCCAATCCTTACATCGCATTCGGACACTATTTCATTCCTCTCCAGTACCATTACTTTCGTCTTGTTTACATTCACTTTCATTCCCTTCCTTTTAAATGCTTCAACCATAACAGTTACCATGTCCTGCTGCAACTCGCCCACCGACAACGCAAGTATCACTTGATCGTCGGCGTACAAGAGGCATTTCACAACTAACTCATCCATTCTTAATCCACAATCATATTCTTTCAGATCAGCCAAGCAGCTGTCCATGAATATATTGAACAGCCAAGGTGACGCCACACAACCCTGTCTGACCCCTCTAGAGATGTCATGTGTATGCCCCGTTTATCCTGACGCAAGCCCTAGAACCCTCATAGAGAGATTTCAGTGCTCGCACCAAGTGACTGTCCACTCCATACTCGGACAACACTGCCCACAACTCATTCCTCATCACTTTGACATAGGCCTTCTCCAGATCTACGAACGCGCAAAAGACCTCTGGTTTTTCGCCAGATATTTTTCGGCTATGCACCGTAGGGAAAAGACCTGATCCGTGCATCCCATACCTTTCCTAAATCCCGCTTGTACATCCCAGATCCTTTTTTCCGTAATTTTCAACACCCTTTCAATCAGTACTTTTGCGTACAGTTTGCCGACAATACTGAGAAGGCTTATGTCCCGGTAGTTTTTGCATTCCTGCTGCGAACCTTTTCCTTTATACAGCGGGACGATCACAGCTTTGCACCAATCATCTGGTACTCGGCCGTGTCGCCAGCACATATTAAAGAGCCGGTGCAACAGGTCTGCAACCACCCAACCACCGCCCCTCAGCATTTCGACCGATACTCTATCATATCCCGTTGCTTTACCTAATTTCATGCCTTTCAATGCTTTCTGAATCTCATCCACACTAATCTCGCTATCATCATCCATACTAGGCGTGTCGCTCACAGCTCCAGCTTCAGGCTGTGTCTCCACACCTTCAAGTTCAAAAAGTCTTTCAAAATAATCCTTCCATCTTTCTAAAATTGTCTTTTCATCCTTTAATACATCCCTCATTGTCCCTGATATCCGTCATTTTACATGTCTCTGATTTCTTCCGGACTGTTTTTACCATTTTCCAAAACAGTTTTATGTTAGTCCGGAAGTTGTCAGAGAATCTCCTGTCATTTTTTTCTTTCTCTTTGCTTTTATTTCTTTCAACACATTCTTTCACTTTCATTTTAGCCTCAACATACCTTTGTTTTCGTATCTCTACTACATTATTTCCTGCGTTCACTCAGCCTTACTCGCTAACAGATCAAGCCATGCTTTCTTCTTCTCATCCACTACACGTTTTACATCATCATTCCACCAAGACTTATTGGATTTCCTTCCATTCTTTCTCTTTGCGACGCCACATACCTCAGTAGCTGTCTCGATTATTCCACTTTTCATTTTCTCCCATACATATTCCATTTCATATTCAACGTTTTTACACAAATCTTCACTCAACCTTTCGCAAATTTTTTTGTGATATTCACCTTCAACATCCGTATCCTGTAACCTTTCTACTTTTATTCTTTCTAGCGCCGTTGTTTCCACATGATTTCGGTGTCGCCAACGCTTAAACAGACCCCTGATTCGGCATACCACCAGGAAGTGCTCTGTTCCAACATTGGCTCCACGACGAACCCTTGTGTCTACAACATTGCCTCTTAATCTTTCGTCAAATATCACAAAATCTATCATACTTCTTTCTTCCTGTCTCTGCCAAGTATACATATGAATCTTTTTGTGGTCAAACATAGTGTTTGTCACAAAAAGATACTTTTCCAGGCACACCTCGAGCAAACCAACACCATTCTCGTTTTTTCTTTCGTCACCAAACTTTCCAAGTACAGACTCATAGCCATCCCTTTTCACGCCAACCAATCCATTAAAGTCTCCCATTATTAACACTCTCTCATTCCCCTCACATGCATTAAGTATTTCTCTCACACTCTCCCAGAACTCCTCGCGGTCCTTGATGGGCTTGGACATGTCCGGGGCATACACCATCAAGACGTACACGCGGACCAAACACACCATCAGTCGGACCCATAGGAGTCTTGGGCTCACACACTCGTAATCTATCATGCATTGAGCCATTCGGTCAGAGAGGACAACTCCTATACCTTGGCAAGCCCTATCATTCTGTGGTACACCAGACCACAGGGCTGTGAAAGTACCGTGCGTGGACCTGTCCATCCCCTTCTTCTTGGTCTCGCTCACAGCCAGCACATCAATCTGCCTCGCATTCATCATTTCATACACTTCATCCTCCTTATCTTTCATTCCTCCACAAACATTCAATGTGGTAAAGCGGCTTTCCGTTGCCCACTTTTCGCCCCCTCGTGAAACGCGACGTGACGAGTGGCGAGCTGCATCGCCGCCATTTGTTCGATTTAAGATGTTCAATTCCATTTTTCGTCCCACGAGTAGCTAGGGAAGTAAACTGTCAACCCTGGCAGAGCCCCGCTTGCCAGGGTAAGGCTATATTAGAGCCTGGGGGCGCCAATCCCCAGGATTTCATTTGGCACGCTTGAAACTAGACTCGCCTCTAGCCACGCATCCTTCGGCACGGCAACCTTGGATTGGCGTAAAAGGGGCAGGTAAGGGAGTTAGAAATGAGACGGGATAGTAGCGGATTAGGTGTGGATAAAAGGAAGAAAGGATGCTATTGTCACGGAGAGGTAATGGGAGTGTGACAATAGTAGCTGGAGGTGTCCACCCACTCGGTTACTGGACAAGCAACCGGCGGAATGAACCCTCTGAACATGAATGAACCCTCTGAACATTGTCCTTCTGTCAAATTCCCGAGATCAGCTTCAGATCATGCTGGAAGACCTTTATACAGCGTCGATGAAGATGGGTCTGAAGATGAACTGGGACAAAACCAAGGTCATGGCGACCGAGGTTATGACGGGAGGGCAAATCGTTATTGACGGAGAAGTGATCGAGCAGGTTGAAGAAAACGTATATCTCGGTCAAATTCTGCGGCTTGGTAGACAAGGTCTGCTAAAGGAGGTCGAGAGACGAATTCAACTGGGTTGGGCTGCCTTCGGAAAGTTAAAATTCGCCCTAAGGTCTGATCTTCCGCAAAATTTAAAAACCCGTATATATGACCAGTGTGTTCTCCCATGACGTACGGGCGTGAAACGTGGACGCTGACGGTCGGTATTGTCCAAAGGTTGAAAGTTGCCCAGCGAGCAAAGGAGCGAGCCATGCTGGGAATAACGCTACGGGATATAGTGCGTAACGAGGCAATCCGCCGACGCACTAAAGTAGTCGATATTGGATACCGGGTGGCTAAGCTCAAGTGGCAATGGGCTGGGCACGTCAGCCGAAGAGACGACGACCGTTGGAGTAACCGTGTTCAACACTGGCGGCCGTGGACAGGAAAACGGAGTGTGGGAAGATCACCCGCCAGGTGGGACGACGACATCAAGTACGTCGGCGGAAAGCAGTGGTTCCGTACCGCTGAAGGCCGGGAGGACTGGAGGAAAATTGGAGAGACGTATGTCCAGCAGTGGACGCTTACACGCTGATTGACTGACTGACTGAATGCCTCACAGTCAAACCATTGCTGTAGTGTTTATTTAGGCGGTTTGTGATTTTCCAAAACAATTGTTGTTGTATATACATAATACAAATATAATAAGTGATGATACGGTAAGGAGTAAAGGAGTTATATCTATGTATGTATCTATAACCTTTCAGGACACTCTGTACGTGTGCGTGAAGCCTTTCCACTTCTCGTACTCGCGTGCGATATGGCTGCTGGAGTGGATGGAACTGCACCTGCTGCTCGGCGTGAGCCGCTTCATCATGTACGACGAGTCGCTGAGCTCGTCCGTCCGCTGCCTGCTCGAGCACTACCGGCAGCGAGGGCTGGTCACGCTGCTGCCGTGGAAGCTGGACCTCATATCCAAGATAGAGATCAGGTCAGTAGCTACCGCCACAAAGCTCAACTCGAGCTCGACGATGTCCTGTCTGGTCTGCCGGATTATCACAGCAAGAGATCTAAGCCAACTTAAATGCCCATGCATGAAAGAGAACTTTCTTCTTCAGAAAATGGTTTTCTTCATCTTCTTCTTCTTCGTGTGGAACTACTAGGTACCTACTTACATGCATGTATGTAACTCGAGTGAATCTGTTAGTTATGATTATGAATATGATATACCATTTGGAGTTTTCCAGTTTTAAAAATGGCCGCGTCACGTTTCAGGAATCAAGGTCAATTCGCGGCATTCAACGACTGCCTTTACCGGTCGATGTCGTCAGCCGGCTGGCTCATGGTTCTGGACGTGGATGAAGTGATCCTGCCGCGTCGGGAACGGACACTGCCCACCATGCTGTCCATGTTGCGCAGTACACATCCCACGCGACCACCAGCGGCATTGCTGTTCAGGTACAATACAGCTTAGCATTCATATTCAACTTATAATTGCTGAATATAAATTCGATCTATGGACCGTCCGTTCGTAATAGGCACGCCTTTTTACACGACCAAAAAATTCCGCCTTGCAATACCTAAGCCAGAAGTGGAAATATATATTTTATTAACCCACCTAGCATAAAAGTAGTAACAGGAATACGATGATAGTTATGACCACCCGCCAGGTGGGACGACGACATCAAATATGTCGGCGGAAAACAGTGGTTCAGTACCGCTGAAGGCCGGGAGGACTGGACGAAAATTGGAGATGCGTATGTCCAGCAGTGGACATATACACGCTGAGCGACTGACTGACTGTGGAACTTAGAGATATGTGGAATATCTACTGGTAAGTTGGGTGTAGCTCATCCATCAGGCAAACATGCAAAAGATGTGATACTGTTTTCATGATTCCATTGACTGTGTGTTCTAGAGTTGTATGAGTTCGAATCCGAATCAATTTGATTCAAATGTGTGTGTGTGTGTATGTCGACAGGAATGCCTTCTTCTACACTCGCTGGGATGACGATGCAACGGCCCTGGATAGTCCACTACTCACGTTGCGAAAGACACGTCGCTGGGCCGTGCCGCATGCAGTGAAGAACCGCAGCAAGTACGCCGTACGACCAGCGGAGATAGTGGAGCTGGGCAACCACTTTGTATGGGAATTCGCACCGGGCGGAACAGCGTACGGCGTGCCTCCGGAGCGAGCCATACTGCATCATTATAGGGTTAATTTTATTTTAGTTTTATTCGAATCTGAACTACCTATGTACTTACTCAATCACATACGGAACAGCATGCATCTCAGTTCCGGGAATCCTAAGGTCCTTAACTCCTTACCTGCACTTCTCGTATCTGCAGTTATGTATGATGAGATCTTGCTTGGTGGTTGGGTCTTCTCGATTTACAGTTGACAGAGAATGTCAGCAAGAAGATTTTTAGTTAATTCATGTAATGCTACCTATTTTAAGTTTATTTGAGAAAATACCTGTTAAAGTGTGCGGCAAGAACTTTGAATAGGTAAGGACGTCGGACCTTCCCCGCGCCAGCGTAACACGATCTTTGTATAAACGTACAAATTCCATTCGTTACCAACCAATCAAAGCGCCATACCGCCCGATATCACCCAATCAGAGCGCGCGCCGTCCCCTACGATACGCACGGAGCTCGGCGACGCTGTTTCTCATATAAGCATTGGACAGTCTGACGTCCAAACTCTCTAAATGTTCTTGGTGTGCGGATATGGTGCCTCCCACTTCCGATGTCTAATAAAAAAATCACGTGCAGATGCAGTGTGAGTTCGGCGGCAACGAGTGCCTGACAGTGGCGTGGGTGACAGATCGCACTGCACACCGCTGGGCTGACGATCTTGAGCAGCGAGTCAACCGCACGCATCGAACTCTGCAGAATGACTGCGCGTTGCAGCCGCTCTACAGGCCCGCGCCTCCTCCACAAACTAAGATGCCGCCTTGACAGCTTCCCATTTCGACCGAGAATACACACTCCCGTCATAGCGAGACTACAGCTGCATTCTAGAAACGTAGCGCTCGGAGCAATCTCTAGTGAAGAACTATCTTTGTCTACCTATATTCAAAGGCAGAGACGGATCCGCACCGGCGTATTTGTAAAGTTTAGGGAGTGCGCGACTAGGGCTGCCATATCTAAAATCATTCAACAAGGATAAAAAGAAGTAAGAGCCCGGATTTTCAAATAAAAATCGGAACATTTCTTTTAAATTTTTAGTCCTCCAACACGGAGGGCGTGTCTTACGTCTCGCTCAAAATTTCGAAATGTATTGCTCAAAATTGCAATTCTAACAAAGAGTTGAGATAGGTAGGTTTTCTTAAACTTGTGCCATGCGTTGCGCGAGCGACCGTTGAGTTGATGGCGACGACGGTTGAGATTTTTCTATTTTTCAGGGTTCCGTACCTCAAAGGAGGTAAAAACGGAACCCTTATAGGATCACTTTGTTGTCCGTCTGTCTGTCTGTCTGTCTTTCTGTTTTTCGCCCGGATGCCTCCCCGGACGCATTCAAAACTAGGACAAAACTGGGGAAACCCGGATGGATGGCAGCCCTATGCGCGATGAATACGTTAAAATGTCTTGCGTGGAGTGTACCTACTTATACAGATGAGACTAGAAATATACTGGTCTTACCTGTAATCGAACCCAACGGAACTGTATCTTCCTACATAACACACACGCTTTATCCCGACAATTAGGGTAAGCAGAGTAATCGGTGTTGTACTGCAAGACCTCAGATAAATTACAGCACAACACCGGCCACCACGTTTAGCAAATTATTAGGACAAGATACCCTAACAAACAGCAAGTCCATACTTATGGCACAAAAACTTACCTGCTGCATGACTCGGTGGCAGGACCGTGACAAGGTGAGAAGTGGCTGGCCGATCGCCCTTTAGCACGGCATCTTGTTTTTATCCTTTAGTCGCCTTTTACGGCGTGCATTGAGAGAGATGTAGTGGGGTCATTCTTTTAATGTGCCGGACCCACACGGTACTAATTCTTTTCCAATTGACCATATATATGCTAAAAGGAACCAACCCACAAATCGGTCAAAAATGAGTTAAATATACCAATCGAGTGCTAAACACCCACTCTACATATTTTTTGCAGTAAAGACCCAGGCTACTTGGTACTAGCTAACTGGTCAGATTTTTTTTGCGTAAAAGATCCAAGCAACATGGACTTTTTTTTTTAATGAAGTATGCTAAAAGTAGTTAGCAAAACAGAGCCAAGATATCTCGTTCTTTTTGGCATTATATAATAAAAACAAACTGTATAATGCAAAATGGAACCAATTTATGTGATTCTTTTTGGCATTTATAATAATAACAAACTGTATATTGCAATTGGAACCAATTTCTCCAAAATTCTCCAGATCAAAAATTGTAGTGGTGTTACCGTTGTAACATATTCAAAATTAACATCATTTGAACAAATTCACTACAATAAAAAGTGAGGTTTACCTTAATTTTAAAAATTTTTTTTTTTTTTTATTACTAAACAGTTTTTTATGTGTAGATTAGCGCTGTTAGAGACAGCTTTGTGAATAATGTGAAATTGTACTTGAACTAACGTTGTGAAAAAAAATAAGATTTTAAATATTAAGGTAATCGTCACTTTTTTATTGAAGTGACTTTGTACAAATGATGTTAATTTGTAATATGTTACAATTGTAACACCACTACAATTTTTGGTCTGGAGAATTATGATATGTATAGGTAGTTTTTAAGGGCATAGGCAAATCTCCGGTAATACTTTTTTTTCAGTGATTTTTAAAAAATTGATCAATTTCAATGTAAACTGAACAAAAATTCACTGAAAGGGCTATGGCAACAGTACAGTCTAGGAGTAAACCTAAAAACTATTCATTACGTACTAGCTACATGTCTCCTCTACTTCCATACCAAATTTTATTCGATTTTGTGGAATAGATATCCAACTAGAGCGGTTTATGTGACTAAAATAGAGAAAGTTCAAAAAAAGTTAAAAAAAATCATAACTTCTAAACTATAGATTTTCGCGGAACTAATGTTTTTTTAAATGAGTCAACATGATGTCCTCCATCTAAAAAAAAATTTTGGACTACTATAACTGGGCCACCCTGTATAATGCAAAAAAAAAACCTTATATTGCAAAATGAAACCAATTTATGTGGTTCCCAATGAAACCTGTGGGCTCCCAACGGGACGGTCAACGGGACGGTACCGTCCCGGACATTCTCGTCAAAGTATGTTCGCACAAAATGGGCTATTGCTCGTCCAGGCAACGTTTCCCTTTATAGAAGTCAAAGACACGATGACACGATACGACTCTACGAAATTCTCTTTCTCTGGACACCAAATACGTTTCTGTATCGGAACGCACCCGATCGCTAAAAATACTTCTGGCTGCGTGCCTCTTTGACCTGTTTTTTTGTGCGCTGGGGCAGTTGTTTATTTTATTTTGTCTTATCTACTTTGCCTTTGGTTGGGGACCTATAGTGAGTCTTATTTCATTGGAAATATAAGTTCTTTTTCTAAAAATAAAATCAAACATGTCTGTCTACGTTCTATGAAACATAACGCCTAATAATAAATATCGGGCGAGTGACGGCGTACAAGTCGGTTAACCAAAGCTGGCACGTGCACAGTACTCACACCAATGCATTTGTGCAAGTGCGAGTGAGACAGATCGGGGCATACGCATCACGAAAACCCGATCTGTTCCACTCGCACTTGCACAATTGCATTGGTGTGAGTACTGTGTACGCGCCAGCTTTGGTTAACCGACCTGTATTTGCCGGGGTGACTATGTGGACTTATTTTTCATGGAAATATAACTTTTCTTTCTAATTTTCTTCGCATTATTATAAAAACATGTTATGTAAAGAAAACAAAAGTTAAAGCTAGGAGAACACCGTCAAAGGACAAAATGTTCTTTACGAAATTATCCACAAAACTCTGGATATCTATTGGTGTCAGTAAAGCTTCAAGTAATATCGCTATCCATCAACACACAGTAACATTCTGTTTTCCATGCATTTACAGGCTGTGATACTGCATCGGGATTCAGTGGAAAGGGAAAGAAGTCATTTTGGAAAGCATGGAAGTCTTTCCCTGAAGTCACCAAAATATTCAAAGAATTATCACAGCCTGTAAATGCGATTGAAAACCATCATTTGGATCTTTTGGCAAGATATGTTATCTTAACGTATGATAAAACAAGTGACGTAGAAGACGTCAACCAAGCGAGAAAGGCATTATTTATTAAGGGACGGGCCATGGATAGGCTGCCACTAACATTTGGTGCTCTTTTAGAGCATACAAAACGGGCATGTTTGCAAGCGGGATTCATCTGGGGTCGGAGCTTGATTGCAAACCCTGAATACCCTCATTTCGAGAATTGGGGATGGAGGAAAGAAGATGGTGTTTGGACTCCATTATGGAGTAAAAAAAGGAAATCTCGGCATCCGTAAAGGAGTTAACAAAGTGTTCATGTCGCAGCAGCAGTAAAGGTCGATGTCAATGTACGAAGTCAGGGGTTCCCTGTACTGGCCTTTGTAAGTGCGGGGGAGATTCCTGTGACTTTTTTTTTTTACACATTTTATGGGGACATTTTATGTCCCCTTTTCGCGAAGTTGTCCCAGAAGCGACATGGAAGCCCGAAGTTTTGTCATGTGCGTTGTTAAGAGAAAATGTGGATATTGTATCACCTTTTCGCGAGATGTTGTTTCGCGACACTTCAGAATCGCATCAAGCGATGCGATTCTGCAGTTTTATGTTCACCCCTCACTGAGCATGCATAGTATTCTTACACAATGGATCTAATCCCCATGCGTTCTAATCGATTCTTAAGGTTATTTTTTTTAATTTTTTTTATGGAAACTGACACGGTTGGCTACATCACCTACAACGTCCGTGATGTCAGCCCATGACACCGGGTGAACTAGGTGCCATGTCAGTGCTTCCCCCTTTGATCGTGCCGGCTACACTGAACTGGTCGGAAAACACAAAATATTTGAATGAAAACTATAGGTCCTATCAACACACATCCAAAGACAATTTTGTGGATAATTTCGTAGAGAACATTTTATCCTTTGACGGTGTTCTCCTAGCTTTAACTTTTGCTTTCTGGCAGATGGGGCCGTATTTCAGGTTAACAAGCCGTACTATATTCTTTACTATTTCTAAAAGTATGTTTATTTACGAGTATACTGATATAAATATTGTAAAGGTATGTTTTTTAGTCCTCCAACACGGAGGGCGTGTCTTACGTCTCGCTCAAAATTTCGAAATGTATTGCTCAAAATTGCAATTCTAACAAAGAGTTGAGATAGGTAGGTTTTCTTAAACTTGTGCCATGCGTTGCGCGAGCGACCGTTGAGTTGATGGCGACGACGGTTGAGATTTTTCTATTTTTCAGGGTTCCGTACCTCAAAGGAGGTAAAAACGGAACCCTTATAGGATCACTTTGTTGTCCGTCTGTCTGTCTGTCTGTCTTTCTGTTTTTCGCCCGGATGCCTCCCCGGACGCATTCAAAACTAGGACAAAACTGGGGAAACCCGGATGGATGGCAGCCCTATGCGCGATGAATACGTTAAAATGTCTTGCGTGGAGTGTACCTACTTATACAGATGAGACTAGAAATATACTGGTCTTACCTGTAATCGAACCCAACGGAACTGTATCTTCCTACATAACACACACGCTTTATCCCGACAATTAGGGTAAGCAGAGTAATCGGTGTTGTACTGCAAGACCTCAGATAAATTACAGCACAACACCGGCCACCACGTTTAGCAAATTATTAGGACAAGATACCCTAACAAACAGCAAGTCCATACTTATGGCACAAAAACTTACCTGCTGCATGACTCGGTGGCAGGACCGTGACAAGGTGAGAAGTGGCTGGCCGATCGCCCTTTAGCACGGCATCTTGTTTTTATCCTTTAGTCGCCTTTTACGGCGTGCATTGAGAGAGATGTAGTGGGGTCATTCTTTTAATGTGCCGGACCCACACGGTACTAATTCTTTTCCAATTGACCATATATATGCTAAAAGGAACCAACCCACAAATCGGTCAAAAATGAGTTAAATATACCAATCGAGTGCTAAACACCCACTCTACATATTTTTTGCAGTAAAGACCCAGGCTACTTGGTACTAGCTAACTGGTCAGATTTTTTTTGCGTAAAAGATCCAAGCAACATGGACTTTTTTTTTTAATGAAGTATGCTAAAAGTAGTTAGCAAAACAGAGCCAAGATATCTCGTTCTTTTTGGCATTATATAATAAAAACAAACTGTATAATGCAAAATGGAACCAATTTATGTGATTCTTTTTGGCATTTATAATAATAACAAACTGTATATTGCAATTGGAACCAATTTCTCCAAAATTCTCCAGATCAAAAATTGTAGTGGTGTTACCGTTGTAACATATTCAAAATTAACATCATTTGAACAAATTCACTACAATAAAAAGTGAGGTTTACCTTAATTTTAAAAATTTTTTTTTTTTTTTATTACTAAACAGTTTTTTATGTGTAGATTAGCGCTGTTAGAGACAGCTTTGTGAATAATGTGAAATTGTACTTGAACTAACGTTGTGAAAAAAAATAAGATTTTAAATATTAAGGTAATCGTCACTTTTTTATTGAAGTGACTTTGTACAAATGATGTTAATTTGTAATATGTTACAATTGTAACACCACTACAATTTTTGGTCTGGAGAATTATGATATGTATAGGTAGTTTTTAAGGGCATAGGCAAATCTCCGGTAATACTTTTTTTTCAGTGATTTTTAAAAAATTGATCAATTTCAATGTAAACTGAACAAAAATTCACTGAAAGGGCTATGGCAACAGTACAGTCTAGGAGTAAACCTAAAAACTATTCATTACGTACTAGCTACATGTCTCCTCTACTTCCATACCAAATTTTATTCGATTTTGTGGAATAGATATCCAACTAGAGCGGTTTATGTGACTAAAATAGAGAAAGTTCAAAAAAAGTTAAAAAAAATCATAACTTCTAAACTATAGATTTTCGCGGAACTAATGTTTTTTTAAATGAGTCAACATGATGTCCTCCATCTAAAAAAAAATTTTGGACTACTATAACTGGGCCACCCTGTATAATGCAAAAAAAAAACCTTATATTGCAAAATGAAACCAATTTATGTGGTTCCCAATGAAACCTGTGGGCTCCCAACGGGACGGTCAACGGGACGGTACCGTCCCGGACATTCTCGTCAAAGTATGTTCGCACAAAATGGGCTATTGCTCGTCCAGGCAACGTTTCCCTTTATAGAAGTCAAAGACACGATGACACGATACGACTCTACGAAATTCTCTTTCTCTGGACACCAAATACGTTTCTGTATCGGAACGCACCCGATCGCTAAAAATACTTCTGGCTGCGTGCCTCTTTGACCTGTTTTTTTGTGCGCTGGGGCAGTTGTTTATTTTATTTTGTCTTATCTACTTTGCCTTTGGTTGGGGACCTATAGTGAGTCTTATTTCATTGGAAATATAAGTTCTTTTTCTAAAAATAAAATCAAACATGTCTGTCTACGTTCTATGAAACATAACGCCTAATAATAAATATCGGGCGAGTGACGGCGTACAAGTCGGTTAACCAAAGCTGGCACGTGCACAGTACTCACACCAATGCATTTGTGCAAGTGCGAGTGAGACAGATCGGGGCATACGCATCACGAAAACCCGATCTGTTCCACTCGCACTTGCACAATTGCATTGGTGTGAGTACTGTGTACGCGCCAGCTTTGGTTAACCGACCTGTATTTGCCGGGGTGACTATGTGGACTTATTTTTCATGGAAATATAACTTTTCTTTCTAATTTTCTTCGCATTATTATAAAAACATGTTATGTAAAGAAAACAAAAGTTAAAGCTAGGAGAACACCGTCAAAGGACAAAATGTTCTTTACGAAATTATCCACAAAACTCTGGATATCTATTGGTGTCAGTAAAGCTTCAAGTAATATCGCTATCCATCAACACACAGTAACATTCTGTTTTCCATGCATTTACAGGCTGTGATACTGCATCGGGATTCAGTGGAAAGGGAAAGAAGTCATTTTGGAAAGCATGGAAGTCTTTCCCTGAAGTCACCAAAATATTCAAAGAATTATCACAGCCTGTAAATGCGATTGAAAACCATCATTTGGATCTTTTGGCAAGATATGTTATCTTAACGTATGATAAAACAAGTGACGTAGAAGACGTCAACCAAGCGAGAAAGGCATTATTTATTAAGGGACGGGCCATGGATAGGCTGCCACTAACATTTGGTGCTCTTTTAGAGCATACAAAACGGGCATGTTTGCAAGCGGGATTCATCTGGGGTCGGAGCTTGATTGCAAACCCTGAATACCCTCATTTCGAGAATTGGGGATGGAGGAAAGAAGATGGTGTTTGGACTCCATTATGGAGTAAAAAAAGGAAATCTCGGCATCCGTAAAGGAGTTAACAAAGTGTTCATGTCGCAGCAGCAGTAAAGGTCGATGTCAATGTACGAAGTCAGGGGTTCCCTGTACTGGCCTTTGTAAGTGCGGGGGAGATTCCTGTGACTTTTTTTTTTTACACATTTTATGGGGACATTTTATGTCCCCTTTTCGCGAAGTTGTCCCAGAAGCGACATGGAAGCCCGAAGTTTTGTCATGTGCGTTGTTAAGAGAAAATGTGGATATTGTATCACCTTTTCGCGAGATGTTGTTTCGCGACACTTCAGAATCGCATCAAGCGATGCGATTCTGCAGTTTTATGTTCACCCCTCACTGAGCATGCATAGTATTCTTACACAATGGATCTAATCCCCATGCGTTCTAATCGATTCTTAAGGTTATTTTTTTTAATTTTTTTTATGGAAACTGACACGGTTGGCTACATCACCTACAACGTCCGTGATGTCAGCCCATGACACCGGGTGAACTAGGTGCCATGTCAGTGCTTCCCCCTTTGATCGTGCCGGCTACACTGAACTGGTCGGAAAACACAAAATATTTGAATGAAAACTATAGGTCCTATCAACACACATCCAAAGACAATTTTGTGGATAATTTCGTAGAGAACATTTTATCCTTTGACGGTGTTCTCCTAGCTTTAACTTTTGCTTTCTGGCAGATGGGGCCGTATTTCAGGTTAACAAGCCGTACTATATTCTTTACTATTTCTAAAAGTATGTTTATTTACGAGTATACTGATATAAATATTGTAAAGGTATGTCTGAATTTATATGAAAAAGTTACTAAAATTGTTTCAAAAACATTTTAGTCATTTTTTTTTTCTTACTGAAATATCTGGTACTTCTAAACAAGGTAAGCCTCATTTGGTTCACATGGTTTTTGTCGAGGTCGGCGCTCAAGGTCTCGGCGCGCCGAAAACTCGCCGAAAACTTTGTCAGCCTCGATAGCTCAGTGGTGCAGACAGTCGACTGTCGCACTGATTGTTAAGCAACGCTGGGCCGGCCAGAAATTGAATGGGTGACCGCTCGACCGTTGGAGGCTGACCGTGGTTCGGATTCCACGTAATACTGTAGGTCCCTTCCCTTCTTACCTGACTAGTTGTAGGGTTCAACCCGCCCGGGTTGGTACCACCGCACTGAATGGAAGGTCGGTAGAAACGGCTATGTAAATAGTTTGTGTTTCCCGTCCAGTTCAGTGCAGCCGGGACGACCGAAGGGAAGCACCTAGTTCACCCGGTATTATGGGCTGACACCACGAATATTGTAGGTGATGTAGCCAACCGTGTTAGTTTCTATATAAAAAAACGCAGGTGACATTTAGGTGACCTTGGGGGAGGCAAAGTGGGTAAAATTATTTATAAATGTGGGAGTCCACAGGTTTAATCCGTTTCTAAGATACCCTTTCCTTTTTCAATAAAATTTGTGTGATTTTGAAAAATTTATTATTTTCATTAAATATTATTTATTTGAAGACTGCAACCTGATGTTTCTATACCTTCATTTACATTATCTCAATTTTCTCAACACAATCTCGACGGGGCTGGTTCCTTTTGGCATATATATGTACTATATTCTATAAACTAAGTATACCTGTACGGACAAAGCACGGCAGTTCACTAAAACCGAAATGCATGACTTCAAAAAGAAGAAATTGTTGCGTTGTTACATATCTACATAATACATAATTTTAATGTCTTGGTAGATACTACCTACCGTTACCATGGCGGTGTTACTATGAAAGGTTGTGTTATCAACGGTACAAATATTTTATCATTTTGTGCCATGAAACATTTTGTCAATTTTGGCTTCCATATAAAATGAATTGGAGAAATTTGATGGGTTCTTCTAATGAATGACGTTGTCGACTTCTGTGGAATTTAGTTTATTCATGATTTAGTAAAATGTTATATTGTCTTTGTCATTAATGTTTATAGATTAGGTACCATTAGCATACGTAGTACACTTAGGTACTAAAAACTGAATCTACAATCCTGGAATCGGTTATTGTTACATATTATGACACTTATTTTATAGGTTACCAACTTAATGAAATTGTTTAGCAAAATATTGGTCTTAGCATATTTACAGCTATGTCTTGCATGCATTGAACTTGTGCTCCTAAATTATACCAAAACTAAATAAACAAATGGAGTATGATCTATCGGTGTCTATGTATAACTTACTTGCAATAATTTAGTAGGTACTTATGTGTATCGAACGAGTGAGAGCGAGCATTGTAAACATCCTAAAGATATCCCAACACTAAAGGTGCGTACAAATATATGTGTGTACATTATATATATTGTAAGTTTGTATGTACACTTTCCCCATACAGTATCTGTCACATAATGTTGCTAGAACCGTGGTGCCGACAGAAACACTTTACTAGGCACCTAGCTCAAACACGCCATCTTGAACTGTCATTTGTGCTCTCAGTTTGTCCAATATCCATGGCAGGACCTCAGTGAGTGAGAGAGTAATTATGTGACCTAAGTATGTGGAAACTTAATAAATTAAGATGAAAATGAATCAAGCAATTTATCATGGATGTTTTTAAACAGAACGGCGTAAATGTAAGGAAATAATTTTCGAAAGTAAAATAATATGAATGAGAAGGCGTTTTTTTGTTTGTTTCGTAACACTCAGATTTTACTAAAATTTGCTCAGCGAGAAATAGAGCGAGCCATGCAGGGAATATGACAAGGCAAACCGCCGACACACCAAAGTAGTATATATTCGACACCAGGTGGCTAAGCTCGAGTGGCAGTGAGCTCGACGCGTCAGCTGAGATGTGTCCACCTGATACAAAGTATATTTGCACCTGACGTATATTAGTAATTATAAAATTGCTTTCATCTCTTGTCTAAAATATTTTCAAACTTTGAGTTCACACGTTCCAATTCACACGTGCAAGTAATTTTCTTGGCGACAGGATCTGATACTCTTGGCAATAAATGTATTATAGAACAAAAATTATGGACCCTTTCCAGAAACGGGCTAATTCTGAGTGTAATTCTCACAATTTCATATTTTCTCAAAAGCAATTGGACAAAAAACTTCGACTTCAAAATTGTTGCTTAGGAATTGATACGAAAAAATTCTAAACACGAAACATTGGCCGCGAACAAGGGGAGTGGCTTACAATAAATATTCTACCAATTAGGGGATGAACTGTTGCAGCCATCTTTGGAAGAAAGAAAAAGTAGGTGTGCTCATCAGGCTGATGTTGGTGAGGTGGGGAAGAAGCGGAGGGCAGTCAGGATCGCGCAATAGAGTCAATCAGTTGTTTTAGAGGATGAATATCGGGCGGGCGAACGGATAAGTCGGGTTTTATTTGATTTATAACTAGCTGTTGCCCGCGGCTTCGCTCGCGTGAAATTCGTATTTCAAAGAGGAATGTAAGTAATTAAGGGCGAGGCCGAAGGCCGAGCTGGGTTCAGGTAAACGATAAACCTTCTCAAAGAAAGTAACTAACTAAGGGCGAGTCTGAAGACCGAGCTGGGTTCAGGTAAACGATAAATCTTCTCAAATAAAGTAAGCAACTAACGGCGAGGAATGAAAGAAGAAAGTAAGTAACTAAGGGCGAGGCCGAAGGCCGAGCTGCGTTCAGGAAGACTATAAAACTTCTCGAAGAAAGTATGTAATTAAGGGCGAGGCCGAAGGCCGAGCTGCGTTCAGGAAGACGATACCTTCTGGAAAAAAGGAAGTAACTAAGTGCAAGGCCGAAGGCCGAGCCAGGAGGAGGAGGTGTTCAGGTAAACCATAAACCCTCTTCCGCCTTCGGGCCTCGCCCTTAATGACTTGCTTTCTCCGATAGAATATCGTTTACTCAATCATAATATCGCTTAGTTACTTACTTTCTTCGAGAAGGTTTATTGTTTACCTGAACTTAGTTCGGCCTTCGGCATCGTTCTTAGTTACTTTGTTTGAGAAAGTATATGGTTTAGCTATACGCAGCTCCACCTTCGGCGTCGCCATTAGTTAAATTTATTTGCGAAGAAAATCGTTTACCTAATCGGAGCTCGGCCTCCGGCCTCGCCCTAACTAACTTGCTTTCTTCGAGATAGTTTATTATTTATCCGAACGTAGCTCGGCATTAGTTAGCTACTTTTTTCGAGAAGGTTTAAGTTCTTTCTGAACGCAGATGGGCCTCCGGGCTTGCCCATAGTTACTTACTTTATTCGAGAAGGTTTATCGTCTTTCACAATACAGCTCGCCCTTAGTTACTTGCTTTCTTCGAGATGGTCTATCGTTTATCAGAACTTAGCTCGGCCTTTGGCGTCGCCTTAGCTACTTACTTTTTTCAAGAAGGTTTATCTTCTGCCTGAAGGCAGCTCGGCCTTCGGCTTCGCCCTTAGTTTCGCTTTGAGATGGTTTATTATTTATCAGAACGTAGCTCGGCCTTCGGCCTCGACTTAGTTACTTACTTTCTTCAAGGAGGTTTACCTTCTTCCTGAACGCAGCTCGGCCTTCGGCCTCGCCCTTAGTTGCTTGCTTTCTTCGAAATGGTTTATTATTTATCAGAACGTAGCTCGGCCTTCGGCCTCGCCTTAGTTACTTACTTTCTTCAAGATGGCTTAGCTTCTTTCTGAACGCAGCTCGGCCTTCGGCCTCGCCCTTAGTTACTTGCTTTCTTCGAGATGGTTTATTATTTATCAGAACGTAGCTCGGCCTTCGGCCTCGCCTTAGTTGCTTACTTTATTCAAGAAGGTTTATATTCTTCCTGAAAGCAGCCCGGCCTGCGGCCTCGCCCATAGTTACTTACTTTCTTCAAGGTTTATCGTCTTTCACAATACAGCTCGGCCTTCGTCCTCGCCCTTAGTTACTTACTTTATTCAAGATTTTTTTTCTTATTTCTGAACTTAGCTTCGCCTTCCGCCTCGCCCTTAGTTACTTTCATCGAGAAAGAATATCGTTTATGTGAGCGCAGATCCGCCTTCGGCCCCGCCTTTAGTTACTTACTGTCTTTTTTTGAAATACAAATTTCACGCGAGCGAAGCCGCGGGTAACAGAAATATAAATTGCACCAATGACAGCTACTTTTTTTTTATTTATCAAACAACTAGCTGAGCCCGCGGCTCCGCTCGCGTGAAATTCGTATTTCAAAGTAGACAGTAAGTAACTATGGGCGAGGCCGAAGGCCGAGCTGCGTGCAGGAAGTCGATAAACCATCTCTAAGATAGTAAGTAAGGCTAAGATAGCAAGGGCGGGGCCGAAGGCCAAGTTGCGATAAGGTAAACGATAAATCTCAAATAAAGTAAGTAACTAACGGCGAGGCTTCAGGCTGAGCTGTATTGTAGAAAGAAAATAAACCTTCTCGAAGAAAGTAAGTAACTGAGGGCGAGGCCGAAGGCCGAGCTGCGTTCAGGAAGACGATAAACCTTCTCGAAGAAAGTAAGTAACTGAGGGCGAAGCCGAAGGCCGAGCTGCGTTCAGGAAGACGATAATCTATCTCTAAGAAAGTAAGTAATTAAGGGCGAGGCCGAAGGCCGAGCTGCGTCCAGGAAGATTATAAACCTTCTCGAAGGAAGAAAGTAACTGAGGGCGAGGCCGAAGGCCGAGCTATGTTCAGGAAGACAATAAACCATCTCTAAGAAAGTAAGTAATTAAGGGCGAGGCCGAAGGCCGAGCTGCGTTCAGGAAGACGATAAACCTTCTCGAAGAAAGTAAGTAACTGAGGCGAGGCCGAAGGCCGAGCTGCGTTCGGGAAGGCGATAAACCATTTCTAAGAAAGTAAATAATTAAGGGCGAAGCCGAAGGCCGAGCTGCGTTCAGGAAGACTATAAACCTTCTCGAAGAAAGTAAGTAACTGAGGGCAAGGCCGAAGGCCGAGCTTCGTTCAGCAAGACGATAAACCTTATCTAAGAAAGTAAGTAATTAAGGGCGAGGCCGTAGGCCGAGCTACATTCAGGAAGACCATAAACCTTCTCGAAGAAAGTAAGTAACTAAGGGCGAGGCCGAAGGCCGAGCTGCGTTCAGGAAGACGATAAACCTTCTCGAAGAAAGTAAGTAACTGAGGGCGAGGCCGAAGGCCGAGCTACATTCAGGAAGACCATAAACTTTCTCGAAGAAAGTAAGCAACTAAGGGCGAGGCCGAAGGCCGAGCTGCGTTCAGGAAGACTATAAACCTTCTCGAAGAAAGTAAGCAACTGAGGGCGAGGCCGAAGGCCGAGCTGCGTTCAGGAAAACGATAAACCATATCTAAGAAAGTAAGTAATTAAGGGCGAGGCCGAGGGCCGAGCTGCGTTCAGGAAGATTATAAACCTTTTCGAAGGAAGTAAGTAACTGAGGGCGAGGCCGAAGGCCGAGCTGCGTTCAGGAAGGCGATAAACCATCTCTAAGAAAGTAAGTAATTAAGTGCGTGGCCGAAGGCCGAGCTTCGTTCAGGAAGACGATCAACCTTCTCGAAGAAAGTAGTAACTGAGGGCGAGGCCGAAGGCCGAGCTGCGTTCAGGAAGACGATAAACTATTTCTAAGAAAGTAAGTAATTAAGGGTGAAACCGAAGGCCGAGCTGCGTTCGGGAAGACTATAAACCTTCTCGAAGATAGTAAGTAACTGAGGGCGAGGCCGAAGGCCGAGCTGCGTCCAGGAAGACGATAAACCATCTGTAAGAAAGTAAGTAATTAAAGGCGAGGCCGAAGGCCGTGCTACATTCATTAAGACCATAAACTTTCTCGAAGAAAGTAAGCAACTGAGGGCGAGACAGAAGGCCGAGCTACGTTCAGGAAGACTATAAACCTTCCCCAAGAAAGTAAGTAACTGAGGGCGAGGCCGAAGGCCAAGCTGCGTTCAGGAAGACTATAAACCTCCTCGGTGAAAGTAAGTATAAAGTATGGGTGAGGCCGAAGGCCGAGCTGCGTTTAGGTAAACGATAAACCTTTTAAATAAAGTAAGTAACCAACGGCGAGGCTTCACGCTAAGCTGTTTTCTGGAATACAATAAATCATCTCTAAGAAAGTAAGTAATTAAGGGCGAGGCCGAAGGCCGAGCTGCGTTCAGGAAGACGATAAATGTTCTCGAAAAAGTAAGTAACTAAGTAACAGAACTAAGGGCAAGGCCACTGTCACCCCAAATCCTCCCCCCCCCCCCCCCCTTTAAATGGGAAATCCAAAAACCCTGAAACCATTATTTATTTATGATGAGTAGCTAGGATTATGATTTTCAAGTTCCTACCTTTAAAAAAAACAATACTCCTATACAAACTTTCACCCCTCATTTCACCCCCTTAAGGGTTGTTTTTTGAGACAAAAGGTGGCCTATGTCCTTCCTCAGGATGCAATTCATCTCCCTACAAAATTTTATAAAATCCTTAAATATCATTTTTAATCATCCCCTATTTTAATTTAAGGGTTGATTTAGCAAAAACGCTGAAACACGTAATTCTTTATTTCATACCAAAAGCCTAAATATGAATTATCATATACCTAACTTGAGAAATACTGGGTTCCTCATACAAACTTTCATCCCCTATTTCACCCCCTTAAGGGTTGTTTTTTGGGACAAAAGGTAGCCTATGTCCGTCCTCAGGATGCAATTAATCTCCGTGCAATATTTTATCGAAATCTGTTCAGCGGTTTAGGCGTGAAAAGGTAACAGACAGACAACAGAGTTACTTTCGAATTTATAATATTAGAATGGATTCGTCACCGGCCTTGACCGCACTGAATGAAACGTCGGTCAAAACGGCTATGTAAATAGTTTGTGTTTTCCGACCAGTTCAGTCTAGCCGGCACGATCAAAGGGGGAAGCACTGACATGGCACCTAGTTCACCCGGTGCTATGGGCTGACATCACGTACGTTGTAGGTGATGTAGCCAACCGTGTCAGTTTCCATAAAAAAAAAAAAAACACTATGATTCTAAGAAGTTAATTGTTTTAGTTCTAATAATACAATACTGGTGGGTGACCCTGCGGTGTCCCGCGACTTAGAACCACTGCAACTCCGTAGGGACGTCGGCTCCCTAAGTGTGTTCTATCGTCTATTTCATGGGGAGTGTTCGGAGAAGCTGTTTAACGCGATTCCGCCGTCCCCATTCCACCTCCGCACCACGCGTACTGGGCAGGGGATGCACCCCTACTCAATCGACCTACCACGGATGCGCACCAACCGGTTCTGTAGATCTTTTATTCACAGAACTATATAAAATGATATATAAAATGTGGAACGCACTCCCTGCCCATCTATTTCCTCCCAAGTACAACCTGGGGTTCTTCAAAAGGGGCGTGAAAAGGCTCCTGTCAGGCCGGCATGGCATTCGCAATCCCCGTGCATCACAGAATGTCCATGGGCATCGTTAGACACCTACTTGTAGGTGAAACGATGCCACATGTCGCGCTATCAATAAAAAAAAAAAAAAAGTAATTTGTATGATTATATTTTTGTCTAAATTCCTTCCTTACCTATATATAATAATAAAATCCAACGTCTGCTTTCTGTCTGAGGGTCTGAGTGTATGTCTGTCTGTCCGCTTATAACTCGAGAACCACTGAACCGATTTTAATAAAACAAAATTCTACGGATAGCTTGATTCTTCCCATCAACTATAGGCTACTTACTATCACGCTAAATGGTTTATGAGGTTAGCAGTGAAGTGAAATATGAGAGCGGGCGGAGCCGCGGGCACAGCTTGTAAACTCTAAACAGAGCCTAATAATAAAAGGGGGCAACCTTGCGGAGTCTGAGCTGGAGCTGCTTCGTGAGAGGATCGTAGCTGTAGATCCAAGATTCATCAGTTGTAAGGATGTAGGATACGTTTTGCGAAGTTCCTTCTTTGAACTTTTCCAGTATAAATTTACACCAATCGATACGACGGGATTTTTGTTCTTCGGTGAGAGAATGAGGTATCCATCGCGAAGCAACCTTCCTAAAGAGGTGTTCATGCAGGATGGTGGAAACTGCCTGTGATCCAATTTTCAGTTCAGCCTGAATCTCCCGATGTGTAATGTGTCTATTCTCCCGCAATAGCCACTCTACCCTGATGACGTTTTCATGAGCGACTGCAGTTGATGGTCGGCCGGGTCTGGGGTCATCGCTAATTTAGGTTCTCTTGACCACGTTTAAATTCACGAAACCAATAAGTAACTGTTGCTAACGCAGGAGCAGACTTCCCAAAAGCAGCTTGTAAATTTTCGTGAGATTCCTTGAAGGTTAACCCTCGTTTATAATCATAGAAAATCATAACACGAAAAGCTTCTCGCGAGACGTCCATTGTTGCAAATGAAATATGAGTGACGGATAACCGTTAAAAATATTAAAAAAAAAGAATTCCACATAGGTGGGCAATAATTAGTTTCAGGAAAAAAATTGTATTTATTCTATGGCTAACAATTTTCGGAACAGCCCACGTTTCAATACTAATAAATCAAGGCTAAATCTGTAAGGGATGGTCATGGAGTAAGTTACTTTTTTTAAGAGATACTGCGTTTGTAGACTCTATGTAGGTATGATACTAAAACCAAATTGACGATTTTTAGAAATCTGTTCTGTATGTATGTATGTTCCTCCATAACTCCATAATCCGAATTTGATGAAACTTAGTACAAACTCATTTAACTATACGTGACAGAGGATAGGCTAAATAAAATTCAGTTCAGGTTACTGATTGATATGGCTCTCACACAAACCGAATTGTTCTGCGCGCCGAAATAAAGGTACGGTGATACGGCGGTACGAAGGTGATGGAGTAAGTTACTTTGATTTATTATGAGATACTGAGTTTGTAGACTACGAGTATATGAATGACTAGCTTTTGCCCGCGGCTTCGCTCGCCTGAAATTCATATTTAAAAGGAAGAAAGTAAGTAAGTAAGAAAGAAGGCCGAAGCTGCGTTCCTGCGTTACTTTATTTCGGCGCGCGGAACAATTCGGTTTATATGAGAGCACATCTTAGCGTAAGTAACCGAAAATGAATTTTGTATAGTCTATCCTGTGTCACGTAATAGTTAAAAGTGCTTCTACTAAGTTTCATCGAATTCGGATGATCGGTTTAAGAGTTATGGAGGAACATACATACATACATACAGAAAAGATTTCTAAAAATCGTCAATTTAGTTTTAGTATCATACACAGAGTCTACAAACGCAATATTTCATAAAACAAAGTAACTTACTCCATGAATATCCCTTACAGATTTTTTATTAGTATTGATGATATTGATGATGAGTAATGAATGATGATACAATGTAATACTAAATTGACGATTTTTAGAAATATTTTCTGTATGTATCCTCCATAACTGTTAAACCGATCATCTGAATTCTATGAAACTTAGTGCAAGCACATTTGATTATACGAGACACAGGATAGGCTAAATAAAATTCCGTTCCGGTTATGCTAAGATGTGGCTCTCATACAAACCGGATTGTTCCGCGCGCCGAAATAAAGGTACGGTAGCGGTACGGTAGCGGGCCCCGCCCCTTTCATCGAGAAGGTTTATTTTTATCAACGTAGCTCGGCCTTCTTTCTTCTTTTTAAATACGAATTTCACGCGAGCGAAGCCGCGGGCAAAAGCTAGTTTGTAATAATAAGCCAAGTTCTAATCACATCCTTGCGCCTTTTCCCTTGTTTATGTGTAAAGTCAGTCACACACGACATTCTTGCTGTGTTATTATATATGGGTGCCTGCGTGGTATAAATATGGCGCGAGGATCATATTTCCGCTTCCGATTAAATTCTGAAAACCATAAAATTGAAAATTAAAGATTCGTCAGCCTTGGTAGCTCAGTGGTGCGGTCGTCGGTCGACTGTCATTCGTGATCATCGCACACGTAGGCGCGGTCAGTACTTGGATGGGTGACCGCTCGACCGTTGGAGGCTGACCGAGGTTCGGATTCCTAGTAAAACTGTAGGTCCCTTCCCTTCTTACCTTACTTGGTGGTAGGGTTTAACCCGCCCGGGTTGGTACCACCGCACTAAATGAAACGTCGGTCGAAACGGCTATGTAAATAGTTTGTGTTTTCCGACCAGTTCAGTGTAGCCGGCACTATCAAAGGGGGAAGCACTGATATGGCACCTAGTTCACCCGGTGTTATGGGCTGACATCACGGACGTTGTAGGTGATGTAGCCAACAGTGTCAGTTTCCATAAAAAAAAAACCAGAACTAAAAAGTATGAAATACCTAATATTTTGAAATTTTCTCTGTCATTGTATTGAAATACATGAATCGATATTATGATACATATTCGGACCCTTGTTTCATGAATATTCTAAATTTGAAATATTTTTATCCGACACCGGCCAGATGTGCTTAATATATTATGGTACGAGTACCATCGAGCTGGTCTGACATGATAAACCCATCGTGTTTGGGCTCGTTGCATTTGTCTTCAACAGCAATTTAATTTAGACCTAGGAGATTCTCAATTCGACGGTATGTTTTCTTTTTTTGGATGTTTGTTACACGATTACTCGTCAATTGTGGGCCGATTTTGAAAATTCTTTTTTTTGTTTGAAAGGGGATAACCCTGAGGTGGTCCCATTTAAATTTGGTCAAGATCGGATTGGAAAGCGAGGCGCAATCGCGAGGCCGAAGGCCAAGCGATTCCGCCGAGTACATTATTAGCAAAAAATTGCTAAAAAAAACTTTGAAATAAAAACCGCCTTCAAAAATTTATGAAATAAAAAAAAATCGAACCCTAGATTTGAAGGCGGTGCTAAAGCAAGCAAAAATGACGCATGAAAGAAAACATTATTGGATGTTATTCTTAGTGATATTTTGATATTTTGTAGCCTTCTTTAGCACCGCCTTCAACTCTAGGGTTCGGCTTTTTTTTTTTCATACATTTTTGAAGGCGGTTTTTATATTTTTTTAATATTATATTTTTTATTTTTTTATCCGTATGTTAAAATCATTTCATTTGTACTATGACTATTGCTATGACTATGACTATTGCTTTCACTATGACTATTGCTGTGTGTATGGATATTATAAAATGTTTACGCCTTTCTTACAACATACACTAAAAAAAAGAACCTTCGGAAATAATCTATAGGTATAGGAAAGCTCCTCATAGATAAGTCTGATGAGTACCTATTATATTCTTTGGTCTGATGACCGACGTGCCAAGTCTTTCTTCTTTCAGCGAATAGGGCTAGCCAATCTAGCCATTCAAAGGGCAATGGCAATAGGGCTCTATGGGGGAATCGGCTGAGTTTTTATGACATATTTTACTTACAACGTAATCCTACTCGTACTCACCCCTCCCACAACGCTTCTCTCTCTGTCCACGGTACAGTGTGGACACGCACATTCCCTTTTCTCCCACTTTCCTTCTTACAAATTTTAATTACCTACTTAGGTACTTTTAGAAATGTTATTGTAGGTAGGTTTTTTTTTATTTATTTTTTTATGTAATCCGGTATGGGTGGCTGAGTTGGAGGGGCCGAAGCGCATGTTTCGACCAGCCAATATCACCTCCGAGAAGGTAGGTGCCATACCGGAGACTTCCCTGGATTGCTGGCTATACTGGACTAGAGGAGAACACAACCGAGGCTGCTATCTTACATCCAGGTACCTATTTATAATGTGCGGATGGCCGGGAGTATTGGAGGAAAATTGGAGAGATTATGTCCAGCAGTGGCCGCATACGATGCACGCTGACTTGACTGACTTACTTAATTTTAAGCTAAATTGTAGGTACTATATTTCTTGTAAACTATATTTAATTAAACTTTTTCACTGTACCTAATGTGGTAGGGTAGTCATTGGGGAGCGATCGCAGTGGTAGGCTTCGGTCGCCCAAGGTGTCGGGCCCATACACCAGGATCCAGAGAACCCGTATCGAGCGAGCCTCGAGGGATCGCAGAGGTGTTCAGTCACCCAAGGTGTCGGAGTTGGGTGCTAGTATCCGTGACGCTTCCCTTTGCAGGCCACACGGCGGCTACCCTTAAAACTAGCAGTTGGCTACCCAATCCCGCAACTGGGCGGGTAACGGGCGTCACTGTTAGAATATAATGTGTGGTAGAGAACTTGTTCTCGACAATTACTCATCAAACGTTGCAAGTCTAACATGAGTACTAAGATGGGGGTTTAGACCTCCTCTTAGCTCACACTGCTGACCCCAATCAGGTCGGTGGGTCAAATGAGTTACTACCCTAAACGCTGGGTTGAGTATCTGCGGGGTTCCGTTAAAAGCCCCAGAGTGCTTCGCGCTTCTGCACGGAACACTGGTGTTGGTCTCGCAGGGGTTGGGATTTAGCGTTGATTCCCTGGTGCTTCTTTCGAAGTATCAAACACGGGAATAAGTAGCGAAAATGTAGAGTGGTGAGCCACTTAGAGCTCCGTACCCAATGTGAATAATTGGTAGACATGCGAATAAAGTAGATCGGTATGTCGGTGCAACACACACTTATACGTGGATGTGGGTTGGACTTCTCACGAGTCAAAGAACGCTGTAAGTTCTTGAAGACCGGTGGATCCCCGGTACACATTAGGTGGTGGTCATATGCACTTCCACGCATACACATAGCTGGTGAAAACAAAAGCTGTCGGCTAGTACAAAACGCTGAGGCCCTGGGCACAGGTTGTTGTTGGATAGGGTGCGGACCCCAGTGGCAGTGAAGGCTTCACCCCCGGCTCTCGGCTTCGGTCGGGGGTTCCATCGGGTGGATGGGTGGTGGCTCGGATCGGCTGGGGAAAGGCTTCAGTCTGTGGTTTCCCATGGGATTTTTTCGGAAGAACGGTACAGCTATGGGGCCTCGATCTGGCATACATGATCACTGTACTCGCAAGAGTGCAGGGATAGACGTCTGGACTTTATAGCCGCAAGGCTGGTATTTCTGGACGTCTATAAACAAAACGTAAGAGAGAACAAAAATGATAGTAAATCCAGTACCTAATGTAATAAAGTTCAAATTTTCCAATTACAGGTACCTTCCTACATAATATATATTGTGAGAGAGCAGTTCTCTGCCAACCGTCGCACACCAGGCAGAGCGCTCATGAGGATATACGAGGCCATACGTTTGGCCCGAAAAGTCGAGCCACATAGCTCGGAGACGACCGTGAGTACTCTGCTCCGCGAATGCTCGGCGCGGGGAGGACGGCCGCGGCGACGGCGCGGCGGCGCGGCGACGGTGGTTGGTGGCGTCGCGCGCGACCGACGACGCTCAGTGTGCAGCTGAGCGGCGACGTGGACGACTCGCCGCCTCGCGCGCCGCAGTTTGTTTTGATCTTCGGTGCATGCATGCTGTATCGGTGTCGCATCTCCCCATGTGCAGGCGCGATGAAGAAGGAGCGTACGAACATAAGTTTTTTCATATTCTTTGATATGTTCTTCGCGGTGTTCGGTGTGATCGTGCTCATCGAACTGTTGATGCTGGAGCGAGCGTCTTCGTCGTCGGCTGGAAGCGGCTTTGATTACCCACAGATAGACACCGGGACCAACGAGGTATTTGTTTTACTAAAGCTCCTCGGACAACGGGCATTGCTCCGCCGTGTTGAGGGACAATTTACGAATTGGGGCACATCGAAACTAGTCGATCGAGAGCGGCCGAACTCGTTGCACGCGCCACTGCCGCGCCGCCGCCTGCGCGCATCGCGCGGTATCTCGCGCCAGTAATAATTAATTATGCTCGGTTGTATTTCATGCACACGTTGGGTTGGCCTTTGCTGGCGTTGTCGCTTACACTTACTGGCCGCTATAGCCCCTCTCCCGATCGCTTTCCGGCCCGCGGGAGCACCTCTCTCCCACTCATCGCCCACTAGCTCCACTCCCGGTCGCTTCCCGCCTCGCACGAGCTCCCCTCTACCGCTCGGCTCTGCGCTCCGCCTCCCCGCTACCTTACCTCATACCGCAGCTGTGTTAGAATTATAAGACAAATACGGATACAAAATTAAATTTTATTGTAGGAAACAAAAACAAACCAGACAGACACAATCGATAATTTTTGAATAACAGAAGAAGACAACGGAAGCGGAAGTAAGGTTGCCATATACAATATTTTATAAGTATAATATTGCCATTACAAATGAATGCATCATACATAAAGCATACCTTATTCTAACACTTCCCCTTATGCTTTATAATGAGTATGAACACAAATGCTTCTTCTACATTCAGTAGATACACACACAGAACATTATTACACAGGCACAACATAACACATAACATTACATTCATGGACAAAACCAGTGAATTTTACGGAACTAAGTGGTTTCGTCAAAATATCTGCAATCATTTTGTCCGTTGACAAATATTTAACATCAATACAATAATCTCTTATCAAATCTTTGACAAAGTGATATCTAAGATCTATGTGCTTAGTCCTTTTATGACAATACTCTTTAATCTGTAATAATTTCTGGGCACTCTGATTATCATTATACAGAACTATATCACTTTTCAAATCTATTATTTCTGTCAAAAAATTCTTAATGAAACATATATCTTTGCAAGCATCACTCATTGCTAAATACTCTGCCTCTGTACTCGACAGTGCTACGCAACGTTGTTTTCTAGACTCCCAGTTGATAGTATCGCTACCAAGCTTAATAAGAAAACCAGTGTAGGACCTCCTGTCATTAGGATCATTCGCCCAATCAGCATCAGCATAGGCAGTTATTTCACAATTTTTACTTTTTGTAAAACATAAAGCGTAATCAATCGTCCCTGCCAAATAACGTAAAATACGTTTCGCTGCCACCCAATGACTTTTGTCAAAACTATTATTAAACTGGCACAACTGACTACACGCAAAGGATATGTCTGGCCTAGTACATACAGACAAATACATCAAACATCCCATCAATTGCCTGTATTTATAAACATCCTCCTCTAAACAATCCCTTTTCTCAGGCTTCAACAATTTGCAATTTAACACCATAGGTGTGGACACAGCTTTACAATTCACCATACCAAATTTATTAAGTAATCTTTTCACATAATCTGATTGATCAAGCTTCAAAATACCCTTTTTTCTATCTGTTGTTACATTCATGTTCAGGCAACTTTTTAACATTCCTAAATTCTTTAGGTCAAATTCTTTTTCTAACAAATTCAGAAACTCATTTTTATTGGAACCCTTGTGAAAAACATAAAAGTCATCAACATACAATGCTATTATGGTGAAATTAGTATTGCATTTCTTTACATACACACATGGTTCACATTTGCTTTGATTGTAACCATTTTTAGACAAAAGATCATGTACCTTACTATTCCACATTCTACTAGCCTGTTTTAGGCCATAAATACTTTTAACCAATAAACATACATTATCAATGTCACAATTTTTAAAACCAGTGGGTTGCTCCATATAAATTGTTTCATTTAAATCACCATTTAAAAATGCAGTCACCACGTCAATGTGTTCTATGTCCATATCCAGCGCATTTGCTAATGAAAATAATATTCTCATAGAAGAGTGACGTACAACAGGTGAATAAGTTTCTTCATAATCTACACCATATTGCTGAGTGAATCCTCGCGCAACTAAACGCGCTTTATATTTATTAAAGTTACCTGAAGCGTCATGTTTTACCTTATACACCCACTTACACTGTATTATATTTTAATTTTTTGGTCTTGGCACTAATTTCCAGACTCCATTTTTAACAAGTGAGTCATACTCTTCTTTCATTGCAATTTTCCATTCATCACTATTAAAACAAGAAATAGCCTCCTCATACGAGAGTGGCTCATTGAATAGATTGATATTCCCTTCCTGGACCAACAGTGACAAATCATAATCATTATACCTTGGGTTTTGTATCATACGAGTGCTTCGCACAGGACGCCCACACTCACTGACAGCCACATCAGGGTTCAACACTGCTTCCCCTGCAGGAGTAGTCTCGTCCAACAACAAGCTCTCCGCCAAGCTGTGCTCCTCCTGACCACCACCTGGACAGTAATCAACATAATCAACACCCAAAGTCTTAGAAGAATCACCATTACGTTCCGTATCAATAACCACATGTGGTTCACGAACAATATTTTTCTCAGAATCATCAATAGTATTGTAAAATTTATTCTCCAAAAATCCAACAGTCCTTGAGATTATTATTCTTTTCGGACAGGAGGGATCGATGAGTCTGTAGCCCTTCGAGGTTTCACTATAACCCACAAACACACACATCTTACTTTTAGTATCAAGCTTCCTACGCTTCTGCCCAGGAACAAAAGAATATGCTATGCAGCCAAAAACACGAAGGTGACTAAGATTAACTTTATATCCAGTCCACGCCTCCTCAGGAACCAAATCGGGCAAAGCTGACGTAGGGCTTCGGTTCTTCAAGTATATAGCAGTCATTACTGCCTCACCCCAATACCGCTTGTCGAGACCAGCTTCCTGCAGCATGCATCTAGCTTTCTCCATGAGCGTTCTGTTTAAACGCTCAGACACACCGTTCTGCTGAGCACAGTAAGGTACAGTGGTACAGTGGTTTCATTAATGATACCCTCCTTCTTAAAATATTCCGCAAAATTGTAATTGTCATATTCGCCACCATTATCAGATCGAAGACATTTAATTGGCAAACCTGTCTGCTTTTCAACCAAAGCTTTAAAAGCAACAAAACAAGACATTACCTCAGATTTATTCTTTATTAGGTAGCCAAAGGTCTTTCTCGAAAAATCATCTGTGAATGTCACTAGGTACCTCGCACGTCCCCAACTCTCACACTGCATCGGACCACACACGTCTGAGTGTACGAGCTCCAGAGGCTTGGTCGCTCGACGTGAGCTGCCCTTTGGAAAAGACTTAGACTTCATCTTCCCCTCGAGACAAGCCACACAATCCTTCAGCGCACGTCCAGAATCAATGTTCTGAAATGTTACGCCAGAAACAAGACCATCCTTGAGAGCACACATATCTTTCAGACTGAGATGTCCTAGACGCTTGTGCCAAATGTCGGTGGTCACAGCCGCAACCTCACCGACTACACGAGTTGTATCCACAGTACCATTCGCACCGGCAGCGTCAGCACAGCGAGCCGCGCTCACACTGCGAGACACACTCACATCGCAAGCCGCGCTCACAGGCTCCGCCCGCTGCCTCTCAGGCCGCACGTCGGAAGAGTGCACCTTATTCTGCGAATGAGATTTATACTGGACACTGTCCAAAATGTATACACCATTAATATGTGTAGCCGACCCTATGAAATTTCCATTTATTTGACACGAGTCGTAAATAAAACACCCTTTTTTTATTAAACACAACGGGATACCCTTTTTCAGCCATACGACTAACTGACAGCAAATTTGTAGCAAGATCTGGTACATACATGACATCACTTATGGTTTTCTTAATATTGTTTAGTAACACATTGACATTTCCCAATCCCTCACTTACGAGTTTTTCACTATTTGCAACAATGACAGAACTTGTACAATGCTTATAATTATGAAACCAGTCCTTATTGTTACTCATATGTCATGTACATCCGGAATCTACGATCCAGTGCTCGGCTTTGCATGCACTGAGTGCTGATGAGAGCATCGTATGTTGTTTGTTATTACTGGCCGTATCGCGCTTCAACTTGAAATATTTTGCCTTGACATGACCAGGCTTCTTGCAATAATGACACACCAGTACATTCTTCTTGCCCTTTGAAACAAAAGCAGCATTTGTATCACTTGCATTGTCGACACTGCTTCGCTTCCGAAACTCTTCTTGCAGTAGACGAGTGCGTACCATCTCACTCGACAAACCTCCTGCAATGCATGCTGTTTCCAGATTCGAGACCAAGGTGTCGTAGTCCTGTGGTAGCCCACTCAGAAGAAGCTCTGCAACTTCTGCATCGTCAATTGTTCGCCCAATGTCCGCTAGCTGCTGCACAATGGTAATGACAGATTCAATGTATTCTGTCATACCTGCGAACTGTTGATATTCCATCTTGTGAAGCTTTCGTAGCAATGTAACACGCCTGAATAGGTCCTTATCCTCAAAGACTTGACCCAGCTTGGTCCAGGCCAAGACTTAGCTTCACGTAGATATTGATAGCATGACGACTGCACACCCAGGCAAATGCGCGCCAACGCGCTGTATGTTCTGTTATGTTCTGTATCATATAGGAAGTAAAACCTTGAGACCTTGGACCTTGGGCTTTGAACCTTAGTTAATAGTACGCTAAGGGAGGGTTCTGTATCATATAGGAAGTAAAACCTTGGGACCTTGGACCTTGGGCTTTGAACCTTGGACCTTGGGCTTTTTTTATGTAAAATATTGTTTTATGTATTTAAATAAAAAAATAGGTGGTTGATTTTTTTAGCCTCATCGATTCAGTTTCATAACAGTAACCAAAAAGTCTTCATTACCATTATGATGTAACACGTGTAAATTGGTAAAAAAAAAATCTAATTCTTTCTATTCCATACTAATAAAACTAAAATTGTGGTTTTTCACAATTTCTGAAAGAAAGAGATCTATATGTTGGAAGACTTTTTTGTTCCTGGCATGAAACTGAAACGATTAAGAATTTTTTTTTACATTAAAAAAAGTTTTTTTTTGTAAAAAAATATATTTTGTTCTTCTAAAGTGATCTATTTCCGATACAGAACCCCCCCTTAGCGTACTATTAACTATTGAAAGACCTTATATATCGTCACTTAATAGCTGCAATAGGCAAGAGGGAGGGGTGAGTGGATGACGAGGTGCGTCTTCTATACTTAGTTTATTGTTTATTGTTTATTTAGCATCTATTGGCACTGCTCTCAGATTTGTCATATTTACATTGTAACATTCCGCCAGTTCGATTATCACAGCGAAGAAGAACTGACAAGAAACTTCACTGGAAATTTTTTCAATGTCCACTTAGTCTATACAAAAATGTTTGCCACTGCCTAGACACGCATGTGCTGATTTGTGACATGCAGCAATTCATGACAAAGTGAAAACATTTTTACTATGAAATTGTATGGACTACTGGTTTCTGTCACAAACCACCACATGTCGTTATCGCATAACTAATTAATTACATTCATATGGTATCATTAATTATATTTATTTATCATGTGATTCTGACAACTTCTGAAGTATATAGGTATTATGTAAAAAGTCCGGTGTATAGTGCCATCGTCAAATTTGATAAGAAATTTTATCAAGTCATTATTTGATTTTGTTAGTAAGCAAGTAACATACTACAATGTAGTATAAAATGTCGAGTGTAAAAAAAAATAGATACACAAGTACCCATTGTCTCAGGCCCGTATACATAAAGAGTTCTCAGTCTTAGCTCGGCAAAAACTCGGTCTCAAGTCGTCATTTGGAATTCATAGACAATGCTTGAGACTAGACTCACAACTTTTACTCACAATAATCTCGGCTGAGCCGAGACGAACCCAAGTCTCGAAATATCACGACTTAGCAAAATCCTACGGCTCGAGACAGTCTTGGCGTTCCAAGTTCGCATCATTTGCATTATTAATCAATGCGAATGATTGAAAAATGGAACGCAGGCTGTCGGTTTGTTTGTATCGGGGTTTCTTTTTAATTAAAATTACATAAAATCTACATAGTATAGCATCACTGTCTTATTCATGTGAGCTGAGCAATGAGATCGGAAGTGCACGAAATCGGAGAAGAATATTATTTTTTGTAATGCACCTATTGATTTATGTTCTGTAGATATAAAGGTGCATAAAAAACTACCTAGGTACCGTGCAATAAATTGTTGACTATTATATTGACTATTATTTGTAGGAATCTTCCAAATCCAATCGAAGGCCATAAATTAATATAGTATCATTTTAAGGGTTCCATATCCGGTACGGGACCCTATTACTAAGCCTACGCTGTATGTCTGTATGTCTGTCTGTCTGTCTGTCTGTCTGTCTGTCTGTCTGTCTCTCTGTCTATCGGTCTGTCTGTCTGTCTGTCTGTCTGTCTGTCTGTCTGTCTGTCTGTCTGTCTGTCCGTCCGTCCGTCCGTCCGTCCGTCCGTCCGGCCGATATAACAACAAATAAGAAAAATAAGAAAAAGTCAAAAATCCATGGGGGTCCCCATAAAATAAACCAAAAAGTGTATGCGCGCGCGCCATCTACCGAATAGAGTGTGAAGCATTTTAACTAATCATGACATTTAACTAATATGAACCATTTCATAACACGCCATAGATGGCGTGACTGGCGCTAACTATGACATGGCGATACGGAACCCTCGGTGCGCGAGTTCGACTCGCACTTGGCCGGTTTTTTCTCTGTGGTATTTTTCATTTGCAAGGGACTATTTTGTATTATGCTAAATTGAACTTTACTGTAGTAGACATAAAGGCAAATATCACATCATATGGCTAATCTTACCGGTAACGATGAGTTAATTTGTTTATGGCCGTTCGCTAGATTTCGAAGATTTCAGCCATAAAGTCAAGACAAAGAGGAGAAATTGATTGTAATATACTTATTTTTGGAAAAAAAAAACAAAAGAATAGTAATTATATAAGGATTAAAGGATAGCTGTGCTGCCGGTCTGACCATCTGTTTTACAACCTTTCTTGCATTCATTTATAAAGTAATTTTTAGACCTTCAACCGCCTTTATATTATTTTATCGCCTCGCAACTGTCGAAAAAAATTAAGATATTTTGCTATCGCCTAAGTACTTACTTAAAAAGATCAGTTCATTGTTTTTTTTTTTATGGAAACTGACACGGTTGGCTACATCACCTACAACATCCGTGATGTCAGCCCATAACACCGGGTGAACTTGGTGCCACGTCAGTGCTTCCCTTCGGTCGTGCCGGCTACACTGAACTGGACAGAAACACAAACTATTTACATAGCCGTTTCGACCGACCTTTCATTCAGTGCGGTGGTACCAACCCGGGCGGGTTAAACCCTACCACCTAGTAATATAAGAAGGGAGTCATATCCCTTAGTCGCCTTTTACGACATACACGAAGAGAGATGCACTGGGGCTATTCTTCTGTTTGTCTTCAGAATGTGTTTCTGTTCACACAAAAACAAAGTTAATATATATACGCATCGTTTTAGAACGATCTAACATTGCTCGTCATTATTTGTTGATTTCAAATAGGGGTAGGTATGATGTTATACCTACTAAATTACTTCTAAATAAATATTACTTCAAATAATTAACTGTTTATAGGTTCAGAAATCAAATATATTGGGGTAATTTCATATTATGGCAACCCAATTTTTTCTATGGTACAAACGACGGCGAACCACCAACAAAAAGAAACGGCTGCACTACGCAGTAATCGCGCAATATTATGGTTATATCCTTAGCGTCCACAGCAAAAAAAAAAAAAGTTTACTTGAGATTTACTCAGGATTTTCTTGAGTAGTCTCGGCGGAGACGTTGACGAGATTTAACTATGAATACGATTGAGTGCGCTCGGCCGAGTAAGATTTGAGAACGACTTGACTGAGCTGAGCGTAAGAAGCGATTTGAGCACGCTCTATGTATACGGGCCTTAGAGTTAGTAGAGAACATTACGTTATGTCATACTTTTGTACTTAATTTATTATGTGTCAGAATCACAAAATTCGTCAGTTAAGGCATCTTTAATACTGTAATAGCTTTTTTTGGTTAATATTTTTTTCAGGGTTATTTTGAAAGAATTTTCACCTAGATTCCTTATTTCCTGTGGTATTTTGTTATAAAATCTAACACTATTACATATAAAACTTTTTGACATTTTAGACAACCTATGTTTTATTCCCAGTAGGTTATCCTTATGTCTAGTATTATAGTTGTGATTGTCCGAGTTAAAAGTGGAGACTAATAGATGCTTTCTTGCATAACAAATGTTTTGAAAGATGTAGGCACCAGGTAAAGTCATTATTCCTATTTCATTAAATGCATAACGACAAGTGTCTCTAGGTTTCATTCCTAGTATACACCGTAGGGCTCTTTTCTGTAATACAAATATTCGGTTTGATTCCGCTGCATTTCCCCAAAACATTAAACCATATGACATAAGACTGTCAAAGTAGGCATAGTATACAGTCTTTGCGGCTTGAATGCCGCAGAGCTCTTTAATTTTTTTTATAGCGTAGCAGGCTGAGCTTAGTTTGCCTGCTAGTTTATCTATATGAGCCTTCCAGGTTAAGCCATTATCAAATATTAAGCCCAGAAATGTAATTTCATTAGCTATTTTGAGGGATAATTCATTTACAGTGTTCACAATGTCATCTTGTATGCGTTTCCGAATACCCAATGCGAAGTGCATTACATTAGTCTTATTTACATTCAATAGTAAATTATTAGATTGAAACCATGACTGTAGTGAATTCATTACTATTACAAATGACTTCCGTAGTTCCTCCATACATAAATCTTTCAAGACAACAGATATATCATCAGCAAACATGACTAATTCTATGTCCTCTGGAACACAGCTAGATATATCATTAACATATATTAAGAAAAGAAGTGGTCCTAGTATTGAGCCTTGTGGTACACCTATACTGACAGGTTCTACGCCCGACTTTACTTCATTAATATCACAGATTTGTTTTCAATTTTTTAGATATGATTCACATAGATTCAATGCTTTCTCTCTTACTCCGTAGTGTTCAAGCTTCATTAATATGATATCATGGTTTACGCAGTCAAATGCTTTAGATAGCTCACAAAAAATTCCGTATGTTTGTTTTGATTGGTCTAGTGAAGTTAAAACTGATCTGATCATTGATGCAATCGCATCTCCGGTAGACTTACCCTTTTGAAAACCAAATTGTTTAAAATTAATAATAAACTGGTAATAGAGAAACTGGGCGGTAGTTGCCGATGTCTTTATGACAACCTTTTTTGTATAATGGGATGACTCTGGCAATTTTTAGAGCATCAGGAAATGTTCCACTTGCAATACACTGATTCATAACAACTAACAAAGGGTCCACGATACTGATTAACGATTTTAACAGCTTTGGTGACATGTTCCATAGGTCCTGTGATCGTTTTGATTTGAGGTCGCGGAGTATTCTTTTAATTTCTGAATGTGTTACAGGCTCAAAAACAATTGATACAGTGTTGCGAGGTGTGAAAGCTTCCAAATGTTTCAAAGCAATGTCTTTACAAGGTATAATATTTTTTGTGCTGTTATGTGCAATGGTTGAGAAATATTTATTGAAATGATTTGCAACACTGCTGCACTCAGTTATAAGACTTTCTCCAATTTTTAATTCTACTTGTACATTCTCATCCCTGATAGATCTGCCTGTTTCGTCTTTAATTATATTCCAGGCCATTTTTATTTTATTGTCGGAGCTTAATAATTTATTTTTCAGAAATATCTGTTTGGCACTTATGGATACTTTTTTAAATATTTTACTATATGAAGAGACGTATGCTCTGAAGACACTACATTTTTTATCTTTCAATAATTCATACAATAAAAAAAGTTTTTCTTTAGATACTACAAGTGCATTTGATTGATCGGCGAACCACACAAGTTCAGTCACAGACCAAGAGTTCAACATGCTATTTGTACCTATAACTTATGTATGTTATGTATCTGTCTTTTATCCAAGCATGTTTATATTATGGTCCAGAGACCAAGCCACAGAATAGAAAAGAGTACTCCGTACAGAAGCTTCTCTGTACAAACACTCACAAAGAAATAGCTACTCTGCGACGACGCGATAAAGTACAAATTGACTCGCACAGAGCTGCATGCCTAACCACGATCACCACCTACATTTCGCTTCTCTTTCTGTTGCGTAACTCTATCTCGAAAGCGCGCCGTTCAGCGCGTGTAAGGGATGTGTCTGGGTTGTCTTTTTGTGAGGAATAAAATAAAGATGATACCTACCAACGATACGATATTTAGCTACGGCAAATTCATGCGAACAAATTCATGTGTGGCGGTCAGCACATTCCATAGCGCGCTTGGACTTTGTACAGTCACGTACGCCACTGAGTTTCCTCTCACCCCGCGCGCGCACCGCCACGTTCCTCCGCACCGCCCCGAGGGCTTCAGTATGTACCGCGCGCTACGACGCGCCTCCTGTGTTGTAAGAGACAGTAAATACAGTGATACCTGAAAACGTTGTTTCTTTCCACTATCACGGACAATAGACTCGACCACAGTCAGGTGATACCCCTGCGCCTTAAAGTGGTATAACTGGTGACCCCTCGACGTGGGAAAGAAGCAGCAACCAAGTAAACATGGCGTTTAACCCAATGGCCGCGGCGCACGCGGCGATCGCGCCCACACCGACCCAGGACAGAGCTGCAGACATGGCAGCGATCTCGGTGACAAGCCGGCTGCCGGATTTCTGGCATGACGAACCTCAACTATGGTTCGTACAATTCGACAGTGTCGTCGCGCCGCAGCACGCCAGCGACGAAACAAAATTCCATCTAGTGACGTCGAAGCTAACCCGCACACATTTACAACAGGTGAGCGACCTACTGATGAACCCCCCCGCCACGGGAAAATACGAGGCATTAAAAGCACGGCTCATTTCCACGTACGTGGACAGTCAACAGAAGCAGTTCCAAAGACTGCTAAGCGAGCTACAATTAGGAGATCAAAAACCCTCGCAACTGCTGCGCCGGATGCGCACACTGGCGAATAATAAGATGAGCGAGGAAGCATTAAAATTCTTGTGGGCGGGCCACCTCCCAACCCAAGTGCGAACGATCCTCGCAGTGAGTGACGCGAAAGATCTAGAAACACTCGCTGCGATGGCTGACCAAGTGATGGAGAGCACCCTCTCCAACACATTGTCCGCTGTTTCGATCGCAACACCCACCTCCTTCACTACGATCGTCTCTTCACTACAATCGTCAATAGATGAATTAGCGAAACAACTCACGCGGATGGCCACAGAAATAAACACGATCCGCGTAGACAGGAGCCGCCCGCCCAACCGCCCAGCCAACGGGCCGTCCGGACGCTCAGGCAGCCGCAGCGGCAGCGGACAGCGCTCGCGACCCACGTCACGAGAGAGGAGACAACAGTGGCAGGAGAAGAAGGCAGCGGAGAACCCCGAATGGCTCTGCTACCCCCACTTCAAGTTCGGCGACGAAGCGAGGACATGCAACCCACCCTGCGCCTGGAGGAGGGCGGGAAACGAATAGACGAGCAGACGTCGCACCCGGCCGACATCTGCTCAAGCAGCACCACCTCCCGCCGACTGAAGATACAAGACAACGAAACCGGACTGACCTTTCTTATCGACACCGGCGCCGACGTGTCCGTGGTCCCCCCACAGCGCGGCCGCGCCCTCCTGCGCGCAGACCGCCTACTATACGCCGCAAACGATACACCGATCGCAACGTACGGTGAGCAGACGCTACGAGTTAACCTACGTTTGCGACGTAATTTTAGGTGGACATTCATCGTCTGCGACGTTAAGGAGCCTATCATCGGCGCCGACTTCCTAGCTTTCCACGATCTATCGGTAGATCTGAAGCGGAAGCGACTGGTCGACAACACCACCTCGTTAGAGGTAACAGGGAGCATAGACAGTAGCACAGTACCCAGTGTGCGCGCCTTCAGCACCACGGATCCCTTCCACGAGGTGCTGCAAGGCTACCCGCGGCTTACCGCGACAGGCGTCATAGAAGATGTGGCACTACACAGCACAGTGCACCATATCGAGACGACTGGCCCCCCGGTTTATCAACGAGCACGACCACTGCCTCCGAGTAAATACACGCAGGTAAAAAAAGAATTCGAACTGATGGTCGAACAAGGGATATGCCGCCCGTCCAAAAGCCCGTGCGCCAGTCCCCTACATGTAGTACCCAAGGACAACGGTCAGTTACGGTTATGCGGAGACTACCGACTCCTCAATGCCGTAACAGTACCTGACCGTTATCCAATACCAAGGATACAGGAATTTATGTACTTAGCGTATAATAAGTTTAGGTTTACTAAATTAGACTTACAGCGCGCGTACTACCAGATTCCGGTGTTCGAGGACGACATCCCTAAGACAGCAATTATCACCCCGTTCGGGCTTTTCGAGTTCCCAAAGATGACCTTCGGAATGCGGAACGCAGGTATGACCTTCCAGAGGCACATGCACAACATGTTGAGGGGACTAGATTTTGTTTTTATCTATTTAGATGACGTCCTTATCGCCTCCGAGTCAGAGGAGGAACACCTAACACATGTGAAGACGGTACTCGAACGACTCAATAAATTCGGTGTCAGACTAAACGTAGAGAAGTGTGTGTATAACAAGAAGCACATAACATACTTAGGCTACGACGTCACGAGCGCGGGAATAGCCCCACTTCCCGAAAAAACTAAGGCGATATCCGAGTTTCCCCGACCAGAGACAGTCTGCGAACTCCGCCGTTTCCTCGGGATGCTAAATTTCTACCACGATTGCTTACCGTCGGCAGCAGAGCACCAACGGATACTTAACGTTTACCTGGCCGGCTCGAAAAAGAAAAACGATAGGACCACCATACAATGGACTCCCGAAACGGAGGCCGCGTTTGAAAGCTGTAAACTTAGCATTATCAGCGCGACCGCACTTGCATTTCCATCTCCCGACTTAGAATTACACTTGATGACCGACGCGTCCTCCACGTGTATCGGAGCCGCCCTCTATCAGGATATAAGGGGAGTAAAACAACCCCTAGGTTTTTTTTCGAGAGCCCTGACGGACACACAGGCGAAGTACTCTACCTTCGATAGGGAGTTGCTCGCCATTTACGCCGCGATAAAACATTTCCGACGCCTAGTCGAGGGAAGGTCCCTTACAGTTCACACGGACCACAAGCCACTGATCTTCACCTACAAAGACGGATGTAGCGAGAGTGACACCCCTCGCCGGTCCAGGCAGTTGAGTTTCATCTCCGAATACTGTGCACAGCTAGTGCACGTATCCGGCGTGGACAACGCCCCCGCAGACGCCATGAGCAGGGTAGAGGCGATTGAATGCCCCTCCCCATTAGACTGGCATGACCTCGCGGAAAAGCAAGTCGGCGATCGTGAACTAGAAGCTCTCATAGCAAAGGACCCATCCCCTGTTATAAAACTAGACATGCCAATGAATAACACAGAACTGTTCTGTAACATCCACCAGGGTAGGGTAAGACCGTACATCCCAAAGGCATTCCGTGCACAGGTTTTCGAAACCGTTCATGGGATCGCCCACCCGGGAGTACGGGGAACACGGAGACTGATCACTCAGCGATACTTCTGGTCTGGGATGAACTCTGATATCGCGCAATGGTCCAAGGCATGCATCCAGTGCCAAAAGTCTAAAGTTACCAGGCATACCAAATCACCGTTAGGCACGTTCGAGGACTCAGCACGGTTCGAACACATTCACGTGGACGTCGTAGGTCCGCTTCCCCCGTCTAACGAGAATAAGTACATCATCTCGATAATCGATCGGTACACGTCTTGGCCGGAAGCGATCCCCGTGCCGGACCAGACAGCGGAGACCGCCGCACGCGTTTTGTACGATCACTACATCTCACGTTTCGGTTGTCCACTCCGGATAACAACCGACCAAGGCCGAAATTTCGAATCAGATTTGTACCGGGCCCTCAGCAGAAAGATGGGTTGCTTAAAGATACGTACAACCCCTTATCATGCGGCCGCGAACGGAAAGGTAGAACGCTTCCACCGGACCGTTAAGGCGGCTCTGATGGCCCGAGGTCAGACGGCCAATTGGTCCACAGCGCTCCCTACAGTTTTACTCGGCATCCGCGCGTCCCTCAGAGACGATACAGGCGTCAGCCCCGCCCAACTCGTGTACGGGACCACCCTTAGACTCCCGGGAGAATTCTTTGTCCCCTCCAAAGAGAACGCACTAGACGACTCATTCGTAGACAGATTACAACAGCACATCGCAGACACGGCGGCAATACCGCGACGGAAATTACACCAAGGGCCTACCTTCATACATCCCGAACTATTCAAAGCGTCCCACGTGTTTGTCCGGGATGACCGGGTAACGAGACCTCTAACCCAGCCATACAGTGGCCCATTCCCCGTCATTAAAAGATGCGAAAAATATTTCGTCGTGAAATTACAAAACCGCGAATCCGCAATTAACATCGACCGTCTTAAACCCGCGTTTTTCTTACGCGATAACGAAACCGACGAGCAAAGCGAGACGAACACGTTAGACCACACGGACAGCACCCGGCTCAACGCGCCGACCACCCAACCGGCATACGCCGCGGCGCCGCCACCGACGACGGCCACAGCTAGTCCAGCGAAACCAATAACCGACGACGCAAACACCGTACCAACACGCCAGACACGAAGCGGTCGGACCAGCCGCCCGCCAGTTCGTTTTAGGTAGAACAATGTCACAATAAAATAGGTAACGATTGCTAACGTGCATAACCGACACCAGTAAAAAGATGTTTCGAAACACACGGTCAACGATACCTACAATATGTCAATTTTATTTATTCATTCCGCGCGACATATTTCTCTTCCACGAAACTGCCACCGGAATCTGAAAGTAAACACGCCATTAGTAGCGATAAAGCACATATAGTTTTATTTTATTTTATTTCGCAAAGTCTCACTTCATTAGTTTGCTTATACCACAATGGCCGCTATCTCGAAACCCCGTTGCTAGCCGACGTCAGCGCGAGACAGCCGTTCCACTTGCTGCACGATTTCTGAGAATTACAGTTCTCCCAAACTCGCTCGACGTTTCCGTTCTGTCAAGAAACACTGTACGATTAGTTTTACCCGTGGATTACCACATGTTAACATTAAACATAGATTAAGAATACCTAGATATACTATGTTAAGACAGAAGTAGTTTTAGATGATTGTACAACACTAGGATTAAAAACCGATTCCTGTATCCTGGGTAGGCTAGGCACCTAGTATAACATAGCATAAGAACACATATAATATTTTTCACCCTTAACTAGGCTCAGCCTGTTCCAAGGGCGGAACAACCAATTTTTTTTACCTTTTTTTTTTTTACCATGTCGATAACCCATCCATAATTGCTTTCACACGACTCCCGCAAGGATCGATCGATAGCTACAATTCTTTTTCTATTTTTTTGTTATGAGCGTCCCACTTACTTAGTAGTAATCGCTTCATCCGCCATCTGAACTATACGATCGATCACCAAGCGGGATACAGCACATGTTAGATTATAAGCACCTAGATTTAACTCTAGAAAGTATAACTCGCACATACGCATTTAAGCAACAAAAAGAAAAAACCCCTCCACTGTTTTCCAAGCACAGCGAAACTCGCTACCTCAACATAAGTGGTAATCTGGGCCACACGAGTGAGCTGAGGCAAACGACCCCACCGTGCTCGAATGGGCAAAAACGACACGCACAACGCCGGACGCCTCAGTCGCCAATCCACGATGGGGCACCAACACACCAAGGAGGAGACGGTCATCTCCCAGACGGCAGCTGCGGCGGGTGATAACACTGCCAGCAGCACTCCCGCGGCGAGCGGACACGGCCCGGACACCGTGGCACTCCTGGCCGCAGCGCTGGCCACAGCAGCAGTGGCCATAGTATTGTACTCCATCCTACGGAAGAGGTTCAGGCGACAGATGGTGCGCGACGTCCTCCAACACACGAGGACCGAGATGGCGGAAGCAGGCCTGGGCAGCACCTTACAGCTCGGACCACAACCCCCCCCAACCTACGCAACCCGTAATCAGTGAGTGAACCGGAACAGGGGTGGCGTGAACGACGTGCTCTGCGCCACACCCTTAACACAGTGCCTCGAGTGAACCCACACCTTTGTAAAATAATCTCCGCGCCCTAGACCCAACTAAGTTCGTCTAGGGCAACGAATATTGTCAAACGACCCATGCACACCTATTGTTATATAATGCTACGTAAGCAGTCCGCATCGTCAACGGCCGGCGGCGCACCGCGCGCGAGCGAGCACCGACGTACCTACAGTTAAGGGGAACACACACGGGCAAAATAGTTTAAATTTTTATTGTAATTTTTTTAAATTTTAACTTCTATCCTACAAATTGTGTTTCATAATAAGAAGTTTTTTTTTAGGGGCGGAGTGATGTGGCGGTCAGCACATTCCATAGCGCGCTTGGACTTTGTACAGTCACGTACGCCACTGAGTTTCCTCTCACCCCGCGCGCGCACCGCCACGTTCCTCCGCACCGCCCCGAGGGCTTCAGTATGTACCGCGCGCTACGACGCGCCTCCTGTGTTGTAAGAGACAGTAAATACAGTGATACCTGAAAACGTTGTTTCTTTCCACTATCACGGACAATAGACTCGACCACAGTCAGGTGATACCCCTGCGCCTTAAAGTGGTATACATGCGTGCGTTAGCGTCACAATTAGTTTCTCACATGGAAGCGTGCAACCTTCCAGTGATAGTTTTGTTTGATCAATAAATTTAATGATCATCTACAATGTACCTATTGTTTTATTGGTGTTTTTATTGTATAAAAACCCACATTGAGACAGAGAACGAATGAATGTTCTATTTCTATCCTTATACGAATTAGGCCATACCTACATGCCATCTAACTAATGTTATTGGCAATATGATAATATTATTATTTTAAATCTATGACCTCCTACTAATATGAATATATAAATTACTAGAAATAAATCAAAATGCTGCACAATAATGACGTGATTCGACATTTCTAAATTCGAAACGAAACGTAGTAGATGCGCGTTGGCGCACGCTCGCTCGCTATGGCTGGATAGCGACAGCCCAATTTAACTTGTACATTAACCGGTACGCCAAGCGGTAGGCATTTAACGCGCGACCTTGAGCGAGTGACGAAGGCCTCACCAAGCTTCATACAACCACCACGCTGTGATAGGTACACTACTACAAGCTCGAGGCGCGTGTGTGCGTGACCACCAGCCGCTCGTCACGTACGAGCGAGCGGCAGTGGTCGAACTCAGGGTGTGCACAACACACGTCGTCTTAGACTCTGTGACGCTTGGCGCTTGGAGCTGTGACGCAACTTTGTAATATTATACATGAAGTTGTGACGAATCACAACCTACCTCAATGAAAATAGCTAGCAATAGGACGTATGAAGGCTGGCTGGTAAAATGTAATAAGGCGTAGGAGCTAGTTTAGCGCCTGGGTAGTGAGTATAGCAAAGAGACCGCGTTGCGTATAAATTGTAGCGGGTGGCATGTAGTCAGGCGCAGATAATACAACTTGCATACATTTTGAACAGGAATAGCTAGCAACACCGTATAAGCGACAGATGATGATAGATAAGTATTATACGTCGGCATGCAGTAAGATGTATGGAACGCATTTTTAAGGAAAATTGCTTCAGGCATTGTGATTGGTCGACCAATGGGAGACGCGGAAATGATGTTGGGGATGATTTCCGATTGGTCGTGGGGGTAAGGGTGGGAGTAAGAAAGCGAGGCTATTTAAGGGCGTGTAACACGGTAGGAGCACTTTTTCTGCAGCTGCGAGCCTCGGAGGAACAACTTGCCTGAGCCCCGGTCATCGCTAAGTCGCATCGAGCGCCATTGCTTTTCGGCATCAACGTTTCGGTGAGTCTCGGACGCCGCGCGATATTTTGGAGTTTTCTAGTTGCAATTCGACCAGTTCTATTAAATTGCATTGTCTTGAAGTCTTCTTTTGGTGGCTGGGCTAGTTTTGGAAACAATACTGGCTTTTCAGAAATTATTTGCTAGTATTAGGGATGTGAACTATTTTTATATGGACCATCATTGGAGCACTGTGTGGGATGCTAGCTATGCTGAAATATGCATACATGCATACTATTACAGGGCTCTTTTCCCTTTTGGAGCACTGGGTGAGGGAGCGGGTACGCTGAAATATGCATGCACGCCCACTCACGCAGGGTTCTTTCACGGAATGTTGTGAGGGAAGCGGGTTTTGCTGAAATATGCATACACGCACGATCTCACAGGGTTCTTCCCTGGAACGTTGTATGTGGGTTGCGGGTTTTGCTGAAATATGCATACGCGCGCACTCATGCGAGGTTCTTTTCCTTTCGATGGAATGTTGGGTGGCAACGCTAGATATGCTGAATAAGCATACACGCTTGTTCGCACAAGATTCAGTTCATTCTCTATGATATCACGAGAAAATGCCTCGTGGTAAGAAGACGTAACATAAGGTCGAAGAGCAACTGGAATTCTGGCTAAGCTATCAAATTATAACGTGGGTAGTTAGGTTCTTCAAACACTAAATTCATATTGGTAGGTTAGCCATGTAGCTGTGTGAATTAATTCTCCTTAGTTCTGCAAGGGAGAGAGGGTTCGCTTCGTGGGAATGAGTAGTATCATAGTGTGTAGTATTTAGTGAGGTAGGTACTAGGAAGGCCAGGTAGGTACCCCTCAGTAATTCTCCTTAATCCTGCTAGGCCGTGGGGACCTTTTCATTTTATTAGTATTAAAGTCATATGGTAGGTTAGCCATGTAGCTGTGTGAATTAATTCTCCTTAATTCTGCAAGGGAGAGAGGGTTCACTTCGTGAGAACGAGTAGTACCATAGTGTGTAGTATTTAGTGAGGTTAAGTACTAGGAAGACCAGGTAAATACCCCACAGTGGTTCTCCTTAGTCCTGCTAGGGGGGAGAGGTCCAAATTGTTATGATCTGTTAGAGCGATACCTATTCTATCTGGCGAAGGGGTGGCGGTACTCTAAGGACCGGTGCAAGCTGAGCTGACCGTCTGAGGAGGAAACCTGTGGTAGCCTTCTTTCGATAGGCAGAGCCCGTCGGACGAAGTACTACGAGGTTAGGATAGGGACCACACACACACTTACACACACACGCACGCCTTTAGGATTTGGGGTCCGTAGGGGCCCTAAATCACCCACATTACACCACGAATTTCATTTTAAATCTCTTCCTAAGAGAAACAGTTTCTTCACAGGATAGGAAACAAAGGGGGCCCTTAGGTATACAGAAATAGAGCTGCTGGGAGTACGGCAGCCCTATCTGGTTGGTGGCCACTGTAAGGAGCGTGGAGAGGCCAGGGGTGAGGGGACCCAGGACTCGTGGAGCTTCTTACTTCCCCCTCCGGGGGGAAATTGTTTGAATAATTTGAAAATTACTGGTTGACACAATTTCTGGGAGGAGAGAATACAGACAATTACAATGTGATGGAAGAGACACAGTGATATAGGAGAGGCGGACTTAGGCAGAAAATTACATATGTATTTAGAATATTATTCGAAGAACAAAGGTTAGGATAGAAAGCTAGGGATTGAGTTAGTACTCTGGGTTATACGGTTACACAACGCTTCCTCGAAGAGAGGAAGATACAGGGTCCATCTACACTTAATTCAGTGTATACGTATGTATGCATTGCTTGAGTTTACCTAGAGAACACTTGAATGCTAAACGCAGTCCATGTTTTATTTTATAGGTTACTCGCGGAAGCGTGGAATTTCGGAATAATTATTCGACAACACCTATCAGGTGAAGTATAAATACAAAATATACTTTGGTGGGAGGCTAGTTCGTCGCAGTGGTGCCTAAGACCAGGATAGTTCGTACCTAAATCTAGGATACCTAGGGTTAAAAAAAAAAAATTAAAAAAAAAAAAGATTGAAAAAAAAAAAATTTTTTTTAATAAATAAAAGGGAAAATTTAACAATCTAGTACGTTGAAGTGGAGCCTTAAGACCAGGCTAGATTCTATCCAAATCTAGGATACCTAGGGTTCAGAAAAAAAAAAGAGAGGGAAAAATGGAAGAAAAATGTAGTTCGTTGCGGTAGTTCAGGACAATAATAGGGGTCTTATATACTCAAAAGCGATAGGAAAAAATCCAACTCATAGGGAGTAGCGATATAAGTAAATAGCGTTATAGGAAGTGATACCGGGAAAGTGATTAAGTGTGGAATTCGGTGAGGAAATGCGTGAAAAGTGGTTCGTGGAACGCGGTGCTGACTGGCAGTTTCGCGAGAGAAGAGATTTGGACTCCCGCCTACGAGGCGGGAGGTTTCGCCGCTTGAAGCTGAGAGTGAGTACATATTTCATTTTCCGGCGCGAGTGCAGTCTGTGTACAATTAGTTAATTTAAAGAAATATTGTCTACAATTTGCCGACAATGTTGCTAGAAAACCGATTTTAACGTGAACGAATTGTCACCAGAAAGTCGACTAGAGATTCATCTTTGAGTTCGTAAAAGAAAATTGCTTACATTTCCTTCTAGGAAGTTCATTATCATTGTTCTGCGGACAACTAGAAATAGTTAAGTGAAAACCAATTTTGACCAATGGGATGTGAGCGCCGGTGCGGGATGGCGTTCGCTATTGGCTAGAATGAGCAGCGCCGTGATAGAAAAAAAAATCTGCTTGCACGAAGAATGTAGTCGGGTTGAGAGGTGATAGACTAAACAAAGTGGAAGTTAGGGGAATGGTATGTATGAATGGTGTGAGGCATATTTCTAAGCGGAATGTTAGCAACTTCGTAGAAGTAAGGTGGGGCCAAAGGGAAATATTTTATCCAGAGATTGTGAAACTAAAATCAATAATTTATTCCGGGTACACCGAGATATGGCAGGAAGAGGAAATTTTTTTTTATTGTTATGGGTTATCGGAAAAATTGTGCTATAAGCCTAAAAGCCAATTAATTAAGAATCCTAGAATGAACTAAAATCAACAATATTGTAGTAAGAATATTCTATGAAAACCTTAGTTGTAAAATTGGATAGCCATTCTACTTAAGTTAAGGCACGCCAACTGAGCGCGGAGGGCTTCATACCTAAAACACGGAAGTTAGGTTTGAAAATAATTTCGTATTGTGTAATAATTAGGTACGCTCGCGCGCGAAATAGTTTATCGGGGCCAGTTTGAGGCCAATAAAGGGAATTTTCTAGTTGTTTGGTGGAAATGAAGTTGGATGGGGTGTAAGCTTCCTTTGTAAAATAAATAAAAAATAGGTAAAAAAACTTTTAAGTTAAACGGTTTTATTAAAAATAAAAAACTAGAAAAAAAACAGCTGTACAAAAAACTAGAAAATAATAAGGACACAAGCCTGGGCCTTCTTAAGATTTTACGTCTGGGTAAGAAATCGTGCAATACTAGCGTGCTGTCTTCTCATGTCGGATGCCAAAGGGCACATTGTGTCGCTGCGTCAGCGGAATAAGTAATAAATTGAGACTTTTAACAGACTAATATAAAAACGTGGGGCGCATGTTATTTATTACGCATATTATACGCCCCACGTTTTTATATTAGTCTGTTAAAAGTCTCAATTTATTACTTATTCCGCTGACGCAGCGACACAATGTGCCCTTTGGCATCCGACATGAGAAGACAGCACGCTAGTATTGCACGATTTCTTACCCAGACGTAAAATCTTAAGAAGGCCCAGGCTTGTGTCCTTATTATTTTCTAGTTTTTTGTACAGCTGTTTTTTTTCTAGTTTTTTATTTTTAATAAAACCGTTTAACTTAAAAGTTTTTTTACCTATTTTTTTATTTACTCGTTTTTAGTTTGATTTTTGGCTCGTATCATTCATTACGTAAACTCGTCATCCTTTCCAACTCTCTCATTGCATCTTTGTTACTCGGTTTCTTGCCTGTCAATTACTCACAATCAAGCTCCTCAATACATCCCTTCTAAAGACTTTACGCGACTCAATGCAACATACGCTTGACCCTCCTCAAATAGTCTGGAGCCCAAATACACGACAGCACGGTCAACAGTACTGCCCTGCATTTTATGGACAGTGGACGCCCATGACAAAATTATCGGTAACATCCGTCTCTCAGCTGTTCCATAATTAAACTTTGCTGGAAACTGTATGGCTTTAGGATGGATATGGTGTCCGCCGTCTCTTTCAAAATCAATTTGAACAGATGGTATGTCTTTTTCATACTTTTGCGTTCGACAAGTATGGGACACTCGTCCAAACAAACCAAATGAGCCCAAACTCGAGGGGGTTACTAGTAACGGTTGAAGAGTTCCACTGTACACCTCCTGACTCCATCATCAGACCCTCGTCACAAAGTGTATTGGTAGAAGGATGGGATAGGACACTCGTTCAAACAAACCAAATGAGCCCAAACTCAAGGGGGTTACTAGTAAAGGTTGAAGAGTTCAACTGTACACCTCCTGACTCCATCATCAGACCCTCGTCACCAAGTGTATTGGTAAAAGTATGGGACACTCGTCCAAACCAACCAAATGAGCCCAAACTCGAGGGGATTACTAGTAACGGTTGAAGAGTTCCACTGTACACCACCTGACTCCCTCATCAGACCCTCGTCACCAAGTTTATTGGTAAAAGTATTGGACACTCGTCCAAACCAACCATATGAGCCCAAACTCGAGGGGGTTACTAGTAACGGTTGAAGAGTTCCACTGTACACCTCCTGACTCCATCATCAGACCCTCGTCACCAAGTGTATTGGTAGAAGTAAGGGCCACTCGTCCAAACCAACCATATGAGCCCAAACTCGAGGGGGTTACTAGTAACGGTTGAAGAGTTCCACTGTACACCTCCTGACTCCATCATCAGACCCTCGTCACCAAGTGTATTGGTAGAAGTAAGGGACACTCGTCCAAACCAACCATATGAGCCCAAACTCGAGGGGGTTACTAGTAACCGTTGAAGAGTTCCACTGTACACCTCCTGACTCCATCATCAGACCCTCGTCACCAAGTGTATTGGTAGAAGTATGGGACACTCGTCCAAACCAACCAAATGAGCCCAAACATGAGGGGGTTACTAGTAACGGTTGAAGAGTTCCACTGTACACCTCCTGACTCCATCATCAGACCCTCGTCATCGAGTGTATTGGTAGAAGTATGGGACACTCGTCCGAATCAACCAAATGAGCCCAAACTCGAGGGGGTTACTAGTAACGGTTGAAGAGTTCCACTGTACACCTCCTGACTCCATCATCAGACCCTCGTCACCAAGTATATTGGTAGAACTATGGGACACTCGTCCAAACCAATCAAATGAGCCCAAACTCGAGGGCATTACTAGTAACGGTTGAAGAGTTCCACTGTACACCTCCTGACTCCATCATCAGACCCTCGTCACCAAGTGTATTGGTAGTAGTATGGGACACTCGTCCAAACCAACCATATGAGCCCAAACTCGAGGGGGTTACTAGTAACGGTTGAAGAGTTCTCCGTCCACCTCCTGACTCCATCATCAGACTCTCGTCGCCAAGTGTATTGGTAGAAGTATGGGACACTCGTCCAAACAACCAAATGAGCCCAAACTCGAGGGGCTTACTAGTAACGGTTGAAGAGTTCCACTGTACACCTCCTGACTCCATCATCAGACCCTCGCCAAGTGTATTGGTAGAAGTATGGGACACTCGTCCAAACCAACCAAATGAGCCCAAACTCGAGGGGGTTACTAGTAACGGTTGAAGAGTTCCACTGTACACCTGCTGACTCCATCATCAGACCCTCGTCACCAAGTGTATTGGTAGAAGTATAGGACACTCGTTCAAACAAACCAAATGAGCTCATACTCGAGGGGGTTACTAGTAACGGTTGAAGAGTTCCACTGTACACCTCCTGATTCCATCATCAGACCCTCGTCACCAAGTGTATTGGTAGAAGTATGGGACACTCGTCCAAACCAACCATATGAGCCCAAACTCGAGGGGGTTACTAGTAACGGTTGAAGAGTTCCACTGTACACCTCCTGACTCCATCATCAGACCCTCGTCACCAAGTGTATTGGTAGTAGTATGGGACACTCGTCCAAACCAACCATATGAGCCCAAACTCGAGGGGGTTACTAGTAACGGTTGAAGAGTTCTCCGTCCACCTCCTGACTCCATCATCAGACTCTCGTCGCCAAGTGTATTGGTAGAAGTATGGGACACTCGTCCAAACAACCAAATGAGCCCAAACTCGAGGGGCTTACTAGTAACGGTTGAAGAGTTCCACTGTACACCTCCTGACTCCATCATCAGACCCTCGCCAAGTGTATTGGTAGAAGTATGGGACACTCGTCCAAACCAACCAAATGAGCCCAAACTCGAGGGGGTTACTAGTAACGGTTGAAGAGTTCCACTGTACACCTGCTGACTCCATCATCAGACCCTCGTCACCAAGTGTATTGGTAGAAGTATAGGACACTCGTTCAAACAAACCAAATGAGCTCATACTCGAGGGGGTTACTAGTAACGGTTGAAGAGTTCCACTGTACACCTCCTGATTCCATCATCAGACCCTCGTCACCAAGTGTATTGGTAGAAGTATGGGACACTCGTCCAAACCAACCATATGAGCCCAAACTCGAGGGGGTTACTAGTAACGGTTGAAGAGTTCCAATGTACACGTCCTGACTTCATCATCAGACCCTCGTCACCAAATATATTGGTAGAACTATGGGACACTCGTCCAAACCAACCAAATGAGCCCAAATTCGAGGGGGTTACTAGTAACGGTTGAAGAGTTCCACGTTACACCTCCTGACTCCATCATCAGACCCTCGTCACCAAGTGTATTGGTAGAAGTATGGGACACTCTTCCAAACCAACCATATGAGCCCAAACTCGAGGGGGTTACTAGTAACGGTTGAAGAGTTCCACTGTCCGCCTCCTGACTCCATCATCAGACCCTCGTCACCAAGTGTATTGGTAGAAGTATGGAACACTCGTCCAAACCAACCATATGAGCCCAAACTCGAGGGGGTTACTAGTAACGGTTGAAGAGTTCCACTGTCCGCCTCCTGACTCCATCATCAGACCCTCGTCACCAAGTGTATTGGTAGAAGTATGGAACACTCGTCCAAACCAACCATATGAGCCCAAACTCGAGGGGGTTACTAGTAACGGTTGAAGAGTTCCACTGTCCTCCTCCTGACTCCATCATCAGACCCTCGTTACCAAGTTGAAATTATCATAATATTGTATTGTCACGAGAACTCAATGTGTGTGCAAAGTTTCATAAAAATCGGTTTAGTAGAAGTAGTTGAAAAAGTTGTCGCAAGATTTGAAACAAAGATAGTAACAAACAAACAAATATACGGAGTCAAGCTAAATAAAACCGTTTAAAAAGCCGTAAAATATGTTTGTTTGAAAAGAGTGGTTATGTTTGACCGGGTTCCAACAGACTGATTTAATTTTGGTTGAGATTGTCGCCGAGGAATAAAAAGATTCGAATCTTTATTTCATTTTAATGGAATGCGAGAAGAATGAAAAAAAAAATGTCATTTTGAAAATGTATAATGGATGTTTAGTAAATAATTTGTGTAGTAGTAATAAGGTGTGAATTTTAGGCTCCAAAGTAGGTATTTCGCGAATTAGTAGCGAGCGACGGTATGGCACCTACTAGTGGGGAGATGGTAGATTAAAATTAGGGGGATCCCAGTTAATTGATGTGACTAATTAGGTGCCATGTACAAGTGAAGGTTAGTTGTAAAGTTGTGTCTAGGTCTGACTTTGCGTGTGTGGGCGATATGGTACTTACTAGATTAGGTTAGTGGTAAACAAAGGTCATGGTGTACAAGTTGACCAGTGGAAGTAATTAGGTGCCATGTACAATGTTGGTTAGGTCGTGAGGTTGAGTCTTGGTCAGATTTTGTGTGTGTGTGTGGCGAATAGAGGCTCTTAGGGAACATGCCGATTACGTGGCTCATTTCGAGTGAGTGGTTTTGGGCTTGAATGTAGTGTTTGTTTATTGATAGGGAATGGATTGTTAAGTTTGTTTATTTTGGAGCTGATTGGCTGGTATGAGGAATGGGGTTCCAGTTGCTTGCGGTATGGGGAATGTATGAGTCAAAGGGATAGAAGGGGGAGTAAGTGCCATGTCGGAGAACGTACCGGACGAGATATTGAATTTTGATCGGTCATGCATGATTGTTGTCCGTGCGGAATGTGGAAGGAATGGATTATAAAGAGTATAGGAATTAGGTGCCATGACAGAGGTCCAGGTTTCGATTTTAGGTTGCGGTCGTATGTATAGGTGTCAATAGGTGAGAAGGCCAGTTGGTGAGTGTTGGTGCGGTTGGAGGTCGAATTAAGCCTGTCGATTTGTGATCCATATCGAGTGAGTGGTTTTAGATTTGCCCATAAATGTGTTTTGTTTAATGAATTAGACTAATTTATAAATAATATTTGATACATATGTAGGTACATGTTGCACGCGTTGAAAGTAAACAGTCGGGGTGGGCGGAGTGATTGGTGTTGTGCGGCGGGAGCTCTCTTGAATTGCAGCACAACGCCGAGCACCACGTGGTGCAAATTATTTTATACCTAAGTTTGGTTATTGTGCGGGCTACAAAGTTGTGTCAGGGGTTTCTAACTTTTCTAAAGGGAAGTGTCAGGGGTTACAAACCTTTTTTTCAAATTTATAGGTCAGGGATTTTAAACTTTTTCAGATACATATATAAGCAGTTTCCAAACCTTTAGGCTTGGTAAGTGTCATGCCCATAGAGAAATAATATACGGGGATATAATTCTTCCTTTATACGTCTATGGTCATGCCTTTCGAATTCATGATATGTCAGAGGTTTTAAACATTTTACAAGGGCACGATAATTCAGGGGTTTCCAAGCCTTTCAACTTTGGAAAAGAGTAGTGGTTCTTAGAACATTTTTGAATTTCGCAATGATTCAGAGGTCTAGACTTTCGATATATTTTCGACTTTGTGATATATCAGGGGTTCTCAACCTTTTTCCAAATTTAGGTTGTGTTAGGGATTGTAAGTTTTTTCGAGTTCTAATTAAGTCAGGGTTCTCAAACTTTTCCAAATTTAGGTTGTAGCAGGGGTTTCGAATCCATGATATATCAGGTGTTCTCAACCTTTTCCAAATTTAGGTTGTGTTAGGGATTGTAAGCCTTTTCAAATTCATGATAAGTCAGGGGTGCTCAAACTTTTCCAAATTTATATTGTCAGGGATTTCGAACTTTTTCAAATTCATGATAAGTCAGGGGTGCTCAAACTTTTCCAAAATTATATTGTCAGGGATTTCGAACTTTTTCAAATTCATGATAAGTCAGGGGTGCTCAAACTTTTCCAAATTTATATTGTCAGGGTTTTCGAACTTTTCCAAATTCATGATAAGTCAGGGGTGCTCAAACTTTTCCAAATTTATATTGTCAGGGATTTCGAACTTTTTCAAATTCATGATAAGTCGGGGGTTCTCAAAAGTTTCCAAATTAAGTTTGTGTCAGGGATTTCGAACCATTTCAAAATCGTGACATGTCAGGGGTTTACAACTTTATTTACAAAAATATTTTTGATTTAAGGGAGGTCTCAACATCCAAAAAATATTTTGCAGTCAGTGGTTCTCAGCTTTGAAAAATATCTTAAAATTTTAATATTCTAGGGCTCTCACTTTAGAAAATATTTATATTTTTCTAGGATATTTAAGGGAGGTCTTACTTCCAAAAATATTTTGAACTTAGCGGTTCTTAATTTTCAAAAATATTTTCGAAATTTGAATGTTTAGGGTTCTCAACTTTAGAAAAATATTTTATTTTCTCAGGATATTTAAGAGAGGTTAAAATATTTTCCAAGAATATTTTGGATTCAGTGTTTCTCAACTTTGAATATATTTTCGAATTTTAATTTATTTAGGGTTCTCAATTTTGAAAAATATTTTATTTTTTCCTCAGGATATTTAAGGTAGGTCTTAATTTCCAAAATATGTATGTATATAATATTTAACTTAGCGGTTCTTAATTTTCAAAAACATTTTCGAATTTTAAATATTTTAGGGTTCTCAATTTTGAAAAATATTTTATTTCCTCAGGATATTTAAGGGAGGTCTTAACTTCCAAGATATTTTGAACTTAGCGGTTCTGAATTTTCAAAAATACTTTGAAATTTTGAGTGTTGGTTCTCAACTTTAGGGAAATACATTAATTCTTCCGGGGTATTTAAGGGAGGTCTCAACTTCAAAAAAAAAAAAAAAAAATTGAAGTTACACACTCTCAACTTTCAAGAATATTTTAAAGTTTTGAATGTTTAGGGTTCTCAAATTTAGAAAAATACTTTCATTTTCCAGATTATTAAGGGAGGGTTCAAATTCGAATATTTTGGATTAAGCGATCCTCAGACTTTCAAGAATACTGCCAAATTTGGAATGGTTTAGGGTTCTCGACTTTAAAAATATTTTAATTTTAGGAATGTTTAGGGAGGAGTCCGTCTTTCAATATGTTTTGAGTTCAGGAGTTCCCGACTTTCAAAGTGTTTCGGATTTTGAATATTTCATGGGTCTATACTCTAGTAATGCCTTTATTCTTTCGGAATGTAAGGGAAGTGTGTTGTGAATATTGCACTTAAAGCGAATCGAGAGAAAGGTGGTGGGATAGTAGAGATGTGTCGGGTCATGAAGAAAGGGTGACATGCCTAGTTAGGATAATAGGTCATCAAACCGTAATATGTGTCCATACTAATTTTATTTTCTTCTATTTAGGTACAAGTGTGATAAATAGGTTAACTTTCCGTGATGTGCAACGACCGGAATGAATTTTCCGACTCTCAGTACCTACCTATCGGGTATTTGAGAAGTGTCATCTCATAGTTCGACGTTCCTACGTCTGTGACTGTCAAGTGGGAGTGTTGTGTGTACACCAAGTGTTCCGCTGAGCCAGGGCAAGCCGTGGTGTATAAAAATGTGTTGTAAAAGCAAGTGTACGTTATCGTTATTGCGTTATTTGTTATCAATTACGTGAGGGAGGGGCGAGTTGGATTTTGTGCACTATTGCAGCACTTTCAGATATAGGGAGTAGTGTGTAGGAGATATAGGAATAACAAGGGAGGCTGGCGTTCGTGCGCATATGTAATTGTGTGCGTGCTTGCTGATTGGTATGACTATGCTTGCGTATCCGTGCGTACATGCATATTACGTGGTTACCTGCGTCGGTAGGGATTGATGTGGATGCGCGGGGACAGGCTTCGAACCCCGGACTGCGGGTGGTTCGTCACTCTTCGGTTTATGATCTGGCTACGTATTTGTGAGTGAGCTGAGTACATCTTAATATTATCCTACTGAAAAAAAAGAGTAAGAAGAGAAACGAAAAAAAATTTACCAAAAGAATAACAAAAGGTAAGTGTATCTCGCAATATTATATTTTAAAATGATAGAACAAGGACTTATAGTTAAATAAGATTCTGATGAAATATTTTGCTACTACTCTCAACCATCCAGGGATTGACGGGAAGAGATTCCTATAATGGATAAGTCCGCCTTTGCGCCTAAGATAAATTATGTACCGTGCATGTTTCTGTGAGATGTGTCCGAACGGTTGGGAATTATTATTTATCTATTTATGTTAAATAATTTATTTTCATGGATGAATACTAAACCACATATTTACATAGACTAATCACGTGTTTATAGGGTGTATACTTACATGGACTTAACTATATATATATATTTTTTTAAATCAATTCTATAATTAATTATTAGACCAAATAAGAGGTAGAGGATTTGAATATTGTTTTAATTATAATTTTTCCTTTTCAGGAAAATACTTATTCGTCTTTGAATAAATAGGTACTTGAGTGCGGTTAATGTTAACGTTTTATTTATAGTGGGCTTTACATAAGTCTATGCATACCAAAATCAACGAATATTCTTCGATGCGCATACGGATTGCAATATTGCAGGGAAATATTGCATTATTATTAATTTGTAATCAAGATGGAAAAAATATATATATACGAATTAAACTTGGCGTTTTATTAGGTACACTGGACCATTTAAACGGTGCCCTGTATCTATTCTTATTAGAAGGCCCTATTGTCTCATATTATGATCGAACAGGTAGTAAAATGTTTCAAGTTATATATAAAATTACTTATCAAATAAGAATTTGGTTTTATTGTTCGGGTTGTGTGAAGCAGAATACTGTTACACACATCGCATTGACATTGCGGGGTCTTTTATAAGTATCTTAAACTGTTTAAAGTATTGTACGTCGGGCTGATAAATGCTGTATGAGTTGACGAGTGTTGTGTAAAAAAGTTTTATCATCGTGCTAGCTGAAGTACTGTAATGTTGAGCGGATCTTTACGCATTTGTTTTGGGTGGTGAGTTATTTAGGAGAGGTTGGGGAAGATACATTAATTTTATGGGAGGATGAGCAATGGAGGCTACGACGAATCTGGCGGGCGAACGGTGAGCGTTCAACAATCGTACTAACCTTTATGTTAATGGAGGCTACGACGAATCTGGCGGGCGAACGGTGAGCGTTCAACAATCGTACTAACCTTTATGTTATGCATGTATACTATTATTTAGAACGCGGAATATGGAGAGCGAAGAATCGGGAGAAGTTTGGTTTGACGTACAGTAGAGATTTCCTATTTATCTGGTAACTGAAAGGACGACTCCTTTACGGCGTACGCGCATCATATTGTGCCGTAACAAGAGCATACTTGTTGTCTTTAGGGTTACGGAATGCATATGTTTAGGCGGGCGAGAAAATGGAATAGGTTAAAATTAGATAGAAAATAAAATAAATGTTATATAATAAAATAGGTATGGTAATGATCAAAGATAAAAACTACCTTCTTATCGCAGTCTTAAGGGAATGCGAATCTGTACGTGTAGAACATAGGTTTAGGGGCCGTGATCGTCTAGTTGGTAGGACCCTACGTTGTTAGGTTAGTATTGCTACAGTGCGATACTGTTTAACTTAGAGCAGTAGTAGAATAATGATTTATTCACTGTTCACTACTGAAATTTCAGAATTGAAACTGATTCGGTTTGGTAAAATCCGTTAAGGTGGTACGATTTGACTCGGTTTGGTAAAATTCGGTAAGTTTGGTATGAGATGTCACAATTTAGTAAAATCGGGTACATGAAGATAGATGTGGAGAAGGTAACGTCTGGTCTACTGAACCGATTGGTCATAGGTAATGGCGTAGGAATTTGGTGAGAGTAGATGCAACATAACAAGGATAAATAAGCAGGAACAAAGGGAGCAGGAACCTGAGCAAGGAATACCGGGTGGTGACGAAGGAGTGAGCGATAATAGAGCAGTAAGGTTAGGTTAGAGGTTAGCCCCATGGGATTACAAAGCCACGTAGTTGTCATAGGATAGGATAGAGTCCGGCGGGCGAGGTAGGTTACTAGATAGGTTATATTTCGTATGTGCTATATAGGAAGGGAACACATTAAGGAACGATCGACATTTGTTGAACGAGCTATAGATTTAAACACAGTCTGGCGGGCGTATTGCTTGGATTGTTACGTAGATAGAGTATAGTAAAATAGGATAAGAGAGGAGTTTGGAATAAAGGTTATAGTAAAATATTACTATTGATAGGGTTCCATTCAAAGTGATAGGAAGGGGTAAGGTTATGGTGAAGTATTACTAACGATAGGGTTTCGTCCACCTGGTACAAGAGGAGTAGGTAGAAGGGTGTCTTGAGCGACAGACTAGGGGTTGGGGTCATGGTTTATGCAGGGATAAATAGAGCGTGTACAAAGGGTATATTTCGGATAAAATATCGGTTAAAATTTCGGATAAAATATCGACTAAGTCAGTTAATACGGTGTGTTCATAGATTAATCAAGGATTTTACATAGTCAGGCGGGCGAATAGAGTATGAAAATGAAGTAAAATTGGTAATTAGGGCGTCGAACGTAGCCGCGGATCGTGTGTAGGTTGGCGAGTGAAATTATGCTGTCCTGAAGTAAGGACGAGTTAGGAGGTACGATTGTAGATATAGATTCTTAGTATTATTCTGGGTTTAATTAAAGGACGGAAACAGTAGAGACTATAGCATATAGCTAGGAAATAGAAAGCTCTAACGAATAATACCCGCTACGGACAAATAGGAATAAGATCCTGTTCGGCGTGGGGGAGTTGAGTTATTGATAATTATGAACAAAAGGTTTTAAGACTTAGAATAGACTTGTTGGTAGATGCTGGGTTTGGATGGTTGTGTAAATACAGAAATACGCGAGTAAACCATTGGGTATTATAGTGTCTGTACTCGGTAGTGAAACTTCCTTCTAATGAGAGCAGAGCTCTGACCTGAAGGGACTTTTACAATGAATCAGGACACTTTGGTTTCGATTTTTATTGCATTTCCCATACATTGCTCCGAAAAGAATGTGAACGTAAACTCAGTGTGTTGAACACACGAATGGGACTTGAAAAATGTGACGTGAACAAAGCCATAGTGCAGAACTTTACATTCCATCGAGACCTTAATTTGTTCTCACTCGGGAGGGAAAATGTTATCATATACCGAGGGCGTTCTACACTAAGCAAAAAGGAGCGTTTAAAGTTAGTGGTGACATTTTCCGGTCTATGAAAAGTGATAGAACATAGCAATTTGAACCATTGACCGGAGCTATGTTGGATGAGATTAAAGTAGAGTCGTGTACAATCAGACTGGGCCCATCCATTTGTCAACGGGTGAGTTAGTTAGCAAAGGTTATGATTCGGAAGAAGCAAAGTCAATTTAAAATTTTCTCAGTAATAATTTCCCAGTTTTCCTGTCTATAACTAGAAAGGTTAAGGTGTTGGAATGTGCGGCGTGTCTAAACCGGAGGTGGCAAGGTATGTTGTGCGCTCTCCCTGGAGAGAAGTACTGATCCTGCCCTACCAGCGAGGGTTTACTACTACAGGTTTCCTGAACTGGTGGGAAATCTTTCTACGGCATGAAGCAGGGTATTAAGTGTTTAGTAATTTCATTTTGAGCTTCTGATGAGTCTAACCTGACTATACTAGGACGAATGCCCATATGTTGTGTTGTGTGGTCGGGACTGCTTAGCACCAAAATAAAAATGCCACAATCATTCTGGTAAGGGAACAAACACCCTATTAGAAGAAGTTGTTGGTACTACGGACCTTCTGGACAGGGAACGAACACCCTAACAGAGGCACATCTACGAAAAGCAGTACTGCAGCCATAGCATTAATATATGTTGGCGACAGACAGACATAGACTATAGTATGGTGTAGAGACGCTAGTCGCGATCATGGAAGGAGAAAATAGATTCTTTCCCATGCCGCGAAAATTGCCTCTAGGCGGGCGACTGTGACGAATCACAACCTACCTCAATGAAAATAGCTAGCAATAGGACGTATGAAGGCTGGCTGGTAAAATGTTATAAGGCGTAGGAGTTAGTTTAGCGCCTGGGTAGTGAGTATAGCAAAGAGACCGCGTTGCGTATAAATTGTAGCGGGTGGTATGTAGTCAGGCGCAGATAATACAACTTGCATACATTTTGAACAGGAATAGCTAGCAACACCGTATAAGCGACAGATGATGATAGATAAGTATTATACGTCGGCATGCAGTAAGATATAGGACGAATTGACTGTATTACATCTACTTTTGTGAATTCGTAGCATTTTTCAGAGATTAGTTACTGAAGGTTTTAGGGAAATATGGAACGCATTTTTAAGGAAAATTGCTTCAGGCATTGTGATTGGTCGACCAATGGGAGACGCGGAAATGATGTTGGGGATGATTTCCGATTGGTCGTGGGGGTAAGGGTGGGAGTAAGAAAGCGAGGCTATTTAAGGGCGTGTAACACGGTAGGAGCATTTTTTCTGCAGCTGCGAGCCTCGGAGGAACAACTTGCCTGAGCCCCGGTCATCGCTAAGTCGCATCGAGCGCCATTGCTTTTCGGCATCAACGTTTCGGTGAGTCTCGGACGCCGCGCGATATTTTGGAGTTTTCTAGTTGCAATTCGACCAGTTCTATTAAATTGCATTGTCTTGAAGTCTTCTTTTGGTGGCTGGGCTAGTTTTGGAAACAATACTGGCTTTTCAGAAATTATTTGCTAGTATTAGGGATGTGAAATATTTTTATATGGACCATCATTGGAGCACTGTGTGGGATGCTAGCTATGCTGAAATATGCATACATGCATACTATTACAGGGCTCTTTTCCCTTTTGGAGCACTGGGTGAGGGAGCGGGTACGCTGAAATATGCATGCACGCCCACTCACGCAGGGTTCTTTCACGGAATGTTGTGAGGGAAGCGGGTTTTGCTGAAATATGCATACACGCACGATCTCACAGGGTTCTTCCCTGGAACGTTGTATGTGGGTTGCGGGTTTTGCTGAAATATGCATACGCGCGCACTCATGCGAGGTTCTTTTCCTTTCGATGGAATGTTGGGTGGCAACGCTAGCTATGCTGAATAAGCATACACGCTTGTTCGCACAAGATTCAGTTCATTCTCTATGATATCACGAGAAAATGCCTCGTGGTAAGAAGACGTAACATAAGGTCGAAGAGCAACTGGAATTCTGGCTAAGCTATCAAATTATAACGTGGGTAGTTAGGTTCTTCAAACACTAAATTCATATTGGTAGGTTAGCCATGTAGCTGTGTGAATTAATTCTCCTTAGTTCTGCAAGGGAGAGAGGGTTCGCTTCGTGGGAATGAGTAGTATCATAGTGTGTAGTATTTAGTGAGGTAGGTACTAGGAAGGCCAGGTAGGTACCCCTCAGTAATTCTCCTTAATCCTGCTAGGCCGTGGGGACCTTTTCATTTTATTAGTATTAAAGTCATATGGTAGGTTAGCCATGTAGCTGTGTGAATTAATTCTCCTTAATTCTGCAAGGGAGAGAGGGTTCACTTCGTGAGAACGAGTAGTACCATAGTGTGTAGTATTTAGTGAGGTTAAGTACTAGGAAGACCAGGTAAATACCCCACAGTGGTTCTCCTTAGTCCTGCTAGGGGGGAGAGGTCCAAATTGTTATGATCTGTTAGAGCGATACCTATTCTATCTGGCGAAGGGGTGGCGGTACTCTAAGGACCGGTGCAAGCTGAGCTGACCGTCTGAGGAGGAAACCTGTGGTAGCCTTCTTTCGATAGGCAGAGCCCGTCGGACGAAGTACTACGAGGTTAGGATAGGGACCACACACACACTTACACACACACGCACGCCTTTAGGATTTGGGGTCCGTAGGGGCCCTAAATCACCCACATTACACCACGAATTTCATTTTAAATCTCTTCCTAAGAGAAACAGTTTCTTCACAGGATAGGAAACAAAGGGGGCCCTTAGGTATACAGAAATAGAGCTGCTGGGAGTACGGCAGCCCTATCTGGTTGGTGGCCACTGTAAGGAGCGTGGAGAGGCCAGGGGTGAGGGGACCCAGGACTCGTGGAGCTTCTTACTTCCCCCTCCGGGGGGAAATTGTTTGAATAATTTGAAAATTACTGGTTGACACAATTTCTGGGAGGAGAGAATACAGACAATTACAATGTGATGGAAGAGACACAGTGATATAGGAGAGGCGGACTTAGGCAGAAAATTACATATGTATTTAGAATATTATTCGAAGAACAAAGGTTAGGATAGAAAGCTAGGGATTGAGTTAGTACTCTGGGTTATACGGTTACACAACGCTTCCTCGAAGAGAGGAAGATACAGGGTCCATCTACACTTAATTCAGTGTATACGTATGTATGCATTGCTTGAGTTTACCTAGAGATCACTTGAATGCTAAACGAAGGCCATGTTTTATTTTAGAGGTTACTCGCGGAAGCGTGGAATTTCGGAATAATTATTCGACAACACCTATCAGGTGAAGTATAAATACAAAATATACTTTGGTGGGAGGCTAGTTCGTCGCAAAGTGTAGTTTAACGGGCCATATTTTAGCAGTAGTTACATATTAAGGACGTCATTAAAAATACATTCATGTTTTTTGAGAAGAATGGACCCACTCGTGGAACCACTGAGTTGGATTGCATCAAATCCAATATAACTGGTAGATTTACTGACAAAATACTATTTATTATATTAAATCATTGCTATTAGTAGGTACTATGAGTATGAAATGTTCATGTTTTTTTTTTATTTCAAATTAAAAAAAAAAATTTTACTTGGAAATTTTAATTAATTTTGGATCATACAACAATAATATAACCAAAACAATTTTCTAAACAATACAATGTTCATTTTCTAAACAATACAATGTTCAACCATACGTTGTGTTTGTATACGCAGGCGTGGGCGAAAAGCGGTGGGTCGGAGGCGGGCGGGGGCGCACGGGGCGGCGCGCACAGGGTCGCCACCTCCCCCCCGCCAGCGCGCGAGCCTCTCGACGCGCAGTGGCAGCCTGTCGCGCGCAGCAGGTACGTAACTAACTAGATCTTACCAAAGGCAGTTATGACAGGACTGACTACAGACACATTGATGATGTTGATGACGGTCAGTTAAAATTAATATAAAAAAATTGTCCGTGTCAAAGCACTCACATCGTACCTATTTCCGACAGGAATAAGGTATTAGGTACCTATTAGGTAGGTGGTATTACGTTATACTTACTTAGTTTAACTATTTAGTAGAAAAAATACAAGAATATAATATACTAGGAAGTGTTCTGTGATGTGATGATGAGTTGGTGACTACCTACGAGTACCTACAACGCAACGTCAAATTCATACACAAAAAGTTTTTGCCCTCGGCTCCGCTCGGAGTATTTTCGCTACTGTGCGACCCGCTGATGAGATAGCGTGATGGTTTGTATACTACAAGTAGCGGCAACTACAACTGAGCGTCCGACGTCGTGCGCCAGCCAAAGTGGTCAACAAAAAAGTGGTCAAGTGAATCATGTTCACGTGCCGAGGGTCCCGTAACCGCTGCTTCGCTTTCATCTAATTATATTTTCTACTAGGATGCGGTCAGGCTTTGGATGGGTAGCCGTACGACCGATCAAGTTGGCCGTGGTTCGGATTGAATAAAGAATAAAAGAATACACACATGGAATAGAATAGAATACAAAGTGCTTTATTGCTACAAGGACATCAGAACATTTACATAAGGTGCAAAGGCGGACGTATCCCTTGCACACATTTCGTACAGTCAATATTTGGATGTTTGAGATTAGATTAACATAATGTAAGTAGGTAGTAGCAAAAGAAAAAAGAACGTGGAATTGAAGATAAAATAATAATAACAATACATATTAATAATACACGTAAGGACATGTTTGATGTTTTTTAACCGACTTCCAAAAAAGGAGGAGGTTCTCAATTCGTCTGTATGTTTTTTTTTTATTTATTTTTTTTTTTTTTTTGTATGTTTGTTACGCGATTTCTCCGTAAATTGAGGGCGATTTAGAAAATTCTTTTTTTGTTAGTTAGGTCATACTTCCGAGGTGGTCCCATTTCAATTTTATCGAAATTGGTTCAGTGGTTTTCGAAAAATCAGCATAATACTATGGTGTGTGGTTACCTTCAGCAAAACTTGTGATGTGGTCGTTTTCGGCAATTTTTCAGTTTGATAAATTAGTATGGTGTGTGGTTACCTTCAGCAAAACTTTTGTGATGTGGACTTATTCAGCAATTTGCAGTCTGACACATATGGCGAATAATTCTGTACCACTTCAATCGATTTCTATTATTCGATTTCGATTATTCTTTTTTATGTAATATTACTAAAAAGAATGAAATAAAAACTGTTTTAAAAAATATTAAACCGATTTCCAAAAAACAAAAAAAAAAAGAACTAAAAAGTATTAAATACATAATATTTTGAAATTTTCTCTGTCCTGTTGAAATACATGAATCGATATACTAGTGATACATATTCGGACCCTTGTTTCATGAATATTCTAAATTTGAAATTTTTTATCTTTTCCGACCGGCCAGGTGCGCTTAATTTATTATGGTACGAGTACCATCGAGCTGGTATGATGATGGAGACAGAAGGTGGGCATAGGAACTCCTAAACTACACATGATAAACAGGATTTCTGTGTGATAAACCCATCGTGTTTGGGCTCGTTGCATTTGTCTTCACGAGCAATTTACTTTAGACCTAAGAGATTCTCAATTCGGCGGTATGTTTTCTTTTTTTGGATGTTTGTTACGCGATTACTCCGTCAATTGTGGGCCGATTTTGAAAATTCTTTTTTTTTTTTTTATTTGAAAGGGGATGACCCTGAGGTTTTTAAAGTGAAAACTTCTTTAGCGGCGCTTGGCACTTTTTTAGGTGGGTAAAAAATGTATAACTCGCGACATCGCGTCAGCGTCATTTTTAAAATGAAACCTTAAGTCATTGCATTAAGGGTTAAGTTAGAGTGGCACGGGATCTGCCGGCACTCCCGGAGTGCAACTGTTAAGTAGGGTTCGGTAACACGTTTATGTCTGTCCATTCTACTAAGTTCTGCAAAATGAATGTAGGGTTCCGTAACAAATGCATGTCTGTCTGTTCTACTAAATTTAACATTTATTTCAAAATGAATGTAGGGTTCCGTAACAAATGCATGTCTATCCGTTCTACTAAATTTTACAATTTTCAACCATGAAGGTCCTCCGACGGTTATTTTATAATAAAAATAGGGTTCCGCAACACGTTTATGTCTGTCCATTCTACTAAGTTCTGCAAGATGAATGTAGGGTTCCGTAACAAATGCATGTCTGTCCGTTCTACAAAATTTAACATTTATTTCAAAATGAATGTAGGGTTCCGTAACAAATGTATGTCTGTCCGTTCTACTAAATTTTACAATTTTCAACCAAGGCCCTCCGACGGTTATTTTATCATAAAAGTAGGGTTCCGTAACAAATGTATGTCTGTCCGTTCTACTAAATTTCACAATTTTCAACCAAGGTCCTCCGACGGTTATTTTATAATAAAAGTAGGGTTCCTTAACACGTTTATGTCTGTCCATTCTACTAAGTTCTGCAACATCACCTACAACGTCCGTGATGTCAGCCCATAACACCGGGTGAACTAAGTGCCATATCAGTGCTTCCCCCTTAGATCGTGCTGACTACACTAAACTGGTCGGAAAACACAAACTATTTACATAGCCGTTTCGACCGAGGTTTAATTCAGTGCGGTGGTATCAACCCGGGCGGGTTAAACCCTACCACCAAGTAAGATTAGGAGGGAAGGGACCTACAGTTTTACGAGGAATCCGAACCTCGGTCAGCCTCCAACGGTCAGCGGTCACCCATCCAAATACTGACCGCGCCCAGCGTTGCTTAACATTCAATAGCGACAGTTGACTGTCTGCACCACTGAGCTATCGAGGCTGACGTGGTCCTATTTTAATTGGGTCAAGATCGGATTGGAAAGCGAGGCGGAATCGCGAGGCCGAAGGCCGAGCGATTCCGGCGATACCGCCGAGTACATTAATAGCAAAAAATTACTAAAAAAAACTGTGAAATAAAAAAAAAGTTTTAAAAAACATAAAACCGACTTCCTAAAAAAAGTAAAACTAAAAAACTATTTAAAATAAAAATATAAAAACCGCCTTCAAAAATATATGAAATAAAAACCTAAAAAAAAAAACGAACCCTAGAGTTGAAGGCGGTGCTAAAGCAAGCAAAAATGATGCATGAAAGAAAACATGAGTGGATGATAATATTCTTTGTGATTTGAGTAGCCTTTTTAGCACCGCCTTCAACTCTAGGGTTCGTTTTTTTTTTTAGGTTTTTATTTCATATATTTTTGAAGGCGGTTTTTATATTTTTATTTTAAATAGTTTTTTAGTTTAACTTTTTTTAGGAATTCGGTTTTTTTAATAAACGTTTTATGGCTTGGTCTGAAGGAATATCTGGTTTCTCAACACATGTTGTATTTTTCCTGCACCAACCCATCGGAGTGATCCTCGGAGTGATCATACGTTCAACATTATTTTCCGGTTTCCTCCCGATAAACGGTTCGACCTAACCCCGTCTACAATGGGCTCAACGGTGGTTGGTGGCCATTAGTGATTGATAAAGGGCCACTTCCCAATTTTGTTTATCATTCCTATTACGCGCCTAACGAGCAGCCAACCGCCGTGGCCTTTTTGCTTCCAAAGGAAATTTTTCTTCCTTCCCGTTATTTGCTCTTCCAAACCCATAGAGTACTTCCGGTTAATCTAAAATCATGAAATTTGGAAACAAGGTCTCACACCACAATTAAAGGAAAAAATCCGAAAATTGTAAACTTGTAGTTTTATGACATAGGTAAAAAAAATTGCTCGTTTTGTATGTCAAGACCCTTTTTCTCAGTAACGAGTCAAGATATCAAATTGAAATTAATATAAAATACTAAGGTCTGCGATCCCTTCGAGGTGTAGAAAATGCAAGCTTCTAAATCGACAAAATCAAAACATACGGCTATTTTATGTAAAATTTTAATACCGGCAAACTCACTCAAATCAAATCAAAACCTACAGGGCACTCCCCGTAGACCTGGAGAAGGTAATGAAATTTGGCAAGAAGCAAGGTCTCACACTACAAGTAAAGGAAAAATCTGAAAATTGTAAATTCGTAGTTATGTCATATATAAATAGTTGTTTTTATTTCAACTGCAAGATTGCCTGACAGTCAAAGCATTGCTGTAGTTTTTATTTGGGCGATTCGTGATTTTCTAAAATATAATTATTTTTGTACATACTTAACCCAGTTACTCCTGTAACTATTTATGGTCTCCAAAGTTTATAAATTTTTAGTATGAGCTTAATTACGATTCCATTGACTTAGAAAAAATACTGGAAAAAATTTTACTTACTTGGAAAATCGGAAAAGTGATGGGCGTTTAAACGCCCAGTAGGAGAATCCACTACTTAGATGAAGTATGAAAGGTACCTATGTATTATGTATATTAATGCATTTAAAAGTCCGAATGCTTCTTGAAACACAGTTTTATTTGAATTGATATTAAAAAAAAAACTAAATAACTAAGCTGGAGTGTGATATGTGGCAAATCATGCTTTGGAGTGCAGGGAAATAATCATTTTTTACAAAAATAATTTGTTTTCTTCTTACATACAGCACACCTCAGCTGATTTTCCTTTTAGTCAACCAACATTTGGTTTACAGATGGAGAACATTTAATGTTCTACCTACCCTATCAAATCGGGATGTTTCGCGATAGTTTTTCTGTGTAGGACGAGGCCCACGCTTTTCAGTTCTTTTGTAAGTTTCTAGCAAGGTTCTTGAATGGTCCAGAGTGGTAACTCTGCAGTATGTGAGATGGTCGTACCTACTGGTGGTGATGGTCGACCATCACCCTTGTACCTGCCACCCATTTTGAGAAGCCATATCAAGACAACGACACACCAATGGAAAATACAATTGTTTTTCTGTAATGGCGGTCCTATAAAGACCTATGTTTTGGTCAGCTCGGTCAACCCCGCCCATATTTTCATTGTATTTTTTTATAATGCTGGGTTGCTCAATTTTCACATACTTCTTGAGCTGCTGTGAAAAACGTCTTGCATTGTGTAGTGGTTCTACCTGTTCTGTGTTTGAAGCAGTTGTAAGTCTCATCGTTCCAGTCGCCTTCAGACCTCTGTTGGTCGCTTGTGCAAGAGCGGGATTGACGTAAAAAGTCGACAAAAATTAATGAAACGGCATCTGTGGATTGTCAGTTTGAAATATGTCAGCAAATTGTAGAATAACACTTCCACCTAAACCAAACTGTTTGTACGCCACAGGAATATTTGCTTACTTTCCTTGATATGACTCAAACCAGACCACGTATCCTAATCCGTTTGTTAGCACCGACCGCCCAATACTTGTATCCCCAACGAATAGGCTTTTCTCCCATTAATTGCTTACAGCTGTGTCTACCATAGTAAGGCACCATCGCTTCATCCACACTGTACTTTCTTCCAATGGAGCAAAAACGAAGAATTTTTCATTCAATGAATTGGAAGATTTGAACCTGGAAGATTGTGCCAAGTCACAACTTCTTCGTCGCCATAGTCCTCGTCTGTAATTTCTGCGTTAGCATTTTCGGGAGGCAAAATAGTTAGGTCACTTGGCAATTGATCCTCGTCATCAATACAATCCAGCTCTTCAATAATTTCGTGTAGTTTTAACGGTTGACTATGTCGAGGTCTGAAGAAGATGACAGACGTTGATTCTCCTACTGGGCGTTTAAACGGCCATACACTTTAGAGTTGGATATTGATAAGAAAAACTCAAGGCCAAAGTGTTATTTTCTAGTTATAGTATAGTTTGTAGTTATACCTTAGTAAAAATAATAAGTATCGTTAAATTTTAGCTCGAAACATGATAGAAACTTACTTTTCGAAGCCATGGTGCCAGTCAATTTTATTATCTCACTTAACTTTAAAACTAAAAAATCAAGAAATAACTGCTTCTAAATGTCCCGAACTACTCACTCAAACAAAGATATGTAGCATCTGTGATCAACATTCGAGAATAAGTTAGGTCACAACACACGGAAAGTACATTAAACAGAGGGTAGCTTTGATAATTTTATTTGGGTGTTTAAACGACCAGTAGGAGGATCTGGGTTAATGCAAATATATTGTGTGATAATGATAATACGGAAGCCTTGATGCGCGAGTCCAACTCGCACTTCATTCACTTCCGGCCGGCCCCACTGCACTGCTCAGTAAGACACAATTAAAAACAAATACCTCAATGCATTCTAGAAATAGAAATACTTTATTGCACCAAAACATTAACAAACGTCCGTGAACAATAGAAATAAACAATACACATACACAAAAGAATAAAGGCTAACTTTTAACACTATAATAGGTGATTTCTTCCAGTCAACGTCGATTACTAAGTATAAACATAATTGGAGTATGAATGATGTTTATTGTTTCTTTAGCATCTATTGGCAGTACACTGCGCTCAGATTTGTCATATTTACATTGTAACATTCCGCCAGTTCGATTATCACAGCGAAGAAGAACTGACAAGAAACTTCACTGGAAATTTTTTCAATGTACGCTTAGTCTACTTTACAAAAATGTTTGCCACTGCCTAGACACGCATGTGCTGATTTATGACAGATGCAGCAATTCATGACAAAGTGAAAACATTTTTTACTATGAAATTGTATGAAGTTATATACCCACCACACTGCCACATGAAGCAGGTGTCTCCACAAACAGCACCCGTTCACGAGCACCACACCTGGGCGAGCCATCCCCTCCCTCAACCATATTATAGGTTGGCAAACGACCCGTTTGCAAAGGGTCAAGTGCGTGGTACCCGTAACCAAAGAGCATGCATGAAGAACATTATGGGAGTGGGAGAGGCGGCAGAGGTGTGTCAGGATCGTGGCACGTGGAGAACCGTTGTCTCTGCCTACCCCACCGGGAAACAGGCGTGACGCTATGTATATATGTATGTTTGCAAATATTTTCAATGTACAGACACGCAAGATTTACAGATTTATTATATGTATAGATTTATTTTCGGGGCTTTCACTTGGGATTGCATGTATAATTTGAGACGATGGTATAAGTCTATGATAAACTTTATTGAAACAGTAAAACAAAATAAAACTTGACACAGTCAGTAAAACTAATTAAATAAAATTAAGCTAATAAATAATAAAAACTAAATAATTACATTCTTACTGTAAGTAAAAAATTTCGTCCAAATATAATATAATAAGATATAATATAAATTCTTCGTCCGTTTTCTTGAGACTGGCACATGCTGATCTATCACCGGGTTAATATCAGTCCCCGCCCCAAGTGCATCTCGGGAGAGGGGATTGATATGTGGTGATGTACGCCACTTCTTAATTAACTGTTTCACCATAATTTTCCTGTTCATTGAGTTCTTCTAAATATCCAGTCATTACTTTTGTTACAATTTTTGTTGTTTGTATTGCAGCTTGTGTTGTAAGACTTGTTTTTTATATCTGCATTCAAAAAAATTATATACCCTTATACTTCGACCATATAAAACTATTGTTGTTTTATATAGTTCAATGCCCTTATATGTATATGCTAGCTAACTGCAGCAGGTACATACAGCATGAAGGGTACTTCCCGTAGACCTGGCATGGGGAACGCGCAGTAATTGGTAGGACAATATTGCCTTTTCAGGCGCAGTGCTACTTCAGTTATAGTAGTATTCCGTGTGTGCACTATGTTGGATGTAAATGGTTTTAGGAAAGTTTTAGAATATGGCTTTGTTTGACCAAAGCATAGTTGGAGGATACGATTTTATGGAATGCATTTGATATGTTGTGCAAAAAAAAAAAAAAATTACGGCCACGGGCGCTTAACTTTGGATTTTCGTGAATTTGATGCTGCAAAATCTAATTATATCGCACCTTCGGTAGGACACAAGTGCAAGTTTAGTGATTTTACAGGAGAGCCATTTTAAGTTTTTTTTTGCATTCAATCTCGTATTCTTCTGCTTAAAATTGCTTAAAAATAATACTTCTTTGCATGAAATAAGCCCCGTACCTTTGTGAAAAAGGCCATGTACCTTACAGGTGTTAAATATTTTGTATATAAATAAAAAAAAAATTTAAACAAAGGTGTACATTTATTTCCTTTTTCCACCAAAATTAAAATAATTTTATAATCATGACCATATTTATCTTTGGTTTTTTTTATGAATTTGAAATAAAAACAAGTTTCTTTTTTGCAAAAAACATGCTTTATCTTATAATGTAAAGTTTTCTTTAGGAACTTATGTTGAATACACTTAAAAATCTTTAGCAAAACTCTTTAGAATTTCACTGAAAAATATTCTAAAATTAGCGGCAACATCAACGTTGTACAAATCTTTGTCTAAAATGATTAGTCAGTTTTAAAAATTTTACAAGTACGTTTTTTTATAGAAAATTGGATATGGAATAGGTAAAATCAACAAACAATCTACATAGATATTTTTTTAGGACAATTTTTTCATTTTGCAGTTTCTTTATACGAAAAACAAAATAAAATGGAAACTCTAAGCAAGAAACCAAAATAAAAGCAACTATGCTTTCTTTTAAAAAAATCAATAAACACTTAACACAAAAGATGACATAACACGAGTTTTATCACTTTTAGAGGTAACCTGTAACTTCACGAATGTGAGAGACAACCACCTACACCCGCTTACAGATAAATACTAGAAAAAATTACCTGTAATCTAAAGTGTTAGGGACCTTAGTTCCACAATGTTTATATATTATTATTAAAAGATGGTATTATAAAATTGCTCATAGAATTTGGGAAGTATGTTTGTATGTATAAATATGCAATGAGTTCACGATTTTTTTTCCGGTTTGGAAGTTTTAACTTTTCAGTATACAACACGTTTAATACAATATCTTTCATTTGTCTTCTATTACCAGCACGACCTATTTTTAACCGACTTCAAAAAAAGGAGGAGGTTCTCAATTCGACTGTATTTTTTTTAAGTTTGTTACATCAGAACTTTTATCTCAGAAATGTTTGCCTCCGTCCAGGTGATTCTGGGATGTCATCAATTTGAGGCTCATACATTTCTTTGGTTTACTTACTGACTTCATCATCATGAAGTATATCATTGTTTTTATGTCTATTTTATAAAACATGTGTTGGAATAACAAAGCCACATCTTGTTTATAAGACCACAAAATTATGAAAATATTGGAAGTGTAAAGTCACAACTGTTTGAATGGCTTTGTCTCGCCAAATATGTGCTCAAGAAATAGGCATAAGTGTGCTAAATGTGACTTTGTCCGCCCAGAAATTACTTTCACGGCTTTGACGCTCCAACTTACAACCAATCCGCGCGGGGGCGACGGCGCAACTGACCAATGAGACTGTGTCGCGCCAAAAAACTTACTAAAATGACCCAAAATGACAAAGACACTACTGCCATCTGGCGACTTATAATCTGAATCTAATGGGAGCCTTTGTCCCACCAGAAAAAGGAATGTTTTTAGGGCACTTTTGCATATTTAACTCATTTTACGAAATTTTGTAAGTTATGCCCTTGTCTTACCGAAGGTGCGATATGTAATCTAGGTACGAAATTATGGTACTCTTGCACTATTTCCTCGATGTGACGTAATTTTCAAGATTTCGGTTTGTAATTAGATGGCGGTATATCATGCGCCTCGTCTAAAAATGAAGATCTCGTCGAGACCTACTATTGGTCTCAGGTCTCAGCACACGAGTATAGTCTACTATCGGTAGTATCCGAGATATGGCTCCTTTTCCCTTGTGGCGGCCAAATAGCTGAACCGATTTTGAAAGAACGCACCATTACAGAAAGGACGAAGCCTGTTCTACGAAAAGAAATTTCAAGTCTATCCGACCGGTAGTTCAGGATTTATAAGCATTTATTGAAGTGAAAACTACTTTAGCGGCGCTTGGCACTTTTTTATATGGGGAAAAAAATCTTATGTTCGTGTCAGCACCAGCGCGTCAAATAACAATCTATAGTTGCTATGACAACCGCGTCAGATAACAATCTATTGCTATGACAACGCTCAATACATGTCATCTCAAAGTCTGCAAAATGAATGTAGGGTTCCGTAGTAAATGCATATCTGTCCGTTCTACTAAATATAACATTTATTCCACAATGAATGTAGGGTTCCGTAACCAATGCATGTCTGTCCGTTCTACTAAATTTTACAATTTTCAACCAAGGTCCTCCGACGGTTATTTTATAATAAAAGTAGGGTTCCGTAACACGTTTATGTCTGTCCATTCTACTAAGTTCTGCAAAATGAATGTAGGGCTCGTTACAAATGCATGTCTGTCCGTTCTACTAAATTTAACATTTATTTTAAAATGAATGTAGGGTTCCGTAACAAATGCATGTCTGTCCGTTTTAATAAATTTTACAATTTTCAACCAAGGTACTCCGACGGTTATTTTATAATAAAAGTAGGTTTCCGTAACACGTTTATGTCTGTCCATTCTACTAAGTTCTGCAAAATGAATGTAGGGTTCCGTTCCGTAACAAATGCATGTCTGGCCGTTCTACTAAATTTAACATGAATTTTTTTTAATTTTTTTTAAATTTTTTTTTTATAATTTTTTTTATATATATATATATTTTTTTTTATTTTGTTAATTTTTTTTTTATTTTTTTTTATAATTTTTTTTTTTTATATATTTTTTTTATTTTATTATTTTATTTTTAATTTTTTTTCATAAATATTATTTTTTAATGTTTTTAGTCATCTGAAAGCACACAATTTTGTGGACACAAATTTTTGTAAAAGATCAGTCCGTCCTCAAAGACGTTCATCAAGTTCACGTCAAACATAATTTTCTGTATTACTTCGTAGCACGTCAAAAAGAATGTTCTGTATTACTTCGTAGGTTTTATTTATTACCGTGAAACGTATGTATGGTAATAAAAACGAAATGACACAAAGGACGACTGTATGGTTCTCATAAATTACATCCATATCATTCTCCTATCCAACTGTACCTACTCCCTTTGAAATGGACTACTGCATGAGGTGTGAAGTTGGCGCAAATTGCGGGTCAAGCACCTACCCACACTTCAGAGCAAAGAAATATAACGTCACTTGTTAATCTGATCACCGTGTGAGAGGAAGGTACACGGAATCGCCGTGCGATCTCCTGTCCATCAAAGTCAAAGGAAACGTTTTCCAAACTCATCTTGGACCTCATAACAGAGCACACACTGGACTGCAGCCCAGATCACAGAAGAACGCCGGGTGTGTTGAGTCCAACCTATATTTCCTTAATTTTCCGTGTGAGAAGCCGTGCTTCTTCATAGAAAAAAGGAGAAATAAAATAAAAATTTTATAGTGTCAATTTATGGACACAACAACGAAAATTCATAATAGCTATAAAGTGTAAAAGCACGGAACATATATTTTCATTTTCATGTATTTTCGATTTGGCAACTTTCAGGGAAGAATACTTCGAGATTGAGGGAGCTTAGCTATCCGGTTACGCTCGTCGGGTAGTTCCATTTTCCGTCTCTGGTTTTTCCATTTCCTTCAATTCACAACAGAACAGAGTCGGCAAAAGGAAAAAAAAATTTTTCAGCTTATACTGACTTACAAAGAATGAAATTAAGAAGCAACTTTAGCGGTGGGTCACGCAAGATATGTACCTTCATACTCAATCCCCAGGAAAGTACGATGGGGCTGGTATTGACAAATCATTGTTAAAAGCCCTACAAACAAATACGTACTTCAATTAATAAAAAACAAAGGGTAACAAATAATTATTGTCGTCTACACCACACGACATTCGGTGTTTACAAATGGCATGACGCCGTTGAGTGTCACAATATTACAGGAGGAAGTAGAACGGCATGTCTGTTGTTAAAAAGAGATAAGTATATGTTCAGGCGGGGCATTTGCCCTGGTTCTAAAGTGCCACTTGAGGACTCGGACAACGCATCTACCTATTTTATTTAAACACTAGCTGTTGCCCGCGGCTTCGCTCGAGTGAAATTCGTATTTCAAAGAAGAATGTAAGTAACTAAGGGCGAGGGCAAGTTGCGTTCAGGTAATCGATAAACCTTCTCAAAGACAGTAACTAACTAAGGGCGAGGCCGAAGGCCTAGCTGCTTTCAGGTAAACGATAAACCTTTCTCAAATAAAAGAAGTAAGTAAGGGCGAGGCCGAAGGCCGAGCTGCGTTCACGAAGATTCAGGTAAACCAAAAATCCTCTTCCGCCTTCGGGCCTCGCCCTTAAAGACTTCCTTTCTTCGATAGAATATAATATCGTTTACTCAATCTATTTATTTCATAAAAATAAAAAAGTAATATTAATAACTAAAGAATTAAAACCTACCTAACAAACATTAAAATAACTATCAAAACTGGCATTTTCAAATCTTCTTAGAGCACTTGCGGCATTACCCCGCTGGATGGCAAGGCATACCCTTTGAATGAAGTACATAAGCCCTTGATGGCGGGACACCAGTTGCGTCAACCAGCAGAAGCCCAAGCATCTTTTGGCTTCACTGCTCCACGGACCGAGGGTTTCAACCGCAAACGCAACAAATTCGAAATCTTGAATTATATATTATATTTATATTTTATTATATTTGGAAAATCAACAGTTTATAGTACATACATATAGTTGCCAGCGGTTTTTCACATAAATTACTAAACCAGTAAAAGATTTTCTCGTGTTTACATTAAAGACATTTACAAAAATTGTTGTACCACAGTGCCGTGAAACAAAGATGTTAATACAGTTGACAATTCCTATTTAAAATAAAGAGAAAAATAAATAAATAAGAAGTATAAATAAATAATGTATAATAAATAAATTGAATAAATAAAGATAATGAAATGTAACTAAAATGATTTTAGACTCAAATATTATAATAATTTATTTTTTTTTTTTTTTTTTTTGGTATAGTTCGTTTATAATGATTACTGATTTCTTTTTAGCAAAATATTTTTTATAACATCTTTTTTGAATGTGTTCTTAGTATGTATAAAAGGATCAATGTCGCTGAAATGCTCGTTATATGTGCTAGCTAGCCTAGTAATAGTTGAGTTCTTTGCATAATTGGTGCGGTGTAGTGGAATGTGAAATAGGTTAGTGTGGCGTGTCCGACGAGCAGGAACACTGTAGCCAATCTCTCCAACAAGTTGCGGACAGTCAATCCGACTGTTTACCAGGTCGTACAGGAAAGCCATATCGAGCAGTAGTCGTCTTTCTTCTAGTGTCATGACATTGTGATATTTACAGCTTTCTAAATAAGAGTCGGGTCGCACTTTAGATTTGAAATTAATATACCTGACGAATTTTCTTTGTAGGCGTTCAATTCTTATTATGTTTACGTTATAATTTGGAGACCATATACAAGAACAGTATTCTAGAACACTACGAACATAAGCATAGTACATCGATTTAATACATTCAATATTTTTGAAATTTTTGGACACTCTGATTACGAATCCTAGATTTTTATATGCTTTGTCTATAATTGAGTCATAGTGATCGTTGAAAGTTATTTTTGAATCAAGTATTACCCCTAGATCCCTCACTGTAGACACTTTAGGTATAGAAATTTGGTTGATTGTGTAGTTATGTTGTATTGGTTTAGAACTACGAGTGAAGGTCATGTGCATACATTTTGTAGCATTGACATTAATTCTGTTTCGTTTATAGTACTCAGAGAGACAGTTCAAATCCTCTTGTAATTTATGACAGTCACTTGTATCGTTAATTACTTTGATTACTTTCTTATCGTCTGCATATAGGGAATATTTTGCATGGGTTATACTGTATCCTATATCATATATGTAAGCATTGTAAAATAATGGCCCCAAAATTGATCCCTGGGGGACACCGGACGGTATCTTAATGAAATTTGATTTAAAACCACCTATTACAACAGATTGCGACCGATTATCCAAATATGATTCTACCCAGCGTAGCAAGTCACCGTGTATTCCCAGTGCGTTTAACTTCAACAGTAAAATTTTGTGATCTACTCGATCGAAGGCTTTTTCGAAATCGGTATAAATGACATCTATTTGTCCTCCACCTTGTATATCTTTAATTATGTAATTAATATACTCTGTGAGATTAGTTGTAGTGGAGCGTGCTCTTAGAAAACCGTGCTGAAAATCAGAAATACCACTGCTCAGTGTAGGATATATAGCATTGAAAATTACCTTCTCGAAAAGTTTACTAAACACATTGAGAATAGATATACCTCTGTAATTTTCTACTTTTGTTTTTAGGCCTTTCTTATGTATCGGAACTATATGTGCCTCCTTCCATTTGCCAGGGAACGTGCCCTCTCTGATTGATCGTGTAAATATTTTAGTTATCGGACTGGCGAGAGAAAGGGCACATCTCCTGACAAACACAGGAGGCACATTGTCACTGCCTGCACCTTTACTAATGTCTAAATTTTTCATCAAGCGTTCGATTGTATCAACATTTATGTTCATCGAATGTATTAGGTGTGAGTCACCATGCCGAGGTTCACCAATCATAATATCATTATAGTTTTTGTCTGGATTCTGAAAGACATTTTGAAAGAAATTATTAAATCCCTCACATATTGAATTTGCATCTGTTAGCCTCTGGTTGTTAAGAGTAAGCACTTGTGGGTAGCTAGATACTCCCCTCTTTGATTTGATATATGACTACAAGTTTTTTGGATATATTTTTATGGATTGTTGAATTGATTCGATATAGGTTCTATAACATATCTTTTGCATACTATGTTGTCTTTTTCTTAGTAAACTAAATTCATCATAATATCATATAATCATAATATTCATCATATTTCTATATTTGTTGCGTTTGAGGCTCTCCGCCCCAGCCTCGGCCGCGCCAGCCGCTCTTGAAGATGTCCTAACGTGACTTGGAGCCAATGTGAGAACACAAGTGGCGTCCCACATCAAAGAACTACCCTTAGTCCATGCCACTAAGGTGATAGCATCGGGCCTCTTGCCATCCAGCCGGGAATAACCGCGAGGTTCTAGGATGCACGGCATATTTGCCGTCAGAAGCGTGGACTTTATAATACAATTTAAATTAAATTAACTCAATCTTAATGTTAATTAACTTAATTCGAGATGGTTTAGCTTCTTTCTGAACGCAGCTCGGCCTTCGGCATCGCCCTTAGTTACTTGCTTTATTCGAGATGGTTTATCATTTGTCAGAACGTAGCTCGGCCTTCGGCCTCGCCTTAGTTACTTACTTTCTTCAAAAATGTTTACCTTCTTCCTGAACGCAGCTCGGCCTACGGCCTCGCCCTTAGTTACTTGCTTTCTTCGAGATGGTGTATGGTCTTCCCGAATAGAGCACGGCCTTCGGCCTCGCCCTTAGTTACGTACTTTCTTCAAGATGGTTTAGCTTCTTCCTGAATGCAGCTCGGCCTTCGGCCTCGCCTTTAGTTACTTACTTTCTTCAAGATGGTTTAGCTTCTTTCTGAATGCAGCTCGGCCTTCGGCTTCGCCCTTAGTTACTTGCTTTCTTCGAGATGGTTTTTCAATTATTCGAACGTAGCTCGGCCTTCGGCCTCGCCTTAGTTACTTACTTTCTTCAAGATGTTTTAGCTTCTTCCTGAACGCAGCTCGGCCTGCGGCCTCGCCCTTAGTTACTTTCATCGAGAAAGAATATCGTTTACGTGAGCGCAGATCCGCCTTCGGGCCCGCTTTTAGTTATTTACTTTCTATTTTTGAAATGCGAATTTCACGCGAGCGAAGCCGCGGGCAACAGATATATAAATTTTATTGCACCAATGACAGCGACATAACTTCGACTTTCAATTATTTTTTTATTTATCAAACAATTTGTCACCGGCCAGCTCACGTCGAGATGACAGTTCTCCGTTGTCAACACGACATTTACAGACCTACCAAGTTATCTGTGAAGTGGCAGATCAGGAACTAACGGAAGTGTCATTCGGCTGTCATATATGTGAAAGCGTGTTCAGTTCGAGTTTTCTGTCTTTAAAGAGCATTTTATCATGCCGAAAGCTATTCACAGTGATGCCCGGAATTTAATCCTAAAAGTAAAATAGTTTAAGAAGAGGATCCTCGACAACAAGCGCCGATAATTCCATTTCATCAGATGTACAAAAGAATATAAGCTGCTACAGATTAGTGCTGCCAGTTGTAAACAAAATTTTTCCCACATACATAACAGATACATTTTAATTTGATGTTTTGTGATTGATTGAATTTTCAGGCTCATTTCCAAAATTTTTAAGGAAAAGAACGCTGCAGAAGAAACACATACAAAAGTCACAACAGCTGGTAAAATAAGACAAAGAAAAATGGTTTTATTCGCGTTGATTCATTTTACCGTGAGGTCATCTGAAGAAAAGTTCATAAATTTTATTCGGTGAGAAAAGAAATACCGACCTACAAATGGCTTCTGGATGTACTAGAAAAACCAGGAAAAACACGAAATAACTGCTTGGAGATCTAGATATTCGCAAGAAAAAAAGGAAAAAGAGAACACCCAAAACAATATGCCTGGGGTGTGGCCTATTGATCACGACTATCATAATACGTGTACAACTGAAATTACAGCGAAATCAAGTGATCAGATCATACCTTATTGTAAACCAGGATTTGAATAAAAACAATTATTTTTGAGTACATATACTAATTTTTCACATTGAAATTGCATCCTCTATTTATTTCACTATTTACGAATAAGATATTTGTTTATACCAATATTTGGTTTTTATTTATTGACGTGATAACGTCACGTCTTATAAATTGATGAACACCGGCTGCACGCACGAAAAAGTGTCACGTTCCATCTGAACCTGTGTCTGCAAGCGAGAGCCCGTAAAAAGCGATAGAGAGGCATATATGGAGAGTAGGAAATACAAAATATATTTTTCCGTCTTTTGCGAGTCTCGGACCCGCGGTCCCTGCCACCAATATTGTGTGACGTCTTAACCACCCGGCTAAATCGATCATGTACTTGCGAAGCGAATTCGGTCAACAGTAGGTGAAGATTTCATGGCGTTCGCAGTTAGGTAGGTGTTGCAACGTTGTAGTATGCGCTTTGATATGTAGATGGCGTTATGTAGGATTATAAATGAAATACTTCAGGGGTAGTTTACTTGATTCGCAGTTAGGTAGGTGTTGCAACGTTCTAGTATGCGCTTTGATATGTAGATGGCGTTATAGGATTATTGATAAAGTAGGTAGACTTAATTATGTGTTATGTAGAAATTTACAAATTTAAAGTTTATATTGATAATTAATATTATTAGTTTTTAAAGTACCAACCGTTCCCAGTAGTTTTACCACTTTATGACGTTATCACGTAAAACTATCGTCCGTAAACCGACTTTACAGACAACCAATTTTTTTAGCATAGTTTTGATAACAAACAAGTAATAAAATCTATGGGGGAGGCTATGTTCAGCAGTGGACGTCTTGTGGCCGATAATTGTAGCAAAATAGCTATTCTAAATAGTCAACCACATATTACGTAAAATATCTTGACTTAGGGCCCGGCCACAGCCGCACCGCGCCGCACAGTGCAACCAAAATACGATTTTGCGGACATCGCTTGATTTCTCCGAAACTTTTCAAGATAATGCTCTGACATTTTGCATGAATAATCTTGAATAGTTTAGCTACTAATTCTGTAAATTTGAAAAAAATCCAGCAATAGTATTTATAGTTATATTAATTTGAAATTCAAAATATGCGCTGTGTGTAAGATTTATTTTTTTTGTCTTTCCACGTATTTATTTAATTTATTCAGGAAAGGTTAAAGATTAGAATAAAGAAATTTAAATGCTTTTTATTTAGTTTTACAAGAGTTTCATATTATGTATTTATATTAAGTTTGCATAAAAGATCGCATGCTTATTGAGAAGCCTATGTTCATCAGTGACCGCGGACAGATAATGCTGCCGAGCTGACGGTGATATTGATGATATATATATGAATTCATAAAATCGATAGTATATTTAAATATGTATATTTTTAATTAAAAACAAGAGCAGTCATAATCATAACTAGAAAATTAATTAAACAAAATTATAATTAAACTTTCGAAATTAAATTAGTACTAAAATTAAATCTACATATTTATATTTTTTTTATTAAAAAGTAAAGAAAAAATAAATGAAATAAGGAACTACGTTTAAAAATAAACTAGAGAAAATAGATTCGTAATAATGATATGTCATGGATCTACTGCAGCGAAACATTGATTTTTTTTTAAATTTATTATGACAAATTAGACAAGATAAGTACCTTAATTATGTACTATTCTAAACTCTATTTACTTCAGGTGCACATTCTGCCAAGTCTTGATCGTCGCTCGTTCTCCGGATGTAAACGATTCTCCAATTACTTCCAGCACTTCTTGAGTCAATAATATATTATATATTATTTTAATGGTAAAGAATTGTCTCGTAATAAAACGTAAAAATCAATGGTTCGCTGCAGTAGATACATGGCTTCAGTATGCACGTAGTCGTGTTAAAACAAAATAATAAAATGTTGTTCCAGTTCTTCACTTTTATACTAAATTATTTATCTCTAAACCACAAAAAATAAAGGTACTATAGTACCGGCTATGTATACATATTATGCTATATACCTATTATGTATAAAGATATAGTGCATGATGTATAAAATCATTTCTACTGTGAGATCTTAATAAACTAATATCAAAGTAAATTAGAATTAAAGGTGACTCGTTAAAATATATATTTTAAAATACTCGACCCCCAATATGTTATATTATTAGACGTATGTAATAGTGCTCATTGTGATGTTGTTATAAGAACAGTATAACACCATAAAAATACAATACTGTGATGTGATGTGTCACCAAAACAAAGAGCGGCCGTTTTGAGCGTCAGGCGCGGCTAGGCGCGATCGTAAACAAACATAAAAAGTATATAAGATATGGCTGCATATGGCTACCATTTTCATACTGGCTAAAGTCCAATAGCTAATCTATAACGCAGCAATAATCATTTCTTGGACCGTTTTGGACTTTTTACTTTCTTGATGTTTAAATATTTCACTTCAGATTATTTGATCGATTCTCTAAAACTAGTCTATAAAAATTACGTTATTTAGTAAAATGGCCATATGCTTACATTTATATATTCTGTGATATACAATTTGAACCCATTATTACCCAAAAGTTATAAATATTAAATAAGAAAGGCGACAGAAAATGCTACATTTCACCGTATTTAATGCAATACATTGAAATTTCCTGGCAGAGGTCTTTTCCGGATTAAATTAAAAAATGTTAGAGTATGGTGAAAAAAATAAAAGCTATTCATTGTTATAGCTATGATCCTGTAGAATGGGCGATAGTAATTTTTTTTTGGATACTGGGACATTTGAGAAAATGTCAAACGTCCGGACTTTTCTTCGGGACGCTGCGCCGCCACCGCGCGCCGTCACCGCCCTGGCGCGGCGCGGCGCCGCGCCGGCCGTGACAACACCGTACGGTAGTAGTAGCATAGTTAAACCACACAAGTTAGCCGTCTTCATACAAACGCGCCGATTTCGCACTCACACAAGCGCGCGCCTGCGCACGCTGTCTGTACACAACCACTACATGCATTCTCACTGTTCCTCGCGCGTAGTCAGTGATGGTCGCCCCGCGCCCGCGCTCGGTGACGCACACCACGTGACGGCCGCTGCCTGCCGCCTGCCGCTTCCCGATAGAAAGTATTATTATTCGAATTTTATTTTATTGCACTAACATTTGTTTGTACCGTGTGGGGTCGGTACTTAAAAAGAATAGCCCCACTGCATCTCTCCCCGTCGCATGTCGTAAAAGTCGACAAAGGGATAAGAAAATTCGTCAGCCTCGGTAGCTCAGTGGCGCGGTTGGTTAGTCAACTGTTATTAAGCAACGCTGAGCGCGGTCAGTGATTTGATGGGTGACCGCTCGACCGTTGGAGGCTGACCGTGGTTCGGATTCCACGTTAAACTGTAGGTCCCTTCCCTTCTTACTTTACTAGGTGGTAGGGTTTATCCCGGCCGGGTTGGTACCACCGCACTGAACGAAACGTCGGTCGAAACGGCTATGTAAATAGTTCGTGTTTTCCGTCCAGTTTAGTGTAGCCGACATGAAATGAAGGGAAGCACTGACATGGCACCTAGTTCACCCTGTGTTATGGGCTGACATCACGGATGTTGTAGGTGATGTAGCCAACCGTGTCAGGTTCCATAAAAAAAAAAAAAATAAAAAAAAAAAAAAAAACATAATGGCTCCGCGTTTCTGCAGTGTGTATGGCTGCATGAATAGATCAGGCTCAAACCGCGAGTTAACATTATTCTCATTACCTGCTCCCATCGAAAGGTAAGTAACATAAAAAATATTATTAAAGTATGTAGTTAAATTATGTAAGTTATTAATACGAGTAGGTACTAAGCGAAGGAATTGACTTGAGACCTGGCTCGGTAACGTCAGAGCAAAGTACCTATTAGTATTTAATTAGTTATTAATAGGTAGGTATAGTGCCCGGGACGGATCTCGGCGTGTCGTCGCCGCAGCGGGCGACCCGCCACGCGAATAAACTATACAAGTACGGTGCGGGTGCGAGGGAGAACACCGACGAACCGCTGCGGCGGCGACACGCCAAGATCCGCCCCGCGCATTATACTAGCTGAAAAAAACCATTCGCGAACCCCGGCATCGGGCGCGGCCGCGCGGCGCACGCGAAGGCTGCGCCGTGCGCGGGCCCGCGGTTGCCGACTTGTTCAGACTTGTTAGTTAGAGATATCACGCACAAGCACAACGCAATTTCGCGCGGTTTTGTCTTCTATAAATGGCTACAGCTCCTACCGCGGACACTTTCATGACTGCTAGCGAAGTTTTCTTGCTTTCTTGCTTAAATATTGTTGTCTTATTTTGAAGGAATAGAATAAACCATGATTTCAGTACACTCTAATAGTTTTAATTTTCGGATATGTTTATTGAGTGGTCTAGCAAGAAACTTACCCTGAAAGGTACCACCGCGCTGAATGAAACGTCGTCGGTCGAAACGGCTATGTAAATAATTCGTGTTTTCCGTCCAGTTTAGTGTAGCCGACATGAAATGGAGGGAAGATGACATGGCACCTGGCACCTAGTTCACCCGGTGTTATGGGTTGACATCACGGATGTTGTATGTAGCTGATGTGTAGCCAGCCGTGTCAGTTTCAATAAAAAAAAAACTTCGCAGGTTTTTTTTTTCACCACTATTTATTGATATCTATAAAATAACATCGTTCACTGTCTATCGAAAATACAGCTTTCGAAAATATACCTTAACGCCAGTATATAATAAATCTATGACAACTCATATTATATTCTGTTAGAGTAAAATTTTGGGAGCTGGCTTTTGGTCTATAAATAAAAAATACATAAATGTACATAATAATTTTAAAGAATTGCATTTCCACCATGATGGGCTCACTGCCTGTCAATTGTGTTAGTGTTGCGAGTTGTGACATCCCTGGTGGCTCGGCGCAGCGTAGGTAGTTATTTTAAAAATGGGCTCCAGTTATCTTACTCGTCTTCTTTTACTATGGTAGTAGTAAAGTTCCGGTGTAATCGTGAATGCCGCCGTTTTATTTGATTTTACACTCTCGAACCGCTCCTCTACTATGAATATCAATAAATCAGTATCAATATTGTTTGCACAAAGCAACATACGAACTTATCTGTTCGATAATGAAACATAAAATAAAACGGGGACATTCACAACACTGGCAACAATGAAACGATGGCAGCGCACCACTCAGTTCACAGATAACTTGGTCGGTCTGTAAAATTGTTTTTTACCATTACTTTGGATTACGTGATTTTTATTATATTTTTTAATTATTATGTTAATCCGGGATGTACACTGTCACTATAAAAAGTTTCGTCAAATTCCGTTCAGTGGTTTTTGCGAGATGCGCGTACAAATAGACATTTTTGCATTTACGATTTTATTATATGTATAGAAAGAATAGATATGTACCTATAGACTATTGTGTTCAAGTTATAAAAAAGAAGAACTTGTCATTTTCGTTGTATCTACTTATTTTTAAATTTCGAATGAATATTTTATTCAAATTGTATTTGCTGCCAGTTCTCAAGATATAATTATGTACTTTGGACTACGTGATTTTAAACGCGCAATAATGTTTATAATTGTTTAATTTTTTTTTATTTTTGTTATTTTTTTTTACGTATTATGTTAACCCGGCATATAAACTGCCACTATACAAAGTTTCGTCTAATTCCGTTCAGTGGTTTTGGCGTGATGCGCGTACAGACAAACAAACAAACAAACAAACAAACAAACAAAAATTTTCAAAACTGTTCTAAAATGTTCAGTATCTCATTTTAAACCCTGGTTAGTTTTTTTCCGAATACATCCAATGTACAGACTTTCTTACCTTTACGATTTTATTATATGTATAGATAGATGTCATTGTGTGTCAAATTGAGAAAAATCACGATGATGCAGTTCGCATCACACGTCCCCGCTTATAATAAAACTAGCTTTGGCCCGCGGCTTCGCTCGCGGTAGGCTCGGTTTAATAGCAAATTCGATTTAAACACAAATTTTTTTATTTATTTTTTTATGGAAACTGACACGGTTGGCTACATCACCTACAACATCCGTGATGTCAGCCCATAACACCGGGTGAACTAGGTGCTATGTCAGTGCTTCCCTTCATTTCGCGCCGGCTACACTGAACTGGACGGAAAACACGAACTATTTACATAGCCGTTTCGACCGACGTTTCGCTCAGTGCGGTGGTACCAACCCGGCCGGGATAAACCCTACCACCCAGTAAGGTAAGAAGGGAAGGGACCTACAGTTTAACGTGGAATCCGAACCACGGTCAGCCTCCAACGGTCGGGCGGTCACCCATCCAATAACTGACCGCACCACTGAGCTGCCGAGGCTGACGATCCCTTAGTCGACTTTTACGACATGCGACGGGGAGAGATGCAGTGGGGCTATTCTTTTTAATTACCGACCCCACACGGTACAATAGTATACATTATATTATAATTTATAATACATGATAGCTACTCTTATATCGCTCTCTCTCTCTCCCGTCCATACTTTTTTTATACTTTATTTTATACTGCTCAGCCCTAAGGCTATTTAGCGTGATGGTATAGATAGCCTTGAGTCTTAAGAACTACTCTTTCCATTGGTGCAAACCGCATTAAAATCAGTTCAGTGGTTCCGGAGGTTACTTCGGTATATACTAGTATACATACATACATACAGACGTTCCCTTTTATACGAAGTAAAGAGTAGAGATAGAGATAGAGAAGAGAAGCAAAGATATAGGTGGCAACTTTGTCAAGTAAGATGAATCCCTGCGTGTCCAATAAACGATACTCGCGAAAAGTGAGCGCTCGTGCGCATAGGCGCCGACTACGTGGGTGCTCGGGGGCTCCAGCACCCACGAGGGGTGAGTAGTGGGTGCGGAGCACCCACGACGATAGATATAAAAACTGATCAGTAATAGGATTTGAGCTACGATAAAAGTGCCTTATTTACTTGCAAGCCTTTGAGCGGCCGCATTTACACATTCGCACTAGTGGCGCGACGAATAGCGAACGACGAATAGTACTATACATACTCCTATATTATTCTATACTATGCATGCAATAGAATACAGGAGCACTACGTGCGTAGGTACATCGTGCGAATGTGTAAATGCGGCCAATGCAAAACATTGTGCGAACGTTTTGTGAATCCATGCTGCCGGGTGCTGGGAGAATTAATGAAAAATTGGAGAAGCATATGTCCAGCAGTGGACGGCAACACGTTGATGATGATGATGATAGTTCAATAAAAAAAAATTGCATGAGCACCCACGAGGATTTCTAAAAGTCGGCGCCACTGCTCGTGCGTATGAAAAGGTTACTCACTTGTAGGCAATTATTAACTCTAGTTAGGCAATATCTCCTACACTTTTAGTAATCGATAACTGTTCATCATTTTCACAGTGTTGCTAAAGCAATAAACTATCCTGCATAATTTGATAACTATGCTGAAATACTCAGAAACCTGGACGAAAGCCAATGAAATAGCAGGCTAAGAAGTCTAAACATGTTTGAGTCGAGAACACAACCATTTAGGTGGTTTGTCAGCATAAATAATTACATTTTTAGGGTTCCGTATCCATACGGAAACCTATTACTAAGCTAAGCCTACGCTGTCTGTCTGTCTGTCTGTCTGTCTGACCTACTGCTGTATCTTTTGAACCGTACCTAATAGTTATCTGGTTAAAATTTTCACATAATATGTGTTATTATGGCGGATATCCTAACAAATAATTAAAAAAGCAAAAAGTAAAAAATGTTGGGAGGTCCCCATACAAAAAACGTGTTTTCTTTTTGAGCGCCATCTACCGAACGATTCATTGAACATTAATTTTAACTACAAAAGTATGAAGGGAACCGATAGATGGCGTCAGGGAACAAGTTGCCATCTTACTTGCTAGATACGAAGGAATCAATATAGCAATACAAAACCCCAGACTCTTAAAAATTCAAAAATAATTTCCATTTACTTAAAGGAGTCGGGGGACCGCTACGTAAATACTATTTACTTAGCGGTTCCCTGACTCCTTTAAATAAGTAAATAGCAATTTTTTTGACATTTTAAGGGTACGGGAATTTTAAAATTTGTAATTTAAGTTTCATTTTAAGCTTTTAAAAAAAAACGCATTCAAATCGGTCTATCCGTTTGGGAGCTACGATGCCACAGATAGATACGTCCATACACATCCTTTTTTTCGTCGGGGTTAAAAATAAACTGTGCCTAACGCGAGATTGCAGCGCAGCTATTCCCAATCGACGAAGGCTCGTCGTCTTTCTGCTTTATTAGCATTAAAACATATTTAAATTCACAATTCAGTTTTTTCGAAAAGTTCTACTGATCGTACTGAAAACTGAAAAGAAAATTCAGACATATTATTACTGATCCTGATGATGAATTTTTTTACATAAAGGTTTTATGGAAACTGAAACGGTTGGCTTCATCACCTTATACATCCGTGATGCCAGCCAGCCCATAACACCTTGATGAACTAGGTGCCATATCAGTGCTTCGCTTCGGTCATGCCGGCTACAATGAACTGGACGGAAAACACGAACTATTTAAATATCCGTTTCAACCGACATTTCATTCAGTGCGGTGGTACCAACACGGGCGGGTTAAACCCCACCACCTAGTAAGGTGGGAAGTGAAGGAATCTAAAGTTTTACGTGGAATCCCAACAGCCTCGGTCAGCCTCCAACGGTCGAGCGGCCACCCATCCATCCACTGACCGCGCCCAGGTGTGCTTATGATCCGACCGACAGTCGACCGACCGCACCACTGAGCTACCGAGGCTGGCAATGTAGTATGTCTAAGTAGACTATTTTTATCGTGGTACGGACTGAAATGTCGTAATTAAAATGGTTATTGTGGTTTCAGTTCAATACAACTTCAATAGTACTCCTGTTCCATGGCCCTTCCAGCTACTCCTTATTCGTGTAGACATTGTCCTCATCGTGGACACTCGTCCAAACCCACCAAATGAGTCCAAACTCGAGGGGTTACTAGTAACGGTTGAAGAGTTCTACTACCAACCTCCTGATTCCATCATCAGACCCTCGTCACCAAGTGTATTAGTAGAAGTATGGGACACTCGTGAAACCCAAGCAAATGAGCCCAAAGTCGACGAGGTTACTAGTAACGGTTGAAGAGTTCCGCTGTCCACCTCCTGTCTCCATCATCAGACCCTCGTCACCAAGTGTATTGGTGGAAGTATGAAGCGCTCGTCCAAACCAACCAAATGAGCCCAAACTCGAGGGGGCTACTAGTAACGGTTGAAGAGTTCCACTGTCCACCTCCTGTCTCCATCATCAGACCCTTGGTACCAAGTTGAAATTATCATAACATTGTATTGTCACGGGAACTCAATGTGTGTGCAAATTTTCATAAGAATCGTTTAAGTAGAAGTAGTTGAAAAATTTGTTGCAAGATTTGAAACAAACAAATATACGCGGTCGTGCTAAATAAAACCGTTTAAAAATTGTTTCTCTGGCGTTGTGATAGACGTATTTGTACATTTCGGCACAATGCAATATTTATACATTGTGAAAAAGTGAAACCAGGCACAAATCGGACACTTTTGTTCGAATTAACCAAATATAAACACTGCGCGCCTTATCGCTTCCATCCATCCAACCATAGAGAAATAATAACGTCTTCCAACAACTAACTGGCGGCGGCGCGGCGGTGCGGGGCGGCGCGAGGTGTCGTGACGTCACGCACTCCGCGCCGCGACTAGTCGACGATCGGCGCATTCATTTGATTGCTACTAGCTCATTTTTGGTCGCACGACCAAAAAATAATTACACAAATGTTTTGGATTTTTCATGGATTTCAATGCGACATTCTAAACTAAAAACTAAAAACCGCGTTGATCTTCATTAGACTAGCTGAAAAGTTTTACTACCGTTTACACAAAGAAGCGGTCACGAGTCGGACTAACGCTTGATTCCTTGAACACTGTACCGGAGATTGAAATCTCAAAGGCATTGTAGTGCATTGTTTAAATTCATTGAAAGTGACATTCTACGTAGGTACAGTACCCGGCAGTAAATAACGAACATGGAGCCCGGTTGTAGAGAGTCGTTCCTGTCGTACAGAGACGTGCGAGTTAGTGCGACGACAGGGGCGACGACGCTCTACAATCGGATTGTCTCTTTGTAAAGCTCGATGTTTGTTATTTACTGCCGGTTACTGTACACCTTCCCTCCTAATGACATTCGAATGCTCTCATTGCAGGTTCAAGTTCTTCGTGTACTCAGCTTACGTGGAGCGGCGGATGATGCCGGGAGTGCGCATCATCGCCGCCACAAGAACCCGCGGTTCAGGCCAGTTCTGGTGCCAATTGTTTCTCGCGGACAACCGGACGCTCAGTGTACTGGCGAGCGTGGATCCGATCAGGGAAAACTGGAGCCTCAATTACAGCGCTTGCTTCGTGCTGTGCCCGCTCAAGGATACTGGCGCCACAGTCGAGGACCTCACTGGCGCCAGCGTTTCAGTTGTGGTGCATAGGCTGGAAAAGCCGACCATTATGCTGAAGGTCGTAGAGACTAAACCGGAGAAGGGTATTGAGGTTGGTATTCGTATATCCGCCGTCCCCTTTCCACCCCCGTACCACGCGCATTGGGCGGGCAGGGATCTCGGCAGGGATTACATACACGCTGGACTTACCGCGGGTGCGTACCAATCGATTCTGCAGATCTTTACAGAAACGGTAAACTCTGGAACTCTCTCTCTGCCAATATATTTCCCCCCGAGTGGACGGACTGCCGTATTATGTTATTCTTCACTGCACCACTGATGACGAACTTATTGCAGAATTCCTTCTAAAACTATGTAGGTAGTGTGGTGCATGTGCATCATATCCTCACTTTTACAATCGAGCGCTGACTTTTAGAGTTGTACTTACACAATTTCCAATATCAAGTAATATATAGGATATTACTTGATATCATTGATTTTATAACCCTGTCGGGACAGATAGACCACTCCATATAACAAATTTGGTAACGTTGTAAATCGTAAAACCAACAGAGGGCGTTAATAATTTTTCTTGATGTTGTCGTAAAACAAACAGGTGGCGTTAATGTTTGTTAATACTTCTATACTAAGGGCGCTATCTAGTTGAAATACAACATGTATCTAGGTACCTTTAATTGTCACTAGGCTGTAGAATTACTGCTACTAGACAAAAGATGGCGCTTTCATTTATATTTATAAAGAACATTATTTATGTAAATTCCAAAATTTTTAATTATATTTGAATAATAAAATTATGACAATTTACAATTAAACTAACACTTATCAAATTAAATAAAATAAAAAAATGTTTTGAAAATTATTTGGTATACGGAACAAAATATTATTATGATTGTAATTTCCTGTTTGTGCGCTTTTAATAGATAGATCCACACAGAGCACGGAATACCCCCGCGCGCGCGCGCGCGGTATTCCGTGCTCTGTGGATAGAACGTATTTATTTAGTTGAACAGTTAAACAAATACTCGTCACTCTTCATTCTAATAATGTCAGCATTGTATGTAAAAAAAAAAATATGAAAACTGCCTTAAAAAATTTATGAAATTAAAAAAATCGAACCCTAGAGTTGAAGGCGGTGCTAAAGAAGGCTACACAAATCACAAAGGATATCATCCACGCATGTTTTCTTTCTTGTATCATTTTTGCTTGCTTTAGCACCGCCTTCAACTCTAGGGTTCGATTTTTTTTATTTCATACATTTTTGAAGGCGGTTTTTATATATTTTTTTAAATAGTTTTTTATTTCACAGTTTTTTTTGGAATTTTTTGCTATTAATGTACTCGGCGGAATCGCTCGACCTTCGGCCTCGCGATTCCGCCTCGCTTTCCAATCTGATCTCGACCAAATTAAAATGGAACCACGTCATGGTTATCCCATTTCAAACAAAAAAAAAGAATTTTCAAAATCGGCCCACAATAATTGACGGAGTAATCGCGTAACAAACATCCAAAAAAAGAAAACATACCGTCGAATTGAGAATCTCCTAGGTCTAAAGTAAATTGCTCGTGATGACAAATTCAACGAGCCCAAACACGATGGGTTTATCATGTGTAGTTTAGGAGTTCCTATGGCCACCTTCCGTCTCCATCATCAGACCAGCTCGATGGTACTCGTACTCGTATTATAATATATTAAACGCATCTGGCCGGTCGGAAAAGATTTCAAATTTAGAATATTCATGAAACAAGGGTCCGAATATGAATGACAATATCGATTCATGTATTTCAATACAATGACAGAGAAAATTTCAAAATATTAGGTACCTATTCTACCTATTTAATACTTTTTAGTTCTAGTTTATTTTTTTTTTAAGTCGGTTTTATATTTTTAAAACAATATTACATAAAAAACAATAATCGAAATCGAATAATCGAAATCGGTTGAAGTGGTACAGAATTATTCGCCATGTGTCAAACTGCAAATTGCTGAAAAAGCCCACATCACAAAAGTTTTGCTGAAGGTAACCACACACCAATAGTATTTTGTTGCTTTTTCATAAACCGCTCAATCAATTTCAATAAAATTTCAATGGGAGCACCTCTGAAGTATGACCTACCAAACAAAAAAAGAATTTTCAAAATCAGCCCACAATTAACACGTTGAACGCCATACGACCCACCGGTGGGCCTAGCGTACTTTTCGGTTCGGGCCAAGCCAAACTCATTATATCCGTAATTTTCATCAACTTGAGATTTTCATCACAAAGTTTATAAAATGCGGTAATTTGTAAGGAAAATAAAAATTTGCGACTTTTACCGTCTAATTTTCGAGATATAGCAGAAGGCTCACGGGTGGATCGTGTGGCCTCCTATGAAGGATTTGTATTTTTCTGTTGGCTGGGGCCGCGGGGTCACGCCGCGGCCCACCCGTTGCGCGCGCGCCGCGGACGCAGCGATCAATCCCGGTCCGGCTGCGTCGACAATTGAGGATGTTTTACGCTTTTCTCGCCAAAAATGATTATTTTGAAGATTTCGAGTTAACACAAGAAGCGCTAACGCAGTTAGAAAACATCGAGATAGATCTTCTGAACCGTAGTTTCGGAATAGATTCTATGAAGACGTAGTTCAACCAACGAAAAGAAGATGCTGTCGAATTCTTTTGTCGGAGAGTGAGGATAGCGACTATGAAATGCATATAGAAAGACGGAAGAGAATGAAACACACTCTGGAAAGGAAAGAGGGATTGGCCAGAAAAGTGAGAAGAACATGTCACCAATGTTATGCAAAGAACGTACCAATAATGGGTAGCAAACAGGCTAAAACCAAGTCGAAAAAAGTATCCACTTATTGCCAAAGCAGCCCAACTAAACCATTCCTTTGTTTGCCTTGTTTTAACATGACTCACGGATAATTCTTTATTGTTTATGGTTAAACCCTTTGGGGTTAAGATGATTGATTATTTTAAATAATGAAGTGTCATAATGTTGTGATTGTTCAATTTCATAAATATTTTGTTTTGTTCAATTTCATAAATTATTTTCGTAATAAATAATGTCTTCTTATTTGGCAATGAAGAAAATTTTATGTTCATTTTTATTTTGACGAATATTTTCTTATTATTTTCTGGTTTTATTAATTCTATTAATACAAATATTATTTTCTACCTTATCGTTAAGAGCAGCCCTAGCATCGTTACAATTAACTTAATAAAAAACTACAAGTTTCTATTGGATTTGAAAACCACGCCGTCCGCTTCGACTACAAGGCCATGCGGCTCACTTCCATATTGGCTTTGTAGCTGCGCTCTGTGGCTTGTAGGAAGCGTTTACGTAGGCCCTCTCACGCGGCTCACCGGTGACCCCCATGCCCTGAATGGTTCAGTAAGTAAAGGCTCACCGGTGAGCGGTGAGCCCCGTGGCCCAAACGGAAATACTGGATTTTTCATGTGGCGTTGAACGTGTAAGATTGTAATTTCCTGTTTGCGGTTTTACTCCGGTCCAAAGAATTTACAAACTCTTTGGTTGTACTTGGGTTGTACCTAGCTCCGCTTATTTGTTGTTATATCCGCTATAGTAACACATATTCTGTGAAAATTTCAACGGGCTTCCTATTACGGTTCAAGAGATACAGCCCTCGGATAGACAAACGGACGGACGGACAGACAGACTGCGGAGGCTTAGTAATAGGCTTCCGTACAGGGATACGGAAACCTAAAAATAAGGGGTGAAATAGGGGTGAAAGTTTTTGTATGGGGAATCCATGATTTCTCTAGGTAAGGATATGAAAATTTATTATCTAGGCTTTTGGCACAGATTACTCAATAGTTACTGCTTTTGGTAAGAAATAATGAATAATGGTCAGGAAGAGGAAGGGGGAGAGAAAAGAAGGGGGAGTGGGTGGGAGGTACGTTTGTCAGCCTGGGTAGCTCAGTGGTGCAGGCAACCCTGGGCGCGGTCAACACTTGGATGGGTGACCGCTCGACCATTTGAGGCTGACCGTGGTTCGGATTCCACGTAAAACTGTAGCACCCTTCCCTTCTTACCTTACTAGGGTTGGTACCACCGCACTGAATAAAACGTATGTCGAAACGGCTATGTAAATCAAAGAGATTTGATGTAAATAGTTTTTTCGTTTTTTTTCGTCCAGTTCAGTATAGCCGGCACGACATGTCCGACATCACGGATGTTGTAGGTGATGTATCCAACCATGTCAGTTTCCATAAAAAAAAGAAGAAGAGGAGGAGATGTATGGAGGGAGGAAGGGTTAGTGAATGAGGGTAGGTGTGGGGGAGGGAGGTAGTAGAGGGAACGAGGAGGAATGGATATCGAGGGAGTGAGAGGTTGAAAGGGGGAAGGGGCGGGGTAAGAGGGGGTTGCGGACAGGATGAGGGGTAGTAGGGGAGGAATGGAATGCGAGGGTGATGGGAAGGAGGGGCGACATGAGGGGAGGAAGGGAAGTAGGGAGAGAGGGAGGGAATGGGCGAAAGGGAAGGTGGCAAAGAGGGGGTCCGTGAAGGGTGAGGGGAAGGAGGGGAGGAAGGCGGGATCGAGGAGAGAAGACCGGGAGAGAGGTGAGTGAGAGATGGGCGAGGAAGGAATCCCTTCCTTCCTCCCGAAAAAGATAGAGAATATAAGAGAAGCGATGGTTTATTATCAATTTTGCATTTAAATCAGATTTACTATTTTTTTATTTTATTCGTCGTCGTGTCGTCGTCGGTAAAATCTACAATTTTACAATTTTATATAAAATATCATTGACTTATATATTCTGTAAAGCTTATCACAAATACATTAAACCCACCCTCTTTTAATCTCTTTGGTATAACACCACCAGCAGCATCGTAGATGGAAAAAATAGCCCTGGACTCAACTTTTTTTAATTCGGTGCCTGGACTCCCTACTTCATACTCAAAGACATTTTGTTCATACTTCAACTATTACTAAAACGAGACACCGCGATTATGGTAGTGTGCGTATCGCGTGAATACAGAACCGACCGTCTCAAGAGATCGCATCGATATTGTGTCATCCTTTTTCCACGCGCAGTAACCCGTATCGCTTGCCTGCACGCTCCACGCAAACATTTGCGTGTTCCAAAACAAGCGAACGTCGCGCTTCGATCGATAAATTGCCGCAACGGCTAAAAACTATGGAGGTGGCTTTTTACTTTCGAGCGACTGTAAGGAGAAAGGAAGTATTGTGATCGTCCAAAATGTCGAAGTTGAGAATGCGACTGATTTTTTTTTTTTTATTGAAACTGACACGGTTGGCTACATCACCTACAACATCCGTGATGTCAGCCCATAACACCGGGTGAACTTGGTGCCACGTCAGTGCTTCCCTTCGGTCGTGCCGACTACACTGAACTGGACGGAAAACACAAACTATTTACATAGCCGTTTGGATCGACCTTTCATTCAGTGCGGTGGTACCAACCCGGGCGGGTTAAACCCTACCACCTAGTAATATAAGAAGGGGGTCATATCCCTTAGTCGCCTTTTACGACATACACGGGGAGAGATGCAGTGGGGCTATTCTTTTAAAGTACCGGCCCCACACAGTACAGATTTGGGCTATATATCTGTCAACGATCCCAAAAAAGTGGTTTTGAGAAACATGTATGTGTGTGTGTGTGTGTGTGTGTCCGTCCAGCGACCTTGTGCCTAAACTGCTCAACCGATTTCGTTCAAAATTCGTATTTAGTAGTTTGAAATGATAATCTAGGGGTACCTTTTTTAGTTTTTTTTAATTAAAAAAAATAAGGGTAGCTGTCATACAAATTATTTCGTTGAGGTCGATTTTCTTATAAATGGCTAACGATTTTTATTATTATTATTATATTTAATCCATCGTGTTTGTTTCCGTTTTCAAAGGTGGTGAGGTAAAAAAATATAATTTTAAAGAAGGTATCTCCACTTTATCCTAACCGCACGCGCGTATTTGAATTGCACGCAGGTTTGGTTGGTGGGTATTTGGCAAAATTTGGCAACTAAAAATATAATAAGAAATAGGCATGCCATCTATAGACAAATAGGACAACTTAACTTTGGTCTGACATCTATGATGCAGAAGCGGCGAAATTATACATTTTATCCGCCAAGCTCACGGACTGACAAAACATGAAAATATTTATTGGAAAAATTATGAAAACCTTAAAATACACTATTTTGAAATTTCTACTTAATATAAAATAATCTTTAAATTTAACTATGCTGTTCCCACTTAGCATCGTTCTATAATTAGCAGATTTAAAAATATAATAATTATTTAATTCAAATTCGATACTCCTGGCGCCATCTTAGGACATAATTGAAGACTAATTTCATGTTACCTTTAAAACATCGCTGACGGTACATCTGACTCCCCCTATAAAATCAATGCTTGATATATACTTATTAAATATATATTACTTGATAAAAAAGTACTTTCTTAAATTCTTACTTATAATATTTCCAGGTTGTTCTAAGAACTCGTAAAGAGGGTTCCGTACCATCCCGTTTTCTGTGAGAACTAGAAGGCTTAGGATTTTTTGACGAAATTTTGTATATTGGTAGGTAGCGTATATCCCGGAGAAATTTTTTTTTAGTGGTCAAGTTCGAGTCTAGCTCGGGTAAACAGGGTTCCGTACCATCCCGTTTTCTGTGAGACTTAGAAGGCTTAGGATTTTTTGACGAAACTTCGTCATGAACTTTTGTTTTGTTCATAACTGACAAACCCTTAATGTTTCCATGTGTGTTATCGCTTGTTTAGAAACTGCATTAGGTATATATGTATGTATTTGTTTATATTGCGTATATGTATATGTACTTTTGAACTTGTATGTATGTAAATCACGAATGTATTTAGTTGTATGTTATTACTATTATCTATGTTTTATTGTTTAGTTTTGTAACCTTAAAAAAAAAAAATCTCATTTAATTTTCCGCACTACCCATCTACCCTACTCACAATCCCAGGTATGACTGGCAGATAATGCCCTTAGGCTTTAAGTCCGCCTTTTGTCACTTTTTGTGCAATAAAGTATATTTTCATTTTCATATCATTTCATTTAATTTCATTTCATAACTCGAGAACCACTGGTGCTAGACCCATCGTATTGGTACTCAAACTTCAGCCACCACCACCACCAGCAAACCACTTGTGCTAGCTAGAGTTGTAAAAACACGGTAAGATTCAATAAGACACGGTTTAATACCGGATTAATACCAATAGATCACCGTGACTTTGGTGACTAACCACATTCGTGAACTAATCAAATTTGTGCGCCAATATATGGAGTTTGTACTGACTTAGCTGACAAGTATTATGATAAATATCACTATCTTGACTTTCTCGACTATATTATGTTAACTTTTACAGCACAGAGATTACTTATACTCACCCACTTTGTAGTCAGTGCTGCAATATATACACGCAACATGTTTCTTCCCATTTGAAGTGTTTAAGACTTAAAATGTTTATTATCTAATTGTATCTACATAGATCGAACCTGCACATTACCGATAATCGGTCACAGCAATATATCTATTCCACCAGTTCAACCCGACCAATTAACATCACCTTGCGACTCATGTATTATGTGAGAGTATTTATATGATAGACTTGTAACATTCAAAGATAGGCACAACCACGCAACTCGAGCCAGCCCATACCTGTTAGTAGTTCCGAAACATCGCCTTGCGTCCTTTGAAGGCAGCTTCAAGTACGCCGCGACCAAGTGTTGGAACAATATACCACCCATAAAGCTACTTACACGGCTGAACACCTTTCGGGACAAATGTAAAAGAGCCCTACTTGAATCACAGAAAAATGGGAAGTGGTAAAAATTTAAATCAAAATGAAGGACCCGCCCTATACTATTAGTTTTAGTATGTATAATTTGTATACTCTGTCTGTTTTAAGTTTTTTAGTTTTGTGTCTATGTTGATTGTCTATATTCTTGTGTAACTATAGGTATATTTATTTCTAGTTGTAAATTTGTTTTGTTCTCTATCTCGGCCATGTTATTATTATTTGATTACCTCTGGTAGGTTGCGGCTGAAAAACAGCGTCAGCTGGGCCCAATCCTAGCTAGGCGTATGCTGAGCCGCTACCTATTTACATATTGCACTTACGTTAAGATGAAATGTATTTTTTTAAATGTAAGAACAATGTAAAAGGTGTATTTGTGTAAATAAAAATATTTTATTCTTATTCTTATTCTATTCTCACTCCGTAAAAGATAAAGCCGACCTTCTGGTATCTCTTTTTGCGGGGAATTACCACCTGGACGATACTACTAGCTGCTCCTCCATCAATACCTAGGTGTGAGAACTCCATGCCAGAAGTACAGTTCCGACAGAGAACTGTGCGGAAGGAGCTTCTTGCCCTAGACGTTCAACCCGACCAATTAACATCACCTTACGACTCATGTCATGTATTATGTGACTACATATGTAATACAAGCTACATATTTATTATTATCAACTCACCCGTCTTTCACGTCCTTCAGTTTTAAAAGCTTTGTAGGAATACCTAGAAGCCAGCGTGAATAACGATCGTATTCTTGTAGTGAGCCAATAATTTCCTTTCCTTCGAATAAATATTCTGAAAATATTATCCTTTCTAGATGTTTAACTTTTCATTAAAGCCAATGGAAAATTTGTCCTAAGGAAAATATTCAGTAGAAGACTGAATACCTAGCTACGTATGTATATTCAAAAGTATATTTAAACTGTTTTTTAAAATTTAAACCTGTGACCCCGAACGTTCTTCTAATATTTTTTTTTATAGAAAGCGCGAATGTGGCGACGAGCTACCCTTAAGGTGTCTAAAGACGCCCATGGATATTGGGTCTGAATTCTAGATAGTAAGTGGAACATGTTTTATCAGTTCGGTTCGGACTTACACGTCTGAAGACAAATGTACAGACAGGCCGGAGACTGGAGTGACTATAAGATCCTAAAGGTCTTAGTGCATAAAAAATTCACAGATCTCGTGCATTACACGACCTTCGAGGTACGTTGAAAATGAACTCAACAAAATAAAAAAAAATGTATTACATTTAATTTTTTATAATTTTTCAAAAACACAAGCAACTTAAAAAATGTAAACTAAAATTTAGACAGAAAAAGAGATAAGCTTGACATTATGTCTAACTAAAGTAACAAATTAATAAATATCAAATATAAAAATATAATCCTTCCGGCTTTATAATCAGGACCCTGGAAATCATATGACTAGAGTACATGCGAAGACAAATCCAACGAGCCCAAACATGACGGATTTATCATGTGTAGTTTAGGAGTTCCTATGGTTTCCTTCCAGCTCCATCACCAGGACCCTGGAAATAACATATGACTAGAGTACTTGCGAAGACAAATCCAACGAGCGCAAACACGCTGAATTTATCATGTGTAGTTTAGGAGTTCCTATGGCTTCCTTCCGGCTCCATCATCAGAACCCAACTAACAAACTAACAAAGTCACCCGAGGATCTGCAGAGCCGTGATTCGACTTTTGACAATTTATTTCATACATTCGGATATTCCTCCTCACTCTCTACGCTGTTGCACCACAGATTACTAAATAGTTACTTCGTAACAGATAAATCACTCCATAGAATGACTCCGAGGCTCATAAATCACTCCGAGCTGGCTCCAGTGCTGATCCAATGGCCGTGTAACAGCGGCCTGGAAATCTGCGTTTGTGCAAGCGGTCCCCAAAAAGGGTCACCGCTCAAACCCGTCAAACTACCGACCTATAGCGATTACCTCCTTTCTCTGTAAGGTTATGGAGCGCATTATCAATGCGCAGCTCATGAAGTACCTAGAGACGAATGACCTCATCAGCGATCGGCAATACGGCTTCCGGCCAAAATGATCTGCTGGTGATCTCCTAGCGTACGTCACTCACCTTTGGGGGGAATCGCTTGAAGGTCATGGTGAATCCTTGGCAATTGGCCTTGATATTGCCAAGGCATTTGATCGGGTTTGGCACAAGTCGCTCTTGGGCAAATTGCAAATTTCAGGTCCTAGTGGACGGTTGCTCGTCGGACGCCATGTCAGTGAACGCCGGCGTACCACAAGGATCTGTGTTGTCACCCACGCTGTTTCTTCTGCATATCAATTATATGCTGTCTCTGGGCAACATACATTGTTATGCAGATGACAGTACGCCACACGGATCCTCCACCAGTCACCCTTCAGCCAGTCGGGATATTGTGGATGAGAAGAGGCGGAGACTTGTGTCTGAGCTCGAACACACACTCGGCTCTATTTCCGAATGGGGCCGTAGCAATTTCGTCGAGTTCAACGCTTCAAAGACATAAGTTTGCGCGTTCAGTGCGAAGAGAGCGGCGTTCACACCGGCTCCTTCATTCCAAGGCACGTCGCTTAAATTAAGCGAACACCTCGGGGTCCTCGGAGTCGAACTGTCGCATGACCTGAACTTTCGTCGCCATATAGAGGGGAAGGCCAAGCTGGCTTCTAAAAAGCTGGGCGTACTCGGGCGGTTCATCTTGCCTAGATAACTTCATGATAAAAACCAAACACACAGTAAATGCAGTTATCTGTGAAACTGCTATTACTGACCACTTCCCTATATTACTCAGCATAGAGAAACATGTAAAGATATTACCAAACAAGACACAGACAACTACAAAACTTGACTATGATGGACTACTCACAGAAATACAATCAGTAGATTGAAGTGAGCTTTACAGTATCACTGACACAGACGTAGCATTTAACAATTTTACAATCGTTAATAGAACAACACCAGACCAACACAACAACGCGAGCTAAATATATAAACGGGCGACCGTGGATCACACCTAGTATAGTTTGCTGCATCAGAAAGAGAGACAAGCTGCACAAAAAAATCTTACAAAAGCCTAATAACGTGGAACTGAGTGACCACTATAGGAGATATCGTAATATATGCTCAAAAGTCACCAAACGCGCCAGAATCTTATTTTTTTTTAAATAAAATAATGAAAAATATACGTAACCCTAGAAAATGCTCGGATGCACTAAGAGAATTCACAGACGGTAGCAAATTAAAAAACGATAACTTCCAAAATCTGGTAAACACTATCCACTGATCACGCGAATCCCTTGGATAAGGTAAACGAATTTTTCGTCAACGTAGGTCAACAATTGGCAACATCCTTACTACAAAAAACTAACACTACTGTTGAGGAACTTTGCAATCCCTTACAACCGGAAACTCTTGCTCCCGTACAGCCACTGCTCCTCAGACCCACAACACCAGAAGAGATAGGTAAGATTGTGGTAAGATTGTTTCCCACCTCAAGCCAAGCAATGCTGTGGGCTGTGAATAAATCTACTAAAGTTATCAAACATGTTAGGGACATTGTCGTCGCGCCCCTGGCTTATCTGTGTAACATGAGTATGTCAACTGGTATATTTCCGGATGGTCTGAAAAGCGCTGTATTGGTGCCCATATATAAAGGAGGTGGAGGAGATAACATTAGTAACTTCAGACCAATATCCCTACTGAGTGTGATTTCAAAGGTTCTCGAAAAAATTGTTAAAATAAGGTTAGTGGAATATTTAGAACTGAATAATCTTATATCCGACAATCAATATGGGTTCCGGGCGGGTCTCAGTACGGAGGATGCTATCCTGAGGGTAACTGAATTTGTCAGCAATTGCTTAGACAAAGGTAAAAAATGCATAGGTGTATTCCTAGACCTGGCTAAGGCTTTCGACACGGTGGCTTTACCTATGCTTAAAAAAATATGGAAATTCTCGGAATCGAAGGTCTAACGCTGTCCTGGTTAACATCATATCTCACTAACAGACGGCAGAGAGTAAAATCTAAAGCCGGTTCCTCGAATTTCCTGCCAATAACATATGGTGTCCCCCAGGGTAGCGTCCTTGGGCCAGTCCTGTTCTTAATTTACATTGATGGACTCTGCAGGCTACATCTAGTTAACGGCACGGCAATCACGTTTGCGGATGACACAGTGCTCCTTTTTAAAGGTGATAATTGGTGGCAGACCTTCGACACTGCACAGAAAGGCCTGGATCAAGCCATGGGGTGGTTGGATGCGAATGTTCTTACCATGAACAAAGATAAAACCAAGTACATGCCTTTCTCAATCACTAGGAGGAGTAAACCTGGCAACTTGTATAAGCTAATTGCTCACTCCACAAAAGAGTGAGGAAGAATACACCTTGATGATGATTGTGGATGTGACAGGCTGATGCAGGTTGACAATCTGCGATACCTGGGAGTGATTGTGGATCCTCATCTTACTTGGAAAGCACACATTGTGGCGAGGTTGCGGATGAAACTTTGAAATGCTCCGTCTATTTTGCGCTGTGTCACACAATACTCACATATGGCAACTTGGCTTGGGGTGGAGCGGGTAAGACAGCGCTTGGTTCCCTGGAGAGGGCACAAAAATCTGTTCTAAAAGTAATGAGCCATAAACCCTTTCGCTATCCCTCTGCAGCACTCTTCAAGGAGAGCCAAGTATTGGACGTAAGACAGTCCTACATGCTGAGACTCGCGTCCTACTTCCACACCCGTACCCATCTCCACATACCTATTACGCACAAACACGAGACAGGACTACGACGACAGGATACTCTCACCAAACAAACCCATCACCCATCACACAACATTTTTCCGAGAATCACACATTTACCTGGCCCCCCATCTATATACATATAATAAAATCGTAGAGGTAAGAAAGTCTGTACATTGAATGTATTCGGAAAAAAACTAACCAGGGTGGCTTAAAATGATATACTGAACATGTTAGAACAGTTTTTAAAATTTTTGTTTGTTTGTTTGTTTGTTTGTTTGTTTGTTTGTCTGTACGCGCATCACGCAAAAACCACTGAACGGAATTAGACGAAACTTTGTATAGTGGCAGTTTATATGCCGGGTTAACATAATACGTAAAAAAAAATAACAAAAATAAAAAAAAATTTACAATTATAAACATTATTGCGCGTTTAAAATCACATAGTCCAAAGTACATAATTATATCTTGAGAACTGGCAGCAAATACAATTTGAATAAAATATTCATTCGAAATTTAAAAATAAGTAGATACAACGAAAATGACAGTTCTTCTTTTTTATAACTTGAACACAATAGTCTATACATATCTATTCTTTCTATACATATCATAAAATCGTAAATGCAAAAAATGTCTATTTGTACGCGCATCTCGCAAAAACCACTGAACGGAATTTGACGAAACTTTTTATAGTGACAGTGTATATCCCGGATGAACATAATAATTAAAAAATATAGTAAAAATCACGTAATCCAAAGTAAAGGTAAAAAACAATTTTAAATGTCATGTTGACAACGGAGAACTGTCATCTCGACGTGAGCTGGCCGGTGACAAATTTTTTGATAAATAAAAATAATAATTGAAAGTCGAAGTTATGTCGCTGTCATTGGTGCAATAAAATTTATATATCTGTTGCCGGCGGCTTCGATCGCGTGAAATTCGTATTAAAAAAAAAGAAAGTAAGTAACTAAAGGCGGGCCCGAAGGCGGATCTTCGCTAACGTAAACGATATTCTTTCTCGATGAAAGTAACTAAGGGCGAGGCGGAAGGCGGAGCTGAGTTCAGGAAGAAGAAAAACATTCTTGAAGAAAGTAAGTAACTAAGGGCGAGGCCGAAGGCCGAGCTCTATTCTGGAAGACCATAAACCTTCTCGAAGAAAGTAAGTAACTATGGGCGAGGCCGCAGGCCGAGCTGCGTTCAGGAAGAAACTAAACCATCTTGAAGAAAGTAAGTAACTAAGGCGAGGCCGAAGGCCGAGCTACGTTCGGATAATTGAAAAACCATCTCGAAGAAAGCAAGTAACTAAGGGCGAGGCCGAAGGCCGAGCTGCGTTCAGGAAGAAGCTAAACCATCTTGAAGAAAGTAAGCAACTAAGGCGAGGCCGAAGGCCGAGCTACGTTCTGACAAATGATAAACCATCTCGAAGAAAGCAAGTAACTAAGGGCTAGGCCGAAGGCCGAGCTGCGTTCAGGAAGAAGCTAAACCATCTCGAATAAAGTTAATTAATATTAAGATTGAGTTAATTTAATTAAAATTTTATTATAAAGTCCACGCTTCTAACGGTAAATATACCGTGCATCCTAGAACCTCGCGGTTATTCCCGGCTGGATGGCAAGAGGCCCGATGCTATCACCTTAGTGCCATGGACAGGATGGTAGTTCTTTGATGTGGGATGCCACTTTTGTTCTCACATTGGCTCCAAGTCACGTTAGGGCATCTTCAAGAGCGGCTGGCGCGGCCGAGGCTGGGGCGGAGAGCCTCAAACGCAGCAAATATAGAAATATAATTCAATATTTCGAATTTGGTGCGTTTGCGGTTGAAACCCTCGGTCCGTGGAGCAGTGAAGCCAAAAGAGGCTTGAGCTGGTTGACGCAACTGGTTTCCCGCCATCAAGGGCTTATGTACTTCATTCAAAGGGTAAGCCTTGCCATCCAGCGGGTTAATGCCGCAAGTGCTCTAAGAACATTCGAAAATGCCCGTTTTGATAGTTATTTTAATGTTTGTTAGGTAGGTTTAATTCTTTAGTTATTAATATTACTTTTTTATTTTTATGAAATAAATAGATTGAGTAAACGATATTATATTCTATCGAAGAAAGGAAGTCTTTAAGGGCGAGGCCCGAAGGCGGAAGAGGGTTTTTGGTTTACCTGAACGCAGCTCGGCCTTCGGCCTCGCACTTAGTTCCTTCCTTTCTTCCAGAAGGTTTATCGTCTTCCTGAACGCAGCTCGGCCTTCAGCCTCGCCCTTACTTACTTCCTTTATTTGAGAAAGGTTTATCGTTTACCTGAAAGCAGCTCGGCCTTCGGCCTCGCCCTTAGTTAGTTACTTTCTTTAAGAAGGTTTATCGATTACCTGAACGCAGCTCGGCCTTCGGCCTCGCCCTTAGTTACTTACATTCTTCTTTGGAATACGAATTTCACGCGAGCGGAGCCGCGGGCTCAGCTAGTCTTTATAATAAAATACCGCAAATGCTTAAACAAGTTGTCAATATAAAACAATTCAAATTAGGTCTAAGAAATTGGCTTCTTTCAACTGACAGAACAGTATGTGAAAACATGTTCCATATTAACAATGACGTAAAATCTCTTTGCATATTAATATGTAATCTATTTGCTGCTTATTTATATATCATTGTATATTATCTATCTTAGTTCTATCTCTATGTAAATAGTTCGTGTTTTCCGTCCAGTTCAGTGTAGCCGGCGCGAAATGAAGGGAAGCACTGACATGGCACCTAGTTCACCCGGTGTTATGGGCTGACATCACGGATGTTGTAGGTAGGCGATGTAGCCAACCGTGTCAAGTTTCCATAAAAAAAAAAATCTCATAGTAGATATTTTTTGATTGTTTGTGATTATTTTATGTTTTTTTATTATTTTAATTTTAATTTTTGCTTTCCATTATTATTTTGTCTAATTATGAAATTGTTATTGTAAAACCTGAGTGCATCGACACAGGCGCAAGCCCAGTGGTGCACTTGGGACATCTATCACATGTGTTTTTGTTTTCTGTGTCTACTCTTTTCCTTTTTATTTTCTAAACATTTTGTGACACTAACCTAGACTTAAGAAAATGAAATTTTTACTAACCTTCTCAACAATAAAACAATTTTGGAATTTGGAATTTGGAAAACTCAATAAGGTGCGACGGTACTTCACGCCGGACGAAAAGCTGCTTTTGTATAAATCTCAGATCAGGTCCTGCTTGGAGTACTGCTCGCACCTGTGGGATGGCTCTGCCAAATACCAGCTTGCGCCTTTGGACTCGACCGTGTTGACCCCGAAGCGTGTTATTAGTATTACGCATATTATACGCCCCACGATTTTATATTAGTCTGTTAAAAGTCTCAATTTATTACTTATTCCGCTGACGCAGCGACACAATGTGCCCTTTCGCATCCGACATGAGAAGACAGCACGCTAGTATTGCACGATTTCTTACCCAGACGTAAGAAGGCCCAGGCTTGTGTCCTTATTATTTTCTAGTTTTTTGAACAGTTGATTCTTTTTTTTCTAGTTTTTTTTTTTGATGTAGCCCAAAGTCCAAATCTAAACAGGTTTTTTTAATTTTTCGATATCACATTTAGTTTTTGAAATATAAGGTTGTAGTTAAAAAAAATTGGTTGTCTGTAAAGTTGGTTTACGGACGATAGTTTTACGTGATGATGTCATAAAGTAAATCAGTTCCGGCGGATATTTACCATGTAAAATTAATTTAATTACAAGATGTGATAATAACTAATAAAAAATATGAGAAAATAACGACTATTAATTAAATTTAAAAAACCTACATAACGCCATCTACATGCTCAACGTTGCAACAATTACCTAACTGCTAAATCAAGCATACCGCTGGCTGAAGTATTTAATTTAATATTGACGCTAGATGTGGGCGCTAGATGTGGACGCTAGATGTCGCTCCATGAAATTCACATACTGTTGTCACATACTGTTGAGAAAATTTGCAGCGATAAGTAGACGGTCGATAGCCCGCGTGTATAACACGTCTGGTCAATGATGGTGGCAGGGACCGCGGGTTCGAGGCTCGCAAAAGACGGAGAAAAATATTTTGTATTTCCTACTATTGTATATGCCTCTCTATCGCGCTCTCGCGCTCTCGCTTGCAGGTTTTAGGTTTAGGTTTAGGTTTTAGGTTAACAGGTTTAGATGGAACGTTACACTTCTTCGTGCGTGCAGCCGGTGTTCATCAATTTATAAGACGTGACATCATCACGTCAAAAACAATTTAAATATTTTCACATTTTTGCATAAATTTTTTTTTTCTTTTTCGAAAAAAAAATTGCTTGTCTGTAAAGTCGGTTTACGGACGATAGTTTTACGTGATGACGTCATAAAGTATATAAAGTGCGAAGTCAGATACAAAATCAGTTCCGGCGGATATGTTTTTGTAGAATATAAAATATGTAAAATTAATTTAAGTACATGATAAAGATGTGATAATAACTAATAAAAAATATGAGGAAATAACGACTATTAATTTTTGTTTATTTTATATTTAAAAAACCTAAAAAGCCAATAATATGAATTATCAATATAAACATCGTGTTGGAACTCAAACCTACATAACGCCATCTACATGTACAACGTTGCAACAACTACCTAACTGCGAAATCAAGTACATAGGTACCGCTGAAGTATTTCATTTACTATTGAAGCTAGATGTGGACGCTAGATGTCGCTCCATGAAATCTTCACATACTGTTGAGCAAATTTGCTCCGATAGGTACATCATCGATTAGCTCGGGTGGTTAAGACGTCTGGTCGGTGGTGGTGGCAGGGTCCGCGGGTTCGAGGCTCGCAAAAGACGGACAAATATATTTTGTATTTCCTACTATTGTATAAGCCTCTCTATCGCGCTCTCGCTTGCACACACAGGTTTAGATGGAACGTGACACTTTTTCGTGCGCGCAGCCGGTGTTCTCAATTTATAAGACGTGACGTCATCGCGTCAAAAATTCAACATCTTGCAGCCCTAGCCGATACGCGTCTTTGGAGCTCTCAACCACTCGCATAGCCCCAAAACTCGTGACACCAGGACGGTTTCACAATCTCAGCGAAAATGGGGGGCTATACTGAAGCGATCGAAAAAACAGTTTCAATGTTAAAATAAACAACAAGTTCATATTTATTTTATGTCATTATTAAATAGGTACGCATTTTTAAACAGGCTCTGCACTAGAAAAATCTGTCTCGTGGAGGCAGTTGTCGACAGTGTTTAGACATTGTGCGCTTATTTATTATGTATGTACAACATTAAAATAAGGACCTATTTACGTCAATCAAACAATAAATCAAGTAAACATTTCATAACACATACGAAAAGCCACAAATAAAGGTTGAATGGGAGAAATTCCTTTAAGGGATAAGTCCGCCTTTGCCCCTCATGTAAATTATATATCGTTTTTTTCTGTAAAATGTTTTTTTAGCAATAAAGTAGTTATGTCTATGTATCTATAACCTTTCAGGATACTCTGTACGTGTGCGTGAAGCCTTTCCACTTCACGTACTCGCGTGCGATATGGCTGCTGGAGTGGATGGAACTGCACCTGCTGCTCGGCGTGAGCCGCTTCATCATGTACGACGAGTCGCTGAGCTTGTCCGTCCGCTGCCTGCTCGAGCACTACCGGCAGCGGGGGCTGGTCACGCTGCTGCCGTGGAAGCTGGACCTCATATCCAAGAAAGAGATCAGGTCAGTAGCTACCGCCACAAAGCTCAACTCGAGCTCGACGATGTCCTGTCTGCCGGATTATCACAGCAAGAGATCGGAGCCAACTTAAAAACGAATGAAAGCATGAAAGAAAACTTTCTTCTTCAGAAAATGATTTTCTTCTTCTTCTTCTGGAACTACATAGGTACCTACTTACATGCAAGTATGTAACTCGAGTGAGTCTGTGAGCTGTTAGTTATGATTATGATATACTATTTGGATTTTTCCAGTTTTAAAAATGGCCGCGTCATGTTTCAGGACTCTAGGTCAATTCGCGGCATTCAACGACTGCCTTTACCGGTCGATGTCGTCAGCCGGCTGGCTCATGGTTCTGGACGTGGATGAAGTGATCCTGCCGCGTCGGGAACGGACACTGCCCACCATGCTGTCCATGTTGCCCAGTACACATCCCACGCGACCACCAGCGGCATTGGTGTTCAGGTACAATACAGCTTGGCATTCATATTCAACTATCATTGCTGAATATAAATTCGATCTATGGACCGTCATTTCGTAAAAGACACGCCTTTTTACACGACCAAAAATGCCGCCTTGCAATACCTAAGCCAGAAGTGGAAATATATCTTTTATTAACCCACCTAGCATAAAAGTAGTAACAGGAATTTGATGATAGTTATGACCACCCGCCAGGTGGGACGACGACATCGAATACGTCGGCGGAAAGCAGTGGTTCAGTACCGTTGAAGGCCGGTAGGACTGGAGGAAAATTGGAGATGGGTATGTCCAACAGTGGACGCATACACGCTGAGCGACTTACTGACTGACTGTGGAACTTACAGATATGTGGAATATCTACTGGTAAGTTGGGTGTAGCTCATCCATCAGGCATAGACATGCTAAAGATGTGATACTGTTTTCATGATTCCATTGACTGTGTGTTCTAGAGTTGAATGAGTTCGAATCCGAATCAATTTGATTCAATTGTGTGTGTGTGTATGTCGACAGGAATGCCTTCTTCTACACTCGCTGGGATGACGATGCAACGGCCCTGAATAGTCCACTACTCACGTTGCGAAAAACACGTCGCTGGGCCGTGCCGAATGCAGTCTATAACCGCAGCAAGTACGCCGTACGACCAGCGGAGACGGTGGAGCTGGGCAACCACAGGGTATGGGAATTCGCACCGGGCGGAACAGATTACGGCGTGCCTCCGATGCGAGCCTTACTGCATCATTATAGGGTTAATTATATTTTAGTTTTATTCGAATCTGAACTACCTACTTACTCGATCACAAAGGTCCTTTAACACCTTACCTACACTTCTCGTATCTGCAGTTATGTATGATAAGATCTTGCTTGGTGGTTGGGTCTTCTCGATTTACAGTTGACAGAGAATGTCAGCAAGACGATTTTTAGTTAATTCATGTAATGCTTAATTTAATTTGAGAAAATATCTGTTAAAGTGTGCGGTTATGGTGCCTCCCACTTCCGATGTCTAATAAAAAATTCACGTGCAGATGGAGTGTGAGCTCGGCGACAACAAGTGCCTGACAGTGGCGTCGGTGAGAGATCGCACTGCACACCGCTGGGCTGCCGATCTTGAGCAGCGAGTCAAACGCACGCATCGAACTCTGCAGAATGACTGCGCGTTGCAGCCGCTCTACAATCCCGCGCCCCCTACACAAAACAAGATGCCGCCGCCTCGACAGCTTCCCATTAAGACCGAAAATACACACTCCCGTCATAGTGTAGATGAACCTAATCATCTAGAATATTTTTTTTTTTGAAATAATATAACAAATAACTGAGAGCAGAGCTAGTTAGTACATCAACTCTAAACTGTGAGCTTAAATGTACTCTACATAAGCGCTTCCACTAATAATAGCGATGCGTTTCCTCTCCCTGTAGAACGTTAGTTGTACACTGGTCGGGTCGTGTGTGAGTGATCTGCAAGCGGTGTGCAAATGGTTTGCAAGCACCTAATTGTAATCAGTGTGTCCTACACGAGACTGAGTTTATTATGAGTTCAATCGATTTATATTAAGTGTACTTTCGTTCTAACCAGCCGGCTTCGGTGCCAGGCTGCTGGTCAGGATCTGTAAGTATTTATTTGTATCAGCCGGGCCCAACTGTCACAAAGAGGAGACTCCAGAGTGTTTCATCAGATGAACTCAGTCCGGTTTGCACAATTCTATATGAGACTGAGGCATAGTTCCTTCGGCCTCTTGGTCGTTACCCTCAGGTAATTGGGACGAGACACAGGTGAGATAAATACAGGTGGAATTCAATCAGCACTGAGGTGCTTCGTCATGTATCAGAACTTGGGCGAACGATTATCAGATGTAAACATCCGATATGTCTTATTAGTTATTATTTATCAATGCCTAGTCTGTCCGACCAATATGACTCCGCTACGCCATTAGCACATCACCTAATTAAATAAAACAAACTCAGTAATTAGTTAAGTCTTGCTTTTCTCCCCCTAGGATAATAAGTGTCGGTCTGGCTGTGTATTAGGAAATGCAAAAGCTAGTTACTTATTGGTAGGATGCGAAATTGCTTACTGGAGTCCTTTCACTCCAAATCATTAGTTAATTTGACAGGCTTATCAGTAAATAGGTAATGTACACACTCAGTGTTTTCAGACTCATCATTATATTTGATCCATGAACTCAAACTTTATTAATTTATTTAATAAATAACAAAAAAGTAATACTAATAACTAAAGAAATAAACCTACCTAACAAACATTAAAATAACTATCAAAAGGGGCATTTTCAAATGTTCCTAGAACACTTGCTGCATTACCCCGCTGGATGGCTTACCCCAAAGAATATAATACTACTAGGGCGTAGAAGAAGCACAAGCCCATACAAAATTTGTTTGCCTATGTTTTAACCTTGGTGGCGCCAAATTTTCCCACTCGGCGAATTTCAGAACTAGCACTCGGCGGGAATTTCGAATTTAATTTATTTTTAGTAGGTACTGCACATTTAGCCAAACTGTGACCATTTCACACTGATATTTCTAAAATTTTCAACCCACTTTGACTAAGCAGGCAGGACTGACAATTTTAAAACTATCAATGTGAGATGGTCACAGTTTAGCTAAATGTGCCAAATAAATAACACCATGAGTACACAGCAAATGCTCTTTTATTACGAAATGAAGTATTTGTACAAGTAAACTATTACACAAGTAAATATTAAAGTAAATAAGCAATTTCATCCAAATAATTGGCACAAACCGTACAACATAGGAAACTGTACATAATATTAAGTTTGTTTTATGATCTTTTTTTGTTTGTTTTTCTCTTAAATTTTTTTTGACTTGGCTTATAACAAGTATGTACATAATAACTCATACATAACTCAATGCTTATATATAATGAACATCCTCATATTATTACATACTTACAATATTACCCTTACATATAATCACAAATGCACGATTTCCTCGAACATTTCATAAAACAATTCGTCTTTATCTGTTGTGAGCTGGGGCGCTTTACAAATGAAGTTTTCTAAATTATTTATTAAATGTGACTGACCTTGTAAGATATACTTTGAACTACGACTGTGCGTTACTATGTCACTAATCATCACAGTTTTTAATCAGAAAAAATTGCTGGACTGTGGGGTTGTTGTTATTTCCACAGCTTGATCTTACGCCCCCAAACATGTTTTCCAAATTGTCTTAATTGAGACAGTTCGTTGAGACTAAATAAAAGTCTAGACGTTGTAACATTTTAAACAAACGCTCCTAACCACTTTCAATGTTTAATGGCTTGCTTGTGTTGTTGCCCAAAGAGCTGGTCCACATCTTCTATGAGGTTCGCCGTTGTCACTGCTTGTAGGGGCAGCTCACCTGTAACATATTAGGAGTAATGAGCATGTATGTATATAATACTAGCATTTACCCGTGACTGTGTGCGCATTTGTATTAACTGTTCAGCCCGCTGACGGCATGCCGTGACGTAGAAGTAAATTGATTGATTGGATTCGGATTGATTGATTGTTTTTCAGTGGTAAGTCCTACCACCTTGTAAGGATGGAAAGGATTTCCTTGCAGTGTTTTCCTTCACTCGCCGGAGCGACGACGGGCAAATTGTAAAGATGTTTACAAGGACTGGGATTCGAACCCACAACCTCGCGCTTGACAGGCCAGTAAAGCCCCAGATACTGAGTGACTCATCGCTTATGCTGTCAATTTCACTCACATCTTTTCTTTACCGTTCTGATTGACTTCCATAAGTATTGTACATACCATTGGTCTTACCTTTCAAAATTTTTCAAGTTAGGTTAAGGAAATCTGTGATATGATCGTGCTGCTTCGACCGCGTGTTTTGCAGAAGACGCCCCACATTTTACGGACTTCCATGGTGTTATCTGGGAAACAACACACCAAGATTTTATTTATAACATTATTAGTACCTACATACTTTGATTTGTGGTCGGCCGTTGTACACAGGAACCTAAATTTGTTTGCTACTGCGGGAGTTGAATCAGAGGGGAGTCATAAATATAGTCTAAGGCTGCATACCCTGTTTTACATTTATCGGATAGGACTATGAGTGGAGAACAGCGCCACTCAATAAAAGCCTTACATAATTAGCCAGCAGCATTGTTTTTTTGTTCATTGTGGATCTCTCGTAGTAGAGAACTAGAGACGTATTTCAATTTCCTGTACACAAAGGCGTGCAGCATCCATAATGATTAATGGATGATACTGCACACTTTGAGGTTATGTTTGACAATTTTCACTACAACCCAAGTAATAACTTACTCTGTACTAACAGGCAAAGGCAAGCATCCAATAAAAAATATGCTCTAACATTATGTTATTTGAAAAATATAGGAGATATCGTGGAAAAATATGAAATATCGACAAGTATCAAAAGCACTTTTCTTACCTCCGTGAAGCACTGCACTTGACCCAAATACTCTTAACTGTTTCCTGCAAGCTTGGTGCATTCGTTTTCGCACGAAAAATGCTAATAAAAGGCTTATCTCGTGTTTTTAGGTGGATGATTCTTTTCTTTGGGTAAAATTTCCCAAGTGCTGGAATCCGTAATGTTGCCAGGTAAAAAATGAAGAAATTCTCAAATCAATTTGGAAATTTAATAGAAAAACCTTCTTACCGCCGTCTGAAATTACAATTATGTGGAGAAAATAATATATTTTACTGTTCCGTATTTTTTTTACAGATGTAAAACTGTTAAAATCGTGCTTCGTGTAATTAGCTTGAATAAAACCCTGGACCTGGCAATTCAGTAATACCGGGGAAGTGCAGTGTTGTCTCTTTCATTTTGCATGAATTTTCTGTAGGGCTGTTCCTCTCGAAATTTTCCCACAACCTTGAAAACCAAAGAACATAATTTGAAACTTAGGCCACGACAGCCGGACTGGACTTGGCTCCCCGTGGCTTACCCTTTGAATGAAGTAGGCCCTTGATTGCGGGACGCCAGTTGCGTCCACCAGCAGAGGCCCAAGCCTCTTCAAGAAGCTTTTGGCTTCACTGCTCCACGGACCGAGGGTTTCAACCGCAAACGCAACAAATTCGAAATCTTGAATAATATTTGAATATTTGTTGCGTTTGAGGCTCTCCGCTCCGGCCGCGGCCGCGCCAGCCGCTCTTGAAGAGGCCCGAACGTGACTTGGAGCCAATGTGTCGACACAAGTGGCGTCCCACATCAATGACCTACCCTTAGCCCATGGCACTAGGGTGATACCATCGGGCCTCTTGCCATCCAGCCGGGAATAACCGCAAGGTTCTAGGATGCACGGTATGTTTGCTGTCTGAAGCGTGGACTTTATAATAAAATTTAAATTTTGATGCCTGGAGTTTCTACCTGCACTTTTGATACATGATAGTCCGTGGTGGCCATATATGTCGACTGGTGACCCACACACACAAATATGACTTTCACAAATTTTGAGGCCTAAACGAAGTGCAACCGAAATTTTGGTGGTTTTCTGATCTAATAATGTCCCTAGGTGACTCGATGGGTAAGCTTCAAGCCACGCTCCAGATTCTATTTCTGAAACCGCCAAAATACGTGCACGATTAATTTCATTACAATTTTCAAGGAGAATGTTATGTTTCAATTTGACTATTGGAATATCCCACTTGGACTGGGCGACAGCTTGGCTTGGACACGGTGGTTGTTCGTCGGGACAAAGCACCTTCCAAGCAGAAACGGCTTCTTCGAAGTACGAAATCTCAAACTCACATAGTGAGGGACTTAATATCGAACCAATGAGAGCTGACGTACTATTAATTGAAGAAATAAAGGCCGGTAGACAAATATCCTCCACCTTTCTCAGACCGATTCCACCGTATTTTACGGGTAAAGTTGCTTGTTGCCAGGACGAATCAGTCAATTTCGAATTCAGCAATTTTTCCAAGTTACAACGCAGAGAGTTATCAATTGAATTAATCAAATCATTTTCCTTCCAAATCGGACTTGAGCGCAGAAACTAAGTGAGTTTCGGCATGTATATACAGTGGCGAAGCAAAAATAAAGCCATATGTGTATTAATGTCTTCCAATCGTTCACAAAATTTCGATATCGTCTCTGTTTTCTTCTCAATCAGTGGGCGTATACCTTCGGAAGTAACTGGAGCACCAAGAAGATAAAAGTTATCGTTTTCTAGAACTTGTATGTTTGGCGCTATTTCGTTGAACTTCTTAATAATTTCATCTTTTTCATCGTCCGATTTGAAAACATAAATTTCACATTAGTAGTGTATAATTGGGCTGTTTGATTCACCTCGTCAGAAACATCGAGCTGCTCAATCATAATCGCATTCGCTTCGCTCATACTCATGATTCAAACAGCTCGATCTGTCTGTCGAGGTGAAATCAAACAGCCCAATTATAAACTACGTCTGCGATGCAGGTGCAGATCGTTTGCATTGCAGAGCTCTTTGAGCGTTAAAATCGCTTTTTGATCGGTAAACTGAATGCCGGTTAAAATCGCTTTTTGATCGGTAAACTGAATGCCGATGGCAGAATGGTAATGTTTAGGTGCTAAATAGATTACAGTTTTCACAGCAATCAATATGAAGATACGATGCGATGGTTTCCCGTTTATAAATCGCTTTTTGATCGGTAAACTGAATGCCGGTTAAAATCGCTTTTTGATCGGTAAACTGAATGCCGATGGCAGAATGGTAATGTTTAGGTGCTAAATAGATTACAGTTTTCACAGCAATCGATATGAAGATACGATGCGATGGTTTCCCGTTTATAAATCGCTTTTTGATCGGTAAACTGAATGCCGGTTAAAATCGCTTTTTGATCGGTAAACTGAATGCCGATGGCAGAATGGTAATGTTTAGGTGCTAAATAGATTACAGTTTTCACAGCAATCAATATGAAGATACGATGCGATGGTTTCCCGTTTATAAATCGCTTTTTGATCGGTAAACTGAATGCCGGTTAAAATCGCTTTTTGATCGGCAAACTGAATGCCGATGGCAGAATGGTAATGTTTAGGTGCTAAATAGATTACAGTTTTCACAGCAATCAATATGAAGATACGATGCGATGGTTTCCCGTTTATAAATCGCTTTTTGATCGGTAAACTGAATGCCGGTTAAAATCGCTTTTTGATCGGTAAACTGAATGCCGATGGCAGAATGGTAATGTTTAGGTGCTAAATAGATTACAGTTTTCACAGCAATCGATATGAAGATACGATGCGATGGTTTCCCGTTTATAAAAGAGCCATTCACAATATCGCATTCGATTCTTATGACTGCTGTAGGTAGAATGGCGATCGTTTGAGTCCAGCTCCATTTTTATAATGTTTGAGATATAAACCATGTCCTATAGCGATGGATTCCATGGCGCTATTATGACGATGTGCTTCTTTCAAATCTTCTCTAGCTATTTTGTAATCATTCACGGCTTTAGCGATTCCAGCAGCCCCTCCAGCCAAGCTGCCTAAAGCAGATAGGCCTGCAAAAATTGGTATAAGCGGTAATATACCACCTGTTTTTGGAATTGGTATTACTCTAGGCAATGGAATGCATGCATTCCTCGGAATAATCTTTTTTGCAAAAGCAAGCGCCCGACGAATAACAGTTTTATTGCTTTTGGATTTAATTTTTCCTAATTTAGTCTTAATTTTTTTTATCGCTGTCTTAAACGTTTTTATTTTTTTCTTTACACCGGCCCCCGCTTTCACTTTCGCCTTCATAATATTTTTCACCAGCCATGAAGCGATTTTTTCTCCTCTCCCTGCATCAGCACACTTTGAACGTTTCCCCGCTCTATCCATCAATTTTAAATCAGCTATACGTCTAACGCCCAAATTTTTTGATTTCATATATTCTATATCGTGTTCTCGACAGTAATCGTACAATTGATTAACCCCCGTATCCCCTCGCTGCAGTCTTTTATTTAAACGTGTCCCCGGGCCGCAATAATTATAGCCAGGCAGATGAATTTCAAAAGGTAAATTATTTATCAATGTATCGACTATTCCCTCCCCTTTCATCACTTAACATCAAATGAAGGTTTTAGCAAGCGTTTCAAGTTTTTTATAACTAATTATACCTTGTTATCAGCATCTATCCAGCTATTTTCAGACGCGGGAAGACCCAGCCATTTTACAAACACTTTTCCCCCATTTCTTTTTAAAACTTTTTCAACCAGGTAAATATCTGGATATCTTGTTTTCATCAGTTCTTGCTCATAAAAACATCCTGATATAATTTGGCCGTGCATATCGCTTAATATATACGAGGCAGGCCTCATTGTTTTTATTTTAGCTATTTTAAACAGTTCAGTTGACCAATTCGGATTATATCCCTTGGCAAAAGCTCCTTTGTATTTGCTTATACGGACATGATCACCTATTTTAAATTTCGGGGGTAGCAGCGCGTTTGCATATTTTTTTCTACTTTTTTCAATATTTGCATGAACAGCAGCCGCGTTATAATTGCTCACATTTGCAGGTTTAAAACGCGTGGTGCTGTGCACTGTATTATTGTAATTAGTCATTATATTTGCAAGTGGTTTTCCAACCCATTTATAGTTACCATGATTTTATAATTTCCTCTTTGATGGATTTATTTTTATTAATATTTATCATGATAATTGTTATAAAAATTAAAAGACAACCTATTACCATTAAAATTTAAGTATTAATGAGCTTTGACTCTTCCCTCGAGACATTTTAAAGATTTTATTCGCTGGAAAGATATTCATCAAAATTTTTTCTATACCGCCCATTACTCTTTTCACAATCCTTATTAATTACCAAGAAATTATAGGGCTCACTCCAAATTCTCGCCGCAATATGACGGAAATCATTAAACGACATATCGCTATTAACATGCTCATCGTAAACATGTTTCAGATTTACATCATCCTGCCGAAAAAGTATAATCAAATTAGCATTATCCCTCACAAGCTGCTTCGGTATCTTCGAGTATGTTTGAGTCAAGTAAAAACAGTCGATAAATGCATGTCTTCCCATCGAAAAGAAATCGCGATCGAAAAATAAAAATGGAATCCGGCAATGTTTCCAGGAGTGATATAACTTTTTCATTATCATAAAATTTTCAAATCTTACTTCAGGTATATTTTCGAAAACTTTGCTAAGGAAAAGGTATTTCGGTTGGAATATTGTTTTTGAGTAAAGATAAATGTTTCTATATTTTAACCCATTCTCGTGTAATAAGAGTGCTAAAATCAGGTTTGTTTTCCCGGAATTACTGGCTCCGCATACTAAAGATCTTATACTATTCGGTAGAAGACTGCAATGCCTCGGCGCTGAATTTTCACTTTCACCGCAGCGATAAGCGAAATTTAAATCTAATAATATAGGTTGTTTTACAAATTTCATGACCGCTATACTCCTAATATAATTCCTTACTCAGCTGCTGAATGCGCATATATGATTATCTTCAGCAAAGCCACCCCCCTTTTATAAATTCCGGCTGTATGAAAAAAAAACGTTTTACATGCAATATAATCTAAAAAAGGGATGTATGCCTAATTAACGCTTTACTATGCGCGAATTTGACATCCGCAATGCTTTCAGCGATGCGTGTCTAGCAAGCTCGTGCACACCACTGTAGGTACTAATCGATGAAAAATAAAAAAAATTCATGTTGCGACAGGCTTAACTTGAAATATTTTTCGATAGCGCGAATTTGACATCTGCAATGATTTCAGCGAAACGTGTCTAGCAAGCTCGCCCATGTATCTGCAGGTGCTACTCGATGAAAAAAAAAACATGTTAGAACAGGTTTTACTTGAAATATTGATGAAATTATCATGGCTGCAGCGATGCGAACTCCTCCGCTCTCGCGGCACTTCAGCTTTACATTTCGAATACTTCACACGCCTGCATCATGTCGGTAAGCCTCATATTATAATAATAACAACTATTTCCATGTTTCACTATGGTGATAAAGGAAGAATAAATAAATAAATAAATAATAACTATTTTCATGTTTTCCAGCATTACATCAAATCAGCATTACATAAAATAATGTTTAATTGTTTTTTTCAGATTCGCGATCAGGAAGCCATGACATATCGCGATGCAAGTTCAAAACCTCTCATACTTCAAACTTATAATGATATTTTAAAAAACGAGCGGAGCGCCGGATGTCTCAAGAGTTATGGGATAGACGAAACAGGCGTTTTCAAAAATGCGAGCCAGTCCACTAGTCAAGGACGGGGAAAAAAGAAGATGCAAGCTGCCGTTAAACAACAGCCGTCATCATACATAATAACACCGCAGCAGGCTCGGGGACACCATCTAATAAAAATTCAGATGTATGATTTAGTAGGGAGCGAAGCTTCTGAAGTTCTAACAGTGCAGTCTCAGTACGTGGTTGTTGAAAGCGGTTATAATGAAATTATGGATTTAACTCAAAATATTTTAAGAAAGATATCCCGAGAATGTACATTTTCCACGCGTAGTGTTAGCATAATATCGTAAGGTTTATTGTTTATTTTTATTTTTATAAATAAATTAAACATGAAATTTAAAGAATAAATAAATGTATATGTAAGCTACTTCTTGAGTTTTAATTTCCCAGCAAATTTACGATTTAAATTCAAGTAAAAAAAAACATTATGCATAAATCTATTCTCATTTGAAAGTAGTCATATTACGAGAATAATTTTGTATTTACATAATATTAATAATATAATAATACGCTTTACACCGCTTAATATGCGGCGAGGATGGGTTTACCGCCTTAGTAAATTTTTCCCAGCCAACATACATTATGCTCAATAAATATATGTGCAATAACATGCATATATGCACATACCGCATGCAGTATCTCTACAGGCTTTTTTTTATTGACAGACAGGCATACAGGCAGGCAGGCAGTGAGGTGTTTTTTGTAAGCACTCCTTTATTCCTTTTAATGTGCGGAACCCTAAAATTTCATATAGAGCGGTCGCATAGATGTATTTTTACGAATTAACACCGCCGCCGGGCATTGAAGTTTCGAATTTCACTCGCCGCGCCACAGCGCCTTGCTTTGTACAAAGCCGCCTGCGAAGCAATATTATTTCAATTCCCGTGAAAATGCTGATTCGCCTGACTGCATTATTCTGTAAAGACATGCTCACACACGGTTTTGATGATGAAATATGGAAGACGGGCGGATCGTTGCATACAAACATTGTATTTACTGTAAGATTTCAGTCCCTATGTGAATCTGGCTTTATGCGTTGGTTTTTGTATAAATTTGACGTCGCGCTAGTACCGGGCATCATTCAGTTGAGCAGTAAGCAGTAAGTACAAGTGCCTAGTGAAAAGTGGAAAGTGAACAAGTAAGTGCCTGCCCCGCCTTCGCCGAGACTCAAGGAACTCGACTGGTAAGTTTTATCTCTTCATAACTAGGGCAATTTTTACTTGTTATTCTCAGACTCTTTGCACTGTTTTTAATTGAAAAAATACTTTGAAATTTCAATTAAAACACTTGATCAATTCCCGTCTGTTTTCCAATTTTTAAGCATCACAATTTCAAATACTTGTAAAAATTTCATGCATGTTTAAACTCTGCTCTGTCTCATGTTTTTAAGCGATGTAATGATTGATTGACTCTTGCGGTCGTTCAAATACTTGCAAATTTTCTTTTCTTTGAAACTTTGTAAATAATTATGCTATAAAACTTGTCCTCCCCGCTTGTTTCAGATCGGAGCGTCGGAGAGAAATCAAGCGGTCTCGAGAAATCCTTCAGCACGGCGCTGTGCACAGCAGATACAGTCATGTAAGTAAGTAGAAGTATTTTACAATATCTAGAAAACATTATCTTTTTCTTCAACGCCGCGCATGTTTTGAAGTGAACTCACGTAACTGTCACGCTCAGCATTTCCGCCGCGCAGTCCTGCGGACAGCTTTTTTTATTCTAAACCACTGCAGCTATTATTTCTTCTTTACAGGAGCAAGAAAGCCAGCCTGCCTAGCCTCTTATCTTCCGATGAGGACGTTGCAGCACCGTCGTCTCTGATACCTGACCGGAAGAAAAAGAGAACTCCAGCTGCCCGGCCGTCAGCGTCTAGCAAGAAATCGCGATCCAATCCTCTCCCAAGTTCTACACACTCGTCCGGCGAGGAAGACATCGTGCGGCCCTCGAAGAAGCGCTCCCCATCGCATGGTGAGGTTGCTAATAACAAGCTTGCGTATCAGCTATTCGGTACCGATAGCGAGGATGGCGGTGAGAAACAGGAGCGACCAAAAATATTGCTCGCTAATTCTTTAAGCCGTCGGTCATCGTGCGGATACTCGAAGCATGAGCTGACTGTTAAGGACGGCGAATACTATGTAGAATTAAAAATTTACAACTCGAAAGACATTGCTATGGTGAGGCCTGCCGACCGCTGGAGGCATGCCCTCATAACGCTGCGCGAGAATTTAGCCGAAAATTCCACTGGGTGGTCCCACCTGCAGTCGTTTGTAAAAGAAGAGAAAAAATTTTATGATAAGAAGCAGTAATTAAGAAATTTATAATATTGAGGAAGCAGTTTAGGGATTACTTTTAATAATGTACTGTGAAAAATGTAATGTTAGCGTTCACAAATCCTATTTTCATGCTCATAAGAGAAGCAATTTACATAAAACGAATAGTCTATTGAGCACCGAATTTGGTAATGTGAGACTGATCGCGTCAGCTTTTAAAAAAAGAGTATGCAGTTACCGTATACAACCATCGCAAAAACTTATCACGCCTGAGGCATTCTTGAAGCAAGTAAAATCAGAAGTAAAAACTCTTATAGAAATACACTTAGAGAAGCATACATCGCTTAAAGTAAATTTGGAATTCTTTGCTCATTTTACTCTACCTCAAAACGATGAAACCGAGTTGAAATCATTTAATACGCGGTATGAGGCTATACTGAGAGGTACTAACATCGCGATATTTTACAAGCATGCTGTAGAACGTTTAATTCACAAAAGTTCTGAATTTGAACATCGAGATAGCGGATGGACACTTAAAAATCTTGCGTACCTTGAGCTAAACATTAATAGATATAATCCTTTGAGGGCTGGATCGTACATTCCCTTGCCGCCAGCTCTTCGACGCAATAAAAGTTGTTTAAATATTCAAAATAGCGATAAATACTGCTTTGCGTGGTGTATCACAGCGCATTTACATCCTGCTTCCAGAAACCCACACAGAGTTAATTCATATCCGCACTTTTCCACAGTGCTTAACACATATAATCTAAATTTCCCGCCCAGTTTTGAAGATATAACATTTTTTGAAAATAGCAATCCATGCATTAGCGTGAATGTGTACGGGTTAGCCTCAAATTCTAATGTAAACGGGCCTCTATACAGGACCCAAAACAGAAAATACAATCATATAAATTTATTGTTCATACAGAAGGGCGGGAAGTCGCATTACTGCCTGATCACAAATCTCGGTCTTTTGGTTCAAAAACAAATATCAAAGCATCATGGGAAATCCTTTCTTTGTGAAGATTGCTTGCTTACTTTTACCAGTGAAAATAAATTTAATGGGCATGACTGCTCTCGAGTGCGAACCATATTGCCCGCAAAAGACACTTTCTTAGAATTTCATAATTGGGAAAAAATGCAGAGAGTTCCATTCGTTATTTACGCTGACTTTGAAAGTATACTGAAGCCGTGTTTAGACGAGAGTCGGGATACAGAAAAGACATGTTATGCTACAATACACGAGCCTAGTTGTTTTGCATTTTATATATGCTCAGCTTTAAAACCTGAATTAAATAAACTAGTCCAGTATCGAGGGCGCGATTGCGTGAAAAAATTCGTGAAAATGCTTACAAAAGAAGTTCTTCAACTTGACGGTATATTACATACAGCCACGCCTATGAAGACCTTGAACTCAGAGCAGGAAAAGCTTTTAGCGGAAGCAGAAAAATGTCATATATGCGGGGATTATTTATTCGGTGACATAGTAGCGGATCATGATCATATGACTGGGGAGCTAAGAGGCCCAGCTCATTCGAGCTGCAATTTATCATTTAAAAAATGCTCGTTTGTACCTGTATTCTTCCATAATTTGACTGGTTACGACAGCCATTTATTTATCAAAGAGTTAGGCAGCACGCCAGGTGTTATAAAAATTATACCTAAAAATAAAGAAAATTATATATCATTTACTAAATACATCCCTCTAAGCAAAGATCATTTCGCGCAGATAAAATTTGTTGATTCGTTCAAATTTTTAAATTCTAGTCTTGAAAAACTCGCTCAGAGTCTTAACGATACAGATTTTACACATTTGAAGTCGTTCTTTCCCGAGCGCGAACTTTTCAACTTGATACGCCGTAAAGGAGTGTTCCCATACGACTATGTTGATTCCTGGGGTAAATATGATGAAATCGAGTTACCGTTAAAAGATAGTTTTTACAACGCGCTCACTTCGGCTGATATATCGCAAAGCGATTATGAGCATGCTGTAAATGTTTGGAGACAATTTAGAGTTAAAAGTTTGGGTCAATATACAGAACTTTACTTAAAAAGCGATGTTCTGTTATTGTGCGATATATTTGAAAACTTTAGGAATATGAGCTTAAAACATTACAAGCTCGATCCGGCTTATTATGTAACCTCGCCGGGGCTGAGCTGGGATGCGATGCTACTTCACACTAAAGTCAAACTTGAATTGATCTCTGATATAGAGATTTATCAATTTTTCGAGAAAGGTGTTCGAGGAGGATTGGCTCAGGTCTCTTTGCGATATTGTAAACCTAATAACAAGTATCTGCCTGATCATGACGAGTCATTACCCTCAAGTTTTTGCATATATCTCGATTCAAATAACTTATATGGCTTTTCCATGATGAGGAAAATGCCGGTGTCCCAATTTTCATTTTTAACCGCTAATGAAATCGCGAGCTTGGACATTCGCTCGGTCCCCGATAACAGCGACATTGGCTATGTTTTGGAGGTTGATTTGAAATACCCGTCATATTTGCACGACGATCATTCGGATTTACCTTTCGCGCCTGAAAAACTTACACCGCCTGGCGGCGCTAACTCGAAACTCATAGCAAGTTTATATCACAAACATAACTATGTTATTCATTACATCCACTTAAAGACATGTCTGAATAATGGTTTGATATTGAAAAAAGTGCATAGAGCACTCGTTTTCAAGCAGGATGACTTTCTGAAAAAGTATATTGAACTTAACACTTCTTTGCGCACGGTTGCCAAGTCAGAATTTGAAAAGGATAATTTAAAAAAAATGAATAACGCTATCTTCGGAAAAACAATCGAAAACAAACGTAAGCAAGCTAATGTGAAATTAGTGAACTCGTGGAGAGACGATCGTAATATAACGAACAAGATTTTAAGCGCTGAAAAACTCGTATGCATGCCTAACTTCAAAAGCATTTCGATATTTTCAGAAAATCTAGCAGCGGTTCAATTGCATCCTGAAGAAATTGTTTTGGACAGGCCAATTTACATCGGTTTTACCGTATTAGAACTTTCGAAAGCCCATCTATACAATTTTCATTACTCTGTAATGAAGCGAAAGTTCAGTAAAAATATAAAATTATGTTATACTGATACGGACAGTTTACTTTACCATGTGTTTACTGATGACATATACAGAGATATAAAAGACGATATTTCAAATTTTGATACAAGCAACTTTGCCTGCAATAATATTTACGGTATACCTAGAGTAAATATGAAAGTTCCCGGTCTCTTCAAAGACGAAATGGGAGGTGTGGTTATATCAGAGTTCATAGGACTTCGCGCTAAACTGTACTGCATAAAAACATCGGATTCATCTATAAAGAAAGCAAAAGGTATATCCGGATCTGTTACCAAGCAATTACGCAGCGATGAATACAAACACGCTCTTGACAGCGGCGCGATAGTTCGACGTAAAATGCATACTATTCGATCGGTTAATCACAATGTATTCACACAGGAAATCTTTAAATCGGTGCTCGATAGATCTGATGATAAGCGGCGATTGTTGAAAAGAAGCTATAATACTTTGCCATGGGGGCATTATAAATTGTAATTGCGTCTTAAAAATAATTAATTTACGTGTTTGCGTGTTTGATCTGCTGTTTTTTTATACTTTTTATAAGCTAAGTACTTGCCCTATGAAGGCATTATAATTGTAACCGTATCTTATAATTAATCCAAGTGTTTTTATGATGCTGTTCATGTAATAGAATAAATAAAATATTCTTGTTTGCTAATAAACATGTTTTATTTTAATTAGACCTCCATTACTATACGTGTTCATGATATAAAACTTGGCAAAAATATAGCCTCCTACGAGAATTTCAGGGAAATAGGAAAGATTTCATAATATAGTCTGGTTGTGGAGGGCTTGATGAATTTCCTGCTTGATGGGGTATTTGAGTATGTATGTACAATAGCTCGCATGCAAACGATAAAGAGATTCATAACATGAAATTTAATAGTGCTCCACGGGCGGGTGGGCTTTAGACAAAGCGAGAATTGCTTGAAATACTTAGAATATAAAAAAATATTGCATACAATATTTTATAAAGCATGCATGCCTTACTTACAGCGTCTCTAAAAAAAAAAATTGCAAACATTTATAATCGCTATATGCAGCTCATCGGCATTCAGTCTTATCAATACATGAATATCAGCAGGTAAATTGAGTTTTATCGATTTGAAGTTAACAGAATTTAACCTCGACTTTATTCATATACATACATAATCAGCATAGTTGCCCGCAGCGATACAGTAGAATTGGGTTATCTAATTCACCTCGGCAGAAACATCTTGGTGTTCAGGATAATGAGCATGAGCGAAGCGATGCGAGTTAGACTGAACGGCATGATGTTTGTCGAGGTGAATTAGATAGCCCAATTCTACACTACTCACATTTAGAAAAATTTAAATGAAGCCCGATTTCTTTGAAAGCAATGATTATTGTATTTAAGTCTGTCAATACTGTGTCAACTTTCCCGTCCAAAGTTCCGTCGTCCAGGTACCATATATTCAGCTCTGAAGTTATTTGTTCAATAATACTATGGATTGACAGACTGAATATAGCCGGGCCCAGTGGATCTCCCTGCTGGCAACCAACGCTTGATGAAATTTGATCATTTTTATTGTAGAACTAGCTGTTGCCCGCGGCTTCGCTCGCGTGAAATTCGTATTCCAAAGAAGAATGTAAGTAACTAAGGGCGAGGGCAAGCTGCGTTCAGGTAATCGATAAACCTTCTCAAAGAAAGTAACTAACTAAGGGCGAGGCCGAAGACCGAGCTGCTTTCAGGTAAACGATAAACCTTATTCTCAAATAAAAGAAGTAAGTAAGGGCGAGGCCGAAGGCCGAGCTGTGTTCACGAAGATTCAGGTAAACCAAAAACCCTCTTCCGCCTTCGGGCCTCGCCCTTAAAGACTTCCTTTCTTCGATAGAATATAATATCGTTTACTTAATCTATTTATTTCATAAAAATAAAAAAGTAATATTAATAACTAAAGAATTAAAACCTACCTAACAAACATTAAAATAACTATCAAAACTGGCATTTTCAAATCTTCTTAGAGCACTTGCGGCATTACCCCGCTGGATGGCAAGGCTTACCCTTTGAATGAAGTACATAAGCCCTTGATGGCGGGACACCAGTTGCGTCAACCAGCAGAAGCCCAAGCATCTTTTGGCTTCACTGCTCCACGGACCGAGGGTTTCAACCGCAAACGCAACAAATTCGAAATCTTGAATTATATTTCAAGATTTTGAGGCTCTCCGCCGCAGCCTCGGCCGCGACGGCCGCTCTTGAAGATGTCCTAACGTGACTTGGAGCCAATGTGAGAACACAAGTGGCGTCCCACATCAAAGAACTACCCTTAGTCCATGGCACTAAGGTGATAGCATCGGGCCTCTTGCCATCCAGTCGGAAATAACCGCGAGGTTCTAGGATGCACGGTATATTTGCCGTCAGAAGCGTGGACTTTATAATAAAATGTAAATTAAATTAACTCAATCTTAATGTTAATTAACTTTATTCGAGATGGTTTAGCTTCTTTTCGAACGCAGCTCGGCCTTCGGCCTCGCCCTTAGTTACTTGCTTTATTCGAGAGGGTTTATCATTTGTCAGAACGTAGCTCGGCCTTCAGCCTCGCCTTAGTTACTTACTTTCTTCAAAAATGTTTACCTTCTTCCTGAACGCAGCTCGGCCTTCGGCCTCGCCCTTAGTTACTTGCTTTCTTCGAGATGGTTTATGGTCTTCCCGAATAGAGCACGGCCTTCGGCCTCGCCCTTAGTTACTTACTTTCTTCAAGATGGTTTAGCTTCTTCCTGAACGCAGCTCGGCCTTCGGCCTCGCCCTTAGTTACTTACTTTCTTCAAGATGGTTTAGCTTCTTTCTGAACGCAGCTCGGCCTTCGGCTTCGCCCTTAGTTACTTACTTTCTTCGAGATGGTTTTTCAATTATTCGAACGTAGCTCGGCCTTCGGCCTCGCCTTAGTTACTTACTTTCTTCGAGATGGTTTTTCAATTATTCGAACGTAGCTCGGCCTTCGGCCTCGCCCTTAGTTACTTACTTTCTTCAAGAATGTTTTTCTTCTTCCTGAACTCAGCTCCGCCTTCCGCCTCGCCCTTAGTTACTTTCATCGAGAAAGAATATCGTTTACGTGAGCGCAGATCCGCCTTCGGGCCCGCCTTTAGTTACTTACTTTCTTTTTTTGAAATACGAATTTCACGCGAGCGAAGCCGCGGGCAACAGATATATAAATTTTATTGCACCAATGACAGCGACATAACTTCGACTTTCAATTATTTTTATATTTATCAAACAATTTGTCACCGGCCAGCTCACGTCGAGATGACAGTTCTCCGTTGTCAACATGACATTTAAAATTGTTTTTTACCATTACTTTGGACTACGTGATTTTTATTATATTTTCTAATTATTATGTTAATCCGGGATGTACACTGTCACTATAAAAAGTTTCGTCAAATTCCGTTCAGTGGTTTTTGCGAGATGCGCGTACAAATAGACATTTTTGCATTTACGATTTTATTATATGTAATAGAAAGAATAGATATGTACCTATAGACTATTGTGTTCAAGTTATAAAAAAGAAGAACTTGTCATTTTCGTTGTATCTACTTATTTTTAATTCGAATGAATATTTTATTCAAATGGTATTTGCTGCCAGTTCTCAAGATATAATTATGTACTTTGGACTACGTGATTTTAAACGCGCAATAATGTTTATAATTGTTTAATTTTTTTTTATTTTTGTTATTTTTTTTTACGTATTATGTTAACCCGGTATATAAACTGCCACTATACAAAGTTTCGTCTAATTCCGTTCAGTGGTTTGTGCGTGATGCGCGTACAGACAAACAAACAAACAAACAAACAAACAAACAAAAATTTTCAAAACTGTTCTAAAATGTTCAGTATCTCATTTTAAGCCACCCTGGTTAGTTTTTTTCCGAATACATTCAATGTACAGACTTTCTTACCTTTACGATTTTATTATATGTATAGATAGATGAGTTGGTGAAGCATAGCATTGCCAGAGGTATGGGTAAATTTCGGGGATATTGTTTTGTATGGAATTGAGCATTGAGTCTCGTTCTAAACTGTTAAAGGCATTTTTTACATCGACTTTTATTATAACTTCAGCTTCTTTTTTTCTTGTTTTGTATGTTCGCACTGAGTGTACCGCTGCTTCACATCCTCCCTTGGTAGCAAAGCCTAGCTGTATTGGGCGAAATTTGGAGCCAAGCTTTCTGTAGATGCGGTTGCAGGCCAGTTTAGAAACCAATCTTCTGAAAGTACAGCCGACAGCTATTGGACGAACGCCACCACATTTTTTGTTTAAGGCAAAAAGGCTGGCCCCATACAGAAAAGGCACAAACGAAGCAATGACTTTGCCGGAAAGCATCAGGTTACATAATTTAGATAATTCTATTAGAAGTTCTGTACCCGCAACACCATTTGAGGTTGATGTTAGATCTTTCAAATGCTGTGGTCTTAGACCGTCGATTCCACCAGCAGAACCATTTGGAAATGATGCGATTGCTGCTGCCACTGCTTGTTCGGTCACTATCATGTAATTAGGTTCGTCTGTGGGTGGATCTGGTAGCTGGAGTAGACGAGACGGCGTAGGGTGTTTGTCTTTCAGAGCATTGTACGTTTCTGAGCAATCAGTTGCGAGGTCTTCCTCCGATGACAGTAGACGAACAGCGCCTCGAATGTCAGCGTCTGAAACTTTATTCTCCACACATTTTAAAAGATTACATCCGGATTTTCGTAGCCTCGTTGTCTGTTGAATTTGGCCGTAATCATGTAACCGACTCTTTATTTTGCTGGTTAAAGATTTAGGATTCTGTTTGCTTTGTGGTTCGACGTTCAAGACTGTGTAAGTGAATAAGAAAAGTTCCTGCCAAGAATTTTGATTTTGCATTTTGCACGATTTGATAACTTCCTTTAGTTTGGAGGCAACTGCAAATCTAGCTCCACGGGGGATTCTCCTTATGACTGGAATGTTCACTTTGTAACTTCGTAATTTGTGTAAAAATGTATCACTCGCTCCATGATGCTGAGTAGAAAAGGTTACGGTGTCCAAATTTAGATGAGGTTGTGATGAATGTATCTGGCTAGGGCGATGGCATCTTGAGGTATGAATTTTGAGTCCACGCTCACCTCGGAAATATCGAATGTCCGCACAGAGAGGACAGCGGATCTGTGGATTGTGTTGAAGTTGCGTCGGGAGTTGCGAGGAACTGTCAGATTGAGCCAGTAAATTTTGTGTAGCGGTCTGATGTACGACACTCGTTTGGTCAGTTGAAATCATTGATTATTACCTACCCCAAATAAAAATAAAATACTATTAAACAATAATGTAAGGACTAAAAGTAAATAAATAAAACTTAGCAGAAAATGACAAGGAAAAAATACAGTTGACAGTTTCCTCTTTTGATTGAGGTAACTTTATTTCATTAGCATAAGGGACAGAGTGAGTCAGCAAATGTAATCTAATTTAAAACTCAACGGAGGACATTAAAAATTAAAAATTAAAGAACTATGCGGAACCCATGCTGCAAAGACGGTTTATCATGCCTATTTTGAGAGCATCATGTCATATGGCCTTATGTTTTGGGGAAATGCAGCAGACTCAAATAGAATATTTTTATTACAGAAGAGGGCCTTGCGGTACATCCTAAATATGAAAACTAGAGATACTTGTAGGACAGCATTCGGGGAGATAGGAATCATGACTTTACCAAGTGCATATGTTTACCAGAACATATGCTATGCCAGAAAATACATTAATGATTCCTCTCTTAATTCCGACAATCATAACTATGATACACGGTGTAAGAATAATGTACAACTAATAAGACATAGATTAACTAAAACCTCAAAAAGCTTTATTTGTAATAGTGTTAGATTTTATAATAAACTGTCTTCTAACATAAAACAATTAGATGATAATAATTTCAAACGACGGATTAAAGTAATGTTAATTGAAAAGAGTTATTACTTATTACAGTATTAAGGATGCATTAACTGACCGTAATTTTATTTTATCTAAGAGTTTGACTACTGTTTTTTCCACTAACAAACTTTGACAATTTGACATTTGGATACACTTTGTAACATTAGATTTTTTTTTATGACTTATTACATCTCTTTTCTAATAAATGTAAACTAATTTTTATTTATTTTTTGACTTGATATAATATGAAGTATCAAAATTGACGATGGCACTATACACCAGATATAGGTAATTTAAATAGGCAGTGTGGTCAGATTCTTCAGTATTCATGTTAATGCTGTAAATATTAATGCTCTTGTGAGCGGTAGTATGGGTTAATTATTTGTAAGTTACTATAATATAATACTTATAAGGTACTAACAAAACATTGTGACTTGCGAAGTTTGTTTGTCAGTTCTTCTTCGCATTGAATTTAGAACTGGCGGAATTTTCGACATGTCCAAGCGTAGGTTACCTACCTGTGGATGAAATTATACAATAAACAATAACAATTAGCCCAGTAAATAGAGACCAAAAAAAAAAAAAAAAAAGTTTAAAAAACATAAAACCGACTTCCTAAAAAAAGTAGAACTAAAAGACTAATTAAAATAAAAATATAAAAACCGCCTTCAAAAATATATGAAATAAAAACCTAAAAAAAAACGAACCCTAGAGTTGAAGGCGGTGCTAAAAAGGCTACATAAATCACAAAGGATATCATCCACTCATGTTTTCTTTCATGCATCATTTTTGCTTGCTTTAGCACCGCCTTCCACTCTAGGGTTCGTTTTTTTTAGGTTTTTATTTCATATATTTTTGAAGGCGGTTTTTATATTTTTATTTTAAATAGTTTTTTAGTTCTACTTTTTTTAGGAAGTCGCTTTTATGTTTTTTAAAACTTTTTTTTTATTACACAGTTTTTTTTAGTAATTTTTTGCTATTAATGTACTCGGCGGAATCGCTCGGCCTTCGGCCTCGCGATTCCGCCTCGCTTTCCAATCCGATCTTGACCCAATTAAAATAGGACCACGTCAGCATCGATAGCTCAGTGGTGCAGACAGTCAACTGTCGCTATTGAATGTTAAGCAACGCTGGGTGCGGTCAGTACTTGGAGGGGTGACCGCTGACCGTTGGAGGCTGACCGAGGTTCGGATTCCTCGCAAAACTGTAGGTCCCTTCCCTCCTAATCTTACTTGGTGGTAGGGTTTAACCCGCCCGGGTTGGTACCACCGCACTGAATGAAACGTCGTTCGAAACGGCTATGTAAATAGTTTGTGTTTTCCAACCAGTTCAGTGTAGTCAGCACGATCAAAGGGGGAAGCACTGACATGGCACTTAGTTCACCCGGTGTTATGGGCTGACATCATGGACGTTGTAGGTGATGTAGCCAACCGTGTCAGTTTCCATAAAAAACAACAACACCGTAACATTGCTTAAAAAAAAATAATGTTAAATTTAGTAGAACGGACAGACATGCATTTGTTACGGAACCCTACATTCATTTTGCAGAACTTAGTAGAATGGACAGACATAAACGTTTTACCGAACCCTACTTAACAGTTGCACTCCGGGAGTGCCGGCAGATCCCGTGCCACTCTAACTTAACCCTTAATTCAATGAGTTAAGGTTTCATTTTAAAAATGACGCTGACGCGATGTCGCGAGTTATAAATTTTTTACCCACCTAAAAAAGTGCCAAGCGCCGCTAAAGAAGTTGTCATTAATTCAAAAACCTCAGGGTTATCCCCTTTCAAATAAAAAAAAAAAGAATTTTCAAAATCGGCCCACAATTGAAGGAGTAATCGCGTAACAAACATCCAAAAAAAAGAAAACATACCGTCGAATTGAGAATCTCTTAGGTCTAAAGTAAATTGCTCGTGAAGACAAATGCAACTAGCCCAAACACGATGGGTTTATCATGTGTAGTTTAGGAGTTCCTATCGCCACCTTCCGTCTCCATCATCAGACCAGCTCGATGGTACTCGTACCATAATATATTAAGCCGGCCGGTCGGATATTATCTGGCCGTTTGGAAAAGAAAAATTTCAAATTTAGAATATTCATTGTTTCATGGGTCCGATTAAGTATCACTAGTACCTATATCGATTCATGTATTTCAATAGGACAGAGAAAATTTCAAAATATTAGGTATTTAATACTTTTTAGTTCTTTTTTTTTTGTTTTTTGGAAATCGGTTTTATATTTTTTTAAACAGTTTTTATTTCATTAGTAATATTACATAAAAAAGAATAATCGAAATCGAATAATCGAAATCGATTGAAGTGGTACAGAATTATTCGCCATATGTGTCAGACTGCAAATTGCTGAATAAGTCCACATCACAAAAGTGTTGCTGAAGGCAACCACCACGTGGCAACCACACACCATACTAATTTATCAAACTGAAAATTGCCGAAAACGACCACATCACAAGTTTTGCTGAAGGTAACCACACCATAGTATTATGTTGATTTTTCGAAAACCACTGAACCAATTTCGATAAAATTGAAATGGGACCACCTCGGAAGTATGACCTAACAAACAAAAAAAGAATTTTCTAAATCGGCCTTCAATTGACGGAGAAATCGCGTAACAAACTAATAAAAAAAAAACATACAGACGAATTGAGAACCTCTTCCTTTTTTGGAAGTCGGTTAAAAAGAGGGGGGTTACCTTACAAACGGTCCGGTAGTTCTAAATTTTTGAAATGTGGTCTAGGATGGTTAGAACTATTTAAAATATAAAATGCCTATTTCCTATAACTAACATTTTAAAGACTGATACTTAGGGAGATATGAACTTTAAAAAAAACAAATTTTCCGGAAATTTGGCAAACTTCTAACTTTAGAACGCTGTACAGATGGATCGGACGTCTAGATCACCGTATTTAAATCCGTCAGATTTTTATTATTGGGGCTATTTAAAAGAAAAAGTTTACGGGAAACCTGTGGAAAACTTAATAGAGCTCAAAGAAAGAATTACGGCAGTAGCTCAGGTTTTTTTTATGTAAACTGACATGGTTGGCTACATCACCTACAACATCCGTGATGTCAGCCCATAACACCGAGTGAACTTGGTGCCACGTCAGTGCTTCCCTTCGGTCGTGCCGACTATAGTCAACTGGACGGAAAACACAAACTATTACATAGCATAGGTGGACGTATCTGCACTTGCATCGAGTACTTGCTCGACGCATCAACCGGGCATTTGTGAGAACATGTCGAGCTAGCATTTGTGCAGGTGGTAAACAATTTGAACATCTACTTTAACAGGTTAATAAAGACCAATTTACTTCAATAGTGTTTATTTTATTCCAATTCGAACTTTATAGAACAGTTATCAAATTCAGAGGTCCTTTTGCAGTTAAATAACAATATCCCATAAATTATTAGGCAAATCGATAAGTGATGTACCATTTTAAAAACTACATTCGATGGGCGTATTTTTATGGCATAATGCCACTTTAGTGTAGTAATTTTTTTTTTCACCGCGAAGGGCCAAACTCAAGGGATGAAGCTGAAAAAATTTTAACATGTGGCTCTTAAATCGTTTTTCAGCTAAACAGGATTAAACATGAAAAAATTAATTATACCGTATGAAAGCCTTACTTTTCAGGAATATTCGACAAAAACTAGATTTAAGAAAATCTTACATTTGTACTTGTGGTATTTAAAAAAATGAGCGGAGGGAGAAAATTTTGGATTTTTACAAAAATGACAATATCTCAAAAACTAAGCCATTTTTACTAAACCTAAAATTAGATATTCTGAGAGGTAATTAGCAGCCCTATCTCCTGTTAAAGGATTATCGTCGGTTTCTGGGACACCCTGTATACGGCAGCTCAGACGCCAGAATATTCTCTGATACCCGATAGAAATACATTACAATTAAACGGTACAGGCTTCAATTGATATTCAGTGGCTGCTTCCCATAATCTTAATAAACACATTAAAAAAAATAGTTAAAAAAATGATTTTTCCGGACGTAGTTGTGTTAACAATGAGAGTACATCGGAAAAATTGGCCCCTTAAGCTAACAAAATCACAATTTTTATGTAAAAACGGCATTTAATTATTGTAAAAAATAAATTTAAACTCGCTCTAATAATTTTTATACCTAATAACGTGTTTTTATCATGATTCATAATATATCATACTTTAAATAAAGATTTAAAGTGAAAAAAATGGGGTGAGCTATTTTTAGGCCCTAATAGATCTATGCCTTCGCGCCGAAGGCATGCAAAATTTCAGCTCAAAAGGAAAATGTCCGCTAACTACCTAAACTCACATCATTTCATTGTTTGATTGACTCACTTACCTACTTAAACTCATTGTACTTACTTGGACTGACTGCACAAAACGAACAGTCGAATGCACTGACGCAGCGCAGTCAGACAGAGGGCCCCAAATTGTTTTGTGCCCAAGGGCCCCTGCATGGCCTAAGACGGCCCTGACTATATCAATTTATATACGGTTTTCACTGTTACTTTTGCACTTCTCAGGATGATTTTAAGCTATCAATCACAACGTTATGTTATCGGTGGCCTGAGAAGTGAGTAAAAAGTCAAGGGAAAAATTAAAATTTTGGCTGTTCAGACATTTAACTTTTCTCAAAATGTATGATATTTTGAGCAAAATTAATAGTTTTATGCACAATTACATAAACGTACCTGTGTCGTTAATTTTTTTCAGAATTTTAAAACAACCCTTAATAGGAATAAGTTCGGCGAATAAGTTAAATTTTATCGAAATTGATTGAGCGGTTTATGAAAAATCAACATAATACTATGGTTGCTATGGTGTGTGGTTACCTTCAGCAAAACTTGTGATGTGGTCGTTTTCAGCAATTTTCAGTTTGATAATTACTATGGTGTGTGGTTACTTTCAGCAAAACTTTTGTGATGTGGACTTATTCAGCAATTTGCAGTTTGACACATATGGCGAATAATTCTGTACCACTTCAACCGATTTCGATTATTCAATTTCGATTATTCTTTTTTATGTAATATTACTAATAATATTATCTACTAAAAAGAATGAAATAAAAACTGTTTTAAAAAAAAATAAAACCGACTTAAAAAAAAAAATTGAACTAATAGTATTAAATACCTAATATTTTGAAATTTTCTCTGTCATTTTATTGAAATACATGAATCGATATTGTGACACATATTCGGACCCTTGTTTCATGAATATTCTAAATTTGAAATCTTTTCCGACCGGCCAGATGCGCTTAATATATTATTGCACAAGTACCATCGAGCTGGTCTGATGATGGAGACGGAAGGTGGCCATAGGAACTCCTAAACTACACATGATAAACCCATCGTGTTTAGGCTCGTTGCATTTGTCTTCACGACGAGCAATTTACTTTAGACCTAAGAGATTCTCAATTCGACAGTATGTTTTCTTTTTTTGGATGTTTGTTACGCGATTACTCCGTCAATTATGAGCCGATTTTGAAAATTCTTTTTTTTTTTGTTTGAAAGGGGATAACCCTGAGGTGGTCCCATTTTTATTTGGTCAAGATGGGATTGGAAAGCGAAGTACTGGGCCCAGTACATTAATACTTAGCAAAAAATTACTAAAAAAAACTGTGAAATAAAAAAACTGTTTTAAAAAACAAAAGGCTACACAAATCACAAAGGATATCATCCACTCATGTTTTCTTTCATGCATCATTTTTGCTTGCTTTAGCACCGCCTTCAACTCTAGGGTTCGTTTTTTTTATTTCATAAATTTTTGAAGACGGTTTTTATATTTTTATTTTAAATAGTTTTTTAGATCTACTTTTTTTGGAATTCGGTTTTATGTTTTTTAAAACAGTTTTTTTATCAGCTTTTCAACTAAATATTTGTTAAAGCAAACTTATTGATTACATATAGCAAAGTTATATATATATTTGAAATTGCCGTAAGAATACCTATAGTATGACATGACACTTGATTTATTTAAAAAAATATATATATTTTTGGTTCACATTTTGGGGTACCCTGTACTTTCCACAGGACGATTAGACAAACCTATCTAGCGGCAAAAATAATACGTAATTTGTCGTCAGTTTCATCGAAATTGGTTCTGTACATCCGGAGATATCTGAGCATGAAAGACATACAGACAGACACCAGAGCAATGCCATAAGCGTTCCTTTTTCGCATTTTACACGGGACCCTAAAAATGAATACAAACGACGCCATAATCCATAATAAATTTTATAAAACCGGTTACCCGACAGCCTCGGCAGTGGATTACCGGCGACACCGCCTCAGCGCCTCACCACCCCGCTGTGTCAGAGGAGGGACAAGTGACGTCGCGCGTCCGAGTCAACACGCCTCGCCCTCCTCGCGGTGTGGCCGGATCCAGTGACAAGACCTGCTGCTTCTTTCGCAACCAGCGCACCCAATCCACCACGGTTCGCTGATCCATCGCCCGCGTCTGCCGGTGAGGATGACGAACCAGGGACACGCCCCGCCACACCAGCTACGACGGGACGAAGTCCGCCGCCACCGGTTAGCTTGGGGCTATCGCGGCCCTGTGTCGCGCTTGCAGCCTCCGCTACCGGTGCAGCGCCGTGCGCAACAGCGACGCACGCAAGAGGGCCAACAAAGATAGAAGAGCTGTGTGACGTCGCCCCGCAGTCCGACGGATACGGAGCTCTCCGGGATGGGGGTGGTGGTGGCCTACGTGCCTAGTACCACCACCTATCGCTCGTAGCTTGTCTCGCGTCGTCCCGGAGAGCTCCGTAGCCACGGCCTGCACCCACCGGCGTGCTTGGAGGCCTGCCTCCCGCCGCCGGCGGATATTTACCGTTTTTATTTAGATTTTTATTAATTTTGTGTATTTTTATAAGTTTTTGTAGAATATAAAATATGTAAATTTTATTTAAGTACCTACATGATAAAAATGTGAAAATAAAGATTAATTATCAATATAATTTTGTGTATTTTTATAAGTTTTTGTAGAATATAAAATATGTAAAATTTATTTAAGTACATGCTAAAAATGTGAAAACAAAGATTAATTATCAATATAAACTTTTAATTTCCGCCATCTACGTATCAAAGCGCATACTAAACCCTGACCAGGAATATATGAGAGCTGTCAAGATGGAGCCACTTTTTAACCGACTTCCAAAAAAGGAGGAGGTTCTCAATTCGTCTGTATGTTTTTTATTTTTTTTATTTTTTTTTTTATTTTTTTTTTGTATGTTTGTTACGCGATTTCTCCGTCAATTGAGGGCCGATTTAGAAAATCCTTTTTTGGTTAGTTAGGTCATACTTCCGAGGTGGTCCCATTTCAATTTTATCGAAATTGGTTGAGTGGTTTTCGAAAAATCAGCATAATACTATGGTGTGTGGTTACCTTCAGCAAAACTTGTGATGTGGTCGTATTCGGCAATTTTCAGTTTGATAAATTAGTATGGTGTGTGGTTACCTTCAGCAAAACTTTTGTGATGTGGACTTATTCAGCAATTTGCAGTCTGACACATATGGCGAATAATTCTGTACCACTTCAATCGATTTCGATTATTCGATTTCGATTATTCTTTTTTATGTAATATTACTAAAAAGAATGAAATAAAAACTGTTTAAAAAAATATTAAACCGATTTCAAAAAAACAAAAAAAAAAGAACTAAAAAGTATTAAATACCTAATATTTTGAAATCTTCTCTGTCCTGTTGAAATACATGAATCGATATTTACTAGTGATACATATTCGGACCCTTGTTTCATGAATATTCTAAATTTGAAATTTTTTATCTTTTCCGACCGGCCAGGTGCGCTTAATTTATTATGGTACCTGACCGGTACCTACTGTACCGAGTACCATCGAGCTGGTCTGATGATGGAGACAGAAGGTGGCCATTGGAACTCCTAAACCACACATGATAAACCCATCGTGTTTGGGCTCGTTGCATTTGTCTTCACGAGAAATTTACTTTAGACCTAAGAGATTCTCAATTCGACGGTATGTTTTCTTTTTTTGGATGTTTGTTACGCGATTACTCCGTCAATTGTGGGCCGATTTTGAAAATTCTTTTTTTTTTATTTGAAAGGGGATAACCCTGAGGTTTTTGAAGTGAAAACTTCTTTAGCGGCGCTTGGCACTTTTTTAGGTGGGTAAAAAATGTATAACTCGCGACATCGCGTCAGCGTCATTTTTAAAATGAAACCTTAAGTCATTGCATTAAGGGTTAAGTTAGAGTGGCACGGGATCTGCCGGCACTCCCGGAGTGCAACTGTTAAGTAGGGTTCGGTAACACGTTTATGTCTGTCCATTCTACTAAGTTCTGCAAAATGAATGTAGGGTTCCGTAGCAAATGCATGTCTGTCTGTTCTACTAAATTTAACATTTATTTCAAAATGAATGTAAGGTTCCGTAACAAATGCATGTCTATCCGTTCTACTAAATTTTACAATTTTCAACCAAGGTCCTCCGACGGTTATTTTATAATAAAAGTAGGGTTCCGTAACACGTTTATGTCTGTCGATTCTACTAAGTTCTGCAAGATGAATGTAGGGTTCCGTAACAAATGCATGTCTGTCCGTTCTACAAAATTTAACATTTATTTCAAAATGAATGTAGGGTTCCGTAACAAATGTATGTCTGTCCGTTCTACTAAATTTTACAATTTTCAACCAAGGCCCTCCGACGGTTATTTTATCATAAAAGTAGGGTTCCGTAACAAATGTATGTCTGTCCGTTCTACTAAATTTCACAATTTTCAACCAAGGTCCTCCGACGGTTATTTTATAATAAAAGTAGGGTTCCGTAACACGTTTATGTCTGTCCATTCTACTAAGTTCTGCAACATCACCTACAACGTCCGTGATGTCAGCCCATAACACCGGGTAAACTAAGTGCCATGTCAGTACTTCCCCCTTTGATCGTGCTGACTACACTGAACTGGTCGGAAAACACAAACTATTTACATAGCCGTTTCGACCGACGTTTAATTCAGTGCGGTGGTACCAACCCGGGCAGGTTAAACCCTACCACCAAGTAAGATTAGGAGGGAAGGGACCTACAGTTTTACGAGGAATCCGAACCTCGGTCAGCCTCCAACGGTCAGCGGTCACCCATCCAAGTACTGACCGCACCCAGCGTTGCTTAACATTCAATAGCGACAGTTGACTGTCTGCACCACTGAGCTATCGAAGCTGACGTGGTCCTATTTTAATTGGGTCAAGATCGGATTGGAAAGCGAGGCGGAATCGCGAGGCCGAAGGCCGAGCGATTCCGCCGAGTACATTAATAGCAAAAATTACTAAAAAAAACTGTGAAATAAAAAAAAAGTTTTAAAAAACATAAAACCGACTTCCTAAAAAAAGGAAAACTAAAAAACTATTTAAAATAAAAATATAAAAACCGCCTTCAAAAATATATGAAATAAAAACCTAAAAAAAAACGAACCCTAGAGTTGAAGGCGGTGCTAAAGCAAGCAAAAATGATGCATGAAAGAAAACATGAGTGGATGATAATATCCTTTGTGATTTGTGTAGTCTTTTTAGCACCGCCTTCAACTCTAGGGTTCGTTTTTTTTTAGGTTTTTATTTCATATATTTTTGAAGGCGGTTTTTATATTTTTATTTTAAATAGTTTTTTAGTTTTCCTTTTTTTAGGAAGTCGGTTTTATGTTTTTAGATTTATATAGCAACATTCAGTATAGTACGCACATATTGAATTGGCCGATGTTTTTATTCAAAATGTACTTTTGCACTGAAATACACAATAAGATATACAAAATGTATTTTAATTTAATGCATCTTGTATATATATTTTGACGTCATTGTAAAAAGAACTAGCCTTGACATTTACATGTTCACAACATTTTTTCCTTGTATTTGCAAATATGTCCTGAAGCAAAGTGTACAAATTATTAAAACAATTATTAATCGACCTTGCTGAAACACTAAACTTTTTAATAAAAATTCTAGTTCAGAAAAACTTAACCTAAGCTATTTTTTTTCGAACGTTTCGTATTTTTGTAAAGTCAAAAAGTGTGTTTTGTTCAGAACGAAAAATATTTACGTCCCTCTTTTGTTTGCTATTCGGTAAATAGATGCTTGAGATACACCTAGATAGAACAAAAAATAATTACCTAATTGTACATTACGGCGGCCAATTCATGACAATCTCACTACAATGACATAACGTTTTACCTAAATGTCAGTTCAGAAGCAATTTTGACATTGACAACAGATTATCAAGCATCAGACATAATTGTGGCCAGTGTAAGAAATTAGTTCCAACCAAATTCCGCAATATGGCGTGACGTGTCATACTACAACGTTGCGACAACTACCTAACTACGAAATCAAGTAAACTACCGCTGAAATGCTAGATGTTGACGCTAGATGTCGCTCCATGAAATCTTCACCAACTGGTGACCGAATTTCGCTTCACTGGTACAGGACCGATTAGCCGGGTAGTTTAAGACGTCTCGTCGGTCACAAATCACAATAATTATATTGGTGGCAGGGACCGCGGATTCGAGGCTCGCAAAAGACGGACAAATATATTTTGTATTTCCTACTATTGTATATGCCTCTCTATCGCGCTCTCGCTTGCACACACAGGTTTAGATGGAACGTGACACTTTTTCGTGAGTGCAGCCGGTGTTCATCAATTTATAAGACGTGACGTCATCACGTCAAAAAAGAATCATCAAAATCAGATTACTCTGTAAAATGTTATGCTTGGTCTGAATAATAAAAAAATAATAATACACGAGTATACACGTCGACTTGAGAACCTCCTTCTTTTTTGCTTTCGTCGGTTTATAGATAGGTACATTTCAAATAGATAGGTATTGATTCAATAATATTTTTTTCTTAACTGGCGGCCGTGAACAGGAAAACGGGGTGTCGGAAGACCACCCGCCAGGTGGGACGACGACATCAAGTTTGTAGGCGGAAAGTAGTGGTTCCGTACCGCTGAAGACCGGAAGACTGGAGGACAATTTAATTGGAGAGACGTGGAGGCATACACGCTAACTGACTTGACAAAAAAAAAAGTCGGCAAGTGCGAGTTGGGCTCGCGCACCGAGGGTTCCGTATCATCAGCATCACTCAATATATTTGTATTATGTAGGTATGTACAAAAACAATTGTTTTGGAAAATCACGAAGGCCTAAATAAACACTACAGCAATGGTTTGACTGTGCGGCATTCGTGAAGTTATACAAAAATATATTTCTTATATTATGACTATGACATAACGACATAATATCTAAAATTTTCGGATTTTTTCTTTACTTGTGATGTGAGACCATGCTTCTTGCCAAATTTCATTACTCCAGGTCAACGTAAGTACCCTATAGGTTTTGATTTCATTTGAATGAGTTTGCAAGTATTAAAATTTGCCATAAATAGCCGTATGTTTTGATTATATTGATTTAGAAGCTTTCATTTTATATAACTCGAAGGGATCGCAGACGTTAGTATTCCATATTAATTTCAATTTGATATCTTGACTCGTTACTGAGAAAAAGGAAAAAGGGTCTTGACTTGCCACACAAAACAATCAAATTTTTTTTAATATCATAACTACAACTTTACAATTTTAGGATTTTTTCCTTTACGTGTGCTATGAGACCTTGCTTATTACCAAATTTTATGATTCTAGGTTGACGGGAAATACCCTATAGGTTTTGATTTGTTTGGAGTGAGTTTGCGAGTATGAAATCTGACATAGATGGCCGTATCTTTTGATTGCGTTGATTTAGAAGCTTGCATTTTCTATACCGTAAAGAGATCGTAGCTCTTAGTATTTCGTATTAATTTCAATTTGTTATCTTGGTCCTTTCCTGAGAAAGGGGGTCCTTGACATACAAAACAATATTTTTTTTTTTATGTCAATAATTATAATTTTACAATTTTCGGATTTTTTCCTTTACTTGTGCTGTAAGACCTTGCTTCTTACCAAATTTTATGATTCTAGGTTGACGGGAAATACCCTATAGGTTTTGATTTGTTTGGAGTGAGTTTGCGAGTATGAAATCTGACATAGATGGCCGTATCTTTTGATTGCGTTGATTTAGAAGCTTTGGTATTCTACACCTTAAAGAGACCGTAGATCTTAGTATTTCGTATTAATTTCAATTTGTTATCTTGATCCGTTCCTGAGAAAAAGGGACCTTGACATAGAAAACAAACAAACAATTTTTTTAATGTCATATAACTATAAATCGAGGGCTTACTTCAAGAATGCACTATGTCAAAAAAATTAGATTTTGACTTAATTATACAGTTTTGTTCATAATTTTTTGCCCTACATTCTTCAAAAACACACTAAGTCGTACACTGACGAGATCCAAAGATAGCTATAGCATTAAGTCATAATATCACTACTTTGTACAAGCAAAAAGCACTAAATGACATGATTCGAATAGAATGGCACTAAGTTCTGATTATTGTTGAAATTATAGTCAACGTAAATACACTAAGTACAATTTAGTGCCTTACTGTAAATGTTTTTTATGTGAATCGCAAAAAGTTATTCTTCTGGAATGCATTAAGTCTACTTAGTGTTATTTCAAAAATACAATTTCGATAATTCGTGGTAGAATACTATTCTACAATAAAGCATTAAGTGACTTAATGCATTTCATGTTGCGGTTTTGACTTACTGGGACTTAACGAAATCATTTTCAAAAAGACACTAAGTCACTTAGTGCATTTACGAAGATGTGATTTTTAGAAACGTCGTTAAAAACGTACTGCGAAAAGCACTAAGTCGGACTTAATGTATTCTTGGCGATATTACTTGAAGTGGTTGTTGTTAACAACTACACTGGCCGATGCATTAAATCGACATAAATTAGAATTGTGTACTTGCAATATTGAATCGTGGATGACACCTCAAGCATTCGCTGAGTGAATTTGTTAGTGAGCTATTGTAATTTGAGGTTATCTAGTTAAAAAAGTTTTTTTTTTTAGCAAAATGAAGGAAGCGTTTTCACTCTGGTAATCGTGATTGATAGAAGAAGATCAACACAACTAGTTTAGTAGCAACCATCATTGTAATTCACTGAAAAATTCTAATACTGCCCGTAAAACTGTCTTTTGAATCAACGATGCAATTAGAGAAGCTGCAGAGGCTTACCTCCAAGGATATTACGGATTGTATGCGCTAAACCCACGGCCACCACTGAAGCCATACTCTGTCTCAACGCTGGACCTATGTGTCAAACAGGAGGCAGCGGCGTCCGCTTCAGACTCAAGGTACTAGGATTATGAAAAGGGGACGAACCAGTAAAGCACACAAGTGTCCTGCACACGGTGTGCAGTGAACTACCCTTATTAAGGACCAACCCCCGGCCCATCTAGTGAGACGGAACTAAGAATCTTCACAGACGGGTCACGGACAAGCAGTTGGACCCGTGCGGGCATTTTCTCATGGGAGCTGAACATTAATAGATCAGTACGACTTGGTGCACACTCAACAGTTTTCCAAGTGGAAGTAATCGGGGTGCTACAAGCGGCAACCGCTGGGACTGAGATGGGCGTATGTCAAGCATACTGCACTACAACAAAACATGCTCGGCGAGTACAGAGAGTACAGAGATACTCTCAGACAGCGCAGCGACTCTTATGTCACTGAAGAGCAAGAGGTGTACCTCAGGCCTGGTACTTCAATGTCATGAGGCCCTGGAGAAGGTTTCAGGTAATAATAACAAGGTGATCCTCCAGTGGATAAAAGGCCACAACGATGACGACAGAAATGACAGTTCTGATGACGTCGCCCGAAGAGGCTCCAGAACTATACCCAAAGGAGCGGAACTCGTGATAATCACGACGCGTCGACATCACGGAAACACAGGGACAGATGGAAGGGCCTCGTAGAGTGCAGACAGTCGAGAGCTGCTCTTCCTAAACCAGACCGAAGGCTGGCTCTGAAGCTTATCAATCTGGCCCGGGCTAAGCTGAGAATAGCCGTTGGTCTTATGAGCGGCCACTGCTCACTAAATAAACATCTACACACCGTGGGTAATACGGATAGTCCACCGTGCAGAGGATGTTTGGCGACGAATGAAATGACCGAGCATGTTTTGTTGGAGTGCAGTGTGTTTGACAACCAACAAAGGGACGTACTCCGTTCTCCATCTTCCGTTGCAGCGGTCTGCAGACGCCCCAGTCGAATTGTGGCTTTATTCCATGAAAGGCATTCCATGACATAGCCTGGCTGGGGTAGCTGGAGATCGCGGGGTTTTTCACAAGGTCCCCAACCAAGCGGGACTAGTTTGCAGGCCTAGAGCCAACCCCAAACCAAAGCACCAACAACAACTGTCTTTTTCATTAAATGACTATAAGACTTAACACAGTATTTTTATTTTACTGCAAAATTAATCATCAAACAAAATACACTAAGTCAGTACCTTCTCCTACACTTTTGAATAAAACGTGGTATTGTGTTAACATATAATTTTTTTCTTTAATAACATTTTTAACCTCGATAGATAATAAATCTCGGTACATAATACTGATATTGTAAATATAAGTACATTTTTTTTATTTTTATTTTGTAAACTTTAAATCTTGATTATCTCAAAACTACTTTTTCTGACTTAATGCATTCTTGAAGTAAGCCCTCGAAATTTACAATTTTAGATTTTTTCCTTTACTTGTGCTGTGAGATCTTGCTTCTTACCAAATTTCTTGATTCTAGGTTAACGGGAAGTACTCTATAGGTTTTGATTTGATTTGCCGGTAGCAAAATATGTGACTTAAATGGGCGTATCTAGTGATTCCGTTGACCTAGAAGCTTGCATTTTCTACACCTCAAAGGTTTCGTAGACCTTAGTATTTGATATTAATTTCAACTTGATACGTCTACCCGTTCCTGAGAAAAAAGGTCTTGACAGACAGACAGACAGACGGACAACAAAGTGATCCTATAAGGGTTCCGTTTTTTCCTCCTTTGAGGTACGGAACCCTAATTACTTTGCTCATTTATTAAAGCTTCTGCTCTTTGACCTTTCCATTGTCAGGGGGAATTGGGGTATCTACGGCCATTGCCATGAGCACCTTTCCGAGAGCGCCTGCGATTGACGAGATTGTTTACTTTTAGTTACTGCCGGCAAGGTGCTCGTGTGGCGGCTTCGGGGATTTCCATTAAATCAATCAACCAACCCAAGAATACATTTTTGCTTTTCTCGCGATTACAAGAATAATTACAACAGATGATGCTGTATGGTATGGTTGATAAATGACCTTAGCCATTACAGAAAACCGGCCAAGTGCGAGTCGAACTCGCGCACCGAGGGTTCCGTACCGCCGTGTCATGCATGACTAGCGCCACTTACGCCATCTATGGCGTATTATGAAATGCTTCATATTAGTTAAAATGTCATGATTAAATAAAATGCTTCATAATCTATTCGGTAGATGGCGCGCGCGCATACACTTTTTGGTGTCTTCTATGGGAAGCCCCGTGGATTTTTTACTTTTTCTTATTTTTATAATTTTTTTTTTATTTTTTTTATGGAAACTGACACGGTTGGCTACATCACCTACAACATCCGTGATGTCAGCCCATAACACCGGGTGAACTTGGCGCCACGTCAGTGCTTCCCTTCGGTCGTGCCGGCTACACTGAACTGGACGGAAAACACAAACTATTTACATAGCCGTTTCGACCGACCTTTCATTCAGTGCGGTGGTACCAACCCGGGCGGGTTAAACCCTACCACCTAGTAATATAAGAAGGGAGTCATATCCCTTAGTCGCCTTTTACGACATACACGGGTAGACATGCAGTGGGGCTATTCTTTTAAAGTACCGGCCCCACACAGTACACAGTATTTGTTGTTATATAGGCCATAATAATAACACATATTCTGTGAAAATTTGAACGGGCTACCTATTACCTACGGTTCAAGAGATACAGCCCTCGGCCTCGGACAGACAGCCAGACAGACAGACGGACGGACGGACGGACGGACGGACGGACGGACGGACGGACGGACGGACAGACAGACGGAGTAGGCTTAGTAATAGGGAACCGTACCGGATACGGAACCCTAAAAAAAGACCGATACATTTAAAATAAAGTGGTTTTCAGCGGTTGATTGATAGATGAGTAGATGACACTGACAAGTGCCGTGCGTTGTTTTTTACCCGACTGCGCGACGCAAAGGAGGGTAATGTGTTTATCAGCCTATGTATGTATGTATGTATGTATGTATGTATGTATGTATGTATGTATGTATGTATGTTTGTTCCTTTGTGGCACTCTAGAGACCAAACGCGTGGGCCGATTTTGATGATTCTTACGTCAATCGATTTGTCTTAATCTTGCGAGTGTCACTAAAGACATGACAGTAATCAAAATTCAATACGGTGACAACTAGATGCCATATTGTGAAAAAGAAAAAAATGAAAGTTGACTAACTATGTTAAGTGGGGTATCGTTGAATAGGTATTTGAAAATCATCGTAGGTTTCTCTTACCATTTTTGATTTGGAATGACCATTTAGGATCTATAACGATTTAAAATTGGTTAGCAACCATTCTCACTTAACTTATAATAATAGAGCTGTGATAAAGTTCTTATTATACAGTGTGTTCGGCACATCGACCGACAATTTTTTTTGTAGGTAGGTGGGGTCATTTGCAAAGTTTTGACTAATTATACCTTTTGTCAGGTGTCAGGTGGTATCGAGATACGATTTTTTTTTCTTTATTTTTGAAAATTACCAAAATTGTCGTTCTATTCTAGTCTCTGTCCCTAATTTTGACCACATAGTGAATTATTTGTATGACATGTGGTATACCGTCGGAAAGGGCGTAAACTAGCAAACTATTTAAAAGATAACGAAGCTCTTAATTGCTGTCAGTTTGTTTTTTAATGAATTAATAAATTAAAATTCTGTCATATTTTTACTCGTTCTCGGGATTTTGGGAGGTCATAAGCCCTTTCCATGGTATTAACTTCATCAAATGATATTTTTTCGAGAAGAAGGATACATTGTAAAATGCAATAAATTTTATTTCGTGCTGATACAACCATAAAAAAAAGTTACATTACAAGGGTTCAAACAAAGAGCTTGTAGGTTCAAAGCTGGGATTTTGGTAATTTTCAAAAATAAAGAAAAAAAAATCGTACCTTGATACCACGTGACACCTGATAAAGGTATCATAGGTCAAAACATTGCAAATGACCCCACTTACCTACAAAAAAAAATTTGTCGGCCGATGTGCCGAACTCCCTGTATAATCGGTGAAAAATAATTTTCATAATATAATTCTCAAAATCGAATGACAAACCCAGAATTTTACTGCTTTGAAAGAACGACAATAATATGTACAATCTCAAAAATTTATTCATCTATAGTATGGTGTTTCAAAAACTCCTACCTAGGTATTATACACTCGGAGATTAACGGTTCTAGTGGGTCACTATTTTTGCGTTACATCTTTCACATTCAAATTCTAGCGACGACCGCGCATTATGTGCGTGCAAGACATGTCATATGATTCCATGTCAAAACAATCCCACCAAAAACATAAATATAGTAAAAAAAAACCGTTTAAAAAGATGCCAAGTCTCGCACGCAACCTTTCACCGTAAAAAGTTGTAAGATCCCATGCAGAGCCAAGTCTTTTCATATCATTGAAGCCCGAATTCAACAATCTTGCCATAAATTTATATTTTCTACTTAATAATAATCAATATTTAGTTACTCCTCTTATATTTAACATCTTCATTTCTATAAAAAAAAAAATAGGTAAAAAAACTTTTAAGTTAAACGGTTTTATTAAAAATAAAAAACTAGAAAAAAAACAGCTGTACAAAAAACTAGAAAATAATAAGGACACAAGCCTGGGCCTTCTTAAGATTTTACGTCTGGGTAAGAAATCGTGCAATACTAGCGTGCTGTCTTCTCATGTCGGATGCCAAAGGGCACATTGTGTCGCTGCGTCAGCGGAATAAGTAATAAATTGAGACTTTTAACAGACTAATATAAAAACGTGGGGCGCATGTTATTTATTACGCATATTATACGCCCCACGTTTTTATATTAGTCTGTTAAAAGTCTCAATTTATTACTTATTCCGCTGACGCAGCGACACAATGTGCCCTTTGGCATCCGACATGAGAAGACAGCACGCTAGTATTGCACGATTTCTTACCCAGACGTAAAATCTTAAGAAGGCCCAGGCTTGTGTCCTTATTATTTTCTAGTTTTTTGTACAGCTGTTTTTTTTTCTAGTTTTTTATTTTTAATAAAACCGTTTAACTTAAAAGTTTTTTTACCTATTTTTTTATTTACACGTTTTTAGTTTGATTTTTGGCTCGTATCATTCATTACGTAAACTCGTCATCCTTTACAACTCTCTCATTGCATCTTTGTTACTCGGTTTCTTATCTGTCAATTACTCACAATCAAGCTCCTCAATACATAACCCTTCTAAAGACTTTACGCGACTCAATGCAACATACGCTTCACCCTCCTCAAATAGTCTGGAGCCCAAATACACGACAGCACGGTCAACAGTACTGCCCTGCATTTTATGGACAGTGGAGGCCCATGACAAAATTATCGGTAACATCCGTCTCTCAGCTGTTCCATAATTAAACTTTGCTGGAAACTGTATGGCTTTAGGATGGATAAGGTGTACGCCGTCTCTTTCAAAATCAATTTGAACAGATGGTATGTCTGTTTCATACTTTTGCGTTCGGCAAGTATGGGACACTCGTCCAAACAAACCAAATGAGCCCAACCTCGAGGGGGTTACTAGTAACGGTTGAAGAGTTCCACTGTACACCTCCTGACTCCATCATCAGACCCTCGTCACCAAGTGTATTGGTAAAAGTAAGGGACACTCGTCCAAACCAACCCTATGAGCCCAAACTCGAGGGGGTTACTAGTAACGGTTGAAGAGTTCCACTGTACACCTCCTGACTCCATCATCAGACCCTCGTCACCAAGTGTATTGGTAGAAGTAAGGGACACTCGTCCAAACCAACCATATGAGCCCAAACTCGAAGGGGTTACTAGTAACCGTTGAAGAGTTCCACTGTACACCTCCTGACTCCATCATCAGACCCTCGTCATCAAGTGTATTGGTAGAAGTATGGGACACTCGTCCAAACCAACCATATGAGCCCAAACTCGAGGGAGTTACTAGTAACGGTTGAAGAGTTCCACTGTACACCTCCTGCCTCCATCAAAAGACCCTCGTCACCAAGTGTATTGGTTAGAAGTATGGGACACTCGTCCAAACCAACCAAATGAGCCCAAACTCGAGGGGGTTACTAGTAACGGTTGAAGAGTTCCCCGTCCACCTTCTGACTCCATCATCAGACTGTCGTCACCAAGTGTATTGGTAGAAGTATGGGACACTCGTCCAAACCAGCCAAATGAGCCCAAACTCGAGGGGGTTACTAGTAACGGTTGAAGAGTTCCACTGTACACCTCCTGACTCCATCATCAGACCCTCGTCACCAAGTGTATTGGTAGAAATATGGGACACTCGTCCAAACCAACCATATGAGCCCAAACTCGAGGGAGTTACTAGTAACGGTTGAAGAGTTCCACTGTCCACCTCCTGACTCCATCATCAGACCCTCGTCACCATGTGTATTGGTAGAAGTATGGAACACTCGTCCAAACTAACCAAATGAGCCCAAACTCGAGGGGGTTACTAGTAACGGTTGAAGAGTTCCACTGTCCACCTCCTGACTCCAACATCAGACCCTCGTCAAAAAGTGTATTGGCAGAAGTATAGGACACTCGTTCAAACAAACCAAATGAGCCCATACTCGAGGGGGTTACTAGTAACGGTTGAAGAGTTCCACTGTACACCTCCTGACTCCATCATCAGACCCTTGTCACCAAGTGTATTGGTAGTAGTATGGGACACTCGTCCAAACCAACCATATGAGCCCAAACTCGAGGGGGTTACTAGTAACGGTTGAAGAGTTCCCCGTCCACCTCCTGACTCCATCATCAGACTCTCGTCACCAAGTGTATTGGTAGAAGTATGGGACACTCGTCCAAACCAGCCAAATGAGTCCAAACTCGAGGGGGTTACTAGTAACGGTTGAAGAGTTCCACTGTACACCTCCTGACTCCATCATCAGACCCTCGTCACCAAGTGTATTGGTAGAAGTATGGGACACTCGTCCAAACCAACCATATGAGCCCAAACTCGAGGGAGTTACTAGTAACGGTTGAAGAGTTCCACTGTCCACCTCCTGACTCCATCATCAGACCCTCGCCAAGTGTATTGACAGAAGTATGGGACACTCGTCCAAACCAACCAAATGAGCCCAAACTCGAGGGGGTTACTAGTAACGGTTGAAGAGTTCCACTGTACACCTCCTGACTCCATCATCAGACCCTCGTCACCATGTGTATTGGTAGAAGTATGGAACACTCGTCCAAACTAACCAAATGAGCCCAAACTCGAAGGGGTTACTAGTAACGGTTGAAGAGTTCCACTGTCCACCTCCTGACTCCAACATCAGACCCTCGTCAAAAAGTGTATTGGCAGAAGTATAGGACACTCTTTCAAACAAACCAAATGAGCCCATACTCGAGGGGGTTACTAGTAACGGTTGAAGAGTTCCACTGTACACCTCCTGACTCCATCATCAGACCCTTGTCACCAAGTGTATTGGTAGTAGTATGGGACACTCGTCCAAACCAACCATATGAGCCCAAACTCGAGGGGGTTACTAGTAACGGTTGACGAGTACCCCGTCCACCTCCTGACTTAATCATCAGACCCTCGTCACCAAGTATATTGGTAGAACTATGGGACACTCGTCCAAACCAACCAAATGAGCCCAAACTCGAGGGTGTTACTAGTAACGGTTGAAGAGTTCCACTGTACACCTCCTGACTCCATCATGAGACTCTCGTCACCAAGTGTATTGGTAGAAGTATGGGACACTCGTCCAAACCAACCAAATGAGCCCAAACTCGAGGGGGTTACTAGTAACGGTTGAAGAGTTCCACTGTACACCTCCTGACTCCATCATCAGACCCTCGTCACCAAGTGTATTGGTAGAAGTATGGGACACTCTTCCAAACCAACCATATGAGCCCAAACTCGAGGGGGTTACTAGTAACGGTTGAAGAGTTCCACTGTCCTCCTCCTGACTCCATCATCAGACCCTCGTTACCAAGTTGAAATTATCATAATATTGTATTGTCACGAGAACTCAATGTGTGTGCAAAGTTTCATAAAAATCGGTTCAGTAGAAGTAGTTGAAAAAGTTGTCGCAAAATTTGAAACAAAGATAGTAACAAACAAACAAACAAATATACGGAGTCAAGCTAAATAAAACCGTTTAAAAACACCTTGACTTGGCAATCAGACAGCACAAACAGATCGCTTCGTAAAGATTCCTTTTCAGTTTACAACAAACTGGTATTAGATTCGTTCATAATATTATTATTGTTATAATATTTTAGCTGTCCGTTTGCGGTATGCTGGAAGGTCAAGGTATGGTGGAAGTACCTTAGATTTTTGATGATCGGTGAGTGAGTGAGTCACTAAAAACCGGAACTTTGACTGGCGATATCTCGCAAACTATAATAGGTACAAACTTATAATTTGGGCGTATAGCTAGGTTTGGTAAGTACTCTTGATAACTAAAACTTCAGGTGTTTATCTCTATCCACAACAAAGATACAGGGAGGCCAAAAGTACTCTGAGTTGCTTCGAGAAAAGGATGGTACGGCCGTGTTTGCTCGACTTGGCGGGGGCACTGCCGTGCCCCCAGATGTCCATGGAGTAGGTGTCAGAATCGAACCATCGACGACAGACTTCGATGCACTTCGTGGACAGGGCAGTATAGAACGAAAAATTTTGCCATTGATATTGTGCTGGGGTGTTACTGTACATAAGGTACAAGGACTGTTACTGTACATAATTCAGTGCGGTGGTATCAACCCGCCCGGGTTGATACCACCCCACTGAATGAAACGTCGGTCGAAACGGCTATGTAAATAGTAGGTATGTGTTTTCCGACCAGTTCTGTGTAGCCGGCACGATCAAAGGGGGAAGCACTGACATGGCACCTAGTTCACCCGGTGTTATGGGCTGACATCACGGACGTTGTAGGTGATGTAGCCAACCGAGTCAGTTTCCATAAAAAAAAAAGAACTACTTTGGACCGAGCTGTGGTTGATTTAAGTTAATGTAGCCTTGAGCCGGGTTAGGTCTCTAGATGGATTATTAATCAGTAGACCACCGCAAGCTACTTAATTACCCCCACGATATTAACTCCCTCAATGTAAGGGCAAGATTGCGAAATTTACCGTCATAATCCTAACTAAAAGTGTAAAATAAAAAAAGTTTATTTAAAAAATAAAAAAACCCGACTGCGTAAAAAATTAACTTTAAATAAAAACTGAAAAGAAAAAAAACAAGTCCAGTAGTCTAGAACTCTCTTAAGTAATATTGAATAACTACACCATTGAAATAGTTTTATGATCGACAAGCTGTGCCCGCGGCTCCGCCCGCTCTCATATTTCACTTCACTGCTAACCTCATAAGCTATTTAGCGTGATAGTAAGTAGCCTATAGTTGATGGGAAGAATCAAGCTATCCGTAGAATTTTGTTTTATTAAAATCGGTTCAGTGGTTCTCGAGTTATAAGCGGACAGACAGACAGACAGAAAGCAGACGTTGGATTTTATTATAGGTAAGGATACACACATATAAAACAAATAATAAACTCTAAATGCGGAACATAGCGACTTTAACAGTCGGGACCCATTATAATTTTCCCAATAATGGGTCCCGACTGTTAAAGTCGCTATGTTCCGCATTTAGAGTTTATTATTTGCCCCCACTCACATTGTCGGTTCCTCCATCTCTGCCGGGTCTGCTGCTCTCGGGGCCCAAAATTTGAAGAAGAGCAAATATTCTATGCTGTGTTGCTCCTTTGAGTTTTTGGCCTTCGCCGTGGAAACCCTTGGCGTGTGGTCGCCCGACGCAAAATGCTTTTCTGATCAGCTCGGAAAGTTGTTAATAGAAAAGTCGGGCGACCGCCGCGCCAAATCTTTTTTTCTCCAGCGAATAGGGCTGGAGATTCAAAGGGGCAACGCGGCTAGTGTTTTGGGCACGGTGGGGGAGTCGGCGGAGATGGATGAAATTTTTTTTATTTAATAGGTGTTAATTTTAGTTTTAGGTTTTTTTTTTCATTGTTATTTTGTGATTTTCTAATAAGTTAATTAATTATTTACATAATTTGTTTTATATGTGTGTATCGATCATAAAACTATTTCAATGGTGTAGTTATTCAATATTACTTAAGAGAGTTCTAGACTACTGGACTTGTTTTTTTCTTTTCAGTTTTTATTTAAAGTTAATTTTTTACGCAGTCGGGTTTTTTTATTTTTTAAATAAACTTTTTTACGAGTGTCTCTTTGTAGTACTTAACAGTTAACTTTTTTTTTACTCAGATTATTAATTTGTTTGAGCAACGCAACCTGACAGCTAGTATTATATTCTTTGGCTGACGCTGCTCTGGAAAAAAAATTACCATACCACTACCACGACTACTACGCACGCGCTTGCCTTGGCCACGCACAACGCTTATAACGAAAGTCGAGAAGCGAAGCAAGTTCGTTTTTATCGTACAGAATGGTGTATAGATTAGGTGTGTGTTGACAACATTTGAAAGAACAATGGAGGTAAATTAAATCCACCGCCCCGACCTAATCTGTTAGTGTGGCTATTCCCTAGAGTGATTTTATAAGCCGGAGGCGCGGAGGGAGTGCAGCCCCCGTCCGCCGTAACACAGCGCAGGCACCCGTGTCAGGCCTTCGTCACTCGCTCAAGGTCACGAGTTAAATGCCTACCGCTTGGCGTAGCGGCTAATCTACAATTAACAGTGGGCTGCCGCTATCCAGCCAGACTGGGCGCGTGGCGCTTTCGAATTTAGAAAATGTCGAAATCACGTAAATATTGTGCAGTGGACGGGTGCAAAAGTCAACAGACAAATGAAAACTTGTCTTTTTTTTCATTGCCGAGAGACGAAGAAAGGTAAGTGTTTTGTTTAGTAGCATTTTGATTTATTTCTAGTAATTTATTTATTCATATAGTAGGAGGTCATTGATTTAAAATGATATTATTATATTGCCAATAACATTAGTTAGATAACGCCGAACAGCGTGGTGTGTATGGCCTAATTCGTATAAGGATAATAGGTACATTGTAGATGATCATTGATCATTAAATTTATTGATCAAACAAAACTATCACTAGAAGGTTGCACGCAATGCACGCTTCGATGTGAGAAACTAATTGTGACGCTAACGCATGCATGAATTTGTTCGCATGAATTTGCCGTAGCTAAATATCATATCGTTGGTAGCTAGAACGATAAAAGTTGGTAGGTATCATCTTCATTTTATTCCTCACAATAAGACAGCACAAAGACAGCCCTTAACGCGCTGAACGACGCGCTTTCGAGATAGAGTTACACGACAGAAAGAGAAGCGAAATGTAGGCGGTTATCGTGGTTAGGCATGCAGCTCTGTGCGAGTCAATTTGTACTTTATCGCGTCGTCGCAGAGTAGCTATTTCTTAGTGAGTGTTTGTACAGAGCAGCTTCTGTACGGAGTACTCTTTTCTATTCTGTGCCCGTGTTAGCCGGAGCGGCTGAGGCTGGTCGCCGCAGGCAACCAAAAAACCCAAACCGAAGCTGCGGAGGCGAGCTTGGGTGCCTGCGCTGTGTTACGCAAGGACGGCGGGGCTGCACTTCCCGCAGCGCCGGAAAAGAGGCAATCCTAAGTCGCTATTGAAAATAAATTCTTTTTATGAAGTTTTATTTTTTTATTTTTGGCCCGGAAATCAACCGCAGGCTAAGGGCGGTTGTTCACGATACGATTTTTCGCCGGGCCGGCGCCGCCCCGGCGCCGCGCGCCGGCTAAGCTTGTTCACAGTCACGGTGTGTACCCGGCGCGAATCGGATGGCTGGCCGGCTGACGTGCGGCTTCATTCCGCTCTTTCTCGTTGTCTTGTCCGCACGTTCATAAAATAAATACAATAATCATACCTAAAAAATCCATGATGTCTGCCCATAACATCTTGGTGAACTATAGGTGCACTAAAAGATATCCAAAAAAATTCTAAACCTGAATTTCTTAAACTTCTGAACTTCCCTGAAGTCTACACAAGAAGAAGCTGACTCCAGAATCCTCCTCCATGTGTTTCACGCTGTGCAGCATGGTCACACGAAGGTTTTAGTAAGAACAGTGGATACAGATGTGGTTGTTTTAGCTGTTTCCCTGTACGATGAACTTAAAAAAAATTAAGTTAGTAGATTTTTGGATATCTTTTGGTGTCGGTAAAGCTTCACGTAATATCGCTATCCATCAACTGGTCAATACACTCGGTAAAGAAACTTGCAGTGGCATTCTGTTTTTCCATGCATTTACAGACTGTGATACTGTATCGGGATTCAGTGGAAAGGGAAAGAAGTCATTTTGGAAAGCATGGAAGTCTTTCCCTGAAGTCACCAAAATATTCAAAGAATTATCACAGCCTGTAAATGCGATTGAAAACCATGATTTGGATCTTTTGGCAAGATATGTTATCTTAACGTATGATAAAACAAGTGACGTAGAAGACGTCAACCAAGCGAGAAAGGTATTATTTATTAAGGGACGGGCCATGGATAGGCTGCCACCAACATTTGGTGCTCTTTTAGAGCATACAAAACGGGCATGTTTGCAAGCGGGATTCATCTGAGGTCGGAGCTTGATTGCAAACCCTGAATACCCTCATTTCGAGAATTGGGGATGGAGGAAAGAAGATGGTGTTTGGACTCCATTATGGAGTAAAAAAAGGAAATCTCGGCATCCGTAAAGGAGTTAACAAAGTGTTCATGTCGCAGCAGCAGTAAAGGTCGATGTCAATGTACGAAGTCAGGGGTTCCCTGTACTGGCCTTTGTAAGTGCGGGGGAGATTCCTGTGACTTGAAATAAATATAATTTTACTGGACTGGACTGAATTTTAATAAGTTGCTTGAATCCTTATACTTACACCAATAAATGTAAGCATATTTTGAAAACTATAGGTCCTATCAACACACATCTAAAGACAGTTTTGTGGATAATTTCGTAGAGAACATTTTATCCTTTGACGGTGTTCTCCTAGCTTTAACTTTTGCTTTCTGGCAGATGGGGCCGTATTTCAGGTTAACAAGCCGTACTATATTATACTTTACTATTTCTAAAAGTATGTTTATTTACGAGTATACTGATATAAATATTGTAAAGGTATGTCTGAATTTATATGAAAAAGTTACTAAAATTGTTTCAAAAACATTTTAGTCATTTTTTTTCTTACTAAAATATCTGGTACTTCTAAACAAGGTAAGCCTCATTTGGTTCACATGGTTTTAGGTAATTTAGGTGGCTTTATAAGCTATATAGAGTTTACAGATCTAACTTCATTTTTCCGAAATATCTGGGTTTATGTCGAGGTCGGCGCTCAATGTCGCGGCGCGCCGAAAACTCGCCGAAAACTTTGTCAGCCTCGATAGCTCAGTGGTGCAGACAGTCGACTGTCGCACTGATTGTTAAGCAACGCTGGGCCGGTCAGAGCTTGAATGGGTGACCGCTCGACCGTTGGAGGCTGACCGTGGTTCGGATTCCACGTAAAACTGTAGGTCCCTTCCCTTCTTACCTGACTAGTGGTAGGGTTCAACCCGCCCGGGTTGGTACCACCGCACTGAATGGAAGGTCGGTAGAAACGGCTATGTAAATAGTTTGTGTTTCCCGTCCAGTTCAGTGCAGCCGGGACGACCGAAGGGAAGCACTGACATAGCACCTAGTTCACCCGGTATTATGGGCTGACACCACGAATATTGTAGGTGATGTAGCCAACCGTGTTAGTTTCTATATAAAAAAACGCAGGTGACATTTAGGTGACCTTGGGGGAGGCAAAGTGGGTAAAATTATTTATAAATGTGGGAGTCCACAGGTGTAATCCGTTTCTAAGATACCCTTTCCTTTTTCAATAAAATTTGTGTGATTTTGAAAAATTTATTATTTTCATTAAATATTATTTATTTGAAGACTGCAACCTGATGTTTCTATACCTTCATTTACAATAACTCAATTTTCTCAACACAATCTCGACGGGGCTGGTTCTTTTTGGCATATATATGTACTATAATCTATAACCTAAGTATACCTGTACGGACAAAGCACGGCAGTTCACTAAAACCGAAATGCATGACTTCAAAAAGAAGAAATTGTTGCGTTGTTACATATCTACATAATACATAATTTTAATGTCTAGGTAGATACTACCTACCGTTACCATGGCGGTGTTACTATGAAAGGTTGTGTTATCAACGGTACAAATATTTTATCATTTTGTGCCATGAAACATTTTGTCAATTTTGGCTTCCATATAAAATGAATTGAAGAAATTTGATGGGTTCTTCTAATGAATGACGTTGTCGACTTCTGTGGAATTTAGTTTATTCATGATTTAGTAAAATGTTATATTGTCTTTGTCATTAATGTTTATAGATTAGGTACCATTAGCATACGTAGTACACTTAGGTACTAAAAACTGGATCTACAATCCTGGAATCGGTTATTGTTACATATTATGACACTTATTTTATAGGTTACCACCTTAATGAAATTGTTTAGCAAAATATTGGTCTTAGCATATTTACAGCTATGTCTTGCATGCATTGAACTTGTGCTCCTAAATTATACCAAAACTAAATAAACAAATGGAGTATGATCTATCGGTGTCTATGTATAACTTACTTGCAATAATTTAGTAGGTACTTATGTGTATCGAACGAGTGAGAGCGAGCATTGTAAATATCCTAAAGATATCCCAACACTAAAGGTGCGTACAAATATATGTGTGTACATTATATATATTGTAAGTTTGTATGTACACTTTCCCCATACAGTATCTGTCACATAATAATGCTAGAACCGTGGTGCCGACAGAAACACTTTACTAGGCACCTAGCTCAAACACGCCATCTTGAACTGTCATTTTTGCTCTCAGTTTGTCCAATATCCATGGCAGGACCTCAGTGAGTGAGAGAGTAAAAGACAACTGACACCGGAGACCCCGAACCCGCCTCTAGCTCCTTCATAATGTATCTATAAGGTCGTAACTGCCAAAATGCAATTTTGCAGAAGCAGCAAATATGTGTTTAATTTTCTGCCACCTCCTTAACTAACTTGTTCTTATTTAACCAAAATAGTAAAAATACGAAGGTTTAATCTATTAATTGTTTTTTCTCATTTAGATTTTCCTGAAAATCTAACGTTATAAATGCAGTTACAATCTTTTATTTTATCATAGGAAAAGTAACATTTGCTAGGTTTGTGATTCAAAGTTAAAAAGTCATATTTGCAATCAATGACAGGTTTTAGGTATCCTTACCTATAATAAAATCCAACGTCTGCTTTCTGTCTGTCTGAGTGTCTGTCTGTCCGCTTATAACTCGAGAACCACTAAACCGATTTTAATAAAACAAAATTCTACGGATGGCTTGATTCTTCCCATCAACTATAGGCTACTTACTATCACGCTAAATGGCTTATGAGGTTAGCAGTGAAGTGAAATATGAGAGCGGGCGGAGCCGCGGGCACAGCTTGTGTAATATAATTAAGAAGGGAATAATTAGCTTCAAAACGTTAAACCCAAAAGTTATTAATTTGGGTTTGCTCGGCAGTTGTACCTACATTTATTCTAGGTACGATTAATTGAATTTTGCATTAAAATACCAAGAATAAAAGTCGTAACTGCTTCGTAAAAGACAACATGATGATGATTTTATTAAATTGCCACGACTATAAGTTCTATCTGCACGGAATTATGAAGGTACGGCCCATTTTTACGGTTAGTAGGTAGGGTATAAACTGAAGGGAAGCACTGACATGGTACCTAGTTCATCCGGTATTATGGGCTGACATCATGGATGTTGTAGGTGATGTAGCCAACTTTGTCAGTTTCCATAAAAAAAAAACCTAAAATTACAACATTTTTAGTTCGGATTAGGCAAACTTGAATGTGTTTAATTGATAAGGCAAGAAATAATATCTGCTTAGTTACAACTTAGTCTTATATTCAGAAACGACTTGAAGTCCTAGGAAATGGTAACTTTTTGCAGATAAGTACCTACTCATTTTTTGTTAGTGATTTTTCTGTTTCTTTTAAGCGATAATTATTAACCTTGTGTCTTTTTTATTATAATGTGCATTATGAAAATGGCTAAGTACTCGAATCTGCCTAAACCAAAATAGGTACCTAAAATTGTTAGATACGACCTTTACATTATGGAGGGCAGTGTAGCCAAGTGCAGCGCTCGGTGGTAGGCGGTGGTGGTAGGTAACTACACTACCTATGTGCCTACCTACTGTGCTTATTACCTACTGTACGTACTTTAAATTAAGTTGTCTGTAGCAAATAAGATAATTAACTAACTAATACAATAACAATTAATAAACTGAAACAAACAATATTTGCTGAGTCTGTGGATAATAAAGTATGGAGGTTCCTACTTAACTAATAAAACGTTGTCGAAGAAAAGCGAATGCGGATAGTTATACATATTTTTATTGACTTAATTGTGGAAAGGAAAACTTAGGTTTTTTTTAATTAACTTTTTCCATACAAGATCGCCTTTCGGTAGGTATTTATGTTTTCGAGCCTACTAAACCTTACCCGATTTAAAAAAAAATCTTGTCTTAAGGACAGTCCAATCTACGTTCTTGTAATGTTTTTGTTTAGATGAAATATACCTAGAACACCGGATCTAAAAATTTGTATTTCGACCGAAAAAATTTGAATTTTTTATTTTTTGATGTCATGAAGTTCATTAAGCTTTATTGAGTCATCTCTTTAGATATTCAAAAAAATAAGAAGACAGGAACGTACATAGGCTGTTCCGAAAATTGTTAGTGAAATGAAAAATAGTTAGAATATGAAAAAAATTATTTACAGCTTTTCAAAATATTTCCGTCCAATCCCTATGCACTTATCCATTCGGGTGAACCAGGTTTCAAAACATTTAAAAACGTATCTTGCGAGAGGTCGAAAAATAACCGCCGAAATTCTTCGGCGGCCTCGTCTGCAGTGTTGAATTTTCGCCCGCGAAGCATTTTTTTTACCGTGGGAAATAAAAAAAAATCGCATGGAGCTAAATCTGGGCTGTACCACAGAATAGAAAAGAGTACCAGAAGCGACACTCCACAAGGCCACATAAAGGAATAGCTACTCTTGCTGAGACGCAATAAAGTGCAATTCAGCTCGCAAAGCGCTGCATGCCTAACTCAAATAATAACCTACATCACGCTTCTCTTTCTATCGCATAACTCTTATCTCTTTTGGCGCGATTCGTATCGTGTTGGGGTTGTCGTCTTGTGTGACGAATAAATTACTGTTAATAATTACTTAGCAGTTTTTTTTTTTTGACAAAACCTTGTGGCTCCTCGGAAGTATAATGATGATGACGTGCTAATTTTATTGATTCGTTTATTTAATTAGTTTCTTATTTTAATTGTTGTATATTAGATAAGCGCAAAATGCCTATGAATCAGGAACTGCCTCTGCGAGACAGATTCTTCTATTGCAGAGCCTCTCTTTGTAAATGCGTACATGAAATAATGAAATAAATAAATTATTTGATTTGACATATTATTATTATCATTTCTTTATTTTCACATTTTTACTAAGTATTTATATTAATTTTACATATTTTATATTATACAAAAACTTATAAAAATACACAAAATTATTATATTATTATTATCATCATTCGTTCATTACCGAGATAGTATTATTAGTATTAGTAGTCATTATTAACACATTTACAATATTTACATTAATTTCACATATACAAAGTATAAAAATACAAATATATACCTAAAATTAATCACTAAATTAAATTAGTTATTATTAGTATTACGATGCTCCAATTGCTCCATTATTATTATATCGAAGAATAGGCACAGAATACTTCATAGGTACTGAATAGAATAGTTCGTTCCATCCAGGCGATCGACTGTATGCGTGCGCTCGCAAGCGCGGGGCTGCCCGGACTGTTTTGTATTCTCCGAATATCGCGCGCTGTAGGTGATTATCGCGGTAGGTATGAAGGAGTGTCTGAGGCCTGGCTGTACGGAGGATGGGATAATCTTTGTACCCCCGAAGTTGTCAAATAGTCCATGTTTCTACCGGTGTGTGAGCGGGCGCGTTATCTTGGTGAAAAAGCATGCCACGGACGCCGCTCCTTGGGCGCTCGCTATTCAACTCCCCGAAAGCTTGAGGCAGACAAACTTCGCAATACCAATCTTCAGTTCAGCCTGAATCTCCCGATGTGTAATGTGTCTATTCTCCCGCAATAGCCACTCTACCCTGATGACGTTTTCATGAGTGACTGCAGTTGATGGTCGGCCGGGTCTGGGGTCATCGTTTAGGTTCTCTCGACCACGTTTAAATTCACGAAACCAATAAGTAACTGTTGGTAACGCAGGAGCAGACTGCCCAAAAGCAGCTTGCAACTTTTCGTGACATTCCTTGAAGGTTAACCCTAGTTTACAAGCATAGAAAATCATAACACGAAAAGCTTCTCGCGAGACGTCCAGTGTTGCAAATAAAATATGAGTGACGGATAACCGTTAAAAATATTTAAAAAAAGAACTACACATAGGTGGCCAATAATTTTCATCAAGGAGATTTGTATTTAAATTAGCCGTCAAATTAAAATAGTTTCAGAAAAAATAAAATTGTATTTATTCTGTGGCTAACAATTTTCGGAACAGCCCACGTATATTGGACCTTATGACAAGAAAAAAAAATGTAAAATCGGATAAGGTTTAGGGGGCTAGAAAACATAAATGCCGAAAGACGATTTTGTATGGAGAAAGTTAACTTCCGTCTCGTCTTTTTGAATGCCAAACTCGAAGCAGCTTATACAAATACCTAATGAAATGGCATTATTAATATAAACTTAGACAGTAGGTCGTATCAACGGGCTAGACAGCCTAGCAACAGTCCGCAAATCTGCTGGCATGGCGCCTCACTGAGCGTGGTTTCGCGAGGAGAGGGGTTTTTGGCTTTGTCGACCGCACCATTGGTCTCTCGAAACAGCCACCCATGTTGGTTTACATAAAAAAAAGTAGGTAGGTACTTATTCATCTAATAGGCATCATTTTTTAATACCTGCATAACCTGCATTTAGTATAAATGTAGGTAGCTTCGGGAAATGAAGATTTATTCAGGCATCCCATACATGTCATCTGTATAAATTGTCAAATAAATTAATTATTCTTATGAATTACCTGATAGGTACGAGTATTTATTAGGTAACAAGTTTTTAATAAGTTGTACGAGTTTTTATTTACGTAACTGTGATGTCTAACTAAAATTATGTGACCTAAGTCAGGGCTCACGCCGGTGGCTCACGCACTCTATGTACTTGCGCGCGATAAAAATCTTTCTTTTTTCCATTTACCTGCTGATAAAGAAATTTGAGTATATTGTTTTTGTTGAGCAATAATTATTCTAAAAAACCGGACAAGTGCGAGTCGGACTCGCACACGAAGGGTTCCGTACCATCGTACAAGATTTAACACTATGTACTTTATTTTTTATATTTTTACTATTTATTGTTATAGCGGTAATAGAAATACAGCCCGCTGACAGACGGACGGACAGACGGACGGATGGCGGGGCTTAGTAATAGGGTCCCGTTGGCACCCTTTAGGTACGTAACACGGAAATAGGTATTTTGGTTTATGTTGTGTTTTGCTTGAGTTCGGTATGTTCGATATATCTGTCTGTTTGTTTGTCTATCACAGTCACTTTACGATTTGTGTGCATACAGCTGGCATTTTGTGGTTGTTGAGGCAATTGTAAGACTACGTACGACGCAACGGAACGGAAAACAACGTCCGTGAAGATGGGGAAATTTGAAAATAGGTGCTGGTTTGCAGACGTTACACGTGACGTAGGGGGGGGGGGGAGTCTGGCCAAAACTGACATCATTCTTACAAATACGAATAATCCCAAAATATGACATACATATTAATTCTCGCTGTGCACGCGCGGCGCGCGACACTTTGAAGAAAGCTAGCGGCATGTGCTAGCGGCGCGTAGCGGTAGGCGGTTCGTTTGTCGGCTTCCTTTGACTATTTTGTTAGTGCCCCGCGCCGCGCCGCCGCAACACGCCGCCGCCGCTCAGTCTAATAAGACCGACACGTGCGGTCCGCGCTTTCATCTGCTTTAAAGCAAACGTCGGCTTCCTTATATAATAAGTCCGCCTTCTGCCAAGCAGAAATGTGTATGTAAAGGTCGACTGGAAGTAATTTCCGCCGGCAGTAAGTCCGGATTCGCTTGGCAGATGTATTTTTAATATATACCGAATAAAATCAGTTAGATAAGCATGCGTACAGGTAACAATAATAACATTACAGGGGTAGTAGGTAGGTAGGATTACCTGAAGTATTTTCGGGGTGAACTAATTTCTTCCTCTAATATATTTTAACGAGGGCGAAGCCGCGGGTATAAGTTAGTAGTAGCTTATATGTTAAATAAAAAAAAAGATAGTTACCTATCTAACAGTAAAAAAACATTTTTAAATCTGTGCTGTAGCTCGCGAACAAACATTCACACATATTTCCTCTTTACAATATAATGCATTGATATTTTTATCGAAAGTAGCAGCCCTAGCGTCACTGAGTTTGCTTCAAGGCCCCGCGTCCGCGCGCAGCTGCAAAGCAATAATCACTTTACGCTCTTTCGTTTAGGTACATTTTCGCACGCAGCGACTGGCGATGTAAAAGTTTAGGCTATTAAAGCCGAAGGTATGTAACTTTTTCTATGGAGAGATTCATCTGTTACGAAGTAACTATTAAGTAATCTGTGCCTAAGTATGTGGAAACTTAATAAATTAAGATGAAAATGAATCAAGCAATTTATCATGGATGTTTTTAAACAGAACGGCGTAAATGTAAGGAAATAATTTTCGAAAGTAAAATAATATGAATGAGAAGGCGTTTTTTTGTTTGTTTCGTAACACTCAGATTTTACTAAAACTTGCTCAGCGAGAAATAGAGCGAGCCATGCAGGGACGCGTCAGCTGAGATGTGTCCACCTGATGCAAAGTATATTTGCACCTGACGTATATTAGTAATTATAAAATTTCTTTCCTCTCTTGTCTAAAATATTTTCAAACTTTGAGTTCACACGTTCCAATTCACACGTGCAAGTCATTTTCTTGGCGACAGGATCTGATACTCTTGGCAATAAATGTAGTATAGAACAAAAATTATGGACCCTTTCCAGAAACGGGCTAATTCTGAGTGAATTCTCACAATTTCACATTTTCTCAAAAACAGGTGGACAAAAAACTTCGACTTCAAAATGGTTGCTTAGGAATTGATACGAAAAAAATCTAAACACGAAACATTGGCCGCGAACAAGGGGAGTGGCTCACAATAAATATTCTACCAATTAGGGGATGAACTGTTGCAGCCATCTTTGGAAGAAAGAAAAAGTAGGTGTGCTCATCAGGCTGATGTTGGTGAGGTGGGGAAGAAGCGGAGGACAGTCAGGATCGCGCAATAGAGTCAATCAGTTGTTTTCGAGGATGAAGATCGGGCGGGCGAACGGATAAGTCGGATTTTATTTGATTTATAACTAGCTGTTGCCCGCGGCTTCGCTCGCGTGAAATTCGTATTTCAAAGAGGAATGTAAGTAATTCAGGGCATAATCTATGTCTTATTATTTGTACATTATTCTTACACCGTGTATCATAGTTATGATTGTCGGAATTAAGAGAGGAATCATGAATGTATTTTCTGGCATAGCATATGTTCTGGTAAACATATGCACTTGGTAAAGTCATGGTTCCTACCTCCCCGAACGCTGTCCTACAAGTATCTCTAGTTATCATATTTAAGATGTACCGCAAGGCCCTCTTCTGTAATAAAAATATTCTATTTGAGTCTGCTGCATTTCCCCAAAACATAAGGCCATATGACATGATGCTCTTAAAATAGGCACGATGGGCATGATAAAGCGTCCGCGAGTTCCGCATCGCTCTTTATATTTTTTTTATAGCATAACAAACGGAACTCAACTTACCAGCTAAAGAGTTTATGTGGTACTAGAGTCAAAAGTGTTTTAGTAGGTAGGGTATAAACTGAAGGGAAGCACTGACATGGCACCTAGTTCACCCGGTGTTATGGGCTGACATCATGGATGTTGTAGGTGATGTAGTCAACTGTGACTGTGTCAGTTTCCATCAAAGAGTTTGTATTACGTCGCTGTGCGTAATACAAACTCTTTGGTTTCTAATATTTTTTATTTTATGTATTGAATGTTAGGAAGACTTACTCACTAATAAAATAACAGATAGACTTCGATTTCTGCTAACAACATCACAGACTAAGAAGAGATACAACGTACGCGTGAACCGATACGACACCTGAAAGCGACACGTGAATAAGTACTTTATTAATCCTGCTTTCGAAAATTATTTCATAAATGTAAGGAAATAATTTTCAAAAGTAAAATAATATGAATGAGAATGTGTTTTTTTGTTTGTTTGTTTCGTAACACTCATTTTACTAAAACTTGCTCAGCGAGAAATAGAGCGAGCCATGCTGGGAATATCACTAGGTACACGATACGGTGCCGCCGACACACCCCAATTAGTAGATATGTATTCGACACCAGGTAGAGTTGAAAGTTCTCGAAACTTTCAAAATTCTCTCGAGACCTTTCGGAAAGTTTAATAAATTCTCGAGAATGTTCTCAATGTTGACGAGAAGATACGAGAAGATTCGTCAGTTTCCCATTTTTCATGTAATTGTATTTTTTATGTAAATTAGGTACATGCGTCTCGCCATTCTTGTTTCAGGGGAAGCCTGAGACACTACCTACATAATACAGACATTTTTTACATAATTAAATTAAACACACGCATACACGGACAAATGCAAAACCACAGTGGTAATTTGACAAAATTTAGTGGAAATAATTTCATTTATCTATACAATTACAGTTTAATTATAGTAATTAAGCTGTATTGTTAAGATATATGAAATTATTTACCGTGTATAAGTATGTACCGTGTGGGGCCGGTACTTTAAATAGGTTCACTGCATCTCTCCCCGTGTATGTCGTAAAAGGCGACTAAGGGATATGACTCCCTTCTTATATTACTAGGTGGTAGGGTTTAACCCGCCCGGGTTGGTACCACCGCACTGAATGAAAAGTCGGTCGAAACGGCTATGTAAATAGTTTGTGTTTTCCGTCCAGTTCAGTGTAGCCGGCACGACCGAAGGGAAGGCTGACGTGGCACCAAGTTCACCCGGTGTTATGGGCTGACATCACGGATTTTGTAGGTGATGTAGCCAACCGTGTCAGTTTCAATAAAAAAAAATTGGTTGTCTGTAAAGTCGGTTTACGGACGATAGTTTTACGTGATAACGTCATTCATAATACATGAATCGATATTGTGATACATATTCGGACCCTTGTTTCATGAATATTCTAAATTTGAAATCTTTTCCGACCGGCCAGATGCGCTTAATATATTATCCTAATATATACTCCTTTCAATTTGTTCTGCCCTGGTACTTTAGAACCAGAGAGATAAATGTGTACAAGCCGACGCTTGGGCCGATTGTGCCTCTCTATCGCTTGTTACGCGCTCTCGCTTGCACACACAGGCTCAGATGGAACGTGACACTTTTTCGTGCGTGCAGCCGGTGTTCATCAATTTATAAGACGTCACGTTATCACGTCAAAAAAAAAGGTAGTGTCTCAGTCTTCCCGTGAAACAAGAAATTTAGTGGAAATAATTTCATATTTCATCTTTACAATTACAGCTTAATTATAGTAATTAAGCTGTATTGTTTTAAGATATATGAAATTATTTCCACTAAATTTTGTCAAATTACCACTGTGGTTTTGCATTTGTCCGTGTATGCGTGTGTTTAATTTAAATGTAAAAAAATGTTATGTATTAAGTAGGTAGTGTCTCAGGCTTCCCCTGAAACAAGAATGGCGAGACGCATGTACCTAACTTACATAAAAAAATACAATTACATGAAAAATGGGAAACTGACGAATCTTCTCGTATCTTCTCGTCAACATTGAGAACATTCTCGAGAATTTATGAAACTTTCCCAATGTTCTCGGGAATTTTCAACTCTAACCAGGTGGCTAAGCTCGAGTGGCGGTGGGCTCGACACGTCAGCTGACGAGAAGACGACACCGTAGGAGGGCCATATTCGCGCGCGAGCTCCGAGGGATGTTCACATACTTTATTTTTTGTACCTACTTAGATTCTATGTCGCGGTGATGTCGGGTGTTGGTGTTTTTTGTAGGGAATGCGAAGGTCTAAGACCATTTTTTTTTATTTGAATAGGACTTTAGCCGCGGTGCGTGTTTAGGCGCGTTACATGACACTGACCAGAATGTATTAAAAAGACCATTGCAAAAAAATAAAAAATAAAAAATCATAGGTTAAAATCATTTCAAATCGGTTTGTTTGGATTTTGGATGGAGTTGTGGCGTTTGTTTCGTCTTCGGAATGCCTAGAATCGTAAATAACTTTTGGTATTTTGGGTGTTGGGGTAAAGGAAACGTGCGCTCGGGATTTAAGTAGAAAAATTTCTACTCTCTCCACTTCTTATGAATGGGAAAGTCTGTCTGTATGTATGTATGTTTAAAGTAAAAACCACTTAACGGATTTTGATGCGGTTTGCACCAATGGAAATAGTAGTTCTTGAGGCTCACTTAGGCTATATACCATCACGCTAAATAGCCATAGGGCTGAGCAGTACCAAAGAAAGTATAGTATGGAGAGGAGAGAGAGAGAATATAAGAGAAGCAATTGTTTATTATAATATTTACGTTTAATCGGATTTGCTATTAAACCGAAATATTTTCGTTTAATCGGATTTGGTATTAAACCGAGCATACCGCGAGCGAAGCCGCGGGCAAAAGCTAGTGTATTAAAAAGACGATTGCCAAAAAAAATCATAGGTTCAAATAATTTCAAATCGGTTTGTATGGATGGAGTTGTGGCGTTTGTTTGGCTTTCGGAATGCCTAGAATCTTAAATAACGTTTGGTATTTTGTGTACGTTTAATTTAAAATCAGACGTATAACTGCAGCATGCCCTGTATGTGCCGAGGTGAAACCGCGATTTAATACATCTCACGGGACACTCATTAAAGCTATGGCTCCTTTGGAAAGAATCTCTATTGATTTTAAAGGCCCAATACCATCTCAAACCAAAAACAGATACATTCTGACCGTAATCGATGAGTACTCACGTTTTCCCTTCGCATTCCCCTGCCAAGACATCAGCACTGATACAGTCAAACGGCACCTCACAGAAATATTCTCTATGTTTGGAATGCCAACCTACGTACACTCCGACAGAGGCACATCATTTTTGTCTGGTGAACTCAAGCATTTCCTAAATGAAAAAGGCATCGCTACTAGTGCAACTACACCGTATAATCCACCATGCAATGGACAAGTCGAAAGATACAATGGAATCGTTTGGCAAACAGTGAAGTTGGCACTAAAATTTCAAAATCTTGCTGTAGAGAACTGGGAAGCTGTTCTCACTCAAGCCTTGCATTGCGTTCGATCTCTATTATGCACTGCAACTAACGCTACACCGCACGAGAGAATGTTCAAGCATCCCCGACGGTCATCAAACGGTCAATCGATTCCGACGTGGCTCAGTAGTCCAGGACGAGTCCTTATGAAGAAGCACGTCAGAGCGAGCAAATACGATCCACTCGTGGAAGACGTAGAGCTCATCGAGTCCAACCCCTTTTACTCTCGTGTTCGTTTGCAAAGCGGAAGGGAGGTAACCGTATCCAACAGACACTTAGCTCCTCCTGGTGATGTCGGTGAGATTATTCCAGAAGATGAAGAGATATTAGAATCTGAAGTCAATACTCGAACATCTAACCTCGATCCAGCAGTGGGAAAAGGAGAACATTTCAACAATACTCAAGCCCGTGACGATATCCCTCCCTCGGATCCTGCTTCACCAGTGGATTCGCGGGATTCGCCACAGCTATCTCCTGCTTCTCCAGAAGCGCTACCACCTCCAGCTGCTGCTGATGCTCCTATACGCTCGGGGCGAAGTCGACAGCCTCCGTCACACTTCAGAGACTTCTCTAAATAAATAGTTCATGTGGATTTTGAGGATGGAAGAATGTGGTGATTTTTAAATATGTAAAATGTCATCTTCTATTGTCATCATTGTCTGACAATAATTTTCCTTCTTATAATATTATGTTACTACGATTTTAGTTGATTAAAACCTTGATTCGAAGGTTTTGTGTTTAAATATTCACCTCATTGAGGTACCTCTCGCGCGCGAGTGCAGTTTCACGTGAAATTTATAACTTTTATTTGCCACGCAACTCTCCAACTCAAAATCCCAGAAGCAGTCGGATGCGGTGCCGCTGCCGCAGACACACTCCAGCAGGTCAGTGGCGCCATCGTCCAACAATAAAGAATTAATTAAATTATAAATCTGTATGGAATGGTCATGGAGTAAGTTACTTTGTTTTACGAGATACTGAGTTTATAGACTCTATATATGATATCTTCTCGAAGAAAGTAAGTCTCTAAGGGCGAGGCCGAAGGCCGAGCCGCGTTCAGGTAAACGATGTTCTTCGCGATGTAAGTGGGAGAAGTTGTATCGTTTACCTAAACGCAGCTCGGCCTTCGGCCTCGCCCATATTTGCTTACTTTCATCGAGAATAATATCGTTAACTTGACCGACTCGGATTTCGGACTTGCCTTTAGTACATACTTTCTTCGAGAAGGTTTATTGCTTACATGAACGCAGCTCGGTCTTCGGCCAAAATCACATCTCAGTTGCTTACTTTCATCGAGACAGAAAAGCATTTACCTGAACGGAGCTCGGGCTTCGGCCTCGCCATTTATATATATAGAATATATATCGTTTACCTGAACACATCTGAATCGCAGATCCGGTAATGTCGGTTCGCAACAACATCCTTACCTTACATATCTACTTATAATCAACTCAATTAAGTACCTACCCAAGTAAAATACTGCACTATACAATGCACAAGGCAATGAATAGAATAAAATATATGCCCATATATTTCCCCCCAAGTTCAGTATCGCCACACGTCTCGCTTCAAGAGGGGCGTCAATAGGCATCTGTCTGTCAGGCCGGTATGATATTCGCAACCACCGCATACGACCGAATGTCCATGGACGTCGTTAGACAGCTTATGGTTGGCTCGGCGCCCGCTATCTCGCGCTTTCAATAACAATAAACATATTATTCGCGCATCTGCAGTTGCACGTCGTGTCACAAATTACAACATACCTACTACAGAAGTGTTAACAGACAATATCAATCAATCATACTAGGCTGTTCCGAAAATTTTTAGTGAAATGAAAAATAGTTAGAATACGTAGACGGAAAAAATAGTTCTGGACTCCGCACTTCATACTTCAATTATTTATTACTAAAACGAGACACCGTGGTTATGGTAGTGTGCGTATCGCGTAATACAGGACCGACCATCTCAAGAGATCGCAGCGATATTGTGTCATCCTTTTTCCACGCGCAGTAATCCCGTATCGCTTGCCTGCACGCTCCACGCAAACAATTACCTGTTCCAAAACAAGCGAATGTCGCACGTAGTCGATCGATAAATTGCCGCTTGCTTCAACGGCTCAAAACATAGTTTTGAGCCGTTGAAGCAAGCGGCTTGGCTTTTTAATTTTTATTATGAAATTATTTACTAAAAACATTTATTGCAAATTTTTTTCGTTTATTTGTGAAAGAAAACCTATGAACGATGAGTGAATTATTTTATAAAAATTTCAAACACATTTGTCAATGTTTGTCGAGTTTAGACGTGTCTTATATCACTTGCAACTAAAATCACCTAAAATTTGACAGATGTGCTTAAATTAAGATTCTTAAATAATTCGTTCATCTCCTGTCTTTCTTTCTCAAAATGACAATCATGACAGGAATATCTCAATTTAAGCTTAATAGTGTGAAGTGTCTACTAGAAATAAAGCCAATATGTTACTAACATTAAAAACACAGACCAACCCACAAACCGAAGGTTCCGCACAAATACGACGGGGGCGTAGCTTTGAAGTGAGGAAGTTTGCTAGCAAATTGCTAGTAAGCTTATTATGTAGACCGAGTAAAAAAAGAAATTTTAGTGAAATAATGTTTTGCCGGCGTAGTTTATTTCGTTTACTGAAAAAAAAAAAACAGATTCCATACAACTTAAAATTTTTAATTGTTCATGCAAAATTAAAACTTTACTTTTTTTTTAACTACAAAAACATTTATTTTGAATAGACATGTATGCAAAAACGACACGGGCTGCCTCGACATGGTCCCTATTAGGTTACGGTTAATTTATAAAAGATGCGGAGCGTAGTGACGTATCTTTTATAAATTAACCCTGATACAATTTTTTAAACCAGCAAACTGGTTATTTTTTGATACATAAATATATTACAAACAAACTTAATTTTGCGGTCAACCTAAATAATAATTTCTCACTAACTACTTAAACGAGACCAGTTTTTTATATTTTCGTATTCCTCCCTTTGAAGTTAACTTTTTTGAACCACTTTGTCATATACCTTTCATAAAGCAAATAAATATTATATTCAAAATCTGTAAGAATCAAACAAAAACCAACCAAGAAAGAAACACGTAAATTTCTTGTGCACGTAAGTCCTTTTGCACAAATCGCAGATCAGGTCATGCTTGGAGTCCTGCTTGCACCTGTGGGATGGCTCTGCCAAATATCAGCTTTTAAAAGGTAAATTGTTTGAAAAGAGGAATTTGTTAAAAAGGATTGCATCCCCACACGCTGGACTTACCGTGGATGCGTACTAACCTCTTCTGCAGATTTTTCTTCTTTAGAACCGGTAAACTCTGGGACGCTTTCCTGTCTATATATTTCCTCCCAAGTACAGTCTCGGGTCCTTCAAGAGGGGCGTGAATAGGCACCTGTCGGGCCGGCATGGCATTCGCAACCCCCGCATACGACCAAATGTCCATGGGCGTCTTTAGACATCTTATGGGTGCGTCGGCGCCACATGTCACGCTTTCAATAAAAAAAACAAAGAAAACACAATAAAAAATCTGTAAATAAAAATCATGTTTAAGAGTTCTGGTATTTTGTTGATTTTATTGTAGCTTTTTAAATTGCCATCTAATATACTAAAATATATATATTATAAAATAATTCTTTTGGGAATCCAGTGTTACCGTTTTCAAAGGTGGTGACGTAAAAAAATATAATTTAAAGAAGCCATCTCCACTTTATCCAAACGCATTAAATGTATGAAGTGAAAATTTTTACTTTTTCTTATAAAATATTGTATTTGAAGGGGTTTTCACTCTTGAAATATAATGCCAGATGCACTCGTATGCTATGCAGAGGCTTGAAGCCGGCATTTGTGTAATATATTCGTCGCTGAAGCAACTCCTCTCGCGCTGGCGGTCGATGGCAGAATGAGCGGGCGATGCATGTATTATTTGAATTGCATGTAGTTTTGGTGGGGCACGATTCGGACTGACTTGCGGAATCTTAATATTTTTTATGATCGAAGTTAGAATATGAAAAATAATTATTTACAGCTTTTCAAAATATTGCCCTCCAATCCCTATGCACTTATGCATTCGGTTGAATCAGCTTTCAAAACATTTAAAAAACGTATCTTGCGGGAGGTCGGAAAATAACCGCCGAAATTCTTCGACGGCCACGTCTGCAGTGTTGAATTTTCGCCCGCGAAGCATTTTTTTTAACGTGGGAAATAAAAAAAAATCGCATGGAGCTAAATCTGGGCTGTACGGAGGATGGGATAACATTTGTACCCCCGAAGTTGTCAAACAGTCCATGGTTCTAGCAGCTGTGTGAGCGGGCGCGTAATCTTGGTGAAAAAGAATGCCACGGACGCCGCTCCTTGGGCGCTCGCTATTCAAAGCTTGAGGCAGACAAACTTCGCAATACCATTCACTAGTAACTGTTGTACGGTCTTCTAGCGGAATTACTGCTACTGGTCCACTGCGGCGAAAAAAAACCGCTATCATTTTTTTATTAACCCTGCAGTGCACGCGCGCGGACTCAGACTCCGCACTTTTACTATAATCGAAATCTGTGGTTATGTGGCAGAAGCAGACATGTACATTTTTTCCAGTATTGAGTTATAAATACCAAAATTTCGGTAAAAATGCGCTCTTTAATATGGCAAAAACAAACATGTCGTAAGTAATACCCAAAGCCATGTATTTCCCTTCGACCAAACAGTACATGTCATAAAAATCACAATAACGTATGCCAAAACAGTACAAGTAGCGACATGTCTTATTACCCGACTACGGCGAAGCCAAAAAAGGAAGGGTTATGAGTTTGGCGTGTATGTATGTATGTATGTATGTGACTATCTATATTCCACTCTACAGCCTAAAGAACTGGGCCGATTTGAAAAATTCTTGTGCCATTGGATTCGTCTTATTCACGGGAGTGTCATAGGCTATATAAAAATTTTCAAAATTCAAAATGGCGGACGCACGGCTTCAAAATGTCAAATCAGTTATTCAAAATATATTGAGTGGGATATCAAATTAAAGATAATTAAATTACGATTCCGAAAATATATACTTTGCTATCTATTAAACTTATGTGTACAGAGAAATAGAGCAAAATGTGTGGCGCATGTATGAATCGCGATCGCGATGAAGTGGCGATGAAGCGTGGTCGCCCGCGCACCGCGCCTCCGCGCGCCCCCACGGTTTCGGTACGTTACATACACCATGACGTGCGACGACGACGCCGCGACGATAAGAAGCGACATGGTATTGTTGGTAATATACCTACATACTTACTCACTGATCTACCGCAAATTTTATATAGATATATAATATTATTATTAGATACAGTACTGTGCTAAAATAAATTGGTATTAAAATTTTATGTCCATGTACCTAGTGTAAGCATATGTAGTGAAGGTACATTAAATATAACTAATACCTACAATATTGTCGGATGCAAGTTACCCTTCAGCTAAGCGAGATATTGTGGAAGAGAAGAACCGCCGTTTGCGGAAAAGTATTCCCAATTTTCTGGGTGCAGTTTTAGCCCTAGACTCGATTAGTTGCCGGAAACCTACGTCTTTGGAAATGGTGGTGCCCAGGAGGTCCAGGTGCTTCCAGACAGGTATGACGCTGACTTAGAAACTGACTTGGAAAGCAAAATGACCTTCAAATCGACCTTCGCAGCACTGAACCTTGCTAACGTTGAAGGTGTGGGCGTAGCATTCAGGGGGCAACATATCATTGTGATGCATACGAGAGTACGGAACACGGGTTCTACACCAGTTACCCTTCAACTAGGCGGGATGTGGATGAGAAGAGCCGAAGACTTATGTCTGAACTTGAGCAAACACTTGGCTCTATTTCCGAATGGGCCGTAGCAAGTTAGTCAAGTTCAATATCTCCAAGATACAAGTTTGCGCGTTCAGTGCGAAGAGAGCGGCGTTCACACAAGCTCCTTCCTACCAAGGCACGTCACTTAAATTTTGCGACCACCTCGGGGTCCTCCGAGTCGAATTTTCGCACGATCTAAACTTCCGGCGTGACATCGAGGTCAAGGCCGTATAAATCGCAGATTCGGTCCTGCTTGGGGTACTGCTCGCACCTATGGGATGGCTCAGTCAAATACCAGCTAGCGCCTCTGTACTCGATCCAGCGTCGAGCCGTGCGAATAGTAGGTGACGCCCAAATGTCCCGCTATCTAAAACCACTGCAACTCCGTAGGGATACATAGCTAAATCAGAGCCTGTTGAAATACAAACAGAGAGAAATATTTTCCCCCAAGTACAGCTTCGGGTCCTTCAACCTGGGCACCTGTCAGGCCGGCATGGCATTCGCAGCCTCCGCATGCTAACGAATGTCCATGGGCGTCGCTAGACACCATATGGGTGGCTTGGCGCCACATGTCGCGCTTACTATAAAAATAATATCAGTAGCTTTGGCCTCGCCTTAGTGGCTTACCTGCTTCGAGTGAGTACATTATTCAACTATGTAGGTACACGAACCTAAAACCTCCCTCGGTCTTCGGCCTTGAACTGATTGGTTTACTTACTTCCCGAATCCGCTTCACCCCAGCCGGATATGTTTACTTACATAGAGAAATAAAATCGTGTACTTACACAGCTCAGTCTTCGGTCTTGCTCTGACTGACTTTTCATTTTACTTCAAGCCTATACATCTTTCAACTATACATAATTTGTTTATAGATGTAGGTACTCACACATGCGCTATTTGCAGAAAACTTTAGTTTCAAATAGTACATATGACGACAAATAAACGGACGGATAGTATCAATTTTGTACCGTGTGGGGCCGGTACTTTAAAATAATAGCCCCACTGCATCTCTCCCCGTGTATGTCGTAAAAGGAGACTAAGGGATATGACTACCTTCTTATATTACTAGGTGGTAGGGTTTAACCCGCCCGTGTTGGTACCACCGCACTGAATGAAAGGTCGGTCGAAACGGCTATGTAAATAGTTTGTATTTCCCGTCCAGTTCAGTGTAGCCGGCACGACCGAAGGGAAGCACTGACGTGGCACCAAGTTCACCCGGTGTTATGGGCTGACGTCACGGATGTTGTAGGTGATGTGTCAGATTCCATAAAAAAAATCAATATTATACGAGTTACATATAACATTTAAAGTATGCAAACAGTTTTAAAAAAAGCCTAAAATAAAAAAAAATAGGTTATAAAAAACTAAAACCCGACTACGAAAAAGCTAATTATGAAAATCGTTTAAATAAAAAAAATTAGTTATAAAAAACTAAAACCCGACTACGAAAAAGCAAATCATGAAAATCGTTTAACTAAAAATAACAAAATAATATTTTCCATATAATTTATCAGATACAGCAATTCTCTTTTTATATTGATTTTACCTTAGCTTATAAATAATACATTTTGATAAATTTATTATTTTTAACGTTCTAAATATAGAGCCGTGGTCGGGCGTTCTTCGTTCAACAAGACAAGTGAGGTTGTCTTCGTGCATTATTAGAGCGAGGAACTTAGGACGGCCATCGTAATTGTGTCATACTGGCATCGGACGGAAGTCGTAACCCCTTTACGGACGCTATAATTTTTGTAAGATCAGTCAGAGCCAATCTAAAATTATTATAAGTAGATACATAGGTACATACCGAACGTCAACGGCTATAATGCACAACGACGGTCTCACTTGTCTTGTTGAACGAAGAACGCCCGACCACGGCTCTATATTTAGAACGTTAAAAATAATAAATTTATCAAAATGTATTATTTATAAGCTAAGGTAAAATCAATATAAAAAGAGAATTGCTGTATCTGATAAATTATATGGAAAATATTATTTTGTTATTTTTAGTTAAACGATTTTCATGATTTGCTTTTTCGTAGTCGGGTTTTAGTTTTTTATAACTAATTTTTTTTTGCCATATAAGAAAATCAACAAATAGCGACATGTCGAAGTAGATGTCATAGACATCACAATAACGTATACCAAAAACTATTTAAAAAAATAAAACCACCTTCAAAAATGTATGAAATAAAAAAAAATCGAACCCTAGAGTTGAAGGCGGTGCTAAAGAAGGCTACACAAATCACAAAGGATATCATCCACTCATGTTTTCTTTTATGCTTCATTTTTCCTTGCTTTAGCACCGCCTTCAACTCAAGGGCTTGATTTTTTTATTTCATAAATTTTTGAAGGCGGTTTTTATATTGTTTTAAATAGTTTTTTATTTCACAGTTTTTTTAGTAATTTTTTGCTATTAATGTACTTGGCGGAATCGCTCGGCCTTCGGCCTCGCGATTTCGCCTCGCTTTCCAATCCGATCTTGACCAAATTAAAATGGAACCACCTCAGGGTTATTCCCTTTCAATCAAAAAAAGAATTTTCAAAATCGGCCCACAATTGACGGAGTAATCGCGTAACAAACATCCAAAAAAAGAATACCCTGGACACCACCTAGGCCTAAAGTAATTGCTCGTGAAGACAAATACAACGAGCCCAAATACGATGAGTTTATCATGTGTAGTTTAGGAGTTCCTATGGCCACCTTCCGTCTCCATCATCAGACCAGCTCGATGGTACTCGTACCATATTATATTAAGCGCATCTGGCCAGTTGGAAAAGATTTCAAATTTAGAATATTCATGAAACAAGGGTCCGAATATGTATCACAATATCGATTCATGTATACGATGACAGAGAAAATTTCGAAATATTAGGTATTTAATACTTTTAGTTCTAGTTTTTTTTTAAATCGGTTTTATATTTTTTAAAACAGTTTTTATTTCATTCTTTTTAGTAATATTACATAAAAAAGAATAACCCAAACCGAATAATCGAAATCGGTTGAAGTGGTGCAGAATTATTCGCCATGTGTCAAACTGAAAATTGCTGAAAAACTCCACATAACAAAAGTTTTGCTGAAGGTAACCACACACCATAGTATTTTGTTGATTTTTCAAAAACCGCTGAATCAATCTCGATAAAATTTATATGGGACCACCTCTGAAGTATGACCTTCCACCTTCAAACTATGGACTGGAGGAAGAAAAAAAGGCGCCTCCTGGGCAAAGCGCGGTTCCACATATGCGAATAGGTCCAATGGCTATCAATCCCAATAAAAAAAAAAAGATTTACTATCTATTTTGCCATTATTTGATCCCGTACACCATGATTTTTAAAAATCCTTAACGACGAGTGCTACTCCGTCACTGGCTGGTGACCTGGCAGAATCTTCGGACGATGAATCGTAAATATTGTCAGTAAAGTGCCATTTGTATTTACCGAGATTGTTGATTACATTTTGTGTAGGGTTTTACTAATAAAATTATTAAATTTCCTTTATTTCATAAACGATTTCGTTTTATTAATGTTAAAACTTGAATAAAGTCTTAGTTGACCGATACTACCTCACTATGTGTATCCTTGATATATGTAACGTGAAGTAAAATACTTTCTATGGCAGAAAAAAACAAGTCGCACTTATTAATGACATGTCGCATAAATTTTACTTCTTTATATATGGCATTACATGACATGTAATTTAAATTAATTTCTTCAAAATCCTAGAAAACTTTTTATAAAAACAAGACTTTCGTTGTATTCTCAGATAACTTATTAACTCACATTAAAAATATTGTTAATATATCCATGCAAACCTTATTTTAGTACCACTGCAAAGTTTATATTGCTTGTAGTCAAAAATGCACAAAAGTAACATGTCAGCTTATGCCAAATTTCCACAGAAATATATTCTTTCGTTTTCATCTGACGTCCCTCACGCCTTAGACACCTTCCTCCCGCTGGAGGGGCTTTCGCTTAGTTCAATCAGTCGCAAATTAGCGAGCCCAGGGAGTGTATGAGTGAGACTTGCGGACTCTGAGTCCGCGCGCGTGCATGTGTTATGGACTGCGGAGTGTGAGTGAGAATTTTACAGCCAGCAGATGTCGCTGTATACCCCTTACTATTCAAATTTCAAGTCTGTTCCGAGATTTTGTACTGGAACAAATTCAGTATTTTTTTATGGAAACTGACACGGTTGGCTACATCACCTACAACATCCGTGATGTCAGCCCATAACACCGGTTGAACTAGGTGCCATGTCAGTGCTTCCCTTCATTTCATGTCGGCTACACTGAACTGGACGGAAAACACGAACTATTTACATAGCAGTTTCGACCTACGTTTCGCTCAGTGTAGTGGTACCAACCCGGCCGGGATAAACCCTACCACCTAGTAAGGTAAGAAGGGAAGGGACCTACAGTGTGTCGTGGAATCCGAACCACGGTCAGCCTCCAACGGTCGAGCGGTCACTCCTCCAAGTACTGACCGCGCTCAGCACTGCACTGCTTAACAACAGTCGACCGACTGCACCAATGAGCTACCGAGGCTGACATGACAGTATTTAATTTAAAAACAAAATTAAATTTTAAACAAAAAATTATATTATTAATGTAGAGTTATGTTCTAAAAAGTGTGAAATAAAAACTATTATTAAAAACAAAAAACCCGACTACGAAAAACAAAAAAGGAAAAAATAAGATAAATATATTGGGGCAAAGTGCAGTTTAGAATGCATACTAGCAAAACTTAGGAAGTCGAATACTTATATGATTCTGAAAATATAGCATTAGGTATCGATCATAATTAATTATGTACTTGAACATAGTCAATCTGCTTTGATAATATGAACGAAAGGTCCTTCGAACACAATAATACAGCCGGAGTCGGAGTCAGCTAGATTTTCAAGAAGTTTTGCTGACTCCGACTCCGGCTGTATTATTAATTGTGTTCGAAGGACCTTTCGTTCATATTATCAAAGCAGATTGACTATGTTCAAGTACATAATTAATTATGATCGATACCTAATGCTATATTTTCAGAATCATATATTCGACTTCCTAAGTTTTGCTAGTATGTATTCTAAACTGCACTTTGCCCTAATATATTACAAAATTATCTTATTTTTTCCTTTTTTGTTTTTCGTAGTCGGGTTTTTTTTTCATACATTTTTGAAGGCGGTTTTTATATTTTTTTAATATTATACTTTTTATTTTTTTATCCGTATGTTAAAATCATTTCATTTGTACTTTTAATTCTATCTCAAATGCCAAAAGATTCATTTCAGTCTGCAGCTTCAACCACTATGACTATTGCTGTGTGTATGGATATTATAAAATGTTTACGCCTTTCTTACAACATACACTAAAAAAAGAACCTTCGGAAATAATCTATAGGTATAGGAAAGCTCCTCATAGATAAGTCTGATGAGTACCTATTATATTCTTTGGTCTGATGACCGACGTGCCAAGTCTTTCTTCTTTCAGCGAATAGGGCTAGCCAATCTAGCCATGGGCAATGGCAATAGGGCTCTATGGGGGAATCGGCTGAGTTTGAAGACATATTTTACTTACAACGTAATCCTACTCGTACTCACCCCACCCACAACGCTTCTCTCTCTGTCCACGGTACAGTGTAGACACGCACATTCCCTTTTCTCCCACTTTCCTTCTTACAAATTTTAATTACCTACTTAGGTCCTTTTAGAAATGCTATTGTAGGTAGGTTTTTTTTAATTATTTTTTTTATGTAATCCGGTATGTGTTGGGCTGAGTTGGAGGGGCCGAAGCGCATGTTCCGACCAGCCAATATCACCCCGAGAAGGTAGGTGCCATACCGGAGACTTCCCTGGATTGCTGGCTATACTGGACTAGAGGAGAACACAACCGAGGCTGCTATCTTACATCCAGGTACCTATTTATAATGTGCGGATGGCCGGGAGGATTGGAGGAAAATTGGAGAGGTTATGTCCAGCAGTGACCGCATACGAGCACGCTGACTTGACTGACTTACTTAATTTTAAGCTAAATTGTAGGTACTATATTTCTTGTAGACTATATTTAATTAAACTTTTTCACTGTACCTAATGTGGTAGGGTAGTCGTTGGGGAGCGATCGCAGTGGTAGGCTTCGGTCGCCCAAGGTGTCGGGCCCATACACCAGGATCCAGAGAACCCGTATCGAGCGAGCCTCGAGCGGGATCGCAGAGGTGTTCAGTCACCCAAGGTGTCGGAGTTGGGTGCTAGTATCCGTGATGCTTCCCTTTGCAGGCCACACGGCGGCTACCCTTAAAACTAGCAGTTGGCTAACCAATCGAGTGAGTGAGTTACTACCCTAAACGCTGGGTTGAGTATCTGCGGGGTTCCGTTATTAAGCACCAGAGTGCTTCGCGCTTCTGCACGGAACACTGGTGTTGGTCTCGCAGGGGTTGTGGTTTAGCGTTGATTCCCTGGTGCTTCTTTCGAAGTATCAAACACGGGAATAAGTAGCGAAAAAGTAGAGTGGTGAGCCACTTAGAGCTCCGTACCCAATGTGGATAATTGGTAGACATGCGAATAAAGTAGATCGGTATGTCGGTGCAACACACACTTATTCGTGGATGTGGGTTGGACTTCTCAGGAGTCAAAAAACGCTGTAAGTTCTTCAAGACCGGTGGATCCCCGGTACACATTAGGTGGTGGTCATATGCACTTCCACGCATATACATAGCTGGTGAAAACAAAAGCTGTCGGCTAGTACAAAACGCTGAGGCCCTGGGCACAGGTTGTTGTTGGATAGGGTGCGGACCCCAGTGGCAGTGAAGGCTTCACCCCCGGCTCTCGGCTTCGGTCGGGGGTTCCTTCGGGTGGACGGGTGGTGGCTCGGATCGGCTGGGGAAAGGCTTCAGTCTGTGGTTTCCCATGGGATTTTTTCGGAAGAACTGTAGAGCTATGGGGCCTCGATCTGCCACACATGATCACTGTACTCGCAAAAGAGTGCAGGGATAGACGTCTGGATTTTATAGCCGCAAGGCTGGTATTTCTGGACGTCTATAAACAAAACGTAAGAACAAAAATGATAGCAAATCCCGTAGGTAAATCCATTGTACCTAATGTAATAAAGTTCAAATTTTCCAATTACAGGTACCTTCCTACATAATATATATTGTGAGAGAGCAGTTCTCTGCCAACCGTCGCACACCAGGCAGAGCGCTCATGAGGATATACGAGGCCATACGTTTGGACCGAAAAGTCGAGCCACATAGCTCGGAGACGACCGTGAGTACTCTGCTCCGCGAATGCTCGGCGCGGGGAGGACGGCCGCGGCGACGGCGCGGCGGCGCGGCGACGGTGGTTGGTGGCACGAGTCAGTAAGCCTGGATACGCTATACATAGGAGGACAGGGGTAGCCGCGCGTCGGCGCACACGCGCCAGCGCGTCAGTCTAGCGCCGGCGACCGATCTTAGTCTCCGTCCGCCGCTCAGGCGGAGCGAACGTGCGCGTCTGTCACAAAATGCCTCATTGTGCAGTGCTTTGGTGCAAAAAGTCGTCGAAAAATTCAAACTTGAACACAGATGGTCTCACCTTTCACGAGTAAGTACTTTCATTCAATTTGATAGCATTTTTCGCTTGAATTTCAGTAACAAACATCGGCGTAAACACCCACCATAGGTCGACTATCGTGTTGGATGCAGTTAGCTCTTGTAATTTTTTTTGTTTATTGATAAATATGTATGTTAAATGTATACAGATATTTCATGCATTCTGCCTTATTGCCAAAGGACATTTCTTCTAGTCAACCTCAGCAGGTTTCCTCGTTCAATATTCGTTTATCGCGCTTTTTTCATTCAACCAGTACCTACCGGTTTTTACTTTTGAGCGACTCTAAAGGAATTAATTTCTTTAGGTCATGCGTCTACCGGGAATTAGTCTTGTTATGCTTAGCATTAACAAAATTAATTCATAATGAATACCCCGTTAGCATTTAGCACTGCTAAGCGCCCTGATGAATAAAAATTAATGCTAAATGCTAAGCAATAATCACATTTAATTTTAGTTAGCATTGCTGTTTCGTTCGTAAAACTTTGTTGATTCGTTTGTTTTGGAACGCACAAAGCAATGAAGTATGTGCTATTTATCTGTGGTACTGCTAAATGCTAAATGCTATATAGCGCCTGCGCTCCGCTGCTAGCTAGCTAGCTAGCATCTAAATGAGAAATGCGATGCGATCATGCGAGTGAGGGGTCGGAATTATCATCTGTCACGTGATCATTAGTTTTGGTCATATCTACAGAACCACTGGACTTAGACCCATCGTGTTGGTACTCAAACTGAACGTCTCGGTGAGATCTACCCATCTGTCACGTGTTAATTTGTTTTGGTCATATCTCGAGAACCACTGAACTTAGACCCATCGTGTTGGTACTCAAACTGAACGTCTCGATGAGATCTACCCATCTATCACGTGATAATTTGTTTTGGTCATACCTGGAAAACCTCATTTTACCGTAAAAAAATTAAATATCCAGGTGGGTATGGCTGGTTAGTTTGTTAAAAAAGGCAAAGCCTGGAAAACCTCATTTTACCGTAAAAAAATTAAATATCGAGCTCATAAATTTTTTATAGATTTTCGCGAATTTTTCGCGAAGTCATATTGCAATATAATTTGTCATATCGTTGGCTAAGTAATTAGCAAATAGTTGTTAATAATATAATAATTTTTTTTTTGGTTACAAAACTTTTCGACTTTCTAACATTATTTTTTTAATTTTGGAAAATTCCAATAACAAATACTCCAATAAGATAATACCAATGTACGAGGTCTTACATAATCATTGTTTTGGAAATTTTATGTAGATTTATAATAAAGTATCCGAGGTATCTCAGAACTTAGAACTATTATCGTGTTTATGCGAAAATCTGCAAATTCGCAAAATTGTGAAAGGGGCGTTGCCTTTGTTCATTTAAGAGAAAGTTATATTATTATCTTGATGTAAAGAAGGGTTAAATATTGTTAAATTCGTTTCATCTTTTCATCGCGAATCGACACAATGAGCGACTTATTGTATGAATCCCGTTCAAACGTATGGAAGACTGGCGTCACTTGGCTACCTACTCGCTCGGCCAATCACGGCGTTCCATGCGCCGCTACCGCCTCAGACTTCACACCCCTTTGGCGGCTACCTCGGTTCTCATACAAACGATGCCGTATTTCGTATCCAGGCTTACTGACTCGTGGTTGGTGGCGTCGCGCGCGACCGACGCTCAGTGTGCAGCTGAGCGGCGACGTGGACGACTCGCCGCGCCGCGCCGCCTCCCGCGCGGCAGTTTGTTTTGATCTTCGGTGCATGCATGCTGTATCGGTGTCGCATCTCCCCATGTGCAGGTGCGATGAGGAAGGAGCGTACGAACATAAGCTTTTTCATATTCTTTGATATGTTCTTCGCGGTGTTCGGTGTGATCGTGCTCACCGAACTGTTGATGCTGGAGCGAGCGTCTTCGTCGTCGGCGGGAAGCGGCTCGCTGCGGACGAGGAGGGTCGTCGATAACATCCAGGTGAGTGCCACTGCTGTTTGTAACAGCGTGTAAGTCGGCACGTAACATAGGCAAGGCGTACGTCCCGTATGCATTGGGCGGAAATCCCCATTAGCATTCTTTCAGGCTTTTGATACCTATACTATTAATTGTGATTCATAGACATTTTAGCGCTATGATGAATAGCAATTTTCAAAATTTTTATATTTTACTAAATTTAGGTTTCACTTTTTAGTTAATTTTTATCAGTGTAAAAGCTTGTTTGTATTTTTTCCTTTATTTATTTTTTACTTTACGTATTGTATGATGATGGCTAAAACGTCATCTAGGACCAGAGTACTTGTGAAGACAAATCAAACGAGCCCAAACTCGATGGAGTTACGTCGTTTCGTTACAGAGTTCCTTTGGCCACCTTCAGGCTCCATCATCATACCAGCTATGACATCATTATATTGCATTGTCATCCAATTTACATATGTATGCAAAATTTCAGCTCAATCAAACACCGGGAAGTGGGTCAAATTTAACTTGTAAGATTTGATTACCCACAGATAGACACCGGGACCAACGAGGTATTTCTTTTACTAGAGCTCCTCGGACAACGGGGCATTGCTGTTGAGGCACAATTTACGAATTGGGGCACATCAAAACTAGTCGATCGAGAGTGGCCGAACTCGTTGCACGCGCCACTGCCGCCTGCGCGCATCGCGCGGTATCTCGCGCCAGTAATAATTAATTATGCCCGGTTGTATTTCATGCACATGTTGGGTTGGCCTTGGCTGGCGTTGTCGCCCGTACACTTACTGGCCGTTATAGCCCCTCTCCCACTCGCTTTCCGGCCCGCGGGAGCACCTCTCTCTCACTCATCGCCCACTAGCTCCACTCCCGGTCGCTTCCCGCTCCGCACGAGCTCCCCTCTGCCGCTCGGCTCTGCGCTCTGCCTCTCCGCTACCTTACCTCATACCTCAGCTGATGGAAAGCCGTTTCTCTGTATCTTTCTTCGTAGCGATAGCTCTAGTAAAACATAATACCTCGTTGACCGGGACAGGTGAAACTAAATAAAAGCTTGTAATAAATTATTACTTAATTTTATTTATATCGGAAAAGGTAATACATTCCAGATAACGGGAGTACCTACGGACATAATTAGTAGGTACCTATCTAATATAAATCAGGATCTATAGCGAACGTCTAAACTTAGGTTTACTTATATAAGGTCTTTCAAAATTTGTTAATAGTACGCTAAGGGAGAGTTCTCTATCATATAGGAAGTAAAACCTATATGCAGGGCTCCCTTCTGAACCTGGCGCTTGATTTGACCCAACCACTCAGCGAAAGCCTATAGAGGTGGTCATTGAGGCTCTTCGCTATTAACCCATGCATCGATACTTTCTATACCTAATATTATTATTAACTTGCACAGCAGCATCAGGATTAGATCAGGACTGAGGAGTTGGAAGCCGGAGTTCAATGACAAAGTAGGTATCTGCTTGAAACGCACAATACTCACGGCAGACAGGCAGGCAGTACCTACCTACCTATGCACTCCTGCAGGCTGCAGCATCAGTTCAGTTCATTTCTGAAGTTGTCGAATGCACACTTTAGAACGATGACAAGATATATCGGTTCTGCAGATCGTTCCTCCACAGAACCGGTAAACTCTGGAACGCTCTCCCTGCCTACATATTTCCCACCAGTGCATCTCTCCTGTGCATGTCGAAAAGGCGACTAAGGGACAAGGACAAGATGCTGTGCTAAAGGGCGATACGATAGCCACCTCATCAATCAACCATCGATCAACCACCTTGGCACGGTCGGTCCTTCCACCGAGTCTTGTAGCAGGTGGGTCTTCGTGACTTATTTGCTGCTTGATAGTTGTCTTGTCCTAATATGTACCTATTTGCTAAACGTGTTGGTCGGTGTTGTAATTTACAAGAGTACTTGCGGCACACCACCGACTACTCTGATTGTCGGGATATAGCCTGTGGTATGTACGTGTGTATGACGTATGTTTTATTTTATGAACTTATATGTTGTATCTTTATATTTTGAAGATTCAGACATTGTATCTGTACTGCTACAAGTGAAATTTATTATACACGTTTTGAATACAAGCTATTTTTGATGAATGATTGATGATGATGAATTCTAAATAAGCCAAATAATTATGTGTCATCAAATACCGTATTAGTGTGTCATACACATTTAAATAAAAACTGTAGGGAGTTTCATTCTATAAATATTAATTAGATTTATTAAAGCTGCACGTCATCTTCACGTAAATAAATTCAAAGAAGGCCCTCCGCATGAACTTATGATAATAATATGAAACAAGCCAGATATTTTAATATTCTCAAAAACGAACCCTTTCTAATTCAATGTCGTAGAAATTGCCATTCAAAGCGTCTGCGAAAGTTTTATTGGAGAATTCGTTCCTTATTTTTACCCGACTGCGCGACGCAAAGGAGAGTAATGTGTTTATCAGCCTATGTATGTATGTATGTATGTATGTATGTATGTATGTTTGTTCCTTTGTGGCACACTAGAGACCAAACGCGTGGGCCGATTTTGATGATTCTTACGTCAATCGATTTGTCTTAATCTTGCGAGTGTCACTAAAGACATGACAGTAATCAAAATTCAATATGGCGACAACTAGGTGCCATATTGTGAAAAAGAAAAAAATTAAAGTTGACTATCTATGTTAAGTGGGGTATCGTTGAATAGGTATTTGAAAATGATCTCTAGGTTTCTCTTATCATTTTTCATTTTGAATGACCATTTAGGATCTATAACGATTTAAAGTTGGTTAGCAGCCATTCTCACTCTTATAATAATAGAGCTGTGATAAAGTTTCTCATTATACAGGATGCTCGGCATATCGGCCGACAAATTTTTTTTGTAGGTAAGTGGGGTCATTTGCAACGTTTTGACCTAACATACCTTTTGTCAGGTGTCACGTGGTATCGAGATACGATTTTTTTTTCTTTATTTTTGAAAATTACCAAAATCCCAGCTTTAAGCCCTTGTAACTTTTTTGTTCATGTTTGTATCAGCACGAAATAAAATTTATTGAATCTTACGATGTATCCTTGTTTTAGTAAAAAAATTATTTGATGAAGTTAATACCATGAAAAGGACTTATGACCTCCCAAATTTCCGAGAACGAGTAAAAAGATGACAGAATCTTAATTGCTTAATTCATTAAAAAAAAAACAACACCAATTGAGAGCGTCGTTTTCTTTAAAAAGTTTGTAGTTTACGCCCTTTCCAAAGGTATACACATTTTATACAAATCATTCACGATGTGATCAAAATTAGAGATAATTTGCAAGAGTCTAAACATTAATATTGGAGAATTGAACAAAGTGCCCGCGCGACCGGTACATGTTCTAAATTTGAAAATGCTCCGGAAAACGCTCTCAGTACGGGAAGCGACCACCGATAAGTAAGTGGTCCTGTTACAAAGTGCCCGTGTTGTCGTTCTATTCTGGTCTATGTCCCTAATTTATAATTATGACATTTGGTATACCGTTGGAAAGGGCGTAAACTAGCGAACTTTTTATTAAAAGAAAATGCTGTCAGTCTTTTTTTAAATGAATTAAGAAACTAAGATTCTGTCATATTTTTACTCGTTCTCGGGACTTTCGGAGGTCATAAGTCCTATTCAGAGCAGAGCAGTGCGGCTTGGGCCTGAACCCGAATAAAACCGTAATAGTTGTGCTGGGGACCAAGCACGCGATCAGTAAAATGATGCAATTCAGTCCATGTTTCAAGTTAAACAACGTTCCCATACCCATCGCGACACCGGCCAGGGATCTCGGCGTGTTGATTGACGGCGGGCTGAAATTTGAAGCCCACGTGGAGCAACTAATTCGCAGGTCATATGGCAAACTTAAAAGTCTGTACAAATTTCGGAACTGTGTCAGTGTGGAGGTTCGGAGACAGTTGGCTGAATCACTCGTTCTGTCCAACTTTAATTACTGCGACGTGGTTTTCGGTCCTTGCATCCTCGAGAGGACAGCCAAGCATATTCAGCGTGTCCAGAACTCGTGTGTGAGGTATTGCGAGCGGCCTAAGAGACGTGCTCGCATTACACCCATTTTAAATAAACTGAGGACGCTGAATATGCGCAACCGCAGGCGCCTACACTTCTCGTGCCTAGTTCAAGCTGTGATTAAAAAAAACAGCCCAAAACACTGTACGATAAACTCACCTGGTTGGGAGATTCGCACTGCTACGGCACGAGATCTGTGGGTAAACTGCTGGAAGCTCCTAGGCACAGAGGCGCCGCATTTTAAGGTTCCTTCAAATATGCGGCAACTCGGTGTTGGAACCTCCTGAGGCTGAGGCCTCCTCTCAGAGAGATTACTAATTGTAATACATTCAAATGTAAATTGAGGAAATTTATATTTGACCAACAGTTAAAAATGTTATTGCTATAAAATCAAGGCCCTATGCCTCCAAAATGTATTATTATGACGTGCGGACCGACAGACGGACGGATGGATTGTTGTGTCTGTTATTGTGTTTTGTGTACTGTAACTTTCAAGGCTTCTTCTTCTCCTTTTTCTCTGGTTGTTATGTATATGTTTGTGTTAGGGTATATTAGAATATTATTTGTGTTGTGTACTTGGGCCTGACTTAAAATCAGCGTCCCTCTCACTGGCCCCTGGACTCGGTGATGTGTCAGGTCCAATTTGTCTTGTCCGTATTGTGTTTTTATTGTATCTACTGTGTGTGTAGGTATTGGATGAGATAAATAAACTCATTTCATTTCATTTCACTTCACTTCATTTCATTTCATTTCTATTCATTGTATAAACTTCATCAAATGATATTTTTTCTAGAATAAGGATACATTATAAAATCCAATAAATTTTATTTCGTGCTGATACAATCATAAACGAAAAAGTTACAAGGGTTTAAGACTGGGATTTTGGTAATTTTCAAAAATAAAGAAAACAAATCGTATCTCGATACCACGTGACATTCATTAATAATAATCAATAAAATTATCAGTAGTTTAGACCACCGAAAGCTACTTAATAATCACCACGATATTAACTTTCTCAATGAAATGACAAGATTACGAAATTTACGGTCTTATAATCCTAACTAAAAAGTTTAAAATAAAAGAAGTTTATTTAAAAAATAAAAAAACCCGACTGCGTAAAAAATTAACTTTAAATAAAAACTGAAAAGAAAAAAAACAAGTCCAGTAATCTAGAACTCTGTTAAGTAATATTGAATAACTACACCATTGAAATAGTTTCATGATCGATACCACATATAATAAAACAAATAATAAACTCTAATGCGGAACATAGCGACTTTAACAGTCGGGACCCATTAGTGGGAAAATGTCAATGGGTCCCGACTGTTAAAGTCGCTATGTTCCGCATTAGAGTTTATTATTTGTTTTATTATATGTGTGTATCGATCATGAAACTATTTCAATGGTGTAGTTATTCAATATTACTTAACAGAGTTCTAGATTACTGGACTTGTTTTTTTTCTTTTCAGTTTTTATTTAAAGTTAATTTTTTACGCAGTCGGGTTTTTTTATTTTTTATTTTTTTTCTTCGGATCTAGAAGCTCGTCCGTTTCTCGGCTGCTCCTACCTCTACTTTCACTTTTCATTTAATTTTCTAGAGCGGCGAAGCTACCTGGGAGTAATCAGCGGTAGATTGGAATTTCATTTCGTCTGTGCTCATAAATATTCTGCATCTTCGTTCCACTCGCTAACTCGGTTACTAATTTTTAGGGTTCCTTATCCATACGAAAGCAAATTTGTTATGTTGTTTGCTACTCAATAGTGCATTCTGGCAAGTTCTTATCCACCTACTTTAATCTTTGAGTTTGAGAACAATTTAGTCAAGTATTTCATTGACTAAGAACTAGTTCAATTAGATAAATTTGAATAAGATAAAGCTTGCCAAGTCACACTATTGAGTAGCAAAGAACATAACAAATTTTCTCATAGCAACTGAAGAACGTTATGCATAACAGGAGCTATGATTTAAGGAACTTCGAAAGAACTTGCTATCCAGTTAGATTTCACTTCTTTTATTAGCGAAGCCGTTATCCCAGTGCTTATCTTGCAAGTTTTTTTGTTGCGAACTTGGCAATTTTTTCACATTTATGTTTTGGTGGGATATCATTATTTTTTGTCAAGTATATATCTTCTGTAAAAGGCGACTAAGGGATAAGGACAGGATGCGGTGCTAAAGGGCGACAGGTTCACCACCTCTCACCTTGGCACGGTACTTCCACCGAGTCATGCAGCAGGTGGGTCTTCGTGCCATACTTGCTGCTTGATCGATTTAATCTGTTCGAATCCTTTGCGAAACGTGGCGGTCGGGGTCGTGCTGTAATTTACTATAGTCCGTGCAGCAAAACACCGATTGCTCATCCTATTGAAGTAAAACTCTTAATAACAACCTTATATTATACCTATATCTAGCTAGACATACGGTATACTGCATCTCTTACCATTCATGTCGTAAAAGGCGACTAAGGGATAAGGACAGATTCAGATTCAGATTCAGATATTTATTTCGCCATAAAGAACACACAACAATAACAATAGTTCATTGAGACATATGCATATTCAGTAATGGTTCGTCATTATCATTATCATTATTATTTTTTTTTGTCATGTCCCGTTCAGCAGTGCTATCTATAAGGAATCAGGTAAGAAACCTTACAGAGCTTCTTTTGAATATAACTTACATACTAAGTTTCATTATGTTAAATATAACATACTATATCTAAGCAAAAAATTTAAAATATTAAGTCAAGATAATAAAAAAATACAACAACATAGAACATAGGGTTCAGTCAAGTTATTAATAAAATTTGAGTTTATGCATATAAACAATTTTAATTATCAGAGTCAGCAGAATTTTTATTTACAGTAAGAAAAAAATTCACTTAACTTAAAAAATGGATTGTCTAAGGGAAATATTTTCAGCTGACTCTGGAACACATTGTCACTATTTGCCACGACATGATGCCGTGCTAAAGGGCTACAGGCTCGCCACCTCTCACCTTGGCACGGTACTTCCACCGAGACATGCAGCAGGTGTGTCTTCGTGCCTCGCTTGCTGCTTGATCGATTGAATCTTGTTCGAATACTTTGCGAAACGTGGCGGTCGGGGTTGTGCTGTAATTTACCAGAGTTCTTGCAGCACAACACCGATTGCGCTGCTTATACCGATTGTCGGGATTCAGCGTGTGTTATATATAATATGTATGTATGTACATATTAACACGCCATAATAACACATATTTTGTGAAAACAACCGGCTACCTATTACGGTTCAAAAGTAGCCATGGACAGACGGTGTAGGCTTAGTAATAGGGTCTCGTACGGAACCCTAAAAATCTAGGGAACATAGCCAGGATTTCTAAAATATTATCTCCATTGCTCGTCGAGTACCGTCGCGTCGTCGTCATAACACTTTTCCGCTGTTGTGAAGACATCGACTCAAATCACCGAGCATACCTACGGGACTGGCAACCGTCGATCGCTAATATATAGGAAAATTAGCCGCGTGTTAGAGCATTTGCACTAACATATAGCGCTGCTGCGGGATCGACCGTCAGTGCGCTCGCGACTTGGGAACGAAGAACACGTATATGTGCACTACGCAAAATGGCGATTTGCGCAGTTCGTGCGTGTCGAAAGAGCTCAAGATCATCAGGAATGACAAAAGATGGCGTAACCTTTCATAATTAGGTCAATTTAATGATAATACAATGCTTAAAGCGTGTAAAATACAAAAATTCCGCGAGTTAGGAGCACGACTGCGCGCCATACCGGGCGCGTACACATGATAGGCAAATTTGACAGACTGGAAAGAAATTTGAAATCAATTATTGTATATGGGTGTTGTTAGTTTTTTATGGCAATGACATGGATGAATTCAATTTATAATATGTATTGTTATTATTTCTTTAATATTACGTTTTCTATTTTTTATAATTATAAAACAAATATACCTATACAAAACTAATATATTGTATATTATGTATTATTATAATAAGTATTATTATTATCAGTGATAGGAATAGGTAGGACTTATTTACCTAAACTTCGAGGAACAGAGTAAAAAATTGGAGACTTCCTTACGACAATATTTTTTTCCGGTCAGAACTCGTCGCGGTCCTTGATGGGCTTGGACATGTCCGGGGCATACACTACCAAGACGTACAAGCGGACCAAACCCACCTTAATTCGGACCCATAGGAGTCTTGGGCTCACACATTCGTAATCTATCATGCATTGAGCCACTCGGTCAGAGAGGACAACTCCTACACCTTGGCAAGCCCTTTCATTCTGTGGTACACCAGACCACAGGGCTGTGAAAGTACCGTGCGTGGACCTGTCCTACAATACAATACAATAATATTCATGGTGTTATAATTTCGCGATTTAAAAAAAGTGGCCGCCATTTTGAACTTTTTAGTAATTGGACAGATTGCTTTCAAAATCGACATCTGGGTGTCAGTGTGGACTCTGAATACGAATCTGTAGTCAAATTTAAAAAAAGTAGCCGCCATTTTGAACTTTTTAGTTACTGGACCGATTGCTTTCAAAATCGATATCTGGGTGTCTATGTAGGCTCTGAATACGAATCCGTTGTCAAAATTTAAAAAAGTGACCGCCATTTTGAACTTTTTAGTTACTGGACCGATTACTTTCAAAATCGATATCTGGGTGTCTGTGTGGGCTCTGAATACGAATCTGTAGTCAAAATAAAAAAAAGTGGCCGCCATTTTGAACTTTTTAGTTACAGGACCGATTGCTTTCAAAATCGATATCTGGGTGTATGTGTGGGCTCTAAATACGAATCTGTAGTAAAAATTAAAAAAAGTGGCCGCCATTTTGAACTTTTTAGTTACTGGACCGATTGCTTTCAAAATCGATATCTGGGTGTCTGTGTGGGCTATGAATACGAATCTGTAATCAAAATTAAAAAAAAGTGGCCGCCATTTTGAACTTTTTAGTTACTGGACCGATTGCTTTCAAAATTGATATCTGGGTGTATGTGGGGGCTCTGAATACGAATCTGTAGTAAAAATTTAAAAAAAGTGGCCGCCATTTTGAACTTTTTAGTTACTGGACCGATTGCTTTCAAAATCGATATCTGGGTGTCTGTGTGGGCTCTGAATACTAATCTGTAGTCAAAATTTAAAAAAAGTGGCCGCCATTTTGAACTTTTTAGTTACTGGACCGATTGCTTTCAAAATTCAAATGTTCAAAATGGCGGCCACTTTTTTTAAATGTTTACTACAGATTCGTATTCAGAGCCCACACATACACCCAGATATCGATTTTGAAAGCAATCGGTCCAGTAACTAAAAAGTTCAAAATGGTGGTCACTTTTTAAATTTTGACAACGGATTCGTATTCAGAGCCTACATAGACACCCAGATATCGATTTTGAAAGAAATCGGTCCAGTAACTAAAAAGTTCAAAATGGCGGCCACTTTTTTTAAATTTTGACTATTGATTCGTATCCAGAGTCCACACAGACGCCCATATATCGATTTTGAAAGAAATCGGTCCAGTAACTAAAAAGTTCAAAATGGCGGCCACTTTTTAAAATTTTTACTACAGATTCGTATTCAGAGCCCACACAGACACCCAGATATCGATTTTGAAAGCAATCGGTCCAGTAACTAAAAAGTTCAAAATGGCGGCCACTTTTTTTTATTTTGACTACAGATTAGTATTCAGAGCCCACACAGACACCCAGATATCGATTTTGAAAGCAATCGGTCCAGTAACTAAAAAGTTCAAAATGGCGGCCACTCTTTTTTAATTTTGATTACAGATTCGTATTCAGAGCCCACACAGACACCCAGATATCGATTTTGAAAGCAATCGGTCCAGTAACTAAAAAGTTCAAAATGGTGGCCACTTTTTTCAAATCGCGAAATTAAAACACCATGAATATTATTAAACCGGAAAAAAATATTGTCTTAAGGAAGTCTCCAATCTTTTACTCTGTTCCTCAAAATTTAGGTGAATAAGCCCTACTTATTCCTATCACTGATTATTAGTACAACTTTTCAAAAATATTAAAACAACAGTGTTGTTTAATTTTTCAATATTTTTTTTGGATTCAAACAATAATATTCGTTCAGTAAAAACTATTTGAAATAATATTACAAATAACAATTTCAAAATTCACAAATATACCGCACCATCATTGTCCGTCAGACTGGCATTCGTAGTGATCCCGTCAAGTTGCCGTCAAGCAAGGCTTCCGATTGGTCGGACGGTCGGCTCTTACTACCAGATACCCGAGCCAAGCCAGCGATAACAAACCTGTCGTTCGCCTTGCTCGCTCTGTCTCTCTCCATATCGCGGGGCGCGATATGGGTAACGGAGATAGACAAGTCACGTCATAAAAGATTAAATTGCGATTTCGATTTTCGTAGTAGTAGGGATTTTTGGCTAGCCGTGCTCCGATACAAACGCAGTAGCGTTGCGTCTCCCGTAGGTATTCTCCTTGACTCAAATTGTCCCTATCCCGCGAAAATAGACTTTCGCCAGAAACGTATTTCGCAATTCAAAATAAAAAGGTTTTCGTAACGATATCTTCGCCTTACACAGAAGGAGCGTGAGCGAAATAAACATTGTTCGCCCTGATCCTTTCTATCAATAAAATAACTTTTAAGTTTAACGGTTTTATTAAAAAAAAAACTAGAAAAAAAAACAGCTGTACAAAAAACTAGACAATAATAAGGACACAAGCCTGTGCAATACTAGCGTGCTGTCTTCTCATGTCGGATGCCAAGTGCCGAAGGCCACATTGTGTCGCTGCGTCAGCGGAATAAGTAATAAATTGAGAATTTTAACAGACTAATATAAAAACGTGGGGCGCATGTTATTTATTACGCATATTATACGCCCCACTTTTTTATATTAGTCTTTTAAAAGTCTCAATTTATTACTTATTCCGCTGACGCAGCGACACAATGTTTTTTTATTTACTCGTTTTTAGTTTGATTTTTGGCTCGTATCATTCATTATGTAAACTCGTCATCCTTTCAAACTCTCTCATTGCATCTTTGTTACTCGGTTTCTTACCTGTCAATTACTCACAATCAAGCTCCTCAATACATAACCCTTCTAAAGACTTTACGCGACTCAAAGCAATATACGCTTGACCCTCCTCAAATAGTCTGGAGCCCAAATACACGACAGCATGGTCAACAGTACTGCCCTGCATTTTATGGACAGTGGAGGCCCATGACAAAATTATTGGTAACATCCGTCTCTCAGCTGTTCCATAATTAAACTTTGCTGGAAACTGTATGGCTTTAGGATGGATAAGGTGTCCGCCGTCTCTTTCAAAATCAATTTGAACAGATGCTATGTCTGTTTCATACATTTGCGTTCGACAAGTATGGGACACTAGTCCAAACAAACGAAATGACCCCAAACTCGATGGGGTTACTAGTAACGGTTGAAGAGTTCCACCGTACACCTCCTGACTCCATCATCAGACCCTCGTCACCAAGTGTATTGGTAGGAGTATGGGACACTCGTCCAAACCAACCATATGAGCCCAAACTCGAGGGGGCTACAGTAACGGTTGAAGAGTTCCACTGTACACCTCCTGACTCCATCATCAGACCCTCGTCACCAAGTGTATTGGTAGAAGTATGGGACACTCGTCCAAACCAACCAAATGAGCCCAAACTCGAGGGGGTTACTAGTAACGGTTGAAGAGTTCCACTGTACACCTCCTGACTCCATCATCAGACCCTCGTCATCAAGTGTATTGGTAGAAGTATGGGACACTCGTCCAAACCAACCATATGAGTCCAAACTCGAGGACGTTAATAGTAACGGTTGAAGAGTTCCACTGTACACCTCCTGACTCCATCATCAGACCCTCGTCACCAAGTGTATTGGTAGAAGTATGGGACACTCGTCCAAACCAACCAAATGAGCCCAAACTCGAGGGGATTACTAGTAACGGTTGAAGAGTTCCACTGTACACCTCCTGACTCCATCATCAGACCCTCGTCACCAAGTGTATTGGTAGGAGTATGGGACACTCGTCCAAACCAACCATATGAGCCCAAACTCGAGGGGGTTACTAGTAACAGTTGAAGAGTTCCCCTGTCCACCTCCTGACTTCATCATCAGACTCTCGTCACCAAGTGTATTGGTAGAAGTATCGGACCCTCGTCCAAACTAACCAATGAGCCCAAACTCGAGGGGGTTACTAGTAACGGTTGAAGAGTTCCACTGTACACCTCCTGACTCCATCATCAGACCCTCGTCACCAAGTGTATTGGTAGAAGTATGGAACACTCGTCCAAACCAACCATATGAGCCGAAACTCGAGGGGGTTACTAGTAACGGTTGAAGAGTTCCACTGTCCATGCACCTCCTGACTCCATCATCAGACCCTCATTACCAAGTTGAAATTATCATAATATTGTATTGTCACGAGAACTCAATGTGTTTGCAAAGTTTCATAAAAATCGGTTCAGTAGAAGTAGTTGTAAAAGTTGTCGCAAGATTCGAAACAAAGATAGTAACAAACAAACAAACAAATATACGGAGTCAAGCTAAATAAAACCGTTTAAAAAAAGGGATCCTTTCTATCACTCATCTTGCCACAGAGCAGAAATATTGATAGAGGTGATATTTCGTGATGTTATATTGTGCTGCCCTAAATATAATTTTACTGGTTAGGCACAATCACAGGTTACTGCAATCTGTAACTGCGTAATCCTTGGGCTTTTACTGGTAACTAGCTGTTGCCCGCGACTTCGCTCGCGTGAAATTCATATTCCAAAGAAGAATGTAAGTAACTAAGGGCGAGGCCGAAGGCCGAGCTGCGTTCAGGTAATCGATAAACCTTCTCAAAGAAATTAACTAACTAAGGGTGAGGCCAAAGGCCGAGCTGCTTTCAGGTAAACGTTAAATCTTTCTCAAATAAAGGAAGTAAGTAAGGGCAAGGCCGAAGGCCGAGCTGCGTTTAGGAAGACGATAAACCTTCTGGAAGAAAGGAAGGAACTAAGTGCGAGGCCGAAGGCCGAGCTGCGTTCAGTTAAACCAAAAACACTCTTCCGCCTTCGGGCCTCGCCCTTAAAGACAGGAAGTCCTTCGATAGAATATAATATCGTTTACTCAATCTATTTATTTCATAAAAATAAAAAAGTAATATTAATAACTAAAGAATTAAAACCTAACTAATAAACATTAAAATAACTATCAAAACGGGCATTTTCAAATGTTCTTAGAGCACTTGCGGCATTACCCCGCTGGATGGCAAGGCTTACCCTTTGAATGAAGTACATAAGCCCTTGATGGCGGGACACCAGTTGCGTCAACCAGCAGAGGCCCAAGCCTCTTTTGGCTTCACTGCTCCACGGACCGAGGGTTTCCACCGCAAACGCAACAAATTCGAAATCTTGAATTATATTTCTATATTTGTTGCGTTTGAGGCTCTCCGCCCCAGCCTCGGCCGCGCCAGTTGCTCTTGAAGATGTCCTAACGTGACTTGGAGCCAATGTGAGAACACAAGTGGCGTCTCACACCATAGAACTACCCTTAGTCCATGGCACTAAGGTGATAGCATCGGGCCTCTTGCCATCCAGCCGGAAATAACCGCGAGGTTCTAGGATGCACGGTATATTTGCCGTCAGAAGCGTGGACTTTATAATAAAATTTAAATTAAATTAACTCAATCTTAATGTTAATTAACTGTATTCGAGGTGGTTTAGCTTCTTCCTGAACGCAGCTCGGCCTTCGGCCTCGCCCTTAGTTACTTGCTTTCTTTGAGATGGTTTATCATTTGTCAGAACGTAGCTCGGCCTTCGGCCTCGCCTTAGTTACTTACTTTCTTTAAAAATGTTTACCTTCTTCCTGAACGCAGCTCGGCCTACGGCCTCGCCCTTAGTTACTTGCTTTCTTCGAGATGGTTTATGGTCTTCCCGAATAGAGCACGGCCTTCGGCCTCGCCCTTAGTTACTTACTTTCTTCGAGATGGTTTTTCAATTATCAGAACGTAGCTCGGCCTTCGGCCTCGTCTTAGTTACTTACTTTCTTCAAGATGGTTTAGCTTCTTCCTGAACGCAGCTCGGCCTTCGGTCTCGCCCTTAGTTACTTGCTTTCTTCGAGATGGTTTTTCTATTATCCGAACGTAGCTCGGCCTTCGGGCTCGCCTTAGTTACTTACTTTCTTCAAGATGGTTTAGCTTCTTCCTGAACGCAGCTCGGCCTGCGGCCTCGCCCATAGTTACTTACTTTCTTCGAGAAGGTTTATGGTCGTCCAGAATAGAGCTCGGCCTTCGGCCTCGCCCTTAGTTACTTCCTTTCTTCAAGAATGTTTTTCTTCTTCCTGAACTCAGCTCCGCCTTCCGCCTCGCCCTTTTTTACGTGAGCGCAGATCCGCCTTCGGGCCCGCCTTTAGTTACTTACTTTCTTTTTTTTAAATAATTGTTTTTATTTATCAAACAATTTGTCACCGGCCAGCTCACGTCGAGATGACAGTTCTCCGTTGTCAACATGACATTTGTTTTCTACCTTTACTTTGGATTACGTGATTTTTATTATATTTTTTAATTATTATGTTAATCCGGGATATACACTGTCACTATAAAAAGATTCGTCAAATTCCGTTCAGTGGTTTTTGCGAGATGCGCGTACAAATAGACATTTTTGCATTTACGATTTATTATATGTATAGAAATAATAGGTATGTATAGACTATTGTGTTCAAGTTATAAAAAAGAAGAACTGTCATTTTTGTTGTATCTACTTATTTTTAAATTTCGAATGAATATTTTATTGAAATTGTATTTGCTGCCAGTTCTCAAGATATAATTATGTACTTTTGACTACGTGATTTTAAACGCGCAATAATGTTTATAATGTTTATAATTTTATTTTTTATGGAAACTGACACGGATGGCTACATCACCTACAAAATCCGTGATGTCAGCCCATAACACCGGGTGAATTGGTGCCACGTCAGTGCTTCCCTTCGGTCGTGCCGGCTACACTGAACTGGACGGAAAACACAAACTATTTACATAGCCGTTTCGACCGACCTTTCATTCAGTGCGGTGGTACCAACCCGGGTGGGTTAAACCCTACCACCTAGTGATATAAGAAGGGAGTCATATTTTTATTTTTGATATTTTTTTTACGTATTATCCTAACCTGGCATATAAACTGCCACTATATAAATTTTCGTCTAATTCCGTTCAGTGGTTTTTGCGTGATGCGCGCACAGGCAAACAAACAAACAAACAAAAATTTTAAAAACTGTTCTAACATGTTCAGTATCTCATTTTAAGCCACCCTGGTTAGTTTTTTTCCGAATACATTCAATGTACAGACTTTCTTACCTTTACGATTTTATAGATTACCGTGGTTATTAAAAATGAAAAATTTAACGGCTTTACTCAAGGTCGCCTCCGAGCGAGGCGAAGCCGTAAATTGTTTTTATAAGCCACTATAATAATTTTCTTTCTTATCTATAGGTATATTTTCATTTTTTAATAAATACAACTATTTTAAACGAACCGCACTAACAATCGAACGATTGAATCAATGCAAGTAGGTACCTACAGTCTAGGTTCTCATTGGGATAAGAGGGACGCGTGAATAGGCAGGCAACTGTCAGGTCGGCATGACATATGCAACTCGCAGCGCCCGCATACCTAGGATCGAATTTTCATTAGACGCCTTGTGGGTGGCACGGCGCCATTTGTCGCGCTTTCTATCTATAAAAGATTAATAAAATAACCTATATGCAATTTTGACGCAAATGGGTGTCTTCAAGCGTCGTATTAACGGGCTAGACAGCCTAGCAACAGTCCGCAAATCTGCTGACATGGCACCTAACTGAGCGTGGTTTCGCGAGGAGAGGTGATTTTGGCTCTGTCGACTGTACCATTGGTCTCTCGGCACAGCCACCCATGCTGGTTTACATAAAAAAATTGTATATAAATATAAACGTAATTTTTTTAAGCTATATGAATAAAAATGATCGAAAAATTTAAAAATACATTTATTCCGGTTGGAAAGAAGCCATTTTCTAAATGTTTTTATATTAATAAATTTATGTTTAACTTTTTAGTTAATGTTTATCTGTATAAAAGCTTGTTTGTATTTTTTTTTTTCGTTTATTTATTTTTACTTTTGCGTATTGTATGGCAAAAACGTCATCTAGGACCAGAGTACTTGTGAAGACAAATCAAACGAGCCCAACTCGATGATGGGGTTACGTCGTTTCGTTATGCCGCGTACACATTGGTGTATCATGTAATGTATCATGTAATGACATTACATGATTGTAACGCACGAATTTGCCGTACACATTGCTGTAATGTAACACGTAATGTAACACAATTCCCATAGTGTGGACGTCTAGCGAGCGCGAGCCGAGCCTACATCGAGAACGATACGAGCATTACAAACCATGCTCGAGCGATCCGTCGGTTGTCGGTTTTTTGACGAACACAAAGGGGCTCGCAGTGCGCTCGGGCCAGCTGCAGCGTGGACGGTTGTGTTTTCGACGAGCACGAGCACGAAGCGAGCGCGCAACTTGGCTTAGCCTTGGCATTAAGTATTTTTTATTTATTTCTTCATTTATTTCTTTGCTTCCACATAAAGCATATGTCAGTCAGTCAGCGTGTCTGCGTCCACTGTGTCTGCTGGACATACGCCTCTCCAATTTTGCTCCATTCCTCCCGGACTTCAGCGGCACGGAACGACTGTCTTCCGTCTACGTACTTGATGTCGTCGTCCCACCTGGCGGGTGGTCTTCCCACACTCCGTTTGCCTGTCCACGGCCGCCAGTGTAGGACACGGTTACTCCAACGGTCGTCGTCTCTGTCGGCTGACGTGTCCAACCATATTGAGTAAATTTTCAAAGTCTGTTGGTGTCATCCGCGTAAAATTTTTGTAATGTCCACTTATTTGCTGAAATCTCATCTCTCTCTCAGTCACCGCCCGCTAGCACCACTTCCAGTCCCTTCCCGCCTCGCACGAGCTCCCCTCTACCGCTCGGCTCTGCGCTCCGCCTCCCCGCTACCTTACCTCATATCATAACTCAGCTGATGGGACGCCGTTTCACTGTATCTTTCTTCGTAGCGATAACATAATACCTCGTTGACCGGGACAGGTGAAACTAAATAAAAGCTTGTAATACGTAATTTATATCGGAAAAGGTATGTAAAACATTCCAGATAACGGAAGTACTATTGCTACGGACAAAATTAGTATCTATTACAAATCAGGATCTATAGCGAACGTCTAAACTTTGGTTTACTTATATATCGTCACCTGACATAGGTAGGTACAGGGCTACAATAGGCAAGAGGGAGGGGTGAGCGGATGACTAGGTGCGTCTTCTATACTTAGTGCATTTGATTGATCGGCGAAACACACAAGTTCAGTCACATATCAAGAGTTCAACATGCTATTTGTACCTATAACTTATTTATATATCTGTCTTTTGTCCAAGCATGTTTATATTATGGTCCGGAGACCGCAAGCTTCATACAACCACCACGCTGTGATAGGTAATATACATAAAGCGTAGTTTAACTGGCCACATTTTAGCAGTAGTTACATATTAAGGAAGTCGTCGTGCATTCTCTCTCTCTCTCTCTCTCTCTCTCTCTCTCTCTCTCTCTCTCTCTCTCTCTAGATAACACTCCCGTGAATAAGACGAATCCAATAGCACAAGAATTATTCAAATCGGTCCAGTACTTTAGGCTGTAGAGTGGAATATAGATAGTCACATACATACATACACGCCAAACTCATAACTCATAATAACCCTTCCTTTTTTTGGCTTCGCCGTAGTAGGGTAAAAAAACATATTTTTTACTAATTTTAATTAATTTTCAATCATACAACAATAATATAACCAAAACTATTTTCTAAACAATACAATGTTCAACCATACGTTGTGTTTGTATACGCAGGCGTGGGCGAAAAATGGTGGGTCGGAGGCGGGCGGGGGCGCACGGGGCGGCGCGCACAGGGTCGCCACCTCCCCCCCGCCAGCGAGCGAGCCTCTCGACGCGCAGTGGCAGCCTGTCGCGCGCAGCAGGTACGTAACTAACTAGATCTTACCAAAGGCAGTTATGACAGGACTGACTACAGACACATTGATGATGTTGATGACGGTCAGTTAAAATTACTATAAAAAAATTGTCCGTGTCAAAGCACTCACATCGTACCTATTTCCGACAGGAATAAGGTATTAGGTGTGGTATTACGTTATACTTACTTAGTTTAACTATTTAGTAGAAAAAATACAAGAATATAATATACTAGGAAGTGTTCTGTGATGTGATGATGAGTTGATGACTACCTACGAGTACCTACAACGCAACGTCAAATTCATACACAAAAAGTTTTTGCCCTCGGCTCCGCTCGGAGTATTTTCGCTACTGTGCGACCCGCTGATGAGATAGCGTGATGGTTTGTATACTACAAGTAGCGGCAACTACAACTGAGCGTCCGACGCCGTGCGCCAGCCAAAGTGGTCAACAAAAAAGTGGTCAAGTGAATCATGTTCACGTGCCGAGGGTCCCGTAACCGCTGCTTCGCTTTCATCTAATCATATTTTCTACTAGGATGCGGTCAGGCTTTGGATGGGTAGCCGTACGACCGATCAAGTTGGCCGTGGTTCGGATTGAATAAAGAATAAAAGAATACATACATGGAATAGAATAGAATACAAAATGCTTTATTGCTCCAAGTAACATTGAGCAGTAACAAGGACATCAGAACATTTACATAAGGTGCAAAGGCGGACTTATCCCTTGCACACATTTCGTACAGTCAATATTTGGATGTTTGAGATTAGATTAACATAGTGTAAGTAGGTAGTAGCAAAAGAATAGAACGTGGAATTGAAGATAAAATAATAATAAGAATACATATTAATAATACACTTATGGACATGTTTGATGTTTTTAACCGACTTCCAAAAAAGGAGGAGGTTCTCAATTCGTCTGTATGTTTTTTTTTTTTTTTTTATTTTATTTTTTATTTTTTTTTTTTTTTTTTTGTATGTTTGTTACGCGATTTCTCCGTCAATTGAGGGCCGATTTAGAAAATTCTTTTTTTGTTAGTTAGGTCATACTTCCGAGGTGGTCCCATTTCAATTTTATCGAAATTGGTTGAGTGGTTTTCGAAAAATCAGCATAATACTATAGTGTGTGGTTACCTTCAGCAAAACTTGTGATGTGGTCGTATTCGGCAATTTTCAGTTTGATAAATTAGTATGGTGTGTGGTTACCTTCAGCAAAACTTTTGTGATGTGGACTTATTCAGCAATTTGCAGTCTGACACATATGGCGAATAATTCTGTACCACTTCAATCGATTTCGATTATTCGATTTCGATTATTCTTATTTATGTAATATTACTAAAAAGAATGAAATAAAAACTGTTTTAAAAAATATTAAACCGATTTCAAAAAAACAAAAAAACAAAAAGAACTAAAAAGTATTAAATACCTAATATTTTAAAATTTTCTCTGTCCTGTTGAAATACATGAATCGATATTTACTAGTGATACATATTCGGACCCTTGTTTCATGAATATTCTAAATTTGAAATTTTTTATCTTTTCCGACCGGCCAGGTGCGCATAATTTATTATGGTACCTGACCGGTACCTACTGTACCGAGTACCATCGAGCTGGTCTGATGATGGAGACAGAAGGTGGCCATAGGAACTCCTAAACTACACATGATAAACCCATCGTGTTTGGGCTCGTTGCATTTGTCTTCACGAGAAATTTACTTTAGACCTAAGAAATTCTCAATTCGACAGTATGTTTTCTTTTTTTTGATGTTTGTTACGCGATTACTCCGTCAATTGTAGGCCGATTTTGAAAATTCTTTTTTTTTTATTTGAAAGGGGATAACCCTGAGGTTTTTGAAGTGAAAACTTCTTTAGCGGCGCTTGGCACTTTTTTAGGTGGGTAAAAAATGTATAACTCGCGACATCGCGTCAGCGTCATTTTTAAAATGAAACCTTAAGTCATTGCATTAAGGGTTAAGTTAGAGTGGCACGGGATCTGCCGGCACTCCCGGAGTGCAACTGTTAAGTAGGGTTCGGTAACACGTTTATGTCTGTCCATTCTACTAAGTTCTGCAAAATGAATGTAGGGTTCCGTAACAAATGCATGTCTGTCTGTTCTACTAAATTTAACATTTATTTCAAAATGAATGTAGGGTTCCGTAACAAATGCATGTCTATCCGTTCTACTAAATTTTACAATTTTCAACCAAGGTCCTCCGACGGTTATTTTATAATAAAAGTAGGGTTCCGTAACACGTTTATGTCTGTCCATTCTACTAAGTTCTGCAAGATGAATGTAGGGTTCCGTGACAAATGCATGTCTGTCCGTTCTACAAAATTTAACATTTATTTCAAAATGAATGTAGGGTTCCGTAACAAATGTATGTCTGTCCGTTCTACTAAATTTTACAATTTTCAACCAAGGCCCTCCGACGGTTATTTTATAATAAAAGTAGGGTTCCGTAACAAATGTATGTCTGTCCGTTCTACTAAATTTCACAATTTTCAACCAAGGTCCTCCGACGGTTATTTTATAATAAAAGTAGGGTTCCGTAACATGTTTATGTCTGTCCATTCTACTAAGTTCTGCAACATCACCTACAACGTCCGTGATGTCAGCCCATAACACCGGGTAAACTAAGTGCCATGTCAGTACTTCCCCCTTTGATCGTACTGACTACACTGAACTGGTCGGAAAACACAAACTATTTACATAGCCGTTTCGACCGACGTTTAATTCAGTGCGGTGGTACCAACCCGGTCAGGTTAAACCCTACCACCAAGTAAGATTAGGAGGGAAGGGACCTACAGTTTTACGAGGAATCCGAACCTCGGTCAGCCTCCAACGGTCAGCGGTCACCCATCCAAGTACTGACCGCAACCAGCGTTGCTTAACATTCAATAGCGACAGTTGACTGTCTGCACCACTGAGCTATCGAAGCTGACGTGGTCCTATTTTAATTGGGTCAAGATCGGATTGGAAAGCGAGGCGGAATCGCGAGGCCGAAGGCCGAGCGATTCCGCCGAGTACATTAATAGCAAAAATTACTAAAAAAAACTGTGAAATAAAAAAAAAGTTTTAAAAAACATAAAACCGACTTCCTAAAAAAAGGAAAACTAAAAAACTATTCAAAATAAAAATATAAAAACCGCCTTCAAAAATATATGAAATAAAAACTTAAAAAAAAAAAAACGAACCCTAGAGTTGAAGGCGGTGCTAAAGCAAGCAAAAATGATGCATGAAAGAAAACATGAGTGGATGATAATATCCTTTGTGATTTGTGTAGCCTTTTTAGCACCGCCTTCAACTCTAGAGTTCGTTTTTTTTTTTTAAGTTTTTATTTCATATATTTTTGAAGGCGGTTTTTATATTTTTATTTTGAACTAGCTGAGCCCGCGGCTCCGCTCGCGTGAAATTCGTATTCCAAAGAAGAATGTAAGTAACTAAGGGCGAGGCCGAAGGCCGAGCTGCGTTCAGGTAATCGATAAACCTTCTTAAAGAAAGTAACTAACTAAGGGTGAGGCCGAAGGCCGAGCTGCTTTCAGGTAAACGATAAACCTTTCTCAAATAAAGGATGTAAGTAAGGGCGAGACCGAAGGCCGAGCTGCGTTCAGGAAGACGATAAACCTTCTGGAAAAAGGAAGGAACTAAGTGCGAGGCCGAAGGCCGAGCTGCGTTCAGGTAAACCAAAAACCCTCTTCCGCCTTCGGGCCTCGCCCTTAAAGACTTCCTTTCTTCGACAGAATATAATATCGTATACTCAATCTATTTATTTCATAAAAATAAAAAAGTAATATTAATAACTAAAGAATTAAACCTACCTAACAAACATTAAAATAACTATCAAAACGGGCATTTTCAAATGTTCTTAGAGCACTTGCGGCATTACCCCGCTGGATGGCAAGGCTTACCCTTTGAATGAAGTACATAAGCCCTTGATGGCGGGACACCAGTTGCGTCAACCAGCTCAAGCCTCTTTTGGCTTCACTGCTCCACGGACCGAGGGTTTCAACCGCAAACGCAACAAATTCGAAATCTTGAATTATATTTCTATATTTGCTGCGTTTGAGGCTCTCCGCCCCAGCCTCGGCCGCGCCAGCCGCTCTTGAAGATGTCCTAACGTGACTTGGAGCCAATATGAGAACAAAAGTGGCGTCCCACATCAAAGAACTACCCTTATTCCATGGCACTAAGGTGATAGCATCGGGCCTCTTGCCATCCAGCCGGGAATAACCGCGAGGTTCTAGGATGCACGGTATATTTGCCGTTAGAAGCGTGGACTTTATAATAAAATTTAAATTAAATTAACTCAATCTTAATATTAATTAACTTTATTCGAGATGGTTTAGCTTCTTCCTGAACGCAGCTCGGCCTTCGGCCTCGCCCTTAGTTACTTGCTTTCTTCGAGATGGTTTATCATTTGTCAGAACGTAGCTCGGCCTTCGGCCTCGCCTTAGTTACTTACTTTCTTCAAGATGGTTTAGCTTCTTCCTGAACGCAGCTCGGCCTTCGGCCTCGCCCTTAGTTACTTGCTTTCTTCGAGATGGTTTTTCAATTATCTGAACGTAGCTCGGCCTTCGGCCTCGCCTTAGTTACTTACTTTCTTCAAGATGGTTTAGCTTCTTCCTGAACGCAGCTCGGCCTGCGGCCTCGCATAGTTACTTACTTTTTTCGAGAAGGTTTATGGTCTTCCAGAATAGAGCTCGGCCTTCGGCCTCGCCCTTAGTTACTTACTTTCTTCAAGAATGTTTTTCTTCTTCCTGTACTCAGCTCCGCCTTCCGCCTCGCCCTTAGTTACTTTCATCGAGAAAGAATATCGTTTACGTGAGCGCAGATCCGCCTTCGGGCCCGCCTTTAGTTACTTACTTTCTTTTTTTTAAATACGAATTTCACGCGAGCGAAGCCGCGGGCAACAGATATATAAATTTTATTGCACCAATGACAGCGACATAACTTCGACTTTGAATTATTATTTTTATTTATCAAACAATTTGTCACCGGCCAGCTCACGTCGAGATGACAGTTCTCCGTTGTCAACATGACATTTAAAATTGTTTTTTACCTTTACTTTGGATTACGTGATTTTTATTATATTTTTTAATTATTATGTTCATCCGGGATATATACTGTCACTATAAAAAGTTTCGTCAAATTCCGTTCAGTGGTTTTTGTGAGATGCGCGTACAAATAGACATTTTTGCATTTACGATTTTATGATATGTATAGAAAGAATAGATATGTATAGACTATTGTGTTCAAGTTATAAAAAAGAAGAACTGTCATTTTCGTTGTATCTACTTATTTTTAAATTTCGAATGAATATTTTATTCAAATTGTATTTGCTGCCAGTTCTCAAGATATAATTATGTACTTTGGTCTACGTGATTTTAAACGCGCAATAATGTTTATAATTGTTAATTTTTTTTTTATTTTTTTTTTTTTTTTACGTATTATATTAACCCGGCATATAAACTGCCACTATACAAAGTTTCGTCTAATTCCGTTCAGTGGTTTTTGCGTGATGCGCGTACAGACAAACAAACAAACAAACTAAAATTTTAAAAACTGTTCTAACATGTTCAGTATCTCATTTTAAGCCACCCTGTTTAGTTTTTTTCCGAATACATTCAATGTACAGACTTTCTTACCTCTACGATTTTATTATATGTATAGATAGTTTTTTAGTTTTCCTTTTTTTTTAATAAACGTTTTATGGCTTGGTCTGAAGGAATATCTGGTTTCTCAACACATGTTGATCAATTGAGCAAATAGAAATATTTTTCCTGCACCACCCCATCGGAGTGATACTCGGAGTGATAATACGTTCAACATTATTTTCCGGTTTCCTCCCGATAAACGGTTCGACCTAACCCCGTCTACAATGGGCTCCACGGTGGTTGGTGGCCATTAGTGATAAAGGGCCACTTCCCAATTTTGTTTTTCATTCCTATTACGCGCCTAACGAGCAGCCAACCGCCGCGGCCTTTTTGCTTCGAAAGGAAATTTTTCTTCCTTCCCGTTATTTGGTCTTGCAAACCCATAGAGTACTTCCGGTTAATCTAGAATCATGAAATTTGGTAAGAAGCAAGGTCTCACACCACAATTAAATGAAAAAAACCGAAAATTTTAAACTTGTAGTTTTATGACATAAAAAAAATGCTCGTTTTGTATCAATACCCAATGTGTCAATACCCTTTTTCTCAGGAACGGGTCAAAATATCAAATTGAAATTAATATAAAATACTAAGGTCTGCGATCCCTTCGAGGTGTAGAAAATGCAAGCTTCTAAATCGACGAAATCAAAACATACGGCTGTAAATTTGCAAAATTGTAAATTCATAGTTATGTCATATATAAATACTTTTTTTTTATTTCAACTGCAAGAATGCCTGACAGTCAAAGCATTGCTGTAGTTTTTATTTGGGCGTTTCGTGATATTCTAAAACACAATTATTTTTGTACATACTTAATGCAAATATATTATGTGATGATACGGAACCCTTCATTCGCGAGTCCAACTCGCACTTCATTCACTTCCGGCCCCACTGAACTGCTCAGTTAGACACAATTAAAAACAAATACCTCAATGCATTCTAGAAATACAAATACTTTATTGCACCAAAACATTAACAAACGTCCGTTAACAATAGAAATAAACAATACCTCATACACATACACAAAAGAATAAAGGCTAACTTTTAACACTATAATAGGTGATTTCTTCCAGTCAACATCGATTACTAAGTATAAACATAATTGGGGTATGAATGATGTTTATTGTTTATTTAGCATCTATTGGCAGTACACTGCGCTCAGATTTGTCATATTTAAATTGTAACATTCCGCCAGTTCGATTATCACAGCGAAGAAGAACTGACAAGAAACTTCACTGGAAATATTTTCAATGTACACTTAGTCTACTTTACAAAAATGTTTGCCACTGCCTAGACACGCATGTGCTGATTTATGTATGACAGATGCAGAAATTCACGACAAAGTGAAAACATTTTTACTATGAAATTGTATGAAGTTATATACCCACCACACTGCCACATGAAGCAGGTGTCTCCACAAACAGCACCCGTTCACGAGCACCACACCTGGGGCAACCGTCCCCTCCCTCAACCATTTTAATAGGTTGGCAAACGACCCGTTTGCAAAGGGTCAAGTGCGTGGTACCCGTAGTAGTGGTTTTGTGGCGGTTCTGGCTCAGCGTCGCGGCGCAACCCGCCCACGCAAATTTCCATACAAAAAATCATGCCATGAGATGATTTCTGCGCCGACCAATCACAGCGTGCCACGTCACAACGCCCCTCCCACTTCCGGCCTCGCGCCGCCACATCCGCCCCGCCCCTCCCCGCCCGCCCCCGACCGTCCACATCGGTCCCGCCCGCCCTCGTTCGTCCCCGCCACGCGCCCGTTGCGCCCCCGCCTGCGCAGGCGCCTGCGCCGGCGAGGATAGGGGTGGGTTTCCACCATCCCCCGCGCGTCTACGCGGTGAGAGTTGGTTTCGTGTCATAGTGAAAATGTGAAAAAGGGTCTACCCCCGCCATGAAGGCTCTCTCGACGCCGCTTCCGCTCATCAACGAGGGGGTGGAGGCTCTGTCGCCGCTTCCGCTATGGAGGCTCTGTCGCCGCTTCCGTTATGTAGGCTCTCCCGCTGCACCCCCTCAACGAGGAGAAGCGTTAAGGTGGCTAGGGGGAGGGATGGAGGCTTTCTCGCTGCAGGGGATGGAGGCTTTATCACCGCTTCCGCCATGGAGGCTTTCGCGTTGCACCCCCTCGACATGGAGAGAATAATTATTGATGTGGTGATACCAATGCGCGTGCTCAGAGCGAATCGACCTTGACTAGGTGTGTGCGCTTGTGACCGGATGTGGGAGAGATAAGGCGGTGAGCCGCCGGGATATCGCGAGATGAGAAATAAATGCTAGTAGAGTCTGTATGCAATTTACGCACGTGTGACCGGATGTGGGAGAGATAAGTGGTGGGAATGGTGCGGAGTGATAAGGTTAATAAAATGCAAATATTGTCTGTATGTAATTTTTATTCATAACGATCAAGCATGTATGTGTGAAACAAATAATTTATACCTAAATGGTAGAGTTCGCTATCTATGATGGAGTCTCTCTCGTAATGTTGAGTCATAATCACCGCCGCGTGCTGGAGCGTTATTGGATAGCACGCACACAATTTTTTGCGGAATGCATCGATGCGTTGAATCACGCTGACGCGGGTTTTCTTCAATTCTTGCAGACGCAGCTCCAGACAGGGTAGAACCCTTCGCAGCGCCCACCAGTCAATTTGATTGAGAAGTGCGTAGGTGTTGTAGAAGTGAGAATGCACACTGATCGCACGTCCTTGCCCGAATATAATTTCTTCATAGCTGTCGCGATGGAAGACGTCGTCGTAGTCGAGGTTGGCGTCATCGCTGGCGGTGTTGTATCCCCCTGCTGCCGCCCCCGCTCGCCGCGATGGTGGCGTGTTGATGACGGCGCAATCGATGAAGTGCGATATTTTATCTTGACATTTTACAATATCCCTCCAATCGTGCTCGTTGAATTTTATCTTTCCGCCCAAGTCAATTTCCACCTGCATGCGTTGATCACCGGCGAGATAGAGGCCCACGTAGGGGTAATTTTCCGAATTCAAATTATAGTGTATTTTAAATAATTTGCAATCCTCTGCCATGGCGATGGAGGGCGCGTAATATACATCCATCTTGCACGAACGTTCACGTTAAGATGTCAGCTTGCGGACTAGGCCGGTGAGCAGATGTTGTTCAAACAGCTGATCGTTGATAATGAGGCAGTAGGCGCTAGTATTGGCGGGAATGTTATTTCTACATTCAAATTCCAACCGTATATCGACAGAGCCCGTTTTAATGACGTCATGTTGCCGAGAGCAATCGATGACACATAGGGGTGCAATCGTTTTGAAGTGAGCCGGGTCGAGCAGAGGTTTCGGTGCGCTCGTTCCGTAAAAGGACGTTTGAAAATTAGCAAACGCCTCATAGAGGAGACAGTACTTATCGTTTGAAAATCTATGGAAAATGAGTCGTAGGGATAATACTGGGAGTTTAGATAGAGTCTGACATTGGTTAAATTGCATTGATCGAATGAGCTCATATCTTTATCTTTGACGTTTTTGCGTGCATTCTGAAGGCCGAGAATGACGTAGCGCGGTTTCTCCAGTTGAGAGGCCGTCTTTATTGTCCACATGTGTTTATTAGTTACGGGTAGAGTCGGATACTCGTACAGATCCCAGGTGCGAAACGTAATCGGTATTACAGTATCTTTTTCCAGCATCTTCAAGAGTTTCAGCTTATTCTTATCGGATACTCGAATGTGGGGCATTCGCCACTGCACGCGGTTGATGAGTATTTTTATTTCTTTAGTAGCGTCATTCACCACTGCAGCGTTGAGATCTGTATTGCTTCGATTCATGATGAGCTCATGCTTAGCATTGAGGATTATCTTCTTATAGTCCTCGACAAAGCCGAGAATATGCGATAGTGGCACGCAAACACTAAACGACTCGCTGACATCCTTTAAACCGCCCACGCTTAAACCGGCATTTTTAGCACACCGCGCCGTGTCGTCATTGTAGGAGATGAAGGATTTCATTGTGCTGAAATAAAAATGTGGGTATCATCATTGATACCCACATTTTTATTTCTATCAATCTCAACTCCGTTTAGCTCGTAGCGCAAGTCTTGAAAGAGGAAGAGGGGGCCGTTGTTGACGAAAGAGGTATCTTTCTCGATGCGACCCTCAATGTAGAGGGAGCTCTGTGACGGTAGTAGATATAAATTCTGTTGGTATATAGATATACGAATCTCATCGTTGTTCTTGAAAGTGTCGTTGAATGGATTGTATGTGTGTATTTCAATACCCTCTATACTTTCATCGTACGAGACGTTCTGCTCAATATTCAAGATGGCCTGCATACTCGCAACCCCAGTGATTCCAAAAATTGAATATTCTCAGCTGTCAGCGATCGTGATGCCAACGACCTTCCTCCCTCTCTTACGTTCTTTCGCGTACTGACCTCTCTTCCAGATTGTTCGATGATTTTATCGTTGATTACGCAGCAGCCGATGTCATCTGACGTCATTCCACCTCCAAAGACAATCATATTTTTTTAAAGTGTAAGCGAGTGGCGATATTTTCTCCTCTAAAATTGACCAATACACCGTTCTCGTTAACGATGCGCACCTGAAACGAGCTAACAGTCTTCGCTTTCACCGGTAGGTATATTGGATTATTTGGTACTTCCACAATCTGATAACCCGGCGGGGTGTCCGGTGAAAACTCGTGAAGTACTCTCGATGGTGCACCGTTGACGTAGGAACCTTCGATCAGATCGCATTCGACGCGCAGCGTGTTCACGGTGAGAATGTCGACTGGATTATCGGATGTGTCTTTTATAGGGTGCTAGAATGCGACGTTCGAAGCCCATGAGGGAGCCTATGGAGTTCTCCTGATCAAAGTGTATTGCAAACGGTGCTCCCAATTCACATTTCATAGTGTTCTTATTCACCTCAATATCGAGGTGATAAACACCGGTTTCATTATTTGCTTTTGTTGTCACTCCACCAGCTCTTGTTGCAAATAGTGAAATATGTCATTTAATTCGTACGAACCTTCAGGTATTTCAATCGTGCTAACGCGACCACCAATATTATAATGAAATAGATTATTCCTATAATCCACATTGGGAATAGAGTTGAATGACTTGAAATAGATAAGGGCACACTGATATTCTCCATCACGCAAATCGAGGTCGGGCAAGAAACTGGCTGAGAGTGTTGGCTCTCGTCCGTTCAAAGTGACCGTCAAGGACATTATGAATGACCTAGGGGTGATGATGAGTAATATATATATAAAGAAAAGACACACATGTATTGTCAACGGAGACGTTTATTGAAATATTTCCTATTAAATTCACATAAAATTTTTACACATAATTGGCCACAGATTGCGGTGTTGTAGGACTGGTATTTTGTATAATTGTACTTTATTACGACTCCGCTCATGTAGTCGAGAAACTCTAGTGGCGGCCTCAAATCACCAAAGCTGTCAAAGTATTCGCAGACATCTCCCCGTCTACCGTAGGCCACCCAGTGTGTTCCGTCCCCCGAATCATCGTCCAAGTTAATGACTCCCATCTCGCCGCGGGGGTTGGGATGGGACCCGATTCGGGTAAACCATCACGCATGAAGACACCGTGTGGTGTCATCTTCTTTCTTCGCACGTAGTCTTCGATGTCTGCATTGGTGAGAGCGCGATTCGGAAGGGAGTCATCGATTAGTTTTTTGACTTAGTAGCTGGTGAGAGATAAAGACCCCATCCTTTTTTATATGGTTTTATGTGGATTCCGTTTCCGACAGCTTTAGGAGTTGATGATTTGTTAGCAAAGAAGTCGTAGATATTTTTTATCGCAGTCGTGATGCCTCATGCCGCGCCGAGAGCTGACAGTATCGGAAGTAGGGGGAGGAACCCTCCACGTTTTGTAGGTATAGGTATGATGCGGGGTAGTCTCTTCATACGCCTCCCCCTCAACACATCATTGACAGCTCGTTTGCTCACACGAGTCAGAGTGCTCTGCTTCATGCACCCCCCTCTTTTCATGTGACTCATTAGGGCTCCACGAGCGGCTTTCACCAGCTCATGGAAACCGATTGATGGATTCATTCCCATACCCATTCTCACTTTTTGACGCATGATTTTGTCCACAAGGTATGAAGCGGCGCGTTCTCCAAGGCTGATGGAGGCGTTCGAGTGAGCGGCGTCTGCTAGAGCAATATCGGCTTTATGTCGTTCACCCAAGTCGTTGGTTAGCGCGTAGGCGATGTCGTGACGTCTGCAAGTCTCATCCAGATTATTTACACCCTTATCACCGCATAACAGTCTCTGACGTAGTTGTGTGCCAGGTCCACAGTAATTGTATCCGGGCAGATGAAGTTCGAATGGTAATTTATTTATTAGCGCGTTGACGATACCTCCACCTCTATGCGGTTTACCTTTGTGAATGTGGGGTGGATGGTGATAGACGAGCATTATATTTGCAGTAGATACACCGCTTCCTCACCGGAGGTCTTCCGTCTATTTGTGTATCACCCGAGTTGAAAAACTCTGCATTCTCCCAACACGTGAAGTATTGTTGAACTTCCGGATCGTTGGCGAGACGCGGGGGCAGTTGCTCCTTAACGTCCTCTATGTCCTCACCGAAACAGTTTATCAAAATCTTTTTACTAATGCACGCCAAATCGTCGGCTGTCAAATCGCGAATTGTGAAATTCAAGTTGGCTGGATACATGATTAAACACACATGCTGCCCGTTCGCTTGCATGTTCGCCCGGCCGACTTCGGTGAAGCCGTTCCAGTCGTCGTGCAAATAGTTCGGTAGGTATTGATAGTAGGCAATAAAAGAGTAGGTACCTTACCGAAACATAGTTATATTTATTTAGTACTACAATAGTTCAGTAGATTATATTTATCCGTGAAGCGGATTACAACAATGTGCAGTACTGCAATAGTTCAGTAGATTATATTTATCCGTGAAGCGGATTACAACAATGTGCAGTACTACAATAGTTCAGTAGATTATATTTTCCGTGAAGCGGATTCAACATTGTACAATACTACAATAGTTCAGTAGATTATATTTATCCGTGAAGCGGATTACAACAATGTGCAGTACTGCAATAGTTCAGTAGATTATATTTATCCGTGAAGCGGATTACAACAATGTGCAGTACTACAATAGTTCAGTAGATTATATTTTCCGTGAAGCGGATTCAACATTGTACAATACTACAATAGTTCAGTAGATTATATTTATCCGTGAAGCGGATTACAACATTGCACAGTCTACAATAGTTCAGTAGATTATATTTTCCGTGAAGCGGATTCAACATTTTACAATACTACAATAGTTCAGTAGATTATATTTATCCGTGAAGCGGATTACAACATTGCACAGTCTACAATAGTTCAGTAGATTATATTTATCCGTGAAGCGGATTCAACATTGTACATTACTACAATAGTTCAGTAGAATTAGTCTTGATCCGAGATTCTTACATCGCAGTTACATAATTTACTTATCTTATGGGTAGTCGTAGCTCCGGACGCGAGAAGCGCGTAGGGGGAGGGAGAAGAAAACTAGAAGTCCCGAAGAGAGCGTAGGTTAGCAGGGAGTGGTCGCTTGTAGGCCGTGAGAGTGACTCGGCCGCCAGTCGCACTCGGAGTAGACATCGGTCAGGGGTCAGGTAGGCCAGACTCGGGCGAGAGCGATCAGGAGGGTAGCCGCATAGTCAGCATTGCGGGATCGGCTCGAATCGGCCCCACGCCTTCAGCGAGGCGGCGGGAGTGAGGGTTAGCGTGACTTGCTCGCCCAAGCCAAGCTCACACTTTCCGATCAAGCTTGCTCCGCCAAGCTCGCCAGCCCCGACCAAGCTCCCGCTGCAATGTTGGTTACAAGACCAGCATTAGCAGGGTGATATTATAAATTTAAACATGTAAAGCGAGGTGGTTTAAGCGTTAGAGCGCAATACACAAGCACCAATATTCACATCATAAGCAGTAAGCATAATTTCATTTAGCATCATATAGCGAAATAAAACACAATAACTAAGACACAGTAGCAGTAGATAGCATCGGCAAATATAGTGCGTCGCGGCCCTCCTACATGCTCAGGGCCCGGCACGCACGCCTTTCACATCAAGCAATTTTCAAACACAACCAATACAGAGAATAGGTAAATTTATTCATTATAAAAAAAAAGAAAGAATAAAGTGAGTAAGGTGACCTTGAGAATATTGTCTTTTGGAAATAAATTTTATACCTGAAAGTATTACTTGTTTTTTTTCTTTACTTTCCATTCAGTAGAATTAAAATGTTAGTGAGAGTTCGGCTTTTCAGGTTCACCTATATGGCTTAGTGGCCCGGCTACTACCTCCGCTCTCATGAACATACACATTAAAAATTATTGGTAGCAATTCTCAATTTCTCAATAGAATGTGTTCTTTTCTTTTCAAAGTCACAATATGGCCGCGCCAAAAATACATGCAGTTCTCACTAATGGCGACGGCCCTGCCACAAGGTACAAATAACTAATTTCTACAATTCCTTAGTAGGTGGGGAACACAAGAACATTATGTACGGCAAGTACAGCCTAGTAGTGGAGTGCAAGCTGAAATTACAAGCAGTTAGATAGAAGAAAAATGTGCACATTGAGTCAGCAATTCGTAGAAAAATGTTAGCCGTAGACACAAACATTACTACAAAACAAGGAGGATCTGAATTACATTCTTATTAACCAAGCGCAACTTAGGGATGTGCTACCTAGCAGGCGTACCTTGTGTGGGAGGTTTCTTATTTTTTTAGCAGTTCAGGTTCGCTGCAAACTCGGCGACCGCAGAAACGAAAGTGATTCGGTCAGCAATTCGTACTGCGCAGATTCAATTCCATAAGGCCGTCGACACAGTCGCGGGCACGAGTAGAACGGGTGCTCGTAGATCGACTAAGTTGACCGCCTATTCTAAGTTTTATTGTTCTTAGTGAACTTTATAGCCGTCAATAACGATTTCATTGAAAAAGAATTAATATTTATTAATATTTAGTTACAGAAAATGTCAGATATGTTGAATTTTCCCAAGTTTACATTAGAAAAGAATGTTTGTATCTTAGGGAATAGCATCCTATTCTAACGTGTCAATCCAAACAATCAAAAGTCCTTTCAATTAGGTTGATAACTCTAAAGACGACTCGAAGGTCGACTAGGTTGACACCCCGATCTCAGCAAAGCAAAAGAAATCCTGTGTGTGTCGTTGCCTTATTCGCCGTGAGAACTATGATGGCTATGTGAGGACCCGTTTGCTGTGATTGGCTGCCGAAGTAGGCAAAGACACGTTGTTATAGCGGCCCGATCTTCCGCGCGATTTGCGCGGCAATCTAATCAAGCGTATTTGATGATTCGACGAGTGTAGTTTATAATAGAATATTTTACTAGTTAACTTAGCAAACACGGCGGGAAATTCGCATCGTGTCAATGCGTACACTTCAACTCTCTCCAATGAAGTGGGAGAGATGAGGACTGCGTTGTGAAGACCCACACACGTAAATATATATATTGCTATAAATATATATATTATCAGTCATCGTGATGAAGGTGATAGGGCAAGACATACATTTACCAATTATAGATTTAAAAGTTGACGCGGTCAACGGTGGCGGCGGTGTGAAAAAACACGGCAATTTATTCCCAAACTGTGTTCGAGCACTCATATGCGGCCCCTCCAACTGTGGCAAAACAAACGTGATGTTGTCGCTTTTAATCGAAGCGAATGGTTTAAAATTTACATATATTTATCTGTATTCGAAGACGTCACAACAACCTAAATATGAATTTCTTCGTCGAATAGTCTCTCGAATACCTAAATTAAATTTCCACATTTTCAACGAGAACGTCGAGGTTATTCCACCAAATGAGGCGGCGACGGATAGTGTTATTATTTTCGATGATGTAGCGTGTGAAAAACATAATAATATGCGTGATTACTTTGCAATGGGGCGTCACCGCAATATCGACTGTTTTTATCTATGTCAAACTTACTCCAGGATACCTAAACACCTCGTGCGTGACAACGCCAATATGATTGTACTCTTCCGGCAGGATGATATGAATCTAAGACATGCGCACGATGATCACGTCACCACCGACATGACGTGGGAGAGTTTCCGCCATATTTGCGGTCAATGTTGGAGCGATAAACACGGTTTCCTAGTCATCGATAAGGAGAGTGTTATGACTAAGGGGCGCTACCGACAAGGTTTCGACATGTTCATAGTGCAGACAGATCCAATCAGCTGAAAGAGATGGATAACAACCTAATGACGCAACACCTTACAGCCTGATGGAAGCTCTCGCGGAAGTGAATACAGCCTGCTGAAAGCTATCCCTGATAAACCAATGATAATGCGTTAAGCAATCAGTTCACATCTAACGCTTCTCCGATTAACACGCACATCAACATGATGGTTGATAAAGAGCTCAAGCGTAAGCTTATAGAGAGTGTCGATTCCGTCAAGAAGAAGTTAAAAGCTCTACAATCGAATAAATTATCCCGCGATCAGCTGCTGCAGAGTACATTTGAGCCGATCACTGCTCCACTTCGTGAAATCAGAGAAAACCTAAAACACTCTACATCTAATATTAATTCTGAGTCACTTCCGCAACACCCATCACAGCCGGAAGAGTATGGTGTCGCTGGCGCCCCCGCTGGCGCCCCCGCTGACCCTGCCGCCTCGACACCGAAGAGTAAAAAAATTCTATTCTTCACCCCGTCGGCGGAGGAGAGATTTGAAGACGCCGCCGCAGATGATGATGATGATGACCCATATCACCACCCCATCCGGGTGGTGATATGGGAGGGTATGTGTCAAGCAAGAAGGCAGCGCATCGTACGACGCATCCATCCCCCTCCCGCTTTCTCACACCTCAAGGTGAATTGACCGGTTGGGCTGGCATGGTGAAGTCATCCACTCCGAAACGTAAGACTTCGGAGAGTCTATTGAGACATGTACTATCTGCATCGCATCATCTACGCGACGAGGACGGGGGCGGCGGCAGCGATGTCGATACGATTAGGGAAATATTATCATCGCCCGGAGGCGAATCAATTCTCAATAAATCAATACCCCCCGAAATGAACTCACTGACGTCGAATTATATAGCAGAGTTTATGAGAGGTGTGACAAAAGTACCATTCGGAGCGCGCCTGCAAGATAACAAATTATACATCGGGAGTGCGCCGCTTAAATGCTTAAATTTCATAATAACGAAATTTATATAGGAAATACCCTCTATCATATAACACCCGGACTGATGGAATTGATTTTTCGGAAGGACCCCGACGCAAAACTCGTTCAAGAGGGGGATAAGAGTGAGTTTGCAAAGATTATGCGAGATACCAATCTTAATAGACGCGATTTCACACGCATGGGGCAGGTGCAGGGCGGACGTTCGTATAAATATAAACATTTAATTTCAAGAATGTTGAATGCAGCGGCGGCGGGCACTCGTCATCGCGAGGGTGAAGGACTCTACAAGCGCTACAACTCGAACACTGATTACGTGTACTGGGACGACGCCAATGAACTGGTTGATCGACTGAGGCTTCTTATCGCATCTCGCTCGAGCGGCTACAGCGGCCATGATAACGAAATAATATCCATTTTAGAAGAACTTTACGAGGCGAGAATAATTGAAAGTATGGAATAATTATTGAGACAGTCTACCTATATAAGCAGTCTGTTTTCACAAACTTCCACCACTTTCACAATGACACTGAATAAGTTCGGTGAATACCTGGAGCGACGCGGATGTAATGTTAGAGAGTACTTTATCGTTTTGAATCGAGGAATAACTATTTATTTTAAGAAGAGAAGATTGAGTGGCGTCTTGCCCCCCATTGACGGCTCCGGCGTTGTAACCAAGGAATATCTGGATAAATGTTTAGAAAAAATATTCCCCAAGGAATCACCGCCGCCACCACCACCACCACTTAAGAAACCATCGTCGCTCACTCCACCACCACCACCGCCAGTTACGTTACCACCACCGCAGACGGTGAAGAAGACGTTAGAATCGAATAGGTATGTTACATAAAAACACTCCAGCTAATGTGGGAAAGAAGCCTGCTGCGCCATCTAATCAACCGATGAAGCCGATAGAATTGGATAAGAAGTCAGCACCCTCACCACCACCACAGACGGTGAAGAAGACGTTACAATCGAATATGTTACATAAAACCACTCCAGCTAATGTGGGAAAGAAGCCTGCTGCGCCATCTAATCAACCGATGAAGCCGATAGAATTGGATAAGAAGTCAGCACCCTCACCACCACCGCAGACGGTGAAGAAGACGTTAGAATCGAATATGTTACATAAAACCTCTCCAGCGAATGCGGTAAAGAAGTCTGCTGTGCCATCTCATCAACTGATGAAGCCGATAGAATCCAATATGTTGAATAAAAAATCTTCTTCTACACCTCATCGGAAACCGATAGAATCCAATATGTTACATAAAATACCACACAATTCTCAATCTTCTACCACTCCACCGTCAACAAAGGTGTTGAGGACATCGGCGGCGAGCACGCGGGATACAACCTCAAAGGAATAATGAGTAAGCTGCAGGTGGTACGTCAAATACATAGACAAGCACGAAGAAACTATCCGAGACGACGTTTTATACAACGCGGTTCGATGACACCTGGCAGATCGACCTCATCGATCTTCAAAACTACTCTCGTGTCAACAAAGGTTATAAATATATTCTCGTGTGTATAGACACATTTTCAAAATATCTCTGGTTAGCACCGCTGAAGAGTAAGACAGGTAGAGAAGTGAACGATGCTATGAAATCAATTCTACTTGAAGGAGCACCTCGACGACCTAAACAATCCGACGCTGGCACCGAATTTTATAATAAACATTTCAACTCTCTAATGAAGCGCTACGATATAAATCATTACTCGACATACAGCACGATGAAAGCGTCGATTGCAGAACGGGTGATAAGAACCGTGAAAACATGGCTATGGCAACATTTCTCCTTTACGGGCTCCCATAATTGGATTAAGAATTTGAAATCACTCACGGAGCGTTACAATAATAAATGGCATCGCACAATAAAAATGCGTCCGATCGAGGTTAATTCATCGAATGCCGACAGTCTTCTCTCAACGGTGTACAGTCACCTTAAAATAGCTGCATCGAGAAAATTTCACGTCGGTGACTATATGAGGATAAGTAAACATAAGACTGTATTCACTAAGGGTTACACGGGAAATTGGACGACGGAGGTGTTTAAGATTTATAAAATACAGAATACTCTTCCCGCAACGTACATACTGCAGGATGAAGGTGGAGATGTAATTAGGGGTGGATTTTACGAGGAAGAACTGCTGATCGTCCGGTATCCAGACGTGTTTTTGGTTGAGAAAGTTCTCAAGCGACCTGGAAATAAAGTGTATGTGAAATGGTTAGGTCTACCTCAATCGTCAAACAGTTGGATTGATAATAAAAATATTGTTCAATAATAAAAGGTTTTATTTCACTAATTCCTGCACTCCCCATCCTCAAATCCTATCACTCTTCCTCAATAGTCATAATAAGAGTAATATATAAATGTTGGTGTAAAATTTATAGTGTGAAAAGTTTATCTATTTTTTTAGAACGTGATCATGAGCTCATTTATAATAGGTAATGTTCATAGTGCAGGCAGCTCCAATCAGATCAGTTGATAGAGCTGGTTATCAGCTAACAGCCCGATGATGCGACAGCTGTTACAGGTGTTTATCAGCTAACAGACTGATAGTGTAACAGCTTACTGCCTGATGGAAGCTCTCGAGAGTTAATGCAGAGCTGATGACACATCGCTCTCTATCCATATTCCCACACGCATAGAGATAATATTGTGTCAGTCAGATGCTCTCGGAAGCGTGACGACCTTCATTTCTTTATCTCTTTTGTCCGTGCGAGGCGAGGTCAATGTGTTTTATGATAAGAGTGAGCTATGCACTCAATAATATGTGAATGAAATACAAACCCCTAGTCACCTTGACGATTCTCCTCATTGAGGGGTGCAGCGGGAGAGCCTCCATAGCGGATCCGGAAGCGGTGAGAGCCTCCATGGTGACGATTCTCCTCGTCGAGGGGGCGCGGGAGAGCCTCCATAGCGAAAGCCGTGAGAGCCTCCATCCCCTCGTTGATGAGCGGAGTGCGGGAGAGCCTCCATAGCGGAAGCCGTGAAAGCCTCCATCCCCCTCGTCGACGATGAGCGGAGGGCGGCATAGCGGAAGCATTCATCATTTTCACTATGACACGATTCCAACTCTCACCGCGTAGACGCGCGGGATGGTGGAAACCCACCCCTATCCTCGCCGGCGCAGGCGCCTGCGCAGACGGGGGCGCAACGGGCGCGTGGCGGGGACGAACGAGGGCGGGCGGCCAAGGGCGGGCGGCACCGATGTGGACGGTCGGGGGCGGGCGGGGAGGGGCGGGGCGGATGTGGCGGGGCGAGGCCGGAAGTGGGAGGGGCGTTGTGACATGGCACGCTGGGTTTGGTCGGCGCAGAAATCATCTCATGGCATGATTTTTTGTATGGAAATTTGCGTGGGCGGGTTGCGCCGCGACGCTGAGCCAGAACCGCCACAAAACCACTACTACCCGTAACCGACGAGCATGCATGAAGAACATTATGGGAGTGGGAGAGGCGGCAGAGGTGTGTCAGGATCGTGGCACGTGGAGAACCGTTGTCTCTGCCTACCCCACCGGGAAACAGGCATGACGCTATGTATGTATGTATGTATGCAAATATTTTCAATGTACAGACACGCAAGATTTACAGATTTATTATATGTATAGATTTATTTTCGGGGCTTTCACTTGGAATTGCATGTATAATTTGAGACGATGGTATAAGTCTATGATAAACTTTATTAAAACAGTAAAACAAAATAAAACTTGACACAGTCAGTAAAACTAATTAAATAAAATTAAGCTAATAAATAATAAAAACTAAATAATTACATTCTTACTAGTAAAAAATTTCGTCCAAATATAATATAATAAGATATAATATAAATTCTTCGTCCGTTTTCTTGAGACTCTCAGCACATGCTGATCTAGCACCGGGTTAATATCAGTCCCCGCCCAAGTGCATCTCGGGAGAGGGGATAGATATGTGGTGATGTACGCCACTTCTTAATTAACTGTTTCACCATAATTTTCCTGTTGATTGAGTTCTTCTAAATATCCAGTCATTACTTTTGTTACAATTTTTGTTGTTTGTATTGCAGCTTGTTGTTGTAAGACTTGTTTTTTATATCTGCATTAAAAAAAATTATATACCCTTATACTTCGACCATATAAAACTATCGTTGTTTTATATAGTTCAATGCCCTTATATGTATATGCCAGCTAACTGCAGCAGGTACATAGAATACAGCATACAGCATACAGGGTACTTCCCGTAGACCTGGCATGGGGAACGCGCAGTAATTGGTAGGACAATATTGCCTTTTCAGGCGCAGTGCTACTTCAGTTATAGTAGTATTCTGTGTGTGCACTATGCTGGATGTAAATGGTTTTAAGAAAGTTTTAGAATATGGCTTTGTTTGACCAAAGCATAGTTGGAAGATACGATTTTATGGAATGCATTTGATATGTTGTGCAAAAAAAAAAAAAATTACGGCCACGGGCGCTTAACTTTGGATTTTCGTGAATTTGATGCTGCAAAATCTAATTATATCGCACCTTCGGTAGGACAAAGTCACAAGTGCAAGTTTAGTGATTTTACAGGAGAGCCATTTTAAGTTTTTTTTTGCATTCAATCTCGTATTCTTCTGCTTAAAATTGCTTAAAAATAATACTTCTTTGCATGAAATAAGCCTCGTACCTTTGTGAAAAAGCCCATGTACCTTATAGGTGGTAAATATTTTGTTTATCAATTTAAAAAAAATAAGTTTTAAACAAAGGTGTACATTTATGTCCTCTTTCCACCAAAATTAAAATAATTTTGTAATCATGACCATATTTATCTTTGGTTTTTTTTATGAATTTGAAATAAAAACAAGTTTCTTTTTTGCAAAAAACATGTTTTATCTTGTAATGAAAAGTTTTCTTTAGGAACTTATGTTGAATACACTTAAAAATCTTTAGCAAAACTCTTTAGAATTTCACTGAAAAATATTCTAAAATTAGCGGCAACATCAACGTTGTAAAAATCTTTGTCTATAATGATTAGTCAGTTTTTAAAATTTTACAAGTACGTTTTTTTATAGAAAATTGGATATGGAATAGATAAGTTAAAGAAAATATAGGTAAAATCAACAAACAATCTACATAGATATTTTTTTAGGACAATTTTTTCATTTTGCAGTTTCTTTATACGAAAAACAAAATAAAATGAAAACTCTAAGCAAGAAACCAAAATAAAAGCAACTACGCTTTCTTTAAAAAAAATCAATAAACACTTAACACAAAAGATGACACAACACGAGTTTTATCACTTTTAGAGGTAACCTGTAACTTCACGAATGTGAGAGACAACCACCTACACCCGCTTACAGATAAATACTAGAAAAAATTAACTGTAATCTAAAGTGATATGGACCTTAGTTCCACAATGTTTATATTATATTATTATTATTAAAAGATGGTAATATAAAACTGCTCATAGAATTTGGGAAGTATGTTTGTATGTATAAATATGCAATGAGTTCACGATATTTTTTTCCGGTTTGGAAGTTTTAACTTTTCAGTATACAACACGTTTAATACAATATCTTTCATTTGTCTTCTATTACCAGCACGACCTATTTTTAACCGACTTCAAAAAAAGGAGGAGGTTCTCAATTCGACTGTATTTTTTTTAAGTTTGTTACATCAGAACTTTTCTCTCAGAAATGTTTGCCTCCGTCCAGGTGATTCTGGGATGTCATCAATTTGAGGCTCATACATTTCTTTGTTTACTTACTGACTTCATAATCATTAAGAAGTATATCATTGTTTTTATGTCTATTTTATAAAACATGTATTGGAATAACAAAGCCACATCTTGTTTATAAGACCACCAAATTATGAAAATATTGGAAGTATAAAGTCACAACTGTTTGAATAGCTTTGTCTCGCCAAATATGTGCTCAAGAAATAGGCATAAGTGTGCTAAATGTGACTTTGTCCGTCCATATTTACTTTCACGGCTTTAACGCTCCAACTTACAACCAATCCGCGCGAGGGCGACGGCGCAACTGACCAATGAGACTGTGTCGCGCCAAAACACTTACTAAAATGACCCAAAATGACAAAGACACTATTGCCATCTGGCGACTTATAATCTGAATCTAATGGGAGTCTTTGTCCCACCAGAAAAAGGAATGTTTTTAGGGCACTTTTGCATATTTAACTCATTTTACGAAATTTTGTAAGTTACCGTCTTACCGAAGGTGCGATATGTAATCTCGGTACGAAATTATGGTACTCTTGCACTATTTCCTCGATGTGGCGTAATTTTCAAGATTTCGGTTTGTAATTAGATGGCGGTATATCATGCGCCTCGTCTAAAAATGAAGATCTCGTCGAGACCTACTATTGGTCTCAGGTCTCAGCACACGAGTATAGTCTACTATCGGTAGTATCCGAGATATGGCTCCTTTTCCCTTGTGGCGGCCAAATAGCTGAACCGATTTTGAAAGAACGCACCATTACAGAAAGGACGAAGCCTGTTCTACGAAAAGAAATTTCAAGTCTATCCGACCGGTAGTTCAGGATTTATAAGCATTTATTGAAGTGAAAACTACTTTAGCGGCGCTTGGCACTTTTTTATATGGGGAAAAAAATCTTATGTTCGTGTCAGCACCAGCGCGTCAAATAACAATCTATAGTTGCTATGACAACCGCGTCAGATAACAATCTATTGCTATGACAACGCTCAATCATCATCATCAATCATCATCTCAAAGTTCTGCAAAATGAATGTAGGGTTCCGTAGTAAATGCATGTCTGTCCGCTCTACTAAATATAACATTTATTTCAAAATGAATGTAGGGTTCCGTAACAAATGCATGTCTGTCCGTTCTACTAAATTTTACAATTTTCAACCAAGGTCCTCCGACGGTTATTTTATAATAAAAGTAGGGTTCCGTAACACGTTTATGTCTGTCCATTCTACTAAGTTCTGCAAAATGAATGTAGGGTTCCGTAACAAATGCATGCCTGTCCGTTCTACTAAATTTAACATTTATTTCAAAATGAATGTAGGGTTCCGTAACAAATGCATGTCTGTCCGTTCTACTAAATTTTACAATTTTCAACTAAGGTCCTCCGACGGTTATTTTATAATAAAAGTAGGGTTCCGTAACACGTTTAGGTCTGTCCATTCTACTAAGTTCTGCAAAATGAATGTAGGGTTCCGTAACAAATGCATGTCTGTCCGTTCTACTAAATTTAACATTCATTGTTTTTGAATTTTTTTTTATAATTTTTTTTTTATATATATATATTTTTTTAATTTTGTTAAATTTTTTTTTTTATAAATTTTTTCGTTTATTTACACATTTTTTCTTTTTTTATATTAATTTTACAAATAAAACCTAAATCTAAAATTAATACAAAACAACAAAATGGAATTTCCACCACCGGCGGCGGGGCGAACCCAGGCTACCGATGGTCGGACCCGAGAGAGAGAAACCTCCGGACAATTCGAGCGGTGTCGAGCAAGACCGTCTTCTGCATCTGACCCTTGATCCAAGCAAGTGGCTCTAGCGAGAGCCTCTTGATATGATGGTCGAGGCTCTTCGCTATCAGCCCATGCGCAGACACGACTATGGGCACAACGATCGTCGAGTCCACGGGCCACATGTCGGTAACCTCATGAGACAGATCGATGTATTTTAACATCTTGTCTTTTTCTGCCTTCACAAGGTTCTCGTCATGCGGCACCGTGATGTCGACGAGCGCTGCGCGCCGCGCCTCCTGGTCGATTATCACTATGTCACGTCTATTAGCCATAATAGTTCTATCAGTGATAATCGACCGGTCCCAGTAGAGCGTGATGTGAGCATTTTCGAGAACTGGCTGTGGGTTATACTTGTAGTAAGGCACCTCCGAGCCGACAAGGTTGAACTTCAAAGCAAGTTGCTGATGGATGATCCTGGCTACTAGGTTGTGCCTGTGCAAACACTCGGAGTTGGCAAGTTGCGAACAACCGGAGATTACATGTCTGAGGGATTCGCCAGGTTTGTGGCAGGCGCGGCAGATGTCAATGGTGCCATCCTTCATAATGAATCTCCTATAATTGTTGGTCTTGACAACTTCGTCTTGTATTGCACAGACAAAAGCCTCGGTTTCCCCAAAGAGGTCCCCGAAGCGTAGCCAGTGCACGGAGGCGAGTTGATCTACATCCGGCCCCGTGAGAGACCGGAAGTACCTACCGTGTAGTGCCTTGCCTTTCCATACTTCCATGCGGTCCTCGGTGCTCAGTACAACTGGCTTCCGCCAGTCCTCTTTTCCCATGTCCAACGGGGTAAGACCTTTATCACTGACGACGACATCGCGGTGCATCTCACAAACATCAGTCTTTTCCATAAAATACTGACGAAGATTGCATACCTCGTGGTTGTGTAGGTTCTTGGCATTTAGCATACCTCTACCACCACACTTCCGCGGGATATACAATCTCATGATCGATGATCGTGGGTGATGCATCCGGGACGTCGTCATCAGCGTTCTGACCTTTCTGTCCAGGGCGTCCAGCTCAGTCTGAGATCATTTGAGTATGCCAAAGGTGTATATAAGAACGGGCATGACCCAACCGTTGTAGGCTCTGATTTTATTACCGCCCGACAATAGACTTTTCAGTACTATTGTGAGACGGTGATAGAATTTAGCCTTTGCATGTTGTTTCATGACCGTATCCTTGATACCAAGGCACTCCTGCATACCCAAATATTTGTAGGTTTCTTCGTCAGAGAGGGCTCGAATGTTCACCGACTCCGAGAGTTGAATCCCGTCGGAGGCCATGACCCTCGCTCGTTTTATATGGATGCTCGCACACTTGTCTATTCCGAACTCCATTCCAATGTCCGTGCTGAAATTTTCAGTTGTCTTCAGCATCGACATCAGCTCAGAGTCCGAACTAGCCAGTATTTTTAGGTCATCCATATAGAACAAGTGAGAAATCGAGTGGCTCCCTCTCCGCAGAAAGTAGCCCAGTCCCGAATCCTCCAAAAGCGAACTGAGAGGGTTCAGAGCTAAGCAGAACCAAAGCGGGCTCAGGCTGTCAACCTGGAAGATGCCCCGCCGTATATGAATGCAGTCGTCCACATCAGAAAGCTGTCTTTCACCTGGAAGGCTGACAACTGTTTTCCATTGTTCCATACATGCACTCAGGAATTGACAGATGTTTTCATCAACTTTGTATATTTGTAAAACTTTCTTGAGCCATGTGTGGGGTACAGAATCAAATGCCTTTTTATAATCAATCCAGGTGGCGGACAGATTATTTCTGCTGCGGCGAACCTGCTGGAAATAGTCGCATCTATGAGAAGAAGCTCCTTAGTACCGCGGGATCCAGCGCGACATCCATTCTGAGTAGCCGACATGATGTTATTTTGGCGGTCGTGAACATTTATTTTGTTTGTCAGAATGGATGTCAGTAGTTTATAGATAGTGGGCAAACATGTAATTGGTCTGTAATTTTTTGGATACGCGGTACTACCGGTTTTATGGAGCAGGTGGGTGATTCCTGTGGTCATGAACTCTGGTAGCGCTCGTTGGTCTATGGCTTCTTGGTATTGAATTGCCAAGCGAGCATGGCAGCAAGTAAGCCATTTGAGCCAGAAGTTGTGCAGTCCGTCGGCCCCGGAGGACTTCCAATTGTGGGCACGACGGATTGCCGAACTGACATCAAGCTCTGTCAAGTTCACTGGCTCCATCGGCTCTATGTCTTGACATGCTCGCTCGACAGTCCTCATCCATTCACCTTCGACGTGGCAGACGGGCTCTGACCATATTTTACTCCAGAATTGATAATTTTCTGCTTTGGTAGGTTTAGCCTCATCTGCCACTAGCTGTTTAGGCTGCTCCCAGTTTCTATACACCCGCCTTTGGTCATTCTGGAACTGGCGATTCAGTTGATATCGATCGACACGCTCTCTATAGCGGCGGATACGCTTTGCCCACGCGCTGATCCGCTGCTACAGGTCGTCTATGCGCTCCGTGACCACTGACTTGAAGTTGGGATGGGAGGGCCTTATTACAACCCCTTTTAGAACTTTAGTCACGAACCGCATAATTTTTGGTCGCATATTTCCTGACCTGAAGCAGCAAAGCTTCCCTATGAGGACCCGTGCCTCGTCGATACGTTTCTGTATTCTCCTCTGCCAAGCGGGGACCGCCAACGTTGGGCCTGTGTGTCTCGCGCGGTTGTTGTTTTCGAATTTGACACCGGCCATTCGACATGCGGCGATCGCCGCACAACAGAGGAGTGAGTGGGTATCGACTAGGCTCTCGCTAGATTCCATATATGGTTTTAAATGGGAATTCGTGGTCCCCACAATGCTCATATTTTTTCTATTTGTGGGCAAGCGCGGTATTCGCGGCCTAGTTACAAAGCTTACCGATCGAAACTCCAAAATCGCCCGCTCCAGGGCGCTTCTCATTTGCTCATCATCCTGGGTACTTACGTCTCCCACTACTACCTCACCCCCGTCCTCCGCTGAAGGTGGTGGCTGTGACAGCAGCTCACTTATATTCGCCACTTCACATACAGGGGCGTGTGGTGAGCGGAGCGCGTCCGACAAGGCGCAGACAGCGTCTGCGCGCGGCTGCGAAGAAGCGGGAGCTATGGTAGTAGGAAGCACATCTAGGCGCAGTCGTTCCAGCACGGCGTCATCCAAGAACTTCCGTGTCCGGATGACGCGTACCTGGTCTGATAGACGCTGGGCTGAAAAAGACATTGTCGGTTCAAGAGCCTGAAGCTCAGTAAGCAGTCTTGCTCGAAACATGGTCCGGTTGGTTTCATTTCATTTTATTATTATTATTTTTTTATTTTTTTCATAATTTTTTTGAATTTTTTTTTTATACCTGAATATTTTCGGAAATACAAAAAGTTTTCACTTCTGCCGGCACTCCCGGAGTGCACCTGAAAGAAGGACTTTATCTAAGGGCAATATTTTTCGAAGAGTACAACACTCGTAGGGCCCATTCTAAGGCAATATGTCTCACGTTGCCTGTAGCTCTTATAGTTTCGATGATATAGGTAGTCATCTGAAAGTACACAAGTACACAATTTTGTGGACACAAATTTTTGTAAAAGATCAGTCCGTCCTCAAAGACGTTCATCAAATTCACGTCAAACATAATTTTCTGTATTACTTCGTAGCACGTCAAAAAGAATGTTCTGTATTACTTCGTAGGTTTTATTTATTACCGTGAAACGTATGTAAGGTAATAAAAACGGAATGACACAAAGGACGACTGTATGGTTCTCATACATCCATATCATTCTCCTATCCAAACTGTACCTACTCCCTTTGAAATGGACTACTGCATGAGGTGTGAAGTTGGCGCAAATTGCGGGTCAAGCACCTACCCACACTTCAGAGCAAAGAAATATAACGTCACTTGTTAATCTGATCACCGTGTGAGAGGAAGGTACAAGGAATCGCCGTGCGATCTCCTGTCCATCAAAGTCAAAGGAAACGTTTTCCAAACTCATCTTGGACCTCATAACAGAGCACACACTCGGCTGCAGCCCAGATCACAGAAGAACGCCGGGTGTGGTGAGTCCAACCTATATTTCCTTAATTTTCCGTGTGAGAAGCCGAGCTTCTTCATAGAAAAAAGGAGCAATAAAATTAAATTTGTATAGTGTCAATTTATGGACACAACAATGAAAATTCATAATAGCTATAACGTGTAAAAACACGGAATATATATTTTCATTTTCATGTATTTTTGATTTGGCAACTTTCAGGGAAGAATACTTCGAGATTGAGGGAGCTTATTTTATTTATTTTATTTATTTATTTATTTGGTTTACTACAAGTAGGACACACAACATGACATAAAATAACACAGGTATTCTTAAAACTAGCCTATCCTTAAAATTAGCTATCCGGTTACGCTCGTCGGGTAGTTCCATTTTCCGTCTCTGGGTTTTCCATTTCCTTCAATTCACAACAGAACAGAGTCGGCACAAGGAAAAAAAAAATTTTTCAGCTTGTACTGACTTACAAAGAATGAAATTAAGAAGCAACTTTAGCGGTGGGTCACGCAAGATATGTACCTTCATACTCAATCCCCAGGAAAGTACGATGGGGCTGGTATTGACAAATCATTGTTAAAAGCCCTACAAACAAATACGTACTTCAATTAATAAAAAATCAAGGGTAACAAATAATAATTATTGTTGTCTACAACACGACATTCGGTGTTTACAAATGGCATGACGACGTTGAGTGTCACAATATTACAGGAGGAAGTAGAACGGCTTGTCTGTTGTTAAAAAGAGATAAGTATTTGTTCAGGCGGGGCATTTGCCCTGGTTCTAAAGTGCCACTTGAGGACTCGGACAACGCATCTACCTATTTTATTTAAACGTGTCATTGTGTGTCAAATTAAAAATCACGATGATGCAGTTCGCATCACGCGTCCCCGCCCCCCGCTTATAATAAAACCAGCTTTTGCACGCGGCTTCGCTCGCGGTAGGCTCGCTTTAATAGCAAATTCGATTTAAACACAAATATTATACATTATATTATAATTTATAATACATGACAGCCTCATTAGCTCAGTGGTGCAGACAGTCAACTGTCGCTATTGAATGTTAAGCAACGCTGGGTGCGGTCAGTTCTTGGATGGGTGACCGCTGACCGTTGGAGGCTGACCGAGGTTCGGATTCCTCGTAAAACTGTAGGTCCCTTCCCTCCTAATCTTACTTGGTGGTAGGGTTTAACCCGCCCGGGTTGGTACCACCGCACTGAATTAAACTTCGGTCTAAACGGCTATGTAAATAGTTTGTGTTTTCCGACCAGTTCAGTGTAGCCGGCACGATCAAAGGGGGAAGCACTGACATGGCACCTAGTTCACCCGGTGTTATGGGCTGACATCACGGACGTTGTAGGTGATGTAGCCAACCGTGTCAGTTTCCATAAAAAAAAAAAAAAAAAAGCTACTCTTATATTCGCTCTCTCTCTCTCTTCCGTCCATACTTATTTTTTATATTTTATTTTATACTGCTCAGCCCTAAGGCTATTTAGCGTGATGGTATAGATAGCGTAAAGTGAGCCTTAAGAACTACTCTTTCCATTGGTGCAAACCGCATCAAAATCAGTTCAGTGGTTCCGGAGGTTACTTAGGTATATACTAGTATACATACATACATACATACAGACGTTCCCTTTTATACGAAGTAGAGATTAGAGATACAGATAGAGAAGAGAAGCGAAGAGATAGATGTGGCAACTTTGTCACGTAAGATGAGTGTCCAATAAACGATGCTCGCGAAAAGTGAGCGCTCGTGCGTATGAAAAGGTTACTCACTTGTAGGCAATTATTAACTCTAGTTAGGCAATATCTCCTACACTTTTAGTAATCGATAACTGTTCATCTTTTTCACAGTGTTGCTAAAGCAATAAACTATCCTGCATAAGATATATTTGATAACTATGCTGAAATACTCAGAATCCTGGACGAAAGCCAATGAAAAAGCATGTTAAAAGAAGTCTAAAAATGTTTGAGTCGAGAACACAACCATTTAGGTGGTTTGCTAGCTCAAATAATTAAATTTTTTGGGTTCCGTATCCATACGGAAACCTATTACTAAGCCTACGCTGTCTGTCTGTCCTACTGTTGTATCTTTGAACCGTACCTAATACTATTAGCTAATAGTTATCTGGTTAAAATTTTCACATAATATGTGTTATTATGGCGGATATCCTAACAAATAATTAAAAAAGCAAAAAGTCAAAAATGTTGGGAGGTCCCCATACAAAAAACGTGTTTTCTTTTTGAGCGCCATCTACTGAACGATTCATTGAACATTAATTTTAACTACAAAAGTATGAAGGGAACCGATAGATGGCGTCAGGGAACAAGTTGCCATCTTACTTGCTAGATACGAAGGAATCAATATAGCAATACAAAACCCCAGACTCTTAAAAATTCAAAAATAATTTCCATTTACTTAAAGGAGTCGGAGGACCGCTACGTAAATACTATTTACTTAGCGGTCCCCCGACTCCTTTAAATAAGTAAATAGCAATTATTTTTGACATTTTAAGGGTACGGGGATTTTAAAATTTGTAATTTAAGTTTAATTTCAAGCTTTTTAAAAAAAACGCATTCAAAGCGATCTATCCGTTTGGGAGCTACGATGCCACAGATAGATACGTCCATACACATCCTTTTTTTCTTCGGGGTTAAAAATAAACTGTGCCTAACGCGAGATTGCAGCGCAGCTATTCCCAATCGACGAAGGCTCGTCGTCTTTCTGCTTTATTAGCATTAAAACATATTTAAATTCACAATTCAGTTTTTTCGAAAATTTCTACAGATCGTACTGAAAACTGAAAAGAAAATTCAGACATATTATTACTGATCCAACATCAAAATTTTTTACATAAAGGTTTTATGGAAACTGAAACGGTTGGCTTCATCACCTTATACATCCGTGATGCCAGCCCAGAACACCTTGATGAACTAGGTGCCATATCAGTGCTTCGCTTGGGTCATGCCGGCTACAATGAACTGGACGGAAAACACGAACTATTTAATTATCCGTTTCGATCGACATTTCATTCAGTGCGGTGGTACCAACACGGGCGGGTTAAACCCCACCACCTAGTAAGGTGGGAAGTGAAGGAATCTAAAGTTTTACGTGGAATCCCAACAGCCTCGGTCAGCCACCAACGGTCGAGCGGCCACCCATCCATCCACTGACCGCGCCCAGGTGTGCTTATGATCCGACCGACAGTCGACCGACCGCACCACTGAGCTACCGAGGCTGGCAATGTAGTATGTCGAAGTAGACTATTTTTATCGTGGTACGGACTGAAATGTCGTAATTAAAATGGTTATTGTGGTTTCAGTTCAGTACAACTTCAATAGTACTCCTGTTCCATGGCCCTTCCAGCTACTCCTTATTCGTGTAGACATTGTCCTCATCGTGGACACTCGTCCAAACCCACCAAATGAGTCCAAACTCGAGGGGTTACTAGTAACGGTTGAAGAGTTCTACTACCAACCTCCTGATTCCATCATCAGATCCTCGTCACCAAGTGTATTAGTAGAAGTATGGGACACTCGTGAAACCCAAGCAAATGAGCCCAAAGTCGACGAGGTTACTAGTAACGGTTGAAGAGTTCCGCTGTCCACCTCCTGTCTCCATCATCAGACCCTCGTCACCAAGTGTATTGGTGGAAGTATGAAGCGCTCGTCCAAACCAACCAAATGAGCCCAAACTCGAGGGGGCTACTAGTAACGGTTGAAGAGTTCCACTGTTCACCTCCTGTCTCCATCATCAGACCCTCGTCACCAAGTGTATTAGTAGAAGTATGGGACACTCGTGAATCCCAAGCAAATGAGCCCAAAGTACCCTTGGTACCAAGTTGGAATTATCATATCATAACATTGTATTGTCACGGGAACTCAATGTGTGTGCAAATTTTCGTTTGAGTAGAAGTAGTTGAAAAATTTGTTGCAAGATTTGAAACAAACAAATATACGCGGTCACGCTAAATAACACCGTTTAAAAATTGTTTCTCTGCCGTTTTGATAGACGTATTTGTACATTTCGGCACAATGCAATATTTATACATTGTGAAAAAGTGAAACCAGGCACAAATCGGATACTTTTGTTCAAATTAACCAATTAAGGCGGTGACAAACGCCAAATACGCAAAACATGCAAAAAGTGCGACAAAGAAGGTCCAAAACTGACCAATTGACACACATTCAGAAAATTAAAAAAATACCAACCTATATTTTGGTTCCTTACCAACAAAGTGCATTGCTGGTTTTTTTAATAATGAGTAAAAGTAAGTAATAAACATAAAATTAAAAATATATAAAAAAAGCATGAATTTTTGAAAATCTGAGTATGTGTGTATTATTACAATTTTACAATACCACCGATTCAAAGGTCACAAAGCTCTGAGAAAACTCTATTCAATTTGTTTTATTATTTTATCCACGAAAGGAGATAAAAATAAAAAACAAAAAACGCCTACATGAAATTATTGACGTAATTCTTCAGTCGGAAGGGTAAAATTTTTGCCTTCGTCAATTTAGCAGGCACTTCAATACTAGATACAATTTTAGTTCCGGGCTCGCTTGCTCGCTCCTGCCCTGCTGCGCCCGCGTGTCGGTCGTCATTTCTGTCTTCTGTGTTTGGATCGAATGGAAAAAAGATAGGTAGGTTATGTATATTTGTACCGTGTGGGATGGTAATTTAAAATAATAGCCCCACTGCATCTCTCCCCGTGCATGTCGTAAAAGGCGACTGAGGGATTTTTTTATGTAAACTGACACAGTTTGCTATATCACCTATAACATCCGTGATGTCAGCCCATAACACCGGGTGAACTTAGGTGCCATGTCAGTGCTTCCCTTTGGTCGTGCCGGCTACACTAAACTGGACGGAAAATACAAACTATTTCGGGATATGACTCCCTTCTTTTTTTCCGTCCAGTTCAGTGAAGCCGGTACGACCGAAGAAAAGCACTGACATAGCACCTACTTCACCAGTTGTTACGAGCTGACATCTCGGATGTTGTATTGTAGGTGATGTTGCCACCGTGTCATTTTCCGTACCAGTATACAGTACGACCGTATCAGTAATATCTCTCTTCTGTGGTATCTATCAGTATACGCTCCGGTACGTAACTTGACGGGGCGTTATACGCATGGCTTTCGTTGGTATAACCACAGAATAACTAATAGGTACTGTGGTATAACGCTGTCTGCGCCTCCCGCGCCTCCACCGCGCCGCCGCCGCCGCCGCCTCCGCCGCCGCCGCCGCCGTGCCGCCTCCGCACCGCACGCTGCTACTGAGTTACCGCACCGCACCGCACCCCACCGCACCGTGCCATGCTGCCGCCGCGCGCGCCGCGCGCGCCGGCCGGTACCTATGTTGCTATGATATTTGCCATACATACCTAAATGCCTATCTACCTATTACCTACCTACCTATTTTTATTTTAGTTTTTATCGATAGTCTATTTAGAGGTTTATAAAAAGTGGTAAGTACATGAACTAAAAAAATTTGGAAGAAATTACAATAAAATGTTATTTAGGTAAAAAAATAAAAAATAAAAAATTAGAATCACGCATCAGTTACATAAGCCACAATCATTTTAATAATTAAAATAATAAAAAAGCAAAAAAAAAACATACGAAAGTGGGATTCGAACCCCGAACCACCAACTCTTTAGGCTGATAGCGACAAACTACGCTAAATGTGACTTGAACGTGCGAAGCGAAATTAGCAGTCGCATGGTACATTATGTAGAATTCCCGAATGCCGGTACCTATGTTGCTATGATATTTGCCATACATACCTAAATGCCTATCTACCTATTACCTACCTACCTATTTTTATTTTAGTTTTCATCGATAGTCTATTTAGAGGTTTATAAAAAGTGGTAAGTACATGAACTAAAAAAATTTGGAAGAAATTACAATAAAATGTTATTTAGGTAAAATAATAAAAAATAAAAAATTAGAATCACGCATCAGTTACCTAAGCCACAATCATTTTAATAATTAAAATAATAAAAAAGCAAAAAAAAAAAAACATACGAAAGTGGGATTCGAACCCCGAACCATCAACTCTTTAGGCTGATAGCGACAAACTACGCTAAATGTGACTTGAACGTGCGAAGCGAAATTAGCAGTCGCATGGTACATTATGTAGAATTCCCGAATGCTCAAGGTCGTTGGCGTTTGTCACGGCCTTAAAAACACTGCGCGCCTTATCGCTTCCAACCATAGAGAAATAATAACGTCTTCCAACAACTAACTGGCGGCGGTGGCGGTGCGGCGCGGCGCGAGGTGTCGTGACGTCACGCACTCCGCGCCGCGACTAGTCGACTTCATGTGATTGCTACTAGCTCATTTTTGGTCGCACGACCAAAAAATAATTACACAAATGTTTTGGATTTTTCATGGACTTCAATGCGACATTCTAAACTAAAAACTAAAAACCGCGTTGATCTTCATTTCATTAGACTAGCTGAAAAGTTTTACTACCGTTTACACAAAGAAGCGGTCACGAGTCGGACTAACGCTTGATTCCTTGAACACTGTACCGGAGATTGAAATCTCAAAGGCATTGTAGTGCATTGTTCAAATTCATTGAAAGTGACATTCTACGTAGGTACAGTACCCGGCAGTAAATAACGAACATGGAGCCCGGTTGTAGAGAGTCGTTCCTGTCGTACAGAGACGTGCGAGTTAGTGCGACGACAGGGGCGACGACGCTCTGCAACCGGATTGTCTCTTTGTGAAGCTCGATGTTTGTTATTTACTGCCGGCTACTGTACACCTTCCCTCCTAATGACATTCGAATGCTCTCATTGCAGGTTCAAGTTCTTCGTGTACTCAGCTTACGTGGAGCGGCGGATGATGCCGGGAGTGCGCATCATCGCCGCCACAAGAACCCGCGGTTCAGGCCAGTTCTGGTGCCAATTGTTTCTCGCGGACAACCGGACGCTCAGTGTACGGGTGCGCGTGGATCCGATCAGGGAAAACTGGAGCCTCAATTACAGCGCTTGCTTCGTGCTGTGCCCGCTCAAAAATACTGGCGCGACAGTCGAGGATCTCACTGGCGCCAGCGTTTCAGTTGTGGTGCATAGGCTGGAAGAGCCGACCAATATGCTGAAGGTCGTAGAGACTAAACCGGAGAAGGGTATTGAGGTTGGTATTCGTATATCCGCCGTCCCCTTTCCACCCTCGTACCACGCGCATTGGGCGGGCAGGGATCTCGGCAGGGATTACATACACGCTGGCCTTACCGCGGGTGCGTACCAATCATAGAGAAATAATGTTATACTAGAGGAAACACTACTAAGAAAGATTGAACGAATCTTTGACAACAAAAACTGCGGTATGAGGAAAGATGGAGCAGGCGGGGGAATGCAAGCAGTATCTATTCTGTGACGCATACGCCGTGAAGCAGCTGTGAAGCTAAGTAAACGCTGCACGCAGCAACAGTAGTAAAATAAATTGCGAGCGTCTAACGATGTGCAGCGCTGCAATTACGTTGTGCACGAGCTAACACAGACAGGCGGGCCATCAGTCACAGCATATATATGGCTAAAGCAGTATGGAAACTACGTACAAAACGATCGAAACGACGCACTGTCACAGCATATATATGGCTAAAGCAGTATGGAAACTACGTACAAAACGATCGAAACGACGCACTCACACACACGCACGCCTCAACAAGGCCCCGAAGCGAATGTCGCAAACAATCAGTCGCGGGTGCCGCGTCCGAGTGGTCGTGTTTGTTTTTGTTGCATGCGCCACGGACAGTCCGCGATCTTTTAGAATGCAAAAAAATTTTTACAAACGTTTTTCGACTGTTGTCACTTTATATTAACTTTTGACAAATGTTGACAACTTTTCTCATCTTTTGCCAACTTCTGTCACATTTTGTCAACTTTTATCGACTGTTGTCAACTCTTGTCAACTTTTCTTATCTTTTGCCAACTTCTGTAACCGTTTTCAACTTTTATCGACTGTTGTCTCACTCTTGTCAAGTTTTGTAACCTTTTGAGAACTTTTGTCAACTCTCGCTAACTTATGTCAACTCTTGTCAACTTTTGTCAACTTTTCTCATCTTTTGCCAACTTCTGTCACCTTTTGTCAACTTTTATCGACTGTTGTCAACTCTTGTCAAGTTTTGTAAACTTTTGAGAACTTTTGTCAACTCTCGGTAATTTATGTCAACTCTTGTCAACTTTTGTCAACTTTTCTTATCTTTTGCCAACTTCTGTCACCTTTTGTCAACTTGTATCGACTGTTGTCAACTCTTGTCAAGTTTGTAAACTTTTGAGAACTTTTGTCAACTCTCGGTAACTTATGTCAACTCTTGTCAACTTTTGTCAACTTTTCTTACCTTTTGCCAACTTCTGCCACCTTTTGTCAACTTTTATCGACTGTTGTCAACTCTTGTCAATGTTTGTCAACCTTGGTCAACTTTTGTCAACTTTCGTCAATATTTGTCAACTTTTGTCATCTTTTGTTAACTTTTATCGACTGTTGTCAACTATTGTCAATGTTTATCAACCTTGGTCAACTTTTGTCAACTATTGTCAACATTTGTCAACTTTTGTCATCTTTTGTCAACTTTTATCGACTGTTGTCAACTCTTGTCATTGTTTGTCAACCTTGGTCAACTTTTGTCAACTTTCGTCAATATTTGTCAACTTTCGTCATCTTTTGTCAACTTTTATCGACTGTTGTCAACTCTTGTCAATGTTTGTCAACCTTGGTCAACTTTTGTCAACTTTCGTCAACATTTGTCAACTTTTGTCATCTTTTGTCAACTTTTATCGACTGTTGTCAACTCTTGTCAATGTTTGTCAACCTTGGTCAACTCTTGTCAACTTTCGTCAACATTTGTCAACTTTTGTCATCTTTTGTCAACTTTTATCGACTGTTGTCAACTCTTGTCAACGTTTGTTAACCTTTGTCGGCTTTCGGCACTTTCGTCATCTTTTGTCAACTTTTGCCAACTTCTCTCAGCTTTTGTCAGCTTTTATCATATTTTAACCACTGTTGTCAACTTTTGTCACTTTTATGAACTTTTGTCAGCTTTCGTTCACAAGGAGTTGACAAAAGTTGACAAGAGTTTACATAAGTTGACTAAAGTTGACAAGAGTTAACGAAAGTTGACAAACTGGACAAAAGATGGGAAAAGTTGACGAAAGTTGACAAACAGCTGACATAAGTTGACAAACGTTGACAAAATATGAAAAAAGTTGACAATACTTAGTTGACATTAATTAACAATAGTTGACGAAAGTTGACAAACGTTGACAAGAGTTGACAAAAGTTCACGAAAGCTGACAAAAGTTCATAAAAGTGACAGAACTTGACAAAAGTTGACAATAGTGGTTAAAAGTTGACAGAAGTTAGTAAAAGTTGACAAAAGATGACGAAAGTTGACAAAAGTTGACGGCAGCTGGCCTAAGTTCGTAAAAGTGACAGAAGTTGGCAAAAGTTGACAAAAATTTCGGAAAGTTGACAACAGTCGTTAACATTTTACAAAAGCTGATAGAAGTTGGCAAAAATTGGCAAAAGATGACGAAAGTGGCTATAAGTTAACAAAAGTCGACAAAAGCCATAAAAGTAGACAAAGGTTGACGAAAGTTGACAAAAGTTGACAAAAGTTGACGAAAGTTGACAAAAGTTGACAAATGTTGACAAAAGTTGACAAGAGTTGACATAAGTTACCGAGAGTTGATAAAAGTTCTCAAAAGTTTACAAAACCTGACAAGAGTTGACAACAGTCGATAAAAGTTGACAAAAGGTGACAGAAGTTGGCAAAAGATGAGAAAAGTTGATAAAAGATGACGAAAGTGGCTATAATTTCACAAAAATCGAGAAAAATAGACAAAAGTTGACAAACGTTGACAAAAGATGACAAAAGTCGACAAATGTTGACGAAAGTTGACAAAAGTTGACCAAGGTTGACAAAGATTGACAAGAGTTGACAACAGTCGATAAAAGTTGACAAAAGATGACAAATGTTGACGAAAGTTGACAAAAGTTGACCAAGCTTGACAAACATTGACAAGAGTTGACAACAGTCGATGAAAGTTGACAAAAGATGACAAAAGTTGACAAATGTTGACGAAAGCTGACAAAAGTTTACTAAGGTTGACAAACATTGACAAGACTTGACAACAGTCGATAAAAGTTGACAAAAGGTGGCAGAAGTTGGCAAAAGGTAAGAAAAGTTGACAAAAGTTGACAAGAGTTGACATAAGTTACCGACAGTTGACAAAAGTTCTCAAAAGTTTACAAACTTGACAAGAGTTGACAACAGTCGATACAAGTTGACAAAAGGTGACAGAAGTTGGCAAAAGATGAGAAAAGTTGACAAACATTTACAATGGTTGACAAGAGCTGACAAAAGTTGTAAACAATTTACAAAAGTTAATAAAAGTTGACAAAAGTCGAGAAAAGTTATATCAATTCATATTTATAGCAACCACGTTTTGAACTTATTATTGATGATTGATTATATTGATTATTTGGTCATTACATTAAAGAACCTAAATAAATGTTTTAATAAATAATAATTTTACAATTTTACAAAAAAATTTGATTGACATCCCTAACGCTCCATGGAGCGTAGGTACTTATTTTAACAAATAGGCCTAGTTTCCATACTGCTTTAGCCATATATATGCTGTGCATCAGTGTTGGCAATATATATTCGGTGGTGTTGGTAAGTAGGCGGAGTTTGTGGAATGAATCGGGGTATTAAGCAGCTGTGAAGCTAAATATAAACGCTGCACGCAGCACCAGTATTAAAATAAATAGCGATCGTCTAACGATGTGCAGCGCTGAATTACGTCGCGCACGGCGTTTGCGGAACGCATAGGGTTGTCAGTGCAATGACAGTGATTTTTCGTTTGATTGAAGCAAAATGTTGGTTTTTTTTTTACTTATTTATTATTTTAAATCAACGATTGTAATTTCTTTTGTTCAATATAGCAACGTCCTCATAATGAAAGATACAACAAATTCCCTCCAACAAAACATTCATATGATGAAGTTTCTATTTTAGGAAAACTTAAGATTAATATAATATTAGCCATGTTCACCGTGATGAGTCTTGTAAGGTGTAACGGTGTTTCAAGTAATGAAAAAATTAATAAAATTGAATTAATTGAAATATGAGAACATTATTAAAAAAAAGGGTCTTAAATTTTTTTTTATGTAAGTCAACGGCTGTGCCGAGGGACCAGTGGTACATTCGACTGAGCCAAAAAGACCTCTACTCACAAAGCCACGCTCAGAGAGGCGCCATTTTATTGATAAGATCGATTTTCTCAAAAACAGCTATAAGTAATTGTTTTGATAATATTTTTTTATTTCGCGATTTAAAAAAAGTGGCCACTTTTTTTAAATCCCGTGGACGGACTGGCCGTATTATGTTATTCTTCACTGCACCACTGATGACGAACTTATTGCAGAATTCCTTCTAAAACTATGTAGGTAGTGTGGTGCATGTGCATTATATCCTCACTTTTACAATCGAGCGCTGACTTTTAGAGTTGTACTTACACAATTTCCAATATCAAGTAATATATAGGGTGTTACGATGACCATGTCATTAACTTCGGGAGGGTTACATAGACACTCAAATAAACACGTTACGCAAAAAAAAATATATGTTTATAGTATTACTTTTCGAGAAATTTAACAAAACATGTTAGCTACCTAAACATTAACCTGTGTGTAACAGTAGGTAACTTGCATTGTACGGTGTCAATGACCGTACTATGTTCAAACGCAGAACAGCTGTTTGTTGTAAGTAAGTCACAAGGTCACTATGATTAGTTTTTACAGCTACTTATTTGATTTAATTTTTTTGTTAGGAGAAAAAATGCTCCTATAAACAAACATATGTTTTTTTCTTACGTAAAGTGTTTATTTCAGTGTGTATGTAACCCTCCCGAAGTTAATGACATGGTCAGCGAAACACCTTATATAGGATATTACTTGATATATACTTATTAAATATATATTACTTGATAAAAAAGTACTTTCTTAAATTCTTACTTATAATATTTCCAGGTTGTTCTAAGAACTCGTAAAGAGGGTTCCGTACCATCCCGTTTTCTGTGAGAACTAGAAGGCTTCGGATTTTTTGACGAAATTTTGTATATTGGTAGGTAGCGTATATCCCGGAGAAATTTTTTTTTAGTGGTCAAGTTCGAGTCGAGCTCGGGTAAACAGGGTTCCGTACCATTCCGTTTTCTGTGAGACTTAGAAGGCTTAGGATTTTTTGACGAAACTTCGTCATGAGCTTTTGTTTTGTTCATAACTCGAGAACCACTGGTGCTAGACCCATCGTGTTGGTACTCAAACTTCAGGTTTCGGTGAGATCTATTCATCTGTCACATTAACTTTTGTTTTGGTCATAACTCGAGAACCACTGGTGCTAGACCCATCGTGTTGGTACTCAAACTTCAGGTCTCGGTGAGATCTATCCATCTGTCTCATGAACTTTTGTTTTGGTCATAACTCGAAAACCACTTGTGCTAGCTAGAGTTGTAAAAACACGGCAAGATTCAATAAGACACGGTTTAATACCGGATTAATACCAATAGATCACCGTGACTTTGGTGACTAACCACATTCGTGAACTAATCAAATTTGTGCGCCAATATATGGAGTTTGTACTGACTTAGCTGACAAGTATTATGCTAAATATCACTATCTTGACTTTCTCGACTATATCTTAACTTTTACAGCACAGAGATTACTTATACTTACCCACTTTGTAGTCAGTGCTGCAATATATACACGCAACATGTTTCTTCCCATTTGAAGTGTTTAAGACGTAAATGTTTATTATCTAATTGTATCTACATAGATCGAACCTGCACAATACCGATAATCGGTCACAGCAATAAATCTATTCCACCAGTTCAACCCGACCAATTAACATCACCTTGCGACTCATGTATTATGTGAGAGTATTTATAACTAGCTTTTGCCCGCGGCTTCGCTCGCGTGAAATTCGTATTTCAAAGAAAGCAAGTAAGTAACTAAGGCCGATCTGCGTTAAGTAAGGCGATAAACCCACTCAAGGAAAGTAAGTAATTGAGGGCGAGGCCGAAGGCCGAGCTGCGTACAGCAAGACGATAACCTTTTCTTAGAAGTAAGTAACAGAGGGCGAGGCCGAAGGCCGAGCTGCGTTCAGGAAAACCGTAAACCTTCTCGAAGAAAGTACATAAGTAACTAAGGGCGAGGCCGAAGGCCGAGCTGCGTTCAGGAAGACTATAAACCTTCTCGAGGAAATTAAGTAATTGAGGGCGAGGCCGAAGGCCGAGCTGCGTTCAGAAAGACGATAAACCTACTCAAAGAAAGTAAGTAATTGAGGGCGAGGCCGAAGGCCGAGCTGCGTACAGCAAGACTATAAACCTTCTTGAAGAAAGTAAGTCACTGAGGGCGAGGCCGAAGGCCGAGCTGCGTTCAGGAAGACCATAACCTTTTCGAAGAAGTAAGTAACAGAGGGCGAGGCCGAAGGTCGAGCTGCGTTCAGGAAGACCATAAACCTTCTCGAGGAAAGTAAGTAACTAAGGGCGAGGCCGAAGACCGAGCTGCGTTAAGGAAAACCGTAAACCTTCTCGAAGAAAGTACATAAGTAACTAAGGGCGAGGCCGAAGGCCGAGCTGCGTTCAGGAAGACTATAAACCTTCTCGAGGAAATTAAGTAATTGAGGGCGAGGCCGAAGGCCGAGCTGCGTTCAGAAAGACTATAAACCTACTCAAAGAAAGTAAGTAATTGAGGGCGAGGCCGAAGGCCGAGCTGCGTACAGCAAGACTATAAACCTTCTTGAAGAAAGTAAGTCACTGAGGGCGAGGCCGAAGGCCGAGCTGCGTTCAGGAAGACCATAACCTTTTCGAAGAAGTAAGTAACAGAGGGCGAGGCCGAAGGCCGAGCTGCGTTCAGGAAGACCACAAACCTTCTCGAAGAAAGTAAGTAACTAAGGGCGAGGCCGAAGACCGAGCTGCGTTCAGGAAGACTATAAACCTTCTAGATGAAACTAAGTACCTAACTGAGGGCAAGGCCGAAGGCCGAGCTGCGTTCAGGAAGACGATAACCTTTTCGAAGAAAGTAAGTAACAGAGGGCGAGGCCGAAGGCCGAGCTGCGTTCAGGAAGACCATAAACCTTCTCGAAGAAAGTAAGTAACTAAGGGCGAGGCCGAAGGCCGAGCTGCGTTCAGGAAGACCATAAACCTTCTCGAAGAAATTAAGTAATTGAGGGCGAGGCTGAAGGCCGAGCTTGGTTCAGGAAGACTATAAACCGTCTTGACGAAGTAAGTAACTATCGCCCATAGTTACTTACTGTCATCGAGAAGGTTTAGTGTTAGGTTTAGGTTTAGCTTGGCCTTCGGCCACGCCCTTAGTTACTTACTTTCTTCGAGAAGGATTATAGTCTTCCTGAACGCAACTCGACCTTAGGCCTCGCCCTTAGTTACTTACTTTCTTCGAGAACTTGTTCGAGGAGGTTGAAGGTCTTCCTGAACGCAGCTCGGCATTCAGCCTCGCCCTTTGTTGCTTATTTTCTTCGAAAAGGTTTAACCTCTTCCTGAACGCAGCTTGGCCTTCGGCCTCGCCTTTAGTATGTTACTTACTTTCTTTGGGAATGTTTATTGTTTTTATCTGTGAATCCAGTTCGCCCTCCGGTCCCGGCCTAAGTTACTTAGTTTCTTCTTTTGAAATACGAATTTCACGCGAGTGAATCCGCGGGAAAAAGCTATCGATATTAAAATAAGAAAATTCTATTAAAATTAATCAAGTACTTGTGTACCTAACTAAGTGTAATACTTGTCACGTAGTGAATTTTAATAGCGGACTGTCGAAATGCGTTTACCGAAGTGTCAGAGACACATTGCCAGTACGGAGGAAAATACTCCGTACTAAGGCTACGGTACACGTGAGACGTCCGTTATATTCAATATTATTACTGCCAACCTACATTTCTGAAAATTCAATCACACATATTTCGGCGTACTACACTCTCACTACGTAACCAAGCACACATTATTGTATCATTTACCGAGCGTGAATTTCCACGATCTCTTCCCGCTGTCAGCCCATACTAAAATTATATATTGTTTGACGTAACGAAAAAGATCCCAAGCGTCTGTATGGAATTTCTGTTTGCTGAATTTGGCAACACAGCACATCGCGGTGTTGACTAATGGGTTGCCAGGCGGTTAAAATATATCCCAAATAGACGGGAATTCACATTCGCCTCGGTTGTATTTATGTTATTTATTAATTCAGTCATCATCGGAGGATCCCTAGTAGAGGTCCATTATTATTAACAAATGGTGTTACAGGCCTTCAGCCACGTAGATCCAGGTAACCACATACAGTGCGCGTCATTGCGTGCTAGCCGACTTCATTCCGCATCCACACCACAAACGCGCGCTGTCATCTATAAAAGCGGAACTCAGTGAAACAAGACTTCACTTCTTTTAAATAATTCTCCGCTACAAGCTAAAATATAACGCGCTCGATCTGCCGCCGTGAGTTTTACTAGTCTTCCTCGCGACCGTGCCACTGTCAACGAGCCGCGGCGCTGCACCACCGCCGTCGGTCACGCGTTGTCGAGCCCTCACTCACGGACGCCTGCAGCCGTGCAACACAGCGTGAGAGAGGAGTCCCCACAGCCAGGGTTACGGGTAACATTACAATCTCTTCAGCTCTGCCCTGCCTGTCGCTTGTGAGACACCGCCGGCCTAGCGGTTGTCGTTGCGCTTCACGCACAAAACGTATAACGCCCATGTGTGTTTTTCTCTCTTCCCATCCACAGGGCACCTTGATATGTGGGCATTATGTAATGTGGGTGTGTTTGTGTGTGTGTGTGTGTGCAGCTTCCACGTTTCCACGTTTCTACGTCTACACGTAGTCTCTTCTACGTTTCTACGTTGACTTCAACTTCCCTTCTACGTTCTCCGTCCAAGGACGCTTGCATCGCCTGCGACGGCATAGCCGGTACGAGCCACCTGGGCTCTACTCCTCGTCCGGCTGTTCCGAAGCAGGACATTGTGAAGAGGGTGGGGAACGAGCTACGCGTCGGAGGCATCGTGTCGACCTCCCTGCGAAGACCTTCGTCTCCTCCTCCGAAGCTAAGTTCTCGGATAGAATTGTAGCTCTAATCGATTAGCTCGGTCGTCACCCCTACGATGCTCAAGTGATTCTTATAACTCACACCCTGTCTTTTTATATAGTATTTTTGTGTTACAAGGAATAAACGATAACTTTAACTTTCTGAGCCGTATTTTCTTATTTAACTTTTCTTATTTAATCTTTTTCGTCTCATACTCCACATATTAGCATAACCAGAACTGAATTTTATTTAGCCTATCCTGTGTCTCGTATAGCTACATGTGCGTGTAGTAATTTTAATCGAATTTAGATGATCGGCTTAAATTTTATGGAGGAAATTCATACAAACATATTCGCCTCGCCCCGCTGCCCCCCGCTGAGAGAAGCGCAGCGCTTCTCTCAAGACATTCTTATCGTCGTAACTTATAAACTATTTGTCCAAATTACTTAGTGTAACAGCCAAAGTTTATCTACTTTAAATACCAGAAGCGATAAAAGTATGTATTTTAATAAGAATTAATTCAAAACTATAAAATGTGCATTGTAAATACAGTATCCAATTTAAATGTATTTTTGGTTCACTATTTTGGCTATAGTGGCTTCCACATAAAAGGTAGATTATATTATGCTGTCGCGGACTTTTATTTAGAACTATTTTAGAGCAACAACCTCACCATACACTATCTTCGTGTAACTCTAACGGTTTATGCAGCGCACGCCGAGATAGCTCTCAGAAGGCAGGATTTTTTTTCCGATTTACTTGACATTTATCGATATTTGGGCAAATTTACACATGTCTTTATAAATTATAGCCTTTTTGACGTATAAGCTATAGTACTGTAAAAGAGGAATATAGTGCGGCTGCTCGGTTCGCTGTTGAGTTTATAGGCCGCGCCTCCCCCGCGCCGCCTCCCCCGCGCCGCCAACTGCCGCTCGCTCGGTAAATACCTATGTATAGTACTAAGGCGCGCGGATTGAACATATCGGTTTGTATGGGAGCTACATCTTAGCGTAACCGGAACTGAATTTGATGTAGCCTATCCTGTGTCCCATATAGTTAAATGTGATTGTACAAAGTTTCATCGAATTCGGATGATCGGTTTAAGAGTTATACATACAGAAAAGATTTCTAAAAATCGTCAATTTAGCTTTAGTATCATACATAGAGGCTACAAACTCAATATTTCCTAAAACAAAGTAACTTACTCCATGACCATCCCTTACAGATTTATTATTAGTATTGATTGATTGATGATATGATAGACTTGTAACATTCAAAGATAGGCACAACCACGCAACTCGAGCCAGCCCATACCTGTTAGTAGTTCCGAAACATCACCTTGCGTCCTTTGAAGGCAGCTTCAAGTACGCCGCGACCAAGTGTTGGAACAATATACCACCCATAAAGCTACTTACACGACTGAGCACCTTTCGGGAGAAATGTAAAAGAGCCCTACTTGAATCACAGAAAAATGGGAAGTGGTAAAAATTTAAATCAAAATGAAGGACCCGCCCGATACTGTTAGTTTTAGTATGTATAATTTGTATACTCTGTTTGTTTTAAGTTTTTTAGTTTTGTGTCTATGTTGATTGTCTATATTCTTGTGTAACTATAGGTATATTTATCAAAAGGCGAGAATAGCCAAACGATGTATACTCAAAGACTCCAATGATAGCGCTATTCAAGCCTTACCCAACACATCACTATCAGATGAACTGGAATCGAGACTCGACTTCTACAAATCATTCCAAGTTGGTACACGCACCAATAGATCTGGATTGGGCATAGAAACAGCAAAGTCTGATAAAGAAATACTGAAAGGTTTTGCTCAGGAGGACATGGAACAAGGCCTCAAACTTCACGCCTTAATCCTAGAAATGCAGAATGATTGGCTAACAGTGGGTGACTTCTGCATCCCTCCTGCATTGAAGTGGAAATCCATAATATACAACTGGTCCCCTGAGCTGCTTAAGTTCTACTTAAATGCATTCCAGCTTACTCTCCCCGACCCGAGTAACCTAGTTAGATGGGGGAAATCTACAAATAGACTATGCCCGTCATGTAAGGAGTTCGTAGGCACGGCCAAACATTTGTTATGCGGATGCAAAATACTACTTGAGCGAGGCCAGTATTCCTACCGTCATGATAAAGTCCCCCAAATCATCAGAGAGGCCATCAACCTGTCAATTGCACGGACCAGGAAAGGGCAAACCAGTAGCGGCTTCCAGATGGTCAACTTTGTGAAACCTGGAGCCAATAAGCTGCCCAAAGATAGGACTAAACCTTCTTCAATTTTGGGAGCAGCAAAGGATTGGGAATTGTTGATGGACACACATGAGAAGCATTACCAAATGCCTTCGGAAATCTGTACCACAGCATTAAGACCGGATATACTCATATTCTCAAAAGCGACAAAGCATGTAGTACTTGTTGAACTTACAGTTCCATGGGAAAGTAACATACCGAAGGACCACAACATCAAACTTAACAAGTACTGCAACTTAGTAGACCGGATTGTGAGAAACGGATTCAAGACTGATCTCTTCGCTGTGGAAGTCGGAGCAAGAGGACTACCAGCGAAGTCGCTCTACAGTCTCTTCAAGAATCTAGGGCTCCCAAGATCGACGCTAAGCTCATATATGGAGAGAGCTTCGAAAACGTCACTGGAAGCATCCTACAGAATATGGATAGGTAGAGAGAGGGAGGTCGAGAGCGGGACTGGTGGTTTCCCCGCGTCCTAGTCAACGCAGACTAGCTGACGAGGGCTTGAAGCGAGCCGAAACGTGAAGCATGCGCGGGAAATTTAGAGTGGCCACTCGCTAGTCCCGGCCTCGATTAATACCCTCCTCTACTGCCGATGGGCCCGGATATGTTCGGTGAAGCCATCGCAAGCTTAGATCCACACCTTCCCTCTAGTTGTAAATTTGTTTTGTTCTCTATCTCGGCCATGTTATTATTATTTGATTACCTCTGGTAGGTTGCGGCTGAAAAACAGCGTCAGCTGGGCCCAATCCTAGCTAGGCGTATGCTGAGCCGCTACCTATTTACATATTGCACTTAGGTTAAGATGAAATGTATTTCTTTAAATGTAAGAACAATGTAAAAGGTGTATTTGTGTAAATAAAAATATTTTATTCTTATTCTTATTTTATTCTCACTCCGTAAAAGATAAAGCCGACCTTCTGGTATCTCTTTTTGCGGGGAATTCCCACCTGGACGATTGGGGAGCTTCTCCTCCATCAATACCAAGGCACAGATTACTTAAGGTGTGAGAACTCCATGCCAGAAGTACAGTTCCGACAGAGAACTGTGCGGAAGGAGCTTCTTGCCCTAGATGTTCAACCCGACCAATTAACATCACCTTACGACTTATGTCATGTATTATGTGATTACATATGTAATACAAGCTACATATTTATTATTATCAACTCACCCGTCTTTCACGTCCTTCAGTTTTAAAAGCTTTGTAGGAATACCTAGAAGCCAGCGTGAATAACGATCGTATTCTTATAGTGAGCCAATAATTTCCTTTCCTTCGAATAAATATTCTGAAAATATTATCCTTTCTAGATGTTTAACTTTTCATTAAAGCCAATGGAAAATTTGTCCTAAGGAAAATATTCAGTAGAAGACTGAATACCTAGCTACGTATGTATATTCAAAAGTATATTTAAACTTATTACCTGTGACCCCGAACGTTCTTCTAATATTTTTTTTTATAGAAAGCGCGAATGTGGCGACGAGCTACCCTTAAGGTGTCTAAAGACGCCCATGGATATTGGGTCTGAATTCTAGATAGTAAGTGGAAGAGATGTTGAAGAGGTTGTGGAAGAGACCCCAACGGAAGTGGACCTGGGAAAGTCCCGATGGTGGGACAAAAAATGAGATTGACTTCATCCTGGCGGACAAAAAGCGAATATTTGGAGATGTCTCAGTGCTAAACCGGTTTAAGACTGGAAGCGATCACAGACTTGCACGAGGCACTCTAAATATTAACTACAAGCTTGAACGGTCCCGTCTGATGAAGTCAACTCTCCGCCCAAATCTGCTCCAAGTCTCACAGAGCTCTGACAGCTTCGAGCTAGAGCTTAAAAATAGAATCGATTTGCTGGAAACCACAACGGACGTTGATGAGATGACCAACAATCTGGTGCAGGTCGTTCGAGAAGTGGGCTGCAAACATTTTAGAAATCAGCACAAGGGGAAACAGTCGAAACTTTCGAGTGAGACACTGGAAGCGATGAGACAGAGACGCGAGGCAATAGTTGATTCGTCAGGTCTTCGGGCTCAAAATGCCAAAATAAAGAAGCTGATACGACGCGACCTTCGCCTGCACAATACACGCCGTGTGTATGAGGCGATAGAGCAGAATAAGGGCTCCAAAGTGTTCGTGCAGCAACTGGGCAGAAGCCACCTGACGAAACTTAAAACTGCAGATGGTCGAGCTGTCTCATCGAAGCCAGAACTACTCACAGAAGTCGAAAAGTTCTACGAACGGCTATATGACTCACGAGCAGCTGCTCCTACAGTCCCCGACAAAGACGACCGACGAGCCAGATTAACCCGCCACTACACGGAGGATATCCCAGACGTCAACATGGGCGAGATCAGGATTGCTCTAGAGCAGCTTAAAAATAACAAGGCTCCTGGTGAAGACGGAGTTACCACAGAGCTTCTCAGAGCCGGGGGGACAACGGTCCTCAAGGAACTACAGAGGCTCTTCAACTCTGTCATACACGGTGGCATTACGCCAGAGTCGTGGAACAGGAGTGTGGTCGTATTGTTCTTCAAGAAAGGAGACAAAGCCTTGTTGAAGAACTATAGGCCCATCTCGCTCCTGAGCCACGTATATAAGCTGTTCTCGAGAGTCCTCACCAATCGTCTCGCCCGAAGGTTCGACGACCACCAGCCGCCAGAGCAGGCCGGGTTTCGGAGGGGTTACAGTACCGTAGACCACATCCACACCTTACGGCAGATTATACAGAAGTCCGAAGAGTATAATCGGCCACTGTGTCTCGCTTTTGTGGACTACGAGAAAGCCTTTGACTCTATCGAAACCTGGGCTGTTATGGAATCCTTACAGCGATGCCAAACCGATTGGCGATACATTGAGGTGCTGAAATGTCTCTATAGTGCCGCGACAATGACCGTGCAAATACAGGACCAGCAGACGAAACCTATCCAATTGCATCGTGGAGTCAGGCAGGGAGACGTTATATCTCCGAAACTGTTTATGAATGCATTGGAAGATATATTCAAGCTGCTGGATTGGGAAAAGCACGGCATTAATATTAACGGCGAGTACATTTCACACCTACGTTTCGCGGATGACATAGTCGTGATAGGCGAATCGCTGGAGGAGTTGAATCACATGCTGAACGGCCTCAATGTCGCCTCCCGCCGAGTCGGCCTCGGGATGAATTTGGATAAGACGAAAGTCATGTTCAACGAACACGTCGTCCCGGGGCACGTAACAGTTGGAGAGGCGACCCTCGAAGTTGTGCAGAACTATGTCTATCTTGGACAAACCATCCAACTAGGGAAGCACAACTTTGACAAGGAGGCCAACAGAAGGATTCAGCTAGGCTGGGCGGCATTTGGGAAACCCCGCCACATCTTTTCATCCTCCATCCCACAGTCATTGAAGACGAAGGTCTTCAATCAGTGCGTTCTGCCGGTAATGACGTACGGAGCGGAAACGTGGACCCTGACGATGGGCCTGGTCCACAAATTTAAAGTCGCTCAGCGAGCTATGGAAAGAGCAATGCTCGGCATTTCTTTGACCGATAAAATCCGTAACGACGTGATACGTCAAAGAACTAAGGTAGTCGACATTGCTAAGAAAATAAGCAAGCTGAAGTGGCAGTGGGCTGGGCACATCTGTCGTAGACCCGACAACCGATGGGGTAGACGGGTGCTCGAATGGAGGCCACGCACAAGCAAACGTAGCGTGGGACGCCCCCCGGCTAGGTGGACAGATGACCTAAAAAAGGTAGCCGGGAGTGGATGGATGAGAAGAGCGGAAGACCGCGTGTGGTGGCGTGCCTTGGGAGAGGCCTATGTCCAGCAGTGGACCGATACAGGCTGATGATGATGAAGTGGAAGATGTTTTATCAGTTCGGTTCGGACTTACACGTCTGAAGACAAATGTACAGACAGGCCGGAGACTGGAGGACTATAAGATCCTAAAGGTCTTAGTGCATAAAAAATTCACAGATCTCGTGCATTACACTACCTTCGAGGTACGTTGAAAATGAACTCAACAAAATAAAAAAAAATGTATTACATTTATATATTTTTTATAATTTTTCAAAAACACAAGCAACTTAAAAATGTAAACTAAAATTTAGACAGAAAAAGAGATAAGCTTGACATTATGTCTAACTAAAGTAACAAATTAATAAATATCAAATATAAAAATATAATCCTTCCGGCTTTATAATCAGGACCCTGGAAATCATATATGACTAGAGTACATGCGAAGACAAATCCAACGAGCCCAAACATGACGGATTTATCATGTGTAGTTTAGGAGTTCCTATGGCTTCCTTCCAGCTCCATCATCAGAACCCAACTAACAAACTAACAAAGTCACCCATTCCTTTCTCTCAAAGTCATACCTTTCTCTGTAAGGTTATGGAGCGCATTATCAATGCGCGCTCATGAAGTACCTAGAGACGAATGACCTCATCAGCGATCGGCTATACGGCTTCCGGCCAAAATGATCTGCTGGTGATCTCCTAGCGTACGTCACTCACCTTTGGGGGGAATCGCTTGACGGTCATGGTGAATCCTTGGCAATTGGCCTTGATATTGCCAAGGCATTTGATCGGGTTTGGCACGAGTCGCTCTTGGGCAAATTGCAAATTTCAGGTCCTAGTGGACGGTTGCTCGTCGGACGCCATGTCAGTGAATGCCGGCGTACCACAAGGATCTGTGTTGTCACCCACGCTGTTTCTTCTGCATATCAATGATATGCTGTCTCTGGGCAACATACATTGTTATGCAGATGACAGTACGCCACACGGATCCTACACCAGTCACCCTTCAGCCAGTCGGGATATTGTGGATGAGAAGAGGCGGAGACTTGTGTCTGAGCTCGAACACACACTCGGCTCTATTTCCGAATGGGGCCGTAGCAATTTCGTCGAGTTCAACGCTTCAAAGACATAAGTTTGCGCGTTCAGTGCGAAGAGAGCGGCGTTCACACCGGCTCCTTCATTCCAAGGCACGTCGCTTAAATTAAGCGAACACCTCGGGGTCCTCTGAGTCGAACTGACGCATGACCTGAACTTTCGTCGCCATATAGAGGGGAAGGCCAAGCTGGCTTCTAAAAAGCTGGGCGTACTCGGGCGGTTCATCTTGCCTAGATCACTTCATGATAAAAACCAAACACACAGTAAATGCAGTTATCTGTGAAACTGCTATTACTGACCACTTCCCCATATTACTCAGCATAGAGAAACATGTAAAGATATTACCAAACAAGACACAGACAACTACAAAACTTGACTATGATGGACTACTCACAGAAATACAATCAGTAGATTGGAGTGAGCTTTACAGTATCACTGACACAGACGTAGCATTTAACAATTTTACAAAGACTATGCAATCGTTAATAGAACATCACCAGACCAACACAACAACGCGAGCTAAATATATAAACGGGCGACCGTGGATCACACCTAGTATAGTTTGCTGCATCAGAAAGAGAGACAAGCTGCACAAAAAAATCTTACAAAAGCCTAATAACGTGGAACTGAGTGACCACTATAGGAGATATCGTAATATATGCTCAAAAGTCACCAAACGCGCCAGAATCTTATTTTTTTTAAATAAAATAATGGGAAATATACGTAACCCTAGAAAATGCTCGGATGCACTAAGAGAATTCACAGACGGTAGCAAATTAAAAACGATAAGTTCCAAAATCTGGTAAACACTATCCACTGATCACGCAAATCCCTTGGATAAGGTAAACGAATTTTTCGTCAACGTAGGTCAACAATTGGCAACATCCTTACTACAAAAAACTAACACTACTGTTGAGGAACTTTGCAATCACTTACAACCGGAAACTCTTGCTCCCGTACAGCAACTGCTCCTCAGACCCACAACACCAGAAGAGATAGGTAAGATTGTGGTAAGATTGTTTCCCACCTCAAGCCAAGCAATGCTGTGGGCTGTGATGGAGTATCTACTAAAGTTATCAAACATGTTAGGGACATTGTCGTCGCGCCCCTGGCTTATCTGTGTAACATGAGTATGTCAACTGGTATATTTCCGGATGGTCTGTAAAGCGCTGTATTGGTGCCCATATATTAAGGAGGTGGAGGAGATAACATTAGTAACTTCAGACCAATATCCCTACTGAGTGTGATTTCAAAGGTTCTCGAAAAAATTGTTAAAATAAGGTTAGTGGAATATTTAGAACTGAATAATCTTATATCCGACAATCAATATGGGTTCCGGGCGGGTCTCAGTACGGAGGATGCTATCCTGAGGGTAACTGAATTTGTCAGCAATTGCTTAGACAAAGATAAAAAATGCATAGGTGTATTCCTAGACCTGGCTAAGGCTTTCGACACGGTGGCTTTACCTATGCTTTTAAAAAATATGGAAATTCTCGGAATTGAAGGTCTAACGCTGTCCTGGTTAAAATCATATCTCACTAACAGACGGCAGAGAGTAAAATCTAAAGCCGGTTCCTCGAATTTCCTGCCAATAACATATGGTGTCCCCCAGGGTAGCGTCCTTGGGCCAGTCCTGTTCTTAATTTACATTGATGAACTCTGCAGGCTACATCTAGCTAACGGCACGGCAATCACGTTTGCGGATGACACAGTGCTCCTTTTTAAAGGTGATAATTGGTGGCACACCTTCGACATTGCACAGAAAGGCCTGGATCAAGCCATGGGGTGGTTGGATGCGAATGTCCTTACCATGAATAAGTACATGCCTTTCTCAATCACTGGGAGGAGTAAACCTGGCAACTTGTATCAGCTAATTGCTCACTCCACAAAAGAGTGAGGAAGAATACACCTTGATGATGATTGTGGATGTGACAGGCTGATGCAGGTTGACAATCTGCGATACCTGGGAGTGCTTGTGGATCTTCATCTTACTTGGAAAGCACACATTGTGGCGCTGAGAGGCAGAGTCCGCAAGCTGGTGTACTTCTTTAAAGAAATACGCGAGGTTGCGGATGAAACTTTGAAATGCTCCGTCTATTTTGCGCTGTGTCACACAATACTCACATATGGCAACTTGGCTTGGGGTGGAGCGGGTAAGACAGCGCTTGGTTCCCTGGAGAGGGCACAAAAATCTGTTCTAAAAGTAATGAGCCATAAACCCTTTCGCTATCCCTCTGCAGCACTCTTCAAGGAGAGCCAAGTATTGGACGTAAGACAGTCCTACATGCTGAGACTCGCGTCCTACTTCCACACCCGTACCCATCTCCACATACCTATTACGCACAAACACGAAACACGACTACGACGACAGGATACTCTCACCAAACAAACCCATCACACAAAATTTTTCCGACAATCACACATTTACCTGGCCCCCCATCTTTATAATAAAATACCGCAAATGCTTAAGGTGATATTAATGCAGAAACATCTAGTTTTTGATCTAATTTACTGGCGAAACCGCTGAAGTAAGGTATTTGTAAACTTCAACAATATAATCTACAACTCTTCATTAAATGATGTGACGATGGAAAACGTGAAACAATAAAATAACACGACACAATAAAATAATTTGTAAACCTTCGATTATTTCTTATTTTTTATATTGCCGACAAAACTTACCCCAAAACATTATGATAATTTTTTTGCCAGTTCGGATGAACGATATCTAATTTTGTGTCGATGGATATCTCTGTAAAGTTAATAGATTTTGTAAAAAAAAAATTAACGTTTTCATGTAGATTTGATCAGACACGCCCAACATTAGCTTGCGCGCTCACACCTGGCGTCGTCACGCTCTCTCCTAACTATGACTATATTGGCGTCCTGTTTCCGTGTTGGGACTGGGGAGGAGAGGACGGCAGTCGTGTGGATTAGCTGCGGCGGAGCGCACGCAGCCCGCCGCAGCACGGCTCCTGACCACCGCACGCCCGCCTGCGCGCCGCACGGCTCCCGGCAGCCGCAGCTACCTAACTAGAAATGGGGAAACAAAATAAAAACATTATGATGAAACGCGAGAAGAAGAAATATTTACGGAATAAAGGAATTCGCCTAAATGAAATCAAGAAACAGAATAGTTGGCCACCGGCGGCGGCGGCGATCCCGGCGCGTTCCCTACTACAATCAACACCTTCGTTGGCGAAGCCGCGCGCCGGTGCCAGTGTCGAGATCTGCTGAGCCGCTGCTGCTGTTGCTGCCACGATCAGATCAGAACCACCTCATACCTCGCTGCCTCTGCCGCCGCGCCGGCGGCGGCGGCGCCGGTGTTAGCCGAGCCGCTGCCGTTGCTGCTGCCACGGTCAGAACCACCTCAGAACCCGCTGCCTCCGCCGCCGCCGCCTTCGATGACACCTCCAATATCGCTGTCAACGCCACCACCACCGCCGAACACAAAAATGTACATGTAATTTAATTTTATACCTTACTATTTTATTTGATAATCAGTAGGTATTACCTACATGATTGTTTGTTTACATACATAAGTTTCGTTACAGTTTTAACTAATTATCAAACTCCTTCCAATACCCTATCCTTACTTATCAAACTCAGAGAAAGAAAGCGGTGCGGTCCCCCTGCACACGTAAGCTCGAACCCGCACCTCTTTAGATCGAAGCTCTAGGCGACGAGCGATTATAACCACTAAATATTCGAATGCAAAATAACTACAAAACGTATTACCAAAGAAAGACAGAAGGTTGATTTTTATGAAAAATTCAATATTGCATAGAGTAATGTAAAAAACGTATAAACAAATGCGGTCAGTCCTAGCCTAGGGTTTTAAATGATCTAATTCAGTAGAAATAAATATTATTTATTATTAAAACATTTATAATTATATGTTTTGGTTTTTTACAGGTCATCACCGGACGTGACAGGGGAAAAAATTACATAATTGAAGGCAGGAGATTGGTAGATTTACAACATCTAATTGATTGTTTAAAAATCATATCTGGACACAAAGCACTTGCTAACTGTAGGTTACAATCCATGAGCGTAATATCGGAAAGAAAAATAGGACTAAATTTAATTATTGTATTAGGCTGTAACATGTGTAATCAAAAATTCACAGTTGATACTTGCATAAAAAAATAGGTAAAAAAACGTTTAAGTTAAACGGTTTTATTAAAAACAACAGCTGTACAAAAAACTAGAAAAAAAAACATCACATGTACAAAAAGCTAGAAAATAATAAGGACACAAGCCTGGGCCTTCTTAAGATTTTACGTCTGGGTAAGAAATCGTGAATTACTAGCGTGCTGTCTTCTCATGTCAGATGCCAAAGAGCACTTTGTGTCGCTGCGTCAGCGGAATAAGTAATAAATTGAGACTTTTAACAGACTAATATAAAAACGTGGGGCGCATGTTATTACGCATATTATACGCCCCACGTTTTTATATTAGTCTGTTAAAAGTCTCAATTTATTACTTATTCCGCTGACGCAGCGACACAAAGTGCCCTTTGGCATCTGACATGAGAAGACAGCACGCTAGTATTGCACGATTTCTTACCCAGACGTAAAATCTTAAGAAGGCCCAGGTTTGTGTCCTTATTATTTTCTAGCTTTTTGTACAGGTGATGTTTTTTTTCTTGTTTTTTGTACAGCTGTTGTTTTTTAATAAAACCGTTTAACTTAAAAGTTGTTTTACCAATTTTTTTATTTACTCGTTTTTAGTTTGATTTTTTTATAATTTTTTTCTTTCATGTTGTTCCCACGAGTAATGGAACAATAACAGTAGACCCCCCAGAGGTCCATGTAGAGGGGCAAGGCTCTCATACAACAAGGTGTGCCCAGCCTTGAGGTTGAAACGCTAACGACATATCATTTTTATCCACCCTAATGCCACACAGTCCTCGGCACGTTTCAAACGTTGAGTTGGGTGGTGTATCGCTAACGACGTATCATTTTTAGCCACCCTAACGCCACACAGTTCTCGGCACAATACAGAAACCTTAACTTGGGTGGATTCAAAGAAATATCCTGATCATTATTTTTGTTTTATTTAAGTTCAACAGTTCACCTCCTGCATCTATAATCAGATCTTCGTCACCAAGTATATTGGTAGAAGTATGGGACACTCGTCCAAACAAACCAAATGAGCCCAAACTCGAGGGGGTTACTAGTAACGGTTGAAGAGTTCCACTGTATACCTCCTGACTCCATCATCAGACCCTCGTCACCAAGTGGTTGAAGAGTTCCACTGTATACCTCCTGACTCCATCATCAGACCCTCGTCACCAAGTGTATTGGTAGAAGTATGAGACACTCGTCCAAACCAACCAAATGAGCCCAAACTCGAGGGGGTTACTAGTAACGGTTGAAGAGTTGCACTGTCCACCTCCTGACTCCATCATCAGACCCTCGTTACCAAGTTGAAATTATCATAATATTGTATTGTCACGAGAACTCAATGCGTGTGCAAAGTTTCATAAAAATCGGTTCAGTAGAAGTAGTTGAAAAAGTTGTCGCAAGATTTGAAACAAAGATAGAAACAAATATACGGAGTCAAGCTAAATAAAACCGTTTAGTAATGAGAAAAAATACAGAAAATCCGGTAGACGTAAACAGGTCCGCTGTTGCGGGTGCAATTGCAATAGGATGTGGTTTTTCGCAATTAGAAGAACTTATGGCAGCACTCAATGTCCCCTTCATGACGAATCCATTTTATTCGAAAATGCACAATGATATTTGTTTAAAATGGCATGAAACGGCTGCCGAAGAAATGGAAAAGGCTGCAAAAAGAGAACGCGATGCTGCTTTAAAAGAAGGTCGTGTTGATAAATTCGGCAACGCAATAATTGAAGTTATTGCGGACGGGTGTTGGTCAAAGAGATCTTACAAACAAAATTATTCCGCCTTATCGGGAGCTGCGGCTATAGCTGGCAAAAGATTTAGAGAGGTGGTGTTATGGGCGTGAAAAATAAGTTTTGTATCGTTTGTAGCCGGGCAGAAAAAAATAAAGTCGAACGAAATAACCACAAATGTTTCAAAAATTATAATGGGCCTTCTACAGGCATGGAGTGTGAAATTATTTTGGAAGAATTTAAATCGTCGGAAGATACGGCCTTGTTTATGCTAAATTAATTTCCGATGGTGACTCCAGCACATATTCTAAAATTTTACAAGCAAAACCTTACCATGGGTGCACGGTCGAAAAGATTGAATGCCGTAATCACGTGCTCAGAAAGGAGACGGATACGCTTTCATACAATCTTGGGCCCGATTGTAAAAAGATGAAAATGGTGTCAATTAATAGCCTAAATATTATTAAATCTTCACTGAAATTTCAACAGATTTTGCCAATCTGAGTTTTTATTGATTTAGTTTAACTATTATAGACATAACATAGGCGCAGCAACCAGACCCACCGTTTACTACCCACTCAAAATTCACTTCTATAGATCTTCTGTGTATGTTTGCTTCAAAATAATAAAATAATGCAATATAATATCGAAACTTTTTCAGAATTCTAGTTATTTATGTTTTGTAAATGTTATTAAATGAAAATACAACTGACAGCTATGACAGCTCTTCTTCTTTATAAATTGTTTCCTTTTATCACAGACTATATATAGTCCTTTTATTATTGTGAATGTTTCATTTTTTTAAATAGTAAAATGTTAATTTGTAATTACTTTATTTAATCTAGGAATTAAGTAATCAAAACAATTAATAAAAATCTAAAACAAATAACTAAAACTAACCTAAAACATAACTTACCTATCTAACAAAAGAAAAATTAAGGAGAACCTATAAATAAAAAAATTTCTTCTAGTTCAGCCGAGGCAGCCATAGTCCCTAGGACGCTAATAGCGTTCCCGCTTTGAATTTCTAGGCTTATGCGGCGTATGAAGTAAGCCTTGGCACGCACGTCACCGGACTTATCCACTAGCAATTTCCCGATGGTTTCGGCAAAAGCCCGTGCGTCCGGTGACCACACGCCAAGGGTTTCCACTGCAAATCCATTTGTAATGGATTTAATTACTTTAATTGAGTTATTCATTTGGTGCTAGCGTTTTTATTTTTAAATGTTTAAAATCATGTATCTACATTAATATATATTTAGTTTAATCGTAATCGTTTTTCTTAACACTTTTTTTAAGATTTCTCTTTTTCTAGATAAAGTATTGGGTTGATATTTTACAGTTTAATAAAGAAAAATATAACCATTATTTTTAACCATACCTCATTTTATTACCATCGGGCCCAAACATCCCCGTCTCCTTTTTGTAATAAACTAAGAGCTATGTCTAAAGATACAAAATATCCGATAAAATTGAGAAAATTACTGACTGACAAGTTAATTAAAATCATGCGCAAATCAATGTGTAAATCCATTAAACATAATAAAGAGTCAGGAGATTTTGATATCGGCAGCCGAATAAGGAACATTAATCGAGATTAGAGTTGTAAAGATGCCGTTTTTTGCACTTTGATACGGATTTATTTGACTTAGGTACCGTAAAACACGGAAAGATTCGAAAAGTATTTTCATATGAGATACCTACTTGCTCTTTTCGCGTTTTATTCCTGTTCTTTGCTCGAAACCAAAAAGTGAGTGACCAAAGTTCGTATTGAACAGGAACACCGTAAAAAACACGTAAAGATTCAACAGGAAAAGAAATAAGAGTCGCAAATAGCTCTATCGCAGAGAAGCTTATCATTTCCAAATTATGTAGGTACTCATAATAACTCTTTTTTTATGTAATCCGGTATGGCTGGCTGAGTCAGAGGGGTCTGAGTGCATAATCCAACCAGCCAATATCACCTCCAAGAAGGTAGGTGCCATATCGGAGACTTCCCTGGATTGCTGGCTATACTGAACTAGAGGAGAACACAACCGAGGCTACTATGCGGCCATCTTACATCCAGTACAGTGGTACCAACCCAGTCGGCTACAATTTGAGCCTACCACCTAGTAAGGGGCAAGGCAATCTTTGTTTTAATTTATGTTTTATAAGGTTCCGTATCCGTCGTACGGTACCCTATTACTAAGCCTACGCCGTCTGTCTGTCTGTCTATCTGTCCGTCTGTCCGAGGGCTGTATCTCTTGAACCGCAATAGGTAGGTACCCCGTGAAAATTTTCACATAATAGGTATGTGTTATTATCAGGGATCGGAATTAGGTAGAGTGATTTGGTACCAAAGTAGGTAAAGTTCGCGAGAGGATATAATATGGAGTTGTTAAAACCACCACTTTGTATGGGAATTCTGAAAATTTCCTGGGAAATTTCTGGGACTGGATTTTTCTTCGGGATCGTATTTATTGACTAAATACAAGCTTCTTTTGTTCTTAGATGATTTTCTCTAGAGTGGCCGCTTATGGAGATATAATTTTTTTCATAAATTTTTATTTCTACTCAATTTACAGGAAAACTGGGGAAGATGTTATAAAATAATCTAAGATTATACGGAACTGGTTACAAAACAAGATCTAATTTGTTGTCGTACCATCATTGGTTCTCGATTTATTGCTCGCCGCGATTCTGAATTATCCAGGACGGCATTTGTATGGAAAGCTCCGCCCCCTTTTCTGATTTAATTTCTCGAATGTTGATATTTTTTCGCCTGAATCCTATTTATAGACGAAATATAAGACACTTTTATTCTTACACGTTTTTGAAAAAAATCGATATTTCCGGAGAAAAAAAAAATCTAAAATATTTTTTTTTCAAAATGTTCTCGATTGCTAATGTTTTTTTGGCGGATTCTTATTTCTAAACTAAATATAAGACACTTTTATTCTTACACGTTTTTCCCTTAAGTCGATATTTCCGGAGAGAAAAATAAAACAACCCATTTTTTCATATTTTCTCGAATGTTGATGTTTTTTCGCCTGAATCTTATTTCTAGATGAAATACGAATCTGTAGTTGCAATCATTTAAATTCTTTTCAGAATCATTTAAAAAAGTGGCCACCATTTTGAACTTTTTAGTTACTGGACCAATTGCTTTCAAAATCGCTATCTGGGTGTCTGTGTGGGCTCTGAATACGAATCTGTAGTCAAAATTTAAAACAAGTGGCCGCCATTTTAAACTTTTTAGTTATCGGACCGATTGCTTTCAAAATCGATATCTGGGTGTATGTGTGGACCCTGAATACGAATCTGTTGTCAACATAAAGTGGTCGCCATTTTTAACTTTTTAGATACTGGACCGATTGCTTTCAAAATCTATATTTGGGTGTTTCTGTGTGCTTTGAATACAAATCCGTTGTCAAAATTTTAAAAAAGTGGCCGCCATTTTGAACCTATTAGTTTTGACTACAAATTAACGTACCGTGTGGGGTCGGTACTTAAAAAGAATAGCCCCACTGCATCTCTCCCCGTCGCATGTCGTAAAAGTCGACTAAGGGATAAGAAAATTCGTCAGCCTCGGTAGCTCAGTGGCGCGGTTGGTTAGTCAACTGTTATTAAGCAACGCTGAGCGCGGTCAGTGATTGGATGGGTGACCGCTCGACCGTTGGAGGCTGACCGTGGTTCGGATTCCACGTTAAACTGTAGGTCCCTTCCCTTCTTACCTTACTAGGTGGTAGGGTTTATCCTGGCCGGGTTGGTACCACCGCACTGAACGAAACGTCGGTCGAAACGGCTATGTAAATAGTTCGTGTTTTCCGTCCAGTTTAGTGTAGCCGACATGAAATGAAGGGAAGCACTGACATGGCACCTTGTTCACCCTGTGTTATGGGCTGACATCACGGATGTTGTAGGTGATGTAGCCAACCGTGTCAGGTTCCATAAAAAAAAAAAAAAAAAAAAAAATATTAATATTCAGAGCTCACACAGACACCCAGATATAGATTTTGAAAGCAATCGGTCCAGTAACTAAAAAGTTCAAAATGGCGGCTTCTTCTTTTAAATTTTGACTACAGATTAGTATTCAAAACCCACACAGACACCCAGATATCGATTTTGAAAGCAATCAGTCCAGTAACTAAAAAGTTCAAAATGGCGGCTTCTTCTTTTACATTTTGACTACAGATTCGTATTCAAAACCCACACAGACACCCAGATATCGATTTTGAAAGCAATCAGTCCAGTAACTAAAAAGTTCAAAATGGCGGCCACTTGTTTTAAATTTTGACTACAGATTCGTATTCAGAGCCCACACAGACACGCAGATATCGATTTTGAAAGCAATCGGTACAGTAACTAAAAAGTTCAAAATGGCGGGCACTTTTTGAAATGTTCACTGCAGATTCGTATTTCGTCTAGAAATAAGATTCAGGGGAGAAATCAACATTCGAGAAAATATGAAAAAATAAGTTGTTTTATTTTTCTCTCCGGAAATATCGACTTAAGTGAAAAACGTGTAAGAATAAAAGTGTCTTATATTTCGTTTAGAAATAAGAATCTGCCAAAAAAACATCAGCAATTGAGAACATTTTGGAAAAAATAATTTTATATTTTTTTTCTCCGGAAATATCGATTTTATTGAAAAATGTGTAAGAATAAAAGTGTCTTATATTTCGTCTAGTAATAAGATTCAGGCGAAAAAATATCAACATTCGAGAAATTAAATCAGGAAAGGGGGCGGAGCTTTTCGCGGCGAAAATTTCATCCAGTATTGGTATCATACATGAAAGAAACGGAAAAACCCTGTGTTTTTCGTTTTATTCAAAATGTATTTTTCGGAATTTTTCTGCCTTTACAACACTAATCGAGATATAATGAACGTTCCTATGCATGCTTTCAGACGACATAGCAGTTGCTCTCCATATTACTGTAATTCAGAACCTGTTCTTGATTTTTATGGCTTAGTAAACAACAGCTCTTTTTGGCTAAGAATCAAAGTAATTTTCAGAGCCGTCGCCAATAACGCCAGAAGTTTATTATATGATGTGGACAGTAATATGGTCGAATGCTTCAATAGTGTTGTTGCAAAATTCGTCATGCGCAAATGGGTCAACTATTCTTTCAAACAATCATATCAAGGACGTTGTGCTGCAGCTGTAGTTTCATTCAACACCAAAAAACCTATTTGCACATTATTCAAGAAAATTTCTGGTAGCAATCCCAAAGGCCGTATGCATACAATGGAATTAAAAAGAGTTAAAGCAAAAGAGCAAGCAAAAAAATATTTCAGAAAAAAAAGGTCATATAAGGATTCTTCAGCATTTTTTTTTTCAGAATTTTTGAATAAGTTTTTGATAGAAAAATACGTGTCTGTGACATGCAGACGGACAGACATAGAGACACCGAGCGATTCCATTAGGGTCCCTTTTTGTAATTTTTGCGACGGAATCCTAAAAATACATATATGTACCTTTCTACATATAAACACCATCAGACAAACAATTCAACATTATTAAGATGTGGTTGAAAACTAGAAACTTCATTGCCGTTGGTTGACCACGTGGCCGAAGGATGGGTCAATAATTAATATGCTTGGTGTCGGCCTATGTACCTACTACGGTCTTGGCCGAAATACCAAAACGCTGTGCAAGGATAATTTCGTAGCCGAGAAATGGATACAAGGTAAACCAAAAGTACTAGAGTAAAAGAGAAGAACATATATCCATGGCTATATTACGTAGACAGTCATCCTCTTTGGGTTGTTAAAAAATAACTGGTGGTACCTACAGACTTACGCATTACGTTCTCTACTTTTATTGACTGCTCTGTGCTGTGCTCAACTCGACGGCGGCGCGGCGGCGCGATGCCGGTGCCGCGCCGCCGCGTCGCACGTGTGTGTCGGCGCGCGGCGCGGCGCGGGTCAACGTCGCGCCGCGCCGCCGCGCGCCGGGGGAGGCGCGGGGAGCCTCGCGGTTCGAGAAGGGTAGTGGAGAAGAAGGGAGGTAAAGCAGGCGGAGCTTCTTGCATTGAAATCACCTTAAACAAGTTGTCAATATAAAACAATTCAAATTAGGTATAAGAAATTGGCTTCTTTCAACTGACAGAACAGTATGTGAAAACATGTTCCATATTAATATTTAATCTATTTGCTGCTTATTTATACATCATTGTATATTATCTATCTTAGTTCTATCTCATAGTCGATATTTTTTGATTGTTTGTGATTATTTTATGTTTTTTTATTATTTTAATTTTAATTTTTGCTTTCCATTATTATTTTGTCTAATTATGAAATTGTTATTGTAAAACCTGAGTGCATCGACACAGGCGCAAGCCCAGTGGTGCACTTGGGACATCTATCACATGTGTTTTTGTTTTCTGTGTCTACTCTTTTCCTTTTTCTTTTCTAAACATTTTGTGACACTAACCAAGACTTAAGAAAATGAAATTGTTACTAACCTTCTCAACAATAAAAAAAATTTGGAATTTGGAATTTGGAAAACTCAATAAGGTGCGACGGTACTTCACGCCGGACCAAAAGCTGCTTTTGTATAAATCGCAGATCAGGTCCTGCTTGGAGTACTGCTCGCACCTGTGGGATGGCTCTGCCAAATACCAGCTTGCGCCTTTGGACTCGATCCAGCGTCGAGCCGTGCGACTAGTGGGTGACCCCGAAGCGTGTTATTACGCATATTATACGCCCCACGATTTTATATTAGTCTGCTAAAAGTCTCAATTTATTACTTGTTCCGCTGACGCAGCGACACAATGTGCCCTTTCGCATCCGACATGAGAAGACTGCACGCTAGTATTGCACGATTTCTTACCCAGACGTAAAATCTTAAGAAGGCCCAGGCTTGTGTCCTTATTATTTTCTAGTTTTTTGAACAGTTGATGCTTTTTTTTCTAGTTTTTTTTAAATGTAGCCCAAAGTCCAAATCTAAACAGGTTTTTTTTATTTTTCGATATCACATTTAGTTTTTGGGATATAAGGTTGTAGTTAAAAAAAATTGGTTGTCTGTAAAGTTGGTTTACGGACGATAGTTTTACGTGATGATGTCATAAAGTAAATCAGTTCCGGCGGATATTTACCATGTAAAATTAATTTAAGTACATGATAAAGATGTGATAATAACTAATAAAAAATATGAGGAAATAACGACTATTAATTAAATTTAAAAAACCTACATAACGCCATCTACATGTTCAACGTTGCAACAATTACCTAACTGCTAAATCAAGCATACCGCTGGCTGAAGTATTTAATTTAATATTGACGCTAGATGTGGACGCTAGATGTCGCTCCATGAAATTCACATACTGTTGTCACATACTGTTGAGAAAATTTGCAGCGATGATACGTCATTGGCGATAAGTAGACGGTCGATAGCCCGCGTGTATACCACGTCTGGTCAGTGATGGTGGCAGGGACCGCGGGTTCGAGGCTCGCAAAAGACGGAGAAAAATATTTTGTATTTCCTACTATTGTATATGCCTCTCTATCGCGCTCTCGCTTGCACACACAGGTCTCTATCGCGCTCTCGCTTGCACACACAGGTTTAGATGGAACGTTACACTTCTTCGTGCGTGCAGCCGGTGTTCATCAATTTATAAGACGTGACATCATAGCGTTATAAACAATTTGTAACGCCATCTTGCGGTAATGCGTGCCGACTGGTTCCTTCACCCCTCTTCCCCGTTCCCTTCAAGAAAACAGTATGGCGGCGAGTGAATAATCTCGGTGTGCGCACGCGATGATTTTTAATGTAATACTTACTGAAATACGATTCGAATGTTAAAGTTATCATTACTGAAATACACGATCCGATATGCTATAGTGGCGTCCCAACTGAGGGCCAGTATTTTTGCAGTATTTCGCAGTATAACCTTCGAAGTGTAACTGTAAACAGTAGTATAACTCGCGTGGTGCATGTTGGCAACTCAACCAACAAATCGAGATAACTAGGTCGTGTCGCGTTGTGTTGAACTGTCAAGTTGAACTGTCAAGTAAAAATAAAACGGGTGTAACGACTCGACCGAGTCGACCGTCTTCGATTCTTGTTAACGGAAAGAAATCAATAATCATGCCGCGAACAAGAAACCACCCGGATGACAATGACGACATCGACGATGACGGCGGGGATCGGACGACTCCGGCGACCAGCGGAGGCCCCGTCGCTCTTACGAACGATCAGTTTGCATCGCTCCTCTCGTCGCTGCAACAATCGCAGTACGAGATGCTACAGGCTATGCTGGAACGAACATCCAGCTCACCGCGCAACGAAGCTGACCAGCTAACGGCTAAGTCTGGCAGTTTTGTTAAGTGTACTGCGCGTTTCTCCGGAGAGGCCTCGGATGACGTGGAGGCTTTTCTCGACGCGGTCGAGACGTATAAGGACTGCGCCCTGGTGTCTGACGAACACGCACTACGCGGACTGCCAATGCTCTTCACGGGTTTCGCCGCTACTTGGTACCAAGGTGTGAAGGCCACACTGTCGTCGTGGAAGGAGGCAATCGAGGCACTACGTCAGACGTTTGCAGTGCGTAAACCGGAGTATAAACTGTACAGGGAACTATTCGCGAGTGAACAAGGTTCCGAAAAGACTGAACTATTTGTGTGCAAGTGTCGTGCCCTGCTGGCAAAGCTGCCAGATGGTGAACTTAATGAAAAGATTCAACTCGATATGGTGTACGGTCTGCTAGGTCGGCATATCCGTAAGAGGGTGACGCGAGACAGCATAACCACCTTCACCGAGCTATTGGAGCGCGCTCGTGCAGTTGAGGATTCACTCTTGGAGAATAATTCTAAGCTGCCGACGCCGATGCCTGCTGCTCGAGCCCAGGCTCGCAGTGGGCCAGCCGTAACCCATGCAGGGGGAGATGCTGAACATGGTGTGCGCGGGCAGACGCGCGCACCCTCCGTGGTACCATCAGTGTCAGTGTCATCTAAAGTAGAAGGTAATGTGCCGAAACAAAGCATTGACAATGGTAAATCAGTGCGTTATTGTGCATACTGCCGTATTTATGGACACACAAAGGACGTATGTAGAAAACTATCAAGTAAAAATAACACTTCTACAAGTAGTGACTTCAAGTGTTACGGTTGTGGTGCTCCGAACACTATCCGTGCAAAGTGTCCAAAGTGTAATGACGGTACGAAGGACTTGAAGGAAATAGACTTTTCCACCATAATAATAAACCGTGTGCGTCATGTATCAACCGTAAACATTTCTGTGTTCGACAAACTGGGTATCGCATGTGTGGACACTGGTGCAAACAAAAACCTAGCAAGTCCCGGACTTTATAAAATTCTATTGGAAAACGGCTGCCAGTTCACAGAGCAGTCAAAGCGGGTTCGTCTGGCTGACGGTTCGAACGCGGACCGAACGATCCTGATCACCACAGTTAACATTGTTCTAGAAAACAGAGTTGTGCCTACTACATTCATGGTTATTCCAGGGTGCGAGTACAATACACTTCTCGGCGAGGAATTTGTTATGGATGCAAATATAGTGCTTGACCTGCCTCAACAGCAGTGGTACTTCCGAGACGCCCCTGAAGTCCAATACGACTTTGTGAAGAATGAAGTCAACTTCAAGAAGGTCGACCTCGACGCCCCTGTCCTCAGAGCCGAAGAAGGCACTAAACTCAATGAAGATCAGAAACAGCAGCTTATTGAACTACTTACGAGCAAGGCGGATATCTTCAGACCAGGGGGAGAACCAACCACCTTCGCTGAACATCGGATCGATACCGGTGACCATTCTCCAGTCTTTGTTCCTCCCTACCGTATGCCACCGCCAAAGAAAGAACTGCTGATGGCTGAGGTGGAAAAGATGTTACAAGAGGGAATCATTGAAGAATGTGAGTCAGCATGGGCATCTCCAGCCCTGTTAGTACCGAAGAAGGATGGATCTGTACGTTTTTGTGTCGACTACCGAAAGTTGAACTCCATCACTACAACCACGAAGTATCCACTTCCCCTCATCGATGAGCTGCTACAGATGACAAAGGGCGAGAACATGTTTATGTCAACGATTGACTTAAAGGCCGGATACTGGCAGGTTGCCGTAGCTAAGGAAGACCAGGACAAGACTGCATTCATATGTCCTTCTGGAACGTTCCGATTCAAGAGGATGCCTTTCGGGCTCAAGAATGCGCCCTCCACCTTCATGAAGCTCATTGACCGATTTAAGGCTGGACTAAAGGACATGCAGATACTGGCATATCTTGATGATCTAATTCTTATCTCCCCGACCTTTGAAAAACATTTGCACGATCTCGAAGCAGTCTTTGATCGTCTCAAATTGTTCAACCTACGCGCCAATCGAGAAAAATCCATGTTTGCCAGAGATAGACTTCGTTACCTGGGACATGTGATCTCCAGCGAGGGCATTGAACAGGATCCCGACAAAACAGAAGCCGTGTTGGACATGAAACCTCCGGAAAACCTTAAACAATTGAAAACCTTCCTTCAAACATGCAGCTGGTTCAGAAAATTTATTCCGAACTTTTCCCAAGTCGCACAGCCTCTTACCCAGCTGAATCGAAAGGATCAACCTTGGACATAGGAGATGGAGCAAGAAGGTGCGTTCTCTAAGCTGAAACAGCAACTATCTTCTGGCCCCATCCTGCGCCAAGCAGATTATACATCCCCTTTTATAATCAGAACCGATGCAAGCCAAGTCGCCATCGGTGCAGTCCTCCTACAGAAAGGAATGGAGCCAGACGAGCACCCCATCCAGTACGCCAGTCGGCTACTGACCCTACCTGAACGAAACTATTCTACCACTGAAAGGGAGGCCCTGGCCGTCGTGTGGGCCCTGGACAAATTCCGAGGGTTCGTGGAAGGTTCCGAGATCATAGTTGCCAGTGACCACCAACCTCTGAAGTGGATCTTCACCTTAAAGGCTCCCACGGGACGTCTAGCACGATGGGCGCTCAAACTGCAGTCTTTCAACATACGCTACGAATACGTACCGGGCAAGGCGAACGTGGTCGCGGATACCCTTTCTCGACCCCCAGGGGCCGACTCACCGTGTGACCTGCAGATTGTGTCCGTGGATGTCCCTACTGAGAGTCCCACAACCCTACGACAAGGCCAACTCGATGATCCCGACGTAAAAAAAATCATTGATGACATCGAATCAGACCGCGGAGCCCCTTGGCTCGACCGCGGTTACCTCATGAATAGCGGAGTACTCTATCGCTACTCGCCGGAACAAGAGAAGGAGGACCCTCAACTCGTGATACCTGAAACAGAGAGACATGCAATCTTGACTGAGTACCACGACAAGGTCACTGCAGGGCACTACGGAGTTGAACGCACCTTGCAGAGGATCGCCTCACGTTATTACTGGCCGGGAATGCGCAAGAGTATTACTGAATATGTCAAAAATTGCGTGGACTGTCAGCGCTACAAAGCTGCTAACATGAAACCGGCTGGATTACTCCAGACCCCTGCATATGGCAGGAGATTCGAAATTCTGGCTATAGACCTTTTTGGACCACTACCCGAAACAGATAGTGGCAATCGATGGATACTGATTGTGGAAGACCCAGCGACGAAGTGGGTGGAACTGTTCGCCCTGCCCCAAGCGACAGCTAGTCTCTGTGCCAAACTCCTCATCGATGAAGTTTTCCTACGATACGGGTTTCCCAGGCGAGTCATCAGTGACAACGGCGTTCAATTTGTGAGCGAGATAATGCAGCAAGTTTGCTATGTTTTTGACATTGAACAGTCTCTCACGCCCGTTTATCACCCTGAAGCTAACCCCGTTGAACGTAAAAACCGAGACTTGAAGCCGCAATTGGCCATTTTTGTGGGCAAGGACCACCGTACCTAGGACAAGGCAATTCCTAGTATACGATTTGCAATGAATACGGTACAATGCCACAACATCGGTTACACTCCGGCCTTTTTGAACTTTGGTCGTGAGTTGAGAACCCTAGACGAAGCGCGACATGATGTACGAACGATATTGGAGAAGGACCACTTCCTTGTGGAGATAACACCTTACTTGAAGGCCATGGTAGATAATCTTCGAAATGCAAGAGATACATTTGAAAGAGAGCAGACACGTAGTAAGGTATATGCTGAAAAGCACCGTTGCCCGGCTCCCGAGTACCAGTCAGGAGACTTAGTCCTTGTAAAAACTTATCTGCTGAGCGACAGCGCCAAAGGAATCACGGCGAAGTTTCTACCCAAGCGAGACGGCCCCTACCGTATCAAGAACCCTTTATCCTCCACCACCTATGAAGTCGAGTCCGCCCAACCACCCTACTCGACCGTCGGGAGGTTCCATGCCTCCGCTTTGATGCCGTTCGTCGGAGAACTTCAGATGCCTGTTCAGGCCAAACGTCAGCGTGGGCGCCCCCGCAAGAATCCCTAGGCCCTACACGAGGACGTTAGTTAGGCCTAGAGGGGGAGTGTAACGCCATCTTGCGGTAATGCGTGCCGACTGGTTCCTTCACCCCTCTTCCCCGTTCCCTTCAAGAAAACAGTATGGCGGCGAGTGAATAATCTCGGTGTGCGCACGCGATGATTTTTAATGTAATACTTACTGAAATACGATTCGAATGTTAAAGTTATCATTACTGAAATACACGATCCGATATGCTATAAATTTAAATATTTTCACATTTTTGCCAAAGAGTTTGTATTACGTAATGCAAACTCTTTGATTTTTGCATTAAATTTTTTTTTTCTTTTTCGAAAAAAAAATTGGTTGCCTGTAAAGTCGGTTTACGGACGATAGTTTTACGTGATGACGTCATAAAGTATATAAAGTGCGAAGTCAGATACAAAATCAGTTCCGGCGGATATGTTTTTGTAGAATATAAAATATGTAAAATTAATTTAAGTACATGATAAAGATGTGATAATAACTAATAAAAAATATGAGGAAATAACGACTGTTAATTTTTGTTTATTTTATATTTAAAAAACCTGAAAAGCCAATAATATGAATTATCAATATAAACATCGTGTTGGAACTCAAACCTACATAACACCATCTACATGTACAACGTTGCAACAACTACCTAACTGCGAAATCAAGTAAATAGGTACCGCTGAAGTATTTCATTTACTATTGAAGCTAGATGTGGACGCTAGATGTCGCTCCATGAAATCTTCACATACTGTTGAGCAAATTTGCTCCGATAGGTACATCATCGATTAGCCCGGGTGGTAAAGACGTCTGGTCGGTGATGGTGGCAGGGACCACGGGTTCAAGGCTCGCAAAAGACGGACAAATATATTTTGTATTTCCTACTATTGTATATGCTTCTCTATCGCGCTCTCGCTTGCACACACAGGTTTAGATGGAACGTGACACTTTTTCGTGCGTGCAGCCGGTGTTCATCAATTTATAAGACGTGACGTCATCACGTCAAAAAAGAATCATCAAAATCAGATTACTCTGTAAAATGTTATGCTTGGTCTGAATAATAAAAAAACCATCACATTCACCATCTTGCAGCCCTAGCAGATACGCGTCTTTGGAGCTCTCAACCACTCGCATAGCCCCAAAACTCGTGACACCAGGACGGTTTCACACTCTCACCGAAAATGGGGGGCTATACTGAAGCGATCGAAAAAACAGTTTCAATGTTAAAATAAACAACAAGTTCATATTTATTTTATGTCATTATTAAATAGGTACGCATTTTTATACAGGCTCTGCACTAGAAAAATCTGTCTCGTGGAGGCAGTTGTCGACAGTGTTTTGTAGACATTGTGCGCTTATCTAATATGTATGTACAACATTAAAATAAGGACCTATTTACGTCAATCAAACAATAAATCAAGTAAACATTTCATAACACATACGAAAAGCCACAAATAAAGGTTGAATGGGAGAAATTCCTCTAAGGGATAAGTCCGCCTTTGCCCCTCATGTAAATTATATATCGTTTTTTTCTGTAAAATGTTTTTTTAGCAATAAAGTAGTTATGTCTATGTATCTATAACCTTTCAGGATACTCTGTACGTGTGCGTGAAGCCTTTCCACTTCACGTACTCGCGTGCGATATGGCTGCTGGAGTGGATGGAACTGCACCTGCTGCTCGGCGTGAGCCGCTTCATCATGTACGACGAGTCGCTGAGCTTGTCCGTGCGCTGCCTGCTCGAGCACTACCGGCAGCGGGGGCTGGTCACGCTGCTGCCGTGGAAGCTGGACCTCATATCCAAGATAGAGATCAGGTCAGTAGCTACCGCCACAAAGCTCAACTCGAGCTCGACGATGTCCCGTCTGCCGGATTATCACAGCAAGAGATCGAAGCCAACTTAAATGCCCATGCATGAAAGAGAACTTTCTTCTTCAGAAAATGGTTTTCTTCATCTTCTTCTTCTTCGTGTGGAACTACTAGGTACCTACTTACATGCATGTATGTAACTCGAGTGAATCGGTTAGTTATGATTATGAATATGATATACCATTTGGAGTTTTCCAGTTTTAAAAATGGCCGCGTCACGTTTCAGGAATCAAGGTCAATTCGCGGCATTCAACGACTGCCTTTACCGGTCGATGTCGTCAGCCGGCTGGCTCATGGTTCTGGACGTGGATGAAGTGATCCTGCCGCGTCGGGAACGGACACTGCCCACCATGCTGTCCATGTTGCCCAGTACACATCCCACGCGACCACCAGCGGCATTGGTGTTCAGGTACAATACAGCTTGGCATTCATATTCAACTATCATTGCTGAATATAAATTCTATCTATGGACCATCATTTCGTAAAAGACACGCCTTTTTACACGACCAAAAATGCCGCCTTGCAATACCTAAACCAGAAGTGGAAATATATCTTTTATTAACCCACCTAGCATAAAAGTAGTAATAGGAATTTGATTATAGTTATGACCACCCTCCAGGTGGGACGACGACATCGAATACGTCGGCGGAAAGCAGTGGTTCAGTACCGTTGAAGGCCTGTAGGACTGGAGGAAAATTGGAGATGGGTATGTCCAACAGTGGACGCATACACGCTGAGCGACTGACTAACTGACTGTGGAACTTACAGATATGTGGAATATCTACTGGTAAGTTGGGTGAAGCTCATCCATCAGGCATAGACATGCTAAAGATGTGATACTGTTTTCATGATTCCATTGACTGTGTGTTCTAGAGTTGAATGAGTTCGAATCCGAATCAATTTGATTCCGAATCAATTTGATTCAATTGTGTGTGTGTGTATGTCGACAGGAATGCCTTCTTCTACACTCGCTGGGATGACGATGCAACGGTCCTGAATAGTACACTACTCACGTTGCGAAAAACACGTCGCTGGGCCGTGCCGCATGCAGCCCATACCCGCAGCAAGTACGCCGTACGACCAGCGGAGACGGTGGAGCTGGGCAACCACAGGGTATGGGAATTCGCACCGGGCGGAACAGAGTACTACGTGCCTCCGGAGCGAGCCTTACTGCATCATTATAGGGTTAATTATATTTTAGTTTTATTCGAATCTGAACTACCTACTTACTCGATCACAAAGGTCCTTTAAGACCTTACCTACACTTCTCGTATCTGCAGTTATGTATGATAAGATCTTGCTTGGTGGTTGGGTCTTCTCCATTTACAGTCGACAGAGAATGTCAGCATGACGATTTTTAGTTAATTCATGTAATGCTATTGTAATTTAATTTGAGAAAATATCTGTTAAAGTGTGCGTTTATGGTGCCTCCCACTTCCGATGTCTAATAAAAAATTCACGTGCAGATGGAGTGTGAGTTCGACGACAACAAGTGCCTAACAGTGGCGTCGGTGACAGATCGCACTGCACACCGCTGGGCTGCCGATCTTGAGCAGCGAGTCAAACGCACGCATCGAACTCTGCAGAATGACTGCGCGTTGCGGCTGCTCGACAAGCCGGCGCCCCCTCCACAAAACAAGACGCCGGCGCCTCGACAGCTTCCCATTAAGACCGAGAATACACACTCCCGACAGCTTCCCATTAAGACCGAGAATACACACTCCCGACAGCTTCCCATTAAGACCAAGAATACACACTCCCGACAGCTTCCCATTAAGACTGAGAATACACACTCCCGTCATAGAGTAGATGAACCTAATCATCTAGAATATTTTTTTTTTTGAAATAATATAACAAATAACTGAGAGCAGAGCTAGTTAGTACATCAACTCTAAACTGTAACCTTAAATGTACTCTACATAAGCGCTTCCACTAATAATAGCGATGCGTTTCCTCTCCCTGTAGAACGTTAGTTGTACACTGGTCGGGTCGTGTGTGAGTGATCTGCAAGCGGTGTGAAAATGGTTTGCAAACACCTAATTGTAATCAGTGTGTCCTACACGAGACTGAGTTTATTATGAGTTCAATCGATTTATATTAAGTACTAGCTTTTGCCCGCGGCTTCGCTCGCGTGAAATTCGTATTTCAAAGGAAGAACTATGGGCGAGCTGGGTTCAGGCTAGTAACGAAGGGCGAGCTGGATTCAGGTAAACGATAAACCGTCTCGAAGAAAGTGAGTAACATTTTGAGGCCGAAGGCGGAGTTGCGTTCAGGAAGACGATAAACCTTCTCGAAGACAGTAAGTAACTATGAGGGAGGCCGAAGGCCGAGCTGCGTTCAGGATGAGGGTAACCTTTTCGAAGAAAGTAAGTAACAGAGGGCGAGGCCGAAGGCCGAGCTGCGTTCAGGAAAACGATAAACCTTCTCGAAGACAGTAAGTAACTATGGGCGAGGCCGAAGGCCGAGCATCGTTCAGGATGAGGGTAACCTTTTCGAAGAAAGTAAGTAACAGAGGGCGAGGCCGAAGGCCGAGCTGCGTTCAGGAAAACGATAAACCTTCTCGAAGACAGTAAGTAACTATGGGCGAGGCCGAAGGCCGAGCTGCGTATTTATCAATGCCTAGTCTGTCCGACCAATATGTCTCCGCTACGCCATTAGCACATCACCTAATTAAATAAAACAAACTCAGTAATTAGTTAAGTCTTGCTTTTCTCCCCCTAGGATAATAAGTGTCGGTCTGGCTGTGTATTAGGAAATGCAACAGCTAGTTACTTATTGGTAGGATGCGAAATTGCTTACTGGAGTCCTTTCACTCCAAATCATTAGTTAATTTGACAGGCTTATCAGTAAATAGGTAATGTACACACTCAGTGTTTTCAGACTCATCATTATATTTGATCCATGAACTCAAACTTTATTTAATTAGCATAAGGGACAGAGTGAGTCAGCAAATGTAATCTAATTTAAAACTCAACGGAGGACATTAAAAATTAAAAATTAAAGAACTATGCGGAACTCATGCTGCAAAGACGGTTTATCATGCCTATTTTGAGAGCATCATGTCATATGGTCTTATGTTTTGGGGAAATGCAGCAGACTCAAATAGAATATTTTTATTACAGAAGAGGGCCTTGCAGTACATCCTAAACATGAAAACTAGAGATACTTGTAGGACAGCGTTCGGGAAGATAGGAATCATGACTTTACCAAGTGCATATGTTTACCAGAACATATGCTATGCCAGAAAATACATTAATGATTTTTGTCAATTCTTTCTTCGTCAATTCTTCAATTCGTCAATTCGTCAATTCTTTATTCCGACAATCATAACTATGATACACGGTGTAAGAATAATGTACAACTAATAAGACATAGATTAGCTAAAACCTCAAAAAGCTTTATTTGTAATAGTGTTAGAATTTATAATAAACTGTCTTCTAACATAAAACCATTATATGATAATAATTTCAAACGACGGATTAAATTAGTGTTTATTGAAAAGAGTTATTACAGTATTAAGGATGCATTAACTGACCGTAATTACCCGACTGCGCGACGCAAAGGAGGGTAATGTGTTTATCAGCCTATGTATATGTATGTATGTATGTATGTATGTTTGTTCCTTTGTGGCACACTAGAGACCAAACGCGTGGGCCGATTTTGATGATTCTTACGTCAATCGATTTGTCTTAATCTTGCGAGTGTCACTAAAGTGACATGACAGTAATCAAAATTCAATATGGCGACAACTAGGTGCCATATTGTGAAAAAGAAAAAAATTAAAGTTGACTATCTATGTTAAGTGGGGTATCGTTGAATAGGTATTTGAAAATGATCTCTAGGTTTCTCTTATCATTTTTCATTTCGAATGACCATTTAGGATCTATAACGATTTAAAGTTGGTTAGCAGCCATTCTCACTCCATAATAATAGAGCTGTGATAAAGTTTCTCATTATACAGGATGCTCGGCATATCGGCCGACAAATTTTTTTTGTAGGTAAGTGGGGTCATTTGCAACGTTTTGACCTAACATACCTTTTGTCAGGTGTCACGTGGTATCGAGATACGATTTTTTTTTCTTTATTTTTGAAAATTACCAAAATCCCAGCTTTAAACCCTTGTAACTTTTTTGTTCATGTTTGTATCAGCACGAAATAAAATTTATTGAATCTTACGATGTATCCTTGTTTTAGTAAAAAAATTATTTGATGAAGTTAATACCATGAAAAGGACTTATGACCTCCCAAATTTCCGAGAACGAGTAAAAAGATGACAGAATCTTAATTTCTTAATTCATTAAAAAAAAAAACAACACCAATTGAGAGCGTCGTTTTCTTTAAAAAGTTTGCTAGTTTATGCCCTTTCCAAAGGTATACACATTTTATACAAATCATTCACGATGTGATCAAAATTAGAGATAATTTGCAAGAGTCTAAACATTAATATTGGAGAATTGAACAAAGTGCCCGCGCGACCGGTACATGTTCTAAATTTGAAAATGCTCCGGAAAACGCTCTCAGTACGGGAAGCGACCACCGATAAGTAAGTGGTCCTGTTACAAAGTGCCCGTGTTGTCGTTCTATTCTGGTCTATGTCCCTAATTTATATGACATTTGGTATACCGTTGGAAAGGGCGTAAACTAGCGAACTTTTTATTAAAAGAAAATGCTGTCAGTCTTTTTTTAAATGAATTAAGAAACTAAGATTCTGTCATATTTTTACTCGTTCTCGGGACTTTCGGAGGTCATAAGTCCTATTCAGAGCAGAGCAGTGCGGCTTGGGCCTGAACCCGAATAAAACCGTAATAGTTGTGCTGGGGACCAAGCACGCGATCAGTAAAATGATGCAATTCAGTCCATGTTTCAAGTTAAACAACGTTCCCATACCCATCGCGACATCGGCCAGGGATCTCGGCGTGTTGATTGACGGCGGGCTGAAATTTGAAGCCCACGTGGAGCAACTAATTCGCAGGTCATATGGCAAACTTAAAAGTCTGTACAAATTTCGGAACTGTGTCAGTGTGGAGGTTCGGAGACAGTTGGCTGAATCACTCGTTCTGTCCAACTTTAATTACTGCGACGTGGTTTTCGGTCCTTGCATCCTCGAGAGGACAGCCAAGCATATTCAGCGTGTCCAGAACTCGTGTGTGAGGTATTGCGAGCGGCCTAAGAGACGTGCTCGCATTACACCCATTTTAAATAAACTGAGGACGCTGAATATGCGCAACCGCAGGCGCCTACACTTCTCGTGCCTAGTTCAAGCTGTGATTAAAAAAAAACAGCCCAAAACACTGTACGATAAACTCACCTGGTTGGGAGATTCGCACTGCTACGGCACGAGATCTGTGGGTAAACTGCTGGAAGCTCCTAGGCACAGAGGCGCCGCATTTTAAGGTTCCTTCAAATATGCGGCAACTCGGTGTTGGAACCTCCTGAGGCTGAGGCCTCCTCTCAGAGAGATTACTAATTGTAATACATTCAAATGTAAATTGAGGAAATTTATATTTGACCAACAGTTAAAAATGTTATTGCTATAAAATCAAGGCCCTATGCCTCCAAAATGTATTATTATGACGTGCGGACCGACAGACGGACGGATGGATTGTTGTGTTTGTTATTGTGTTTTGTGTACTGTAACATTAAGGCTTCTTCTTCTCCTTTTTCTCTGGTTGTTATGTATATGTTTGTGTTAGGGTATATTAGAATATTATTTGTGTTGTGTACTTGGGCCTGACTTAAAATCAGCGTCCCTCTCACTGGCCCCTGGACTCGGTGATGTGTCAGGTCCAATTTATCTTGTCCGTATTGTGTTTTTATTGTATCTACTGTGTGTGTAGGTATTGGATGAGATAAATAAACTCATTTCATTTCATTTCACTTCACTTCATTTCATTTCATTTCTATTCATTGTATTAACTTCATCAAATGATATTTTTTCTAGAATAAGGATACATTATAAAATCCAATAAATTTTATTTCGTGCTGATACAATCATAAACGAAAAAGTTACAAGGGTTTAAGGCTGGGATTTTGGTAATTTTCAAAAATAAAGAAAACAAATCGTATCTCGATACCACGTGACATTCATTAATAATAATCAATAAAATTATCAGTAGTTTAGACCACCGAAAGCTACTTAATAATCACCACGATATTAACTTTCTCAATGAAATGACAAGATTACGAAATTTACGGTCTTATAATCCTAACTAAAAAGTGTAAAATAAAAAAAGTTTATTTAAAAAATAAAAAAGCCCGACTGCGTAAAAAATTAACTTTAAATAAAAACTGAAAAGAAAAAAAACAAGTCCAGTAATCTAGAACTCTGTTAAGTAATATTGAATAACTACACCATTGAAATAGTTTCATGATCGATACCACATATAATAAAACAAATAATAAACTCTAATGCGGAACATAGCGACTTTAACAGTCGGGACCCATTAGTGGGAAAATGTCAATGGGTCCCGACTGTTAAAGTCGCTATGTTCCGCATTAGAGTTTATTATTTGTTTTATTATATGTGTGTATCGATCATGAAACTATTTCAATGGTGTAGTTATTCAATATTACTTAACAGAGTTCTAGATTACTGGACTTGTTTTTTTTCTGTTCAGTTTTTTTTATCTAAGAGTTTGACTACTGTTTTTTCCACTAACAAACTTTGACAATTTGACATTTGGATACACTTTGTATCATTAGATTTTTTTTATGACTTACTAGCTGAGCCCGCGGCTCCGCTCGCGTGAAATTCGTATTTCAAAGAAGACAGTAAGTAATTAAGGGCGAGGCCAAAGGCCGAGCTGCATTCAAGAAGACTATAAACCTTCTCGAAGAAAGTAAGTAACTGAGGGCGAGGCCGAAGGCCGAGCTGCGTTCAGGAAAACGATAAACCATCTCTAAGAAAGCGAGTAATTAAGGGCGAGGCCGAAGGCCGAGCTGAGTTCAGTAAAACGATAAACCATCTCTAAGAAAGTAAGTAATTAAAGGCGAGGCCGAAGGCCGAGCTGCCTTCGGGAATACCATAAACCTTCTCAAACAAAGTAAGTAACTGAGGGCAAGGCCGAAGGCCGAGCTGCGTTCAGGAAGACGATAAACCATCTATAAGAAAGCGAGTAATTAAGGGCGAGGCCGAAGGCCGAGCTGCGTTCAGGAAGACTACAAACCTTCTCGAAGAAAGTAAGTAACTCAGGGCGAGGCCGAAGGCCGAGATAGGTTCAGGAAGACTATAAACCTTCTCGAAGAATGTAAGTAATTTAGGGCGAGACCGAAGGCCGAGCTGCGTTCAGGAAGACCATAGTCCTTCTCGAAGAAAGTAAGTAATTAAGGGCGAGGCTGAAGGCCGAGCTGCGTTCAGGAAGACCATAAACCTTCTCGAACAAAGTAACTAACTGAGGGCGAGGCCGAAGGCCGAGCTGCGTTCAGGAAGACGATAAACCATTTCTAAGAAAGCGAGTAATTAAGGGTGAGGCCGAAGACCGAGCTGCGTTCAGGAAGACCATAAACCTTCTCGAAGAAAGTAAGTAACTGAGGGCGAGGCCGAAGGCCGAGCTGCGTTCAGGAAGACTATAAACCTTCTCGAAGAAAGTAAGTAACTGAGGGCGAGGCCGAAGGCCAAGCTGCGTTCAGGAAGACCATAAACCTTCTCGAAGAAAGTAAGTAATTAAGGGCGAGGCCGAAGGTCGAGCTGCGTTCAGGAAGACCACAAACCTTCGCGAAAAAAGTAAGTAACTGAGGGCGAGGCCGAAGGCCGAGCTGCGTTCAGGAAGACGATAAACCATAACTAAGAAAGCGAGTAATTAAGGGCGAGGCCGAAGGCCGAGCTGCGTTCAGGAAGACCATAAACCTTCTCGAAGAAAGTAAGTAACTGAGAGCGAGGCCGAAGGCCGAGCTGCGTTCAGGAAGACTATAAAACATCTCGAAGAAAGTAAGTAACTGAGGGCGAGACCGAAGGCTGAGCTGCCTTCAGGAAGACGATAAACCATCTCTAAGAAAGCGAGTAATTAAGGACGACGCCGAAGGCCGAGCTGCATTAAGGAAGACCATACACCTTCTCGAAGAAAGTAAGTAACTGAGGGCAAGGCCGAAAGCCCAGCTTCGTTCAGGAAGACCATAAACCTTCTCGAAGAAAGTAAGTAACTCAGGGCGAGGCCGAAGGCCGAGCAGCGTTCAGGAAGACGATAAACCATCTCTAAGATAGCGAGTCATTAACGGCGAGGCCGAAGGCCGAGCTTCGTTCAGGAAGACAATAAACCTTCTCGAAGAAAGTAAGTAACAAAGGGCGAGGCAGAAGGGTGAGCTGCGTTTAGGAAGAGGGTAAACCTTCTCGAAGGTGCGTTCAGAAAGACTATAAACCTTCTCGAAGAAAGTAAGTAATTAAGGGCGAGGTCGAAGGCAGAGCTTCGTTCAGGAAGACAATAAAACTTCTCGAAGAAAGTAACTGAGGGCGAGGCCGAAGGCCGATCTGCATTCAGAAAGGTCCGCCCCCCCCCCCCCCCCCCTACCTCAACCCCCTTCTTCAAAGCCACCCCCAGTATGGATAAAATTATTTAAAATCCTAAAATCAAGTTTTTAATAAACCCTATTTTAATTCAAGGATTGATTAACAAAAACGCTGAAACACGTTTTTATTTCATGCCAAAAGCCTAAATATGAATAGTCATGTCCCTTACTTGAGAAATGATGGGTTCCCCATACAAACTTCCATCCCCTTTTTCACACCCATATGGGTTGTTTTTTGAGACAAAATGTAGCCTATGTCCTTCCTCAGGATGCAGTTCATCTCCGTACTACATTTTATAAAATGCTAAAATCTAATTTTGAAATCATCCCCTATTTTAATTTAAGGGTTGATTTAGCTAAAACGCTAAAACACGTAATTCTTTATTTCATACCAAAAGCCTAAATATGAATTGGCATATCCCTAACTTGAGAAATGCTAGGTTCCCCATACAAACTCTTATCCCCTATTTCACCCCCTTAAGGGTTGTTTTTTGAGACAAAAGGTGGCCCATATCCTTCCTCAGGTTGCAATTGATCTCCGCACAAAATTTTATAAAATCCCAAAATCTAATTTTGAAATCATCCCCTATTTTCATTTAAGGATTGATTTAGCAAAAACGCTGAAACACGTGATTCTTTATTTCATACCAAAAGCCTAAATATGAATTGTCATATCCCTAACTTGAGAAACGCTAGGTTCCCCATACAAACTTTCATCCCCTATTTCACCCCCTTAAGGGTTGTTTTTTGGGACAAAAGGTAGGCCATGTCCTTCCTCAGGTTGCGATTGATCTCCGTACAAAATTTTATATAATCTAAAATCTAATTTTGAAATCATCCCCTATTTTCATTTAAGGGTTGATTTAGCAAAAACGCTGAACCACGTGGTTCTTTATTTCATACCAAAAGCCTAAATATGAATTGTCATATCCCTAACTCGAGAAACGCTAGGTTCCCCATACAAACTTTCATCCCCTATTTCACCCCCTTAAGGGTTGTTTTTTGAGACAAAAGGTAGCCTATGTCCTTCCTCAGGATGCAATTCATCTCTGTGCAATATTTTATCAAAATCTGTTCAGCGGCTTAGGCGTGAAAAGGTAACAGACAGACAGACAGACAGACAGACAACAGAGTTACTTTCGAATTTATAATATTAGTATGGATTACATCTCTTTGTAATAAATGTAAACTAATTTTTATTTATTTTTTGACTTGTTATACTATGAAATATGAAGTATCAAAATTGACGATGGCACTATACACCAGATATAGGTAATTTAAATAGGCAGTGTGGTCAGATTCTTCAGTATTCATGTTTATGCTGTAAATATTAATGGTCTTGTGAACGGTAGTATGGGTTAATTATTTGTAAGTTACTATAATATAATACTTATAAGGTACTAACAAAACATTGTGACTTGCGAAGCTTGTTTGTCAGTTCTTCTTCGCATTGAATTTAGAACTGGCGGAATTTTCGACATGTCCAAGCGTAGGTTACCTACCTATGGATGAAATTATACAATAAACAATAACAATTAGCCCAGTAAATAGAGACCAAAAAAAAAAGTTTAAAAAAACATAAATCCGACTTCCTAAAAAAAGTAGAACTAAAAGACTATTAAAAAAATAAAAATATAAAAACCGCCTTCAAAAATATATGAAATAAAAACCTAAAAAAAAACGAACCCTACGGTTGAAGGCGGTGCTAAAAAGGCTACACAAATCACAAAGGATATCATCCACTCATGTTTCCTTTCATGCATAATTTTTGCTTGCTTTAGCACCGCCTTCCACTCTAGGGTTCGTTTTTTTTTTAGGTTTTTATTTCATATATTTTTGAAGGCGGTTTTTATATTTTTATTTTAAATAGTTTTTTAGTTCTACTTTTTTTAGGAAGTCGGTTTTATGTTTTTTAAATTTTTTTTTTTATTTCACAGTTTTTTTTAGTAATTTTTTGCTATTAATGTACTCGGCGGAATCGTTCGGCCTTCGGCCTCGCGATTCCGCCTCGCTTTCCAATCCGATCTTGACCCAATTAAAATAGGACCACGTCAGCATCGATAGCTCAGTGGTGCAGACAGTCAACTGTCGCTATTGAATGTTAAGCAACGCTGGGTGCGGTCAGTACTTGGATGGGTGACCGCTGACCGTTGGAGGCTGACCGAGGTTCGGATTCCTCGTAAAACTGTAGGTCCCTTCCCTCCTAATCTTACTTGGTGGTAGGGTTTCACCCGCCCGGGTTGGTACCACCGCACTGAATGAAACGTCGTTCGAAACGGCTATGTAAATAGTTTGTGTTTTCCGACCAGTTCAGTGTAGTCAGCACGATCAAAGGGGGAAGCGCTGACATGGCACTTAGTTCACCCGGTGTTATGGGCTGACATCACGGGCGTTGTAGGTGATGTAGCCAACCGTGTCAGTTTCCATAAAAAACAACAACACCGTAACATTGCATAGAAAAAAAATAATGTTAAATTTTGTAGAACGGACAGACATGCATTTGTTACGGAACCCTACATTCATTTTGCAGAACTTAGTAGAATGGACAGACATAAACGTTTTACCGAACCCTACTTAACAGTTGCACTCCGGGAGTGCCGGCAGATCCCGTGCCACTCTAACTTAAACCTTAATTCAATGAGTTAAGGTTTCATTTCAAAAATGACGCTGACGCGATGTCGCGAGTTATAAATTTTTTACCCACCTAAAAAGTGCCAAGCGCCGCTGAAGAAGTTGTCACTTAAAAAATCTCAGGGTTATCCCTTTCAAATAAAAAAAAAAAGAGTTTTCAAAATCAGCCCACAATTGACGGAGTAATCGCGTAACAAACATCCAAAAAAAGAAAACATACCGTCGAATTGAGAATCTCTTAGGTCTAAAGTAAATTGCTCGTCAAGACAAATGCAACTAGCCCAAACACGATGGGTTTATCATGTGTAGTTTAGGAGTTCCTATCGCCACCTTCCGTCTCCATCATCAGACCAGCAGGTCTATTCTTGTAAATTCTGACAGCGGAATCAGCACTGTTGTGGCGCTGAGAGTCACTTACCAAAGTAGCTCTCAGCGCCACATCAGCGCTGATTCCGCTGTCAGAATTTACAAGAATAGACCTGCAGCTCGATGGTACTCGTACCATAATATATTAAGCCGGCCGGTCGGATATTATCTGGCGGGTTGGAAAAGAAAAAATTCAAATTTTGAATATTCATTGTTTCATGGGTCCGAATATGTATCACTAGTATATCGATTCATGTAGGTATTTCAATAGGACAGAGAAAATTTCAAAATATTAGGTATTTAATACTTTTTAGTTCTTTTTTTTTTGTTTTTTGGAAATCGGTTTTATATTTTTTAAAACAGTTTTTATTTCATTAGTAACATTATTAGTAATATTACATAAAAAAGAATAATCGAAATCGATTGAAGTGGTACAGAATTATTCGTCATATGTGTCAGACTGCAAATTGCTGAATAAGTCCACATCACAAAAGTTTTGCTGGCGGCAACCACACACCATACTAATTTATCAAACTGAAAATTGCCGAAAACGACCACATCACAAGTTTTGCTGAAGGTATTATGTTGTACCATAGTATTAGTATTATATACCATAGTATTATGTTGATTTTTCGAAAACCACTGAACCAATTTCGATAAAATTTAAATGGGACCACCTCGGAAGTATGACCTAACAGACAAAAAAGAAGTTTCCAAATCGGCCTTCAATTGACGGAGAAATCGCGTAACAAACTAATAAAAAATAAATAAATAAATAAATAAAAAAAAACATACAGACGAATTGAGAACCTCCTCCTTTTTTGGAAGACGGTTACCTTACAAACGGTCCGGTAGTTCTAAATTTTTGATATGTGGTCTAGGATGGTTAGAAGTATTTAAAATATAAAATGCACAACCCCCCCCCCCCCCCCCCCCCCGCGCCCTTTCTTCAGATTTTTGCGTATATCTTCATTTCCGTGCATTTTGGCTATAAAAAACATAACTCATTGTTGTAGATAATTAAATTTCCTATAACTAACATTTTAAATTTTGTTTCTAAGACTGATACTTACGGAGATATGAACTTTAAAAAAAAAACAAATTTTCCGGAAATTTGGCAAACTCCTAACTTTAGAACGCTGTAATTAAGTTTTGGCCTATTCTAGGAAAAAAATATTCTAAATATTATTCTGTCAGTCTGACAGCTTTTGATCTTAATATTATTAGTTTTTAAAGTTTTTTTTTACAAAAAAAAAAGATGGTGGACAGCGGAAGTACGTCGCGTCGTCGTTGTAATTAAAAATATATATTTTTGTGGTTCTCGCGGCGCGGTGCGAGAATTTATGTAACAGACGTTGAAAGCTACAACAGAAATGGCTGTATACGCTAATGAGTTTTGCCTGTTTCGGGAGGAGACGAATTAATCAAAGAGTTTGTATTACGTCGCTGCGCTCCTTTATAGAGAGAATGTGAGCGTTGGTGAGGTGAAGCTTCGTTGGTGAGCGCCACGAGCCGCGTTCGGGCCCGATCGGCAGTCATCGGCCGTGCTTCGTCGCGCGATGCAGAGGGATCAATTTCTTAGTTTTATTCCTAAAATTCAGCCAAAATGGTCAACTGTTGCGTTTTAATTTGCAAATCTGACTCAAAGAAGGAGATTAGAATCGTGAATGGTCTAAGATTCCACAGGTAATTGGTATTTTGGTGATATTTTAACTGGGAGCGACGGCGGTGGCGGATTTCCTATAGAACGTGCTAAGTCTAAATCATATTTTTTCCCGAATATTTGTAATATAATCCATGTGATTACGTATTATGTGAGTACTAGGTTTTGCCTGCGGCTTCGCTCGCTTGAAATTCGGATTTAAAAAGAAGAAAGTAATTAAACCCGACCCGTACCTATTCGGTTTGTATGACAGCGACATCATAGCGTAACCAGAACTGAATTTTATTTAGCCTATCCTGTGTCTCGTATAGGTAAATGTGCTTGTACTAAGTTTCATCGAATTCGGATGATCGGTTTAAGAGCTATCGTGGAACATTGATAGTTACATACATACAGAAAATAGTTCTAATAAAAATCGTCAATTTAGTTTTAGTATCATACATAGAGTCTATAAACGCAATATCTCATAAAACAAAGTAACTTACTCCATGGCCATCCCTTACAGATTTATTATTACCTAGTATTGATGATAAAGTTCCAAAATGGGAGGCAGATATGATCTTTCGTGTATTTGTTTTAAAACCAAGTAAAAGTCAATACTCTATGGAAGGACTTTAGAGCTCGGTTACTTTATTAAATGACGCATGTTCGTTCACGTAGGTATCTTATGAAGCATTTTATTTTATCAAAAAATGGCCGCCATTTCGAAAAGAATAGAATGAGCTTAACGTAAATCATGCATATACCTACCTTCGTTCTTAAGCAACCCTGAGCGCGGTCAGTACTTGGATGGGTGACCGCTCGACCGTTGGAGCTGTCCGTGGTTCGGATTCCACGTTAACCTGTAGGCCCCTTCTCTTCATACCTTACTAGGTGGTAGGGTTTATCCCGGCCGGGTTGGTACCACCGCTCAGACGAAACGTCGGTGGAAACGGCTATGTAAATAGTTCGTGTTTTCCGACCAGTTCAGTGTAGCCGACATGAAATGAAGGGAAGCACCGACATGGCACCCAGCTCACCGGGTGTTATGGGCTGACATCATGGATGTTGTAGGTGATGTAGGTAGCCAACCGTGTCAGATTTCATAAAAAAAACGCCCAAATATGGACTATTTAGGATGTATACTGGTTTCCGAGTAATATTGTTTAGTGAAAGATGGCAATTAGGTAATTTTCAATTAAGTTTTTAAGGTTTCCCAAAAATCCTGAAAAAATTACACTGTGGGAGGCCGCAATAAAAAGAACAGGAAACACAGCCATATTTTTTCTCGACATTTTAAAGAAGACTACTTTTATATTGCACCAGATGGAAATAGAAAACTAAAAGATCAAGCAATACCAATAGTCCAATCAACGAATGGCCCAAAAGGAGGTGTAGAGTGCGTGAGCAGGGTCAAAAGCGATTTCTTCAGAAACCTGTTCGCGGTGCTTAGGGAGTAAACATACTAAAAGTCCTAGCGTCTACGAGGTGAGCCGGAGGGGGGGGGGGGGGGGGGGGGGGGGCCCAAATAAGGTCCCGCTTTAGGGTTTTTCGCTGCGATCTCGAAAACAGTGCCCCGTAGAGAAAAATTGTGTGATATCGAATGAAAGCTCATAAAATTCTCTACAACTTTTATTCTATTCACTTTTTTCGAATTCCGAACCGTTTTCGAGCTACACGCTTAGGAATAGTGAAAATTTTCGAAAAATTGATTTTTACCTCATATTTCTCATCAAACATTCCTTCATATCGTCTAAACTGTTCACCTGAAAATGATATTGTCAAACAGGAAGTTATAGAGCATTTAATTTCCTTTAAAAGTGTGTATACACATGCTAATTTATCTCCAGCCGGTCAACAGTTGCACCAATTTTAAGATTTTTTGTAAAATATCATTATTTTCAGAAAAAGTTGTTTTGGTCATTATTCCTGAGCCACAACTATCGTTTGTTACAGCTATGTACCATCTAATAATATGTCACACTTGAAAGCGGGTTAAATGCAGTAAATGGAAATCATGTCACTTGAAAAAATGGAAAATTGTATTTTATAGATGATAAATAAAAGTTTGTTATAAGGTAGATAAGTAATTTCATTTTAATAATTTTTCATTGTTTTACTTCCAAGAAGTTTTCATCCTCTTTGCACGTGAGGGCCCTGGTAAGGGTTCTTCGTCCATGGCATCTTCATCCTCAGTGGTGGGTGGTTCTTGATGAAGGGCCTCTGCGTGCTGTTTACCTGCGCTCTCAGTCGGTGGGAGCGAGCTAATTTCAGGCTTTATATTAGCCACTGACCTCATAAACGACTGGAAGCGGTACTGGTTGAGAGTGGTCTGTCTTGCTGGTGCCCACTCCTTCCACCCAAGACATCCCGCTACTGAAACCCGGCCGAGGAAAAACCAAAACAATAGTACTGTCCACCCAAGAGATGCAGGAGCGTAGATTTGAACACATCCTGTTCTTACATTCATCTACCGGCTGCGACACATCTGCAACTTTCAGGAGAAGTAAAGTGGGCTTCTTAAAATTATACTTGAAGTCGGAAGTCATCAAGGAAGCGGCAGTGATCTTTTGCAACCCCGCCTCCACTCACGGCGAGGTTGAACAGGCTGGGAAGATGTGCTTCCTCAAATGGTATGGGGCACTAGCAAGACAGACCTCCCTCAACAAGTACATCTTCCAGTCGTTTATGAGGTCAGTGGCTAATATAAAGCCTGAAATTAGCTCGCTCCCACCGACTGAGAGCGCAGGTAAACAGCACGAAGAGGCCCTTCATCAAGAACCACCCACCACTGAGGATGAAGATGCCATGGACGAAGAAACCTTACCAGGGCCCTCACGTGCAAAGAGGATGAAAACTTCTTGGAAGTAAAACAATGAATAATTATTAAAATAAAATTACTTATCTACCTTATAACAAACTTTTATTTATCATCTATAAAATACAATTTTCCATTTTTTCAAGTGACATGATTTTCATTTACTGCATTTAACCCGCTTTCAAGTGTGACATATTATTAGATGATACATAGGTGTAACAAACGATAGTTGTGACTCAGGAATGACCAAAACAGCTTTTTGTGAAAATGATGAAATTTTACAAAAAAATCTTAAAATTTGTGCAACTGTTGACCGGCTGGAGATAAATTTGCCTATGTTTACACACTATTGAAGGGAATTGAAATCTCTATAACTTCTTGTTTGACAATATCTTTCTCAGGTGAATAGTTTAGACGATATGAAGGAATGTTTGATGAGAAATATGAGGTAAAAATCAATTTTTCAGAAATTTTCACTTTTCTTAAGCGTGTACCTCGAAAATGGTTCGGAATTGGAAAAAAGTGAATAGAATAAAAGTTGTAGATAATTTTATGAGCTTTCATTCGGTATAAGACAATTTTTCTCTACGGGGCACCGTTTTCGAGATCGTAGCGAAAAACCCAAAAGCGGGACCTTATTTGGGCCCCACTCCTTCCCCTATAATATAACTCATATTTCATAATCCGCAACTTTTTGTGTGAGGTTTAGTTAAATTCCAAATAAAGACCTCAATCATGTTTTCGTTCGAATGTTGAATTTTGAAAATTCATAAATTTTGATTTAAAAAACTTTTGTTATGTTATGTTTTTTTTCACGCATTTGTCGTAAATACGAATCCCTCATGCCGCCAAGTACCTGAGCGGTCGGGCTTTGCTCGGTGTCTACACCTATCTATGTAGATGAATAAACTTGAAAAAGTAACATTATCTAAATACAATAAAATTTCGTCGAAATCGTTAGAGCCGTTTCCGAGAAACAAATATATTCATACAAGTTTAGCTCACTTAAAGTAATAGGATAAAGTAATAAAAGTAAGCACCGTAAGAATTTAATATATTAAGGTACCTACACCTCACTTACAATACAAATTAAATTTTGCAAAATAAGAGATACATTGTTTCTACGCTTGGACGCTTTCTGTTCGCGCATGCCCGAGTAGGAGCCGAACGTCGTTCCCCTGCCCGCACTACACCCCGCAGCGAGCTTCATTCGTTCTCCTAGCCGTGTGCCCATAGGGTCGCTCTATAAAGGAGCGCAGCGACGTAATACAAACTCTTTGGAATTAATATAAAAAAAAAATATATTAGTACTCACATTTGCGATTTAAGAATTAACCTTCTAAGCACGATAAAGTATTATAAACTGATTTTGTATCTAACTTCGCACTTTATATACTTTATGGCGTCATCACGTAAAACTATCGTGCGTAAACCGACTTTACAGACAACAAATTTTTTTAAAACAGTTTTTATTTCATTATTTTTAGTAATATTACATAAAAAAGAATAATCGAAATCGCTGGAATACTGAATTAATTGCCATGTGTCAAACTGCAAATTGCTGAAAAAGTCCACATCACAAAATTTTTGCTGAAAGTAACCACACACCTTAGTAATTAATTATCAAACTGAAAATTGATGAAAACGACCACATCACAAGTTTTGCTGAAGGTAACCACACACCATAATATTTTGCAAAGAGGAAAAGGGAGTGCATAGCTTCAAGAAATTCATTTGACATAAGTTACTGTTTTGTTTTTCATGTTGCTGTCAATGACGTATCATGTATTCTACTAGACTTATTATAAGTCTAGTAGATAACCGGGCAACCGCCTTCGCTCCACCGCGGTGCCCCCGTTACGCGGAGAGACCCTCTTGAGACTAGTAGATCGCGAGTGGCCGAACGCGTCGCACGTGCCGCCTGTGCGCTCACTGCCGTCCGACCGCTGCTCGCATCGCGCCAGTCGTTATGCCCATGGAGTTGGGGAGTTGTGTGTTGCGATATTGCAAAAATCATACCAAAAATACAAATACATGATACGTCATTGCAAAAATATTGAAAAAACTTATGGCGTCTCATTTCATAGGTAAGTATCACTTCATTGTGATCTTAATTAATATATATTATATCTTGTTTTCCATGTGCTTAAAAATATTCGGTTCAACTGGCAAATTAGAGTTGTCACAACGCTACTTCAATTTGAAAATTTTGTACATTTTATGTATTGACCTCGCTTTGCAATAACATAAGCATTATTTAATTAAACAAATAAATTGAACGCGCTCATAAGGGCTGCCACATATGAATGCATAGAAATAGAGTCCTGGGATATCATGTATGGAAGTAAATAAATATGTATTAAACGACGTTAAAATATGAGAGTGAATTGATCCCTAACCCCAACCCTAATTAGTGATTGATCGCTAATTAGGGTTGTCGCTATTCTTTTAATTTTTTTGAATTAGTAAATAATTGAGAAATTTTCAAGAAATTTTTTTTTTGTTTACAAGGTTTCCACATCCTATTAAGGGATCAATACCAGAAAGGTGGATAAAAATAGTCCAAGATGATAGACGGGGAAATCTAGCTACATTTAATCACCGCATTCATTTGATTAGAGCTATCATACATCAATATTCCACCGTAAAACTTCACCATGCAGCAAAATCCGATCCACGCATCAAATGTTCAACCATAAGACAAAAGTATACTAAGCTAACATTGTTTAAGGGAAAGTGAAAATATTTAATCTGTAATTTAAATTATTTTGTTTAAGGACGGAGGAATTGTTGTTTTGGTTGCGTTTGTGTGTGTAGTCCAAAGTATGCCTAATGTTTTTTTAGTTATATTTTGTTTAATTTTTTTTTCATAAATGTTGCACTCTTTATTTTATGTATGTTTGGTTCGGAGATTTTAAATTTAGTCCAAGGCCAAGACCTCAGTTATTAATTCTTTATTATTAAGTTTAATTTTTTAGATATTATTCTAGTTATTAAGTGTAGGTATTATAAGAATAAAAAACGGCTTTACTCACGGTCGACATTCGAGCTGTGTGGCTCGACGTTTCGGGCCAAACGTATGGCCCATCATCATGAGCACTCTGGCCGAAACCTCGAGCCACACATCTCGTTTTCGTTTTTCATAAATGTTGCACTCTTTATTTTATGTATGTTTGGTTCGGAGATTTTAAATTTAGTCCAAGGCCAAGACCGCAGTTATTAATTCTTTATTATTAATTAAAATTTTTGAGATATTATTCTAGTTATTAAGTGTAGGTATTATAAGAATAAAAAACGGCTTTACTCACGGTCGAAATTCGAGCTGTGTGGCTATACGTTTGGGGCCCATCATCACGAGGGGCACACATCTCATATTTCGATCGTGAGTAAAGCCGCTTTTTATTATTCTTATAATGTCAAACAACCACGGTAATTTAAAAACCCATATAAGTTTAGGTATGTATTTCAAGTTATTATTGTTCTGTATTTTAAGTTTAATAAATACATAAAAACGCTTTTTTCGATGAAATTCACTATCTTTTTCTTCTATAATCCTTTAAAACGTCCCACTGCTAGGCACGGACTCTTCCCACTGACATAGGAGGTATTGCTTTTATTATTGTTGTTTATTGAGTATTCTTATGGCAGTCATATTGCACTCGAACTTGTCACAATTTGTTATATCCGGTTCGATTACTCGTACATTTCCATGGTGACCAGTGGAAATCAGAAGCAGTTTACACAAAAATACTTTTTCAGAGACCAGTGTGCACTAGTTACCTCACTTTATTTTTCTTCACCGGAGCGATCGTACCTATTCGTTATGAAATGCACGTATATCAATCCTTATCAAGGAAATAAATACATTAGTTAATGCCCGGGATTTGAACCCGTAACGTCTGCATTGAGAAGCGCCTTACTAACCACTAGACTACGGGCAACATATTTTACGAGTAGGTATTAACCATTATACCTACTCGTAAAATAATAAATCGAAAAATATATTTTTGGTAGTCTAAGTGACACTGACAACCCTACGTATTCCAATACGCGTGTTGAGTTGGGTTGGCCTTGGCTGGCGTCGCTTACCGGCCGGCCGGACCGCTAGTCGCTCGCTACCTAGCGCTAGCTGTAGCACAGAATATGTAATAGGTACTATCGTACCAGAAGCGACACTATACAAGGACACATAAAGGAATAGCTACTCTTGCAGAGACGCAATAAAGTGCAATTCAGCTCAAACAACGCTTCATACCTAACTCGATTAATAGCCTACATCACGCTTCTCTTTCTATCGCGTAACTCTATCTCTTTTGAAGCGACATGTTCCGTGGTAGGGTTGTCATCTTGTGACGAATAAATTACTCTGAATAATAAAAAACTCGGTGGCTTCTCGTAAGGTATGATGACATGTAAATTTTATTGATTCACTAGCTTTTACGCGCAGCTTCGCTCGCGGTAGAGTCGGTTTAATAGCAACTCAGAAAAAAACATAATTATAAACGATCGCTTCTCTTATATTCTGTCTCTTTTTCTCCCTCCCTCGCTCCCCCATCCCTTTCCTTCCATCTCACTGCCCTTCCCTCCCCTAACTCTGCCTCTTTCCCCTCCTCATACTTGCCTCCACTCTCCCCACTTTCCCTTTTATAAAGCAATAGCTTTTACCCGCGGCTTCGGTCGCGGTAAACTCGGTTTAATAGCAAATTCAATTTAACCCTGTGTCACATAAAAATGATAAATAGACGATTGGCTCTCTTGTATTCTTTCTCCCTGTACCATCTCTCACTCCCTCTCTCCCTTCCTCCCCCCCCCCCCCCCCCTTCAGCCCCTCTCTCTTCTCCGTCCCCCTATCTTTTTGGCAGACAATTTAACATTATAACCGATCACAAACCCTTGCAATGGATATTTTCATTAAAAGAACCAAACCCACGCCTCACCAGATGGAGACTGAAACTAGAAGAGTTCGAATATAAAATCTTTCACAAAAAGGGCAAAAACAATACCAATGCCGACGCTCTGTCCAGAATCCCCATAGAATTGCACAACAATAGCGTTCAGCCGCTTCTTGATTCCTCCGACGAGGAAGTGGGCGAAGACAATCTGTCGTTGATTGGAAACGCAACAGATTTTCCACTACTAACAGATTTGGGCGAACTGGAACAGAACTCATTAGGTACTGTATACACAAGCCTCGAACATCCTATTCTGAACATTCCAATATCAGAGAAATCGGTAAACACATTTAAAACTCAAGTTTTCATAGAGTTCGTTCACCATTCGCCTGCAAACATTAAATCAAAAGCGATATTTAAAAATAAAACAAGAATCATGTGTCAGATAAGTACTTCAAATATAAAAAACGAGATCATACAATTATTTAAAGAATATTTTAAACCAAATTCCAAATCCCTTTTTTACCTCTTCTTTGGTGAAAAGGAACTGAAAGTCTATGTTGTTCAAAGCCAGATAAGGCATATGAGGACTATGGAGTCTTCCGGCGTAGGAGAAGTGATAAAATGATAATAGGGACAGGCAGGAATGTCTGTAAAATATTTTTGCCATCATAATTGCAAATAAACTGAACTACTTTTGCTAAATTTCTCTGTTAACCTAATTGTTATTATCTATTCCTTAATTAATTTTACGTAGTACATATTATTTAATTCCATTTATCATTAATCAAAATCTAAACATAACCTAAATAATTTTTAATACTTGTATCCTATGTACTTACGTAATACAAACACTATTTCATTATTCTAAGCATATATCTATAATTTAGAGAGAAATTTTAACTTAATTTTGTTCATGTAAAGGTGAATCGTATTCCTGTGATAACAGTTGCTGATATTTTAAAGGTTTTCTAACGTTTCTTTTGTGTAGGAGCTGCTCCTTATTATCTAATATTTTAATACCTAAATTGTTTTTTTTATGCCTAGTAATAAATCTAGGTTGCACCTTATGTCTAACAGCTAAGGGATTTTTATAATAAGCTGCAGCGTTCTCTGCGTAGGACGCAGGGGGTTCGCGGTCTGCATTGTGTCTGGTCATAGTCGTCAATTGTTCCTTTAATAGCTTCTCATTAATATCTGAATAGAGAGCAGTGGTAAGGGTTTTGTGCTTGTCTATGTAATTTTGAAAGTATTTATGCGTTACATTCAAATCAAAAGGGTCTCGTGCGTCCATGTGACCATTTATAATTTCTATCGGCTTTTTCTTCGTAAGCGAGTGTATGGAATTATTATAGCCTAGAATAGCATAAGCCATGAGTTGGACTATTGGAGTTTGCAACTGTTGCATTGTGAGAATGCGAATATGTTCTAGGATCGTGGAATGGAATCTTTCGATAGCTCCGTTCGACGCTGGATTATTTACACTAATAAAATGCAATTCCACCTTGTGAAGTTCCGTAAATTCCTTGAATAGATGATTTTTAAACTCGGATCCTTGATCAGCTGTTAAGGAGAGGGGAAGGCCGTGATGAGTCATAAAGCCGAGGAGTGCGTTGATAACACAAACACCTGTGGCGCTGTCTATGGGATATACTTGAGCGTATTTAGAAAAGGTGTCTATTATTGTTAGAAATTTTTGACCTTTGACCGTAAATGTATCAAGGTGACAAACCTCGAATGGTTTGTTTGGTATTGGCACTATTTGGAATTCTTGTTTGTTCGGCGTTCTTTCATATTTACTGGTTTGGCAGATTTCACAATTATTTATGTATTCGGTTATGCTCTTTATTATGTTTGGCCAATAAAAACGTCTTTTTATCTGGTGTTCGGTTTCTTGGATACCTCGATGATTTGTTTTTCCTATATGGTAAAAATTGATGATCTTCATCTGTTGTTCGGGTTCGAAGACATGCTCTAGTTTTAATTTACATAATGTAATGTTATGAGTTTTTGAACGTCAGCTGCAGTATGCTAGTAATTTCGGGTATGTAATGTTGGTTAGACAGCCATATACCTATTTGTGAATTTGGTTTAAAATATTCTTTAAATAATTGTATGATCTCGTTTTTCATATTTGAAGTACTTATCTGACACATGATTCTTGTTTTATTTTTAAATATCGCTTTTGATTTAATGTTTGCAGGCGAACGAACTCTATGTAAACTTGAGTGTTAAATGTGTTTACCGATTTCTCTGATATTGGAATGTTCAGAATAGGATGTTCGAGGCTTGTGTGTACAGTACCTAATGAGTTCTGTTCCAGTTCGTCCAAATCTGTTAGTAGTGGAAAATCTGTTGCGTTTCCAATCAACGACAGATTGTCTTCGCCCACTTCCTCGTCGGAGGAATTGATGATCTTCATCTGTTGTTCGGGTTCGAAGACATCCTCTAGTTTTAATTTTCCAGATTTGATAGGTAAATTATTTTGTGTGACGATCGGAGCTAAACCTCATTGAGGTGCGTAGCACTGGACTATGGGAAAATTATGGCACCTCATTGAGGTGCTTGGCACCGTAGATGAGCTACTTCTTACTTATTAATAACAAAATGGCGGCGTGGCTCTCGTCCTGCCTGACAGTTCCGATCGATATAACTAAAGTGTTGACATTCGTTGTTCTGCACTGTCGATATACATATCGACCTACGTGTTTGTGCTCGCAATAATAGATATATTTATCTACTTTCATATCGAGAACGATAGTTTATCTATTTGTTTGTGCTCCCACTGCTGGTCAGGCTTTACAACGTGTCATGCTACAACGTTGCGACAACTACCTAACTGCGAAATCAAGTAAACTACCGCTGAAGTGCTAGATGTTGACGCTAGATGTCGCTCCTTGAAATCTTCACCAACTGGTGACCGAATTTCGCTTCACTGGTACAGGGCCGATTAGCCGGGTGGTTTAAGACGTCTCGTCGGTCACAATATATTGGTGGCAGGGACCGCGGGTTCGAGGCTCGCAAAAGACGGACAAATATATTTTGTATTTCCTACTATTGTATATGCCTCTCTATCGCGCTCTCGCTTGCACACACAGGTTTAGATGGAACGTGACACTTTTTCGTGAGTGCAGCCGGTGTTCATCAATTTATAAGACGTGACGTCATCACGTCAAAAAAGAATCATCAAAATCAGATTACTCTGTAAAATGTTATGCTTGGTCTGAATAATAAAAAAATAATAATACAAGAGTATACACGTCGACTTGAGAACCTCCTTCTGTTTTACTTTCGTCGGTATATAGATAGGTACGTTTCAAATTGATAGGTATTGATTGAATAATAATTTTTTTTAACTGGCGGTCGTGAACAGGAAAACGGGGTGTCGGAAGACCACCCGCCAGGTGGGACGACGACATCAAGTTTGTAGGCGGAAAGTAGTGGTTCCGTACCGCTGAAGACAGGAAGACTGGAGGACAATTAATTGGAGAGACGTGGAGGCATACACGCTAACTGACTTGACAAGAAATTACCTTGCTCATTTATTAAAGCTTCTGCTCTTTGACCTTTCCATTGTCAGGGGGAATTCGGGTATCTACGGCCATTGCCATGAGCACCTTTCCGAGAGCGGCTGCGATTGACGAGATTGTTTACTTTTAGTTACTGCCGGCAAGGTGCTCGTGTGGCGGCTTCGGGGATTTCCATTAAATCAATCAACCAACCCAAGAATACATTTTTGCTTTTCTCGCGATTACAAGAATAATTACAACAGATGATGCTGTATGGTATGGTTGATAAATGACCTTAGCCATTACAGAAAACCGGCCAAGTGCGAGTCGAACTCGCGCACCGAGGGTTCCGTACCGCCGTGTCATGCATGACTAGCGCCACTTACGCCTCTATGGCGTATTATGAAATGCTTCATATTAGTTAAAATGTCATGATTAAATAAAATGCTTCATAATCTATTCGGTAGATGGCGCGCGCATACACTTTTTGGTGTCTTCTATGGGAAGCCCCGTGGATTTTTTACTTTTTCTTATTTTTATAATTTATTTTTTATTTTTTTTATGGAAACTGACACGGTTGGCTACATCACCTACAACATCCGTGATGTCAGCCCATAACACCGGGTGAACTTGGCGCCACGTCAGTGCTTCCCTTCGGTCGTGCCGGCTACACTGAACTGGACGGAAAACACAAAATATTTACATAGCCATTTCGACCGACCTTTCATTCAGTGCGGTGGTACCAACCCGGGCGGGTTAAACCCTACCACCTAGTAATATAAGAAGGGAGTCATATCCCTTAGTCGCCTTTTACGACATACACGGGTAGACATGCAGTGGGGCTATTCTTTTAAAGTACCGGCCCCACACAGTACACAGTATTTGTTGTTATATAGGCCATAATAATAACACATATTCTGTGAAAATTTGAACGGGCTACCTATTACCTACGGTTCAAGAGATACAGCCCTCGGCCTCGGACAGACAGTCAGACAGACAGACGGACGGACGGACGTACGGACGGACGGACGGACAGACAGACGGAGTAGGCTTAGTAATAGGGTCCCGTACCGGATACGGAACCCTAATAAGACCAATGACGTATCATGTATTCTACTAGACCTCTTACCCGGGCAACAGCCTTCGCTCCACCGCGGTGGAGTAACCATTACGCGGAGGGACCCTCTTGAGACTAGTAGCTCGCGAGCGACCGAACGCGGCGGACGCGCCGTCCGCGCGCTCGCTGCCGTCCGTCTGCGGCTCGCATCGCGCCAGTCATTATGCCCGGTTGTGTGTTGCGAATTGCGATATTGCAAAAATCATACCAAAAATATTGGGAAAACTGATGGCATCTCATTTCATAGGTAAGTATCACTTCATTGTGATCTTAATATATAAGGTCTACGCTAAGGGGGGGTTCTGCATCATATAGGGAGTAAAACCTATATAAAATTTTTTGGACCCTGGGCTTTTTTTATGTAAAATGTTTTGTATGTATTTAAATAAAAAAATATGTGGTTGATTTTTATAGCCTAATCGATTCATTTTCATAACAGTAACAAAAAAGTCTTCATTACCATTTTGACGTAACACGTGTAAGTAAATCAAATTCTTTCTATTCCATACTAATAAAACTAAAATTGTGGTTTTCACAATTTCTGAAAGAAAGAGATCTATGTGTTGGAAGACTTTTTTGTTCCTGGCATGAAACTGAAACGATTAAGAAAAGAATTTTTTTTTACATTTTACATTATTATAAATTTTTTTTTTTGTAAAAAAAAATCTTTGTTCCTCAAAAGTGATTTATTTACCATACAGAACCCCCCCTTAGCGTACTATTAACTAATTTTGAAAGACCTTATATATAATATCTTGTTTTCCATGTGCTTAGAAATATTTGGTTCAACTGGCCAATTAGGGCTGTCACAACGCTACTTCAATTTGAAAATTTTGTACATTTTATGTATTGACCACGCATTGCAATAACATAAGCATTATTTAATTAAACAAATAAATTGAACGCGCTCATTAGGGCTGCCATGAATTGAATGATTGAAAGGGCTGAAATGAATGATTAGAAATAGAGTTCTGGGATATCACGTATGAAAGTAAATAAATATGTATTAAACCACGTTAAAATATGAGAGTGAATTGACCGCTAATTAGGGTTGTCGCTATTCTTTTATTTTTTTTAAATTAGTAAGTAATTGAGAAATTTTCAAGAAAAAATTTTTTTTACGAGATTTCCACATCCTTCTAAGGGATCAATACGAGAAAGATGGATAAAAATAGTCCAAGATGATACATTGTTTAAGGGAAAGTGAAAATTTAAATTTGTGTAAAGTGAAATTTAAATTATTTTGTTTAAGTACGGAGGAAGAGTTATTTTAGTTGTGTTTGTGTGTGTAGTCCAAAGTATACCTAATGGTTTTTTTAGTTATATATATATATATATATTTTTTTATAAATGCTGCACTCTTTATTTTATGTATGTTTGGTTTGGAGATTTTAAGTTTAGTCCAAGGCCAAGACCGCAGTTATAAATTCTTTATTATTAAGTTTAGTTTTTTAGATATTATTCTAGTTATTAAGTGTAGGTATTATAAGAATACAAAACGGCTTTACTCGCGGTCGAAATATGAGCTGTGTGGCTCGACGTTTCGGGCCAAACGTATGGCCCATCATCATGAGCACTCTGGCCGAAATTTCGAGCCACACAGCTCGTATTTCGATAGTGAGTAAAGCCGTTGTTACTTCTTAAAATGTCAAATAACCACGGTAATTTAAAAACCCATATAAGTTTAGGTATGTATTTCAAGTTATTATAGTTCTGTATTTTAAGTTTAAATACATAAAAACGTTTTTTTCGATGAAATTCACTATCTGTTTTCTTCTATAATCCTTTAAAACGTCCCACTGCTAGGCACGGACTCTGCTCACTGACATAGGAGGTATTGTTTTTATTGTTGTTGTTTTATTGTTTATTGAGTATTCTTATGGCAGTCATATTGCACTCGAACTTGTCACAATTTGTTATATCCGGTTCGATTACTCGTACATGGTGACCAGTGGAAATCAGAAGCAGTTTACACAAAAATACCTTTCATAGACCAGTGTGCACTAGTTACCTAACTTTATTTTTCTTCACTGGAGCGATCGTACCTATTCGTTATGAAATGCACGTATATCAATCTTTATCAAGGAAATAAATAAGTACATTAGTTAGTGCCCGGGATTTGAACCCGCAACTTCTGCATTGAGAAGCGTTACCACTAGACTACGGGCACAATTAACCATAATACCTACTCGTAAAATAATAAATCGAAAAATATATTTTTGGTAGACTAAGTGACAACCCTACGTATTCCAATGCACGTGTTGACTGACCGGCCGGGCCGGCCGGGCCGCTAGCCGCTAGTCGCTCGCTAGCTAGCCCCTCTCCCGCTCACTTCCCGCCCCGCGCGGCTCAGCGTTCCGCCACCCCGCTACCTTACCTCATACCTCAGTTATTGGCCGTCATTTCTCTGTATTCTTTCTTCGTAGTGCTCACTCTATACATAAAATCTCTTTGAATAAGACCGATACATTTAAAATAAAGTGGTTTTCAGCGGTTGATTGATAGATTACACTGACAAGTGCCGTGCGTTGTTTTTTACCCGACTGCGCGACGCAGAGGAGGGTAATGTGTTTATCAGCCTATGTATGTATGTATGTATGTATGTATGTATGTATGTATGTATGTATGTATGTATGTTTGTTCCTTTGTGGCACTCTAGAGACCAAACGCGTGGGCCGATTTTGATGATTCTTACGTCAATCGATTTGTCTTAATCTTGCGAGTGTCACTAAAGACATGACAGTAATCAAAATTCAATACGGTGACAACTAGATGCCATATTGTGAAAAAGAAAAAAATGAAAGTTGACTAACTATGTTAAGTGGGGTATCGTTGAATAGGTATTTGAAAATCATCTTTAGGTTTCTCTTACCATTTTTGATTTGGAATGACCATTTAGGATCTATAACGATTTAAAATTGGTTAGCAACCATTCTCACTTAACCCTTCCGCTATGGAAGCATTATTTATAAATCTTCCTTCGCCTACACTAGGTGGCGGCCGCGATCGGCGCCGGCGCATTACTCTCGAAAAAAAATCATTTTGGAAGATTTTTCCATGAAACTTCATGAACTAACATAAGGATTGTATTTACAGATAAATATTCTAGCTATAAATAGTATTTTTTATAAATATTGCATATTATTATTTTGTAAAGTTGTGTTATATGAAAATCGCGACCTGTCTCAGATTTTTTATTTTTATAAATTTACTAGCTGAGCCCGCGGCTCCGCTCGCGTGAAATTCGTATTCCAAAGAAGAATGTACGTAACTAAGGGCGAGGCCGAAGGCCGAGCTGCGTTCAGGTAATCGATAAACCTTCTTAAAGAGAGTAACTAACTAAGGGCGAGGCCGAAGGCCGAGCTGCTTTCAGGTAAACGATAAACCTTTCTCAAATAAAGGAAGTAAGTAAGGGCGAGGCCGAAGGCCGAGCTGCGTTCAGGAAGACGATAAACCTTCTGGAAGAAAGGAAGGAACTAAGTGCGAGGCCGAAGGCCGAGCTGCATTTAGGTAAACCAAAAACCCTCTTCCGCCTTCGGGCCTCGCCCTTAAAGACTTCCTTTCTTCGATAGAATATAATATCGTTTACTCAATCTATTTATTTCATAAAGATAAAAAAGTAATATTAATAACTAAAGAATTAAACCTACGCAGCACGGCCTTCGGCATCGCCCTTAGTTACTTGCTTTATTCGAGATGGTTTATCATTTGTCAGAACGTAGCTCGGCCTCCGGCCTCGCCCTAGTTACTTACTTTCTTCAAGATGGTTTAGCTTCTTCCTGAACGCAGCTCGGCCTTCGGCCTCGCCCTTAGTTACTTGCTTTCTTCGAGATGGTTTTTCAATTATCCGAACGTAGCTCGGCCTTCGGCCTCGCCTTAGTTACTTACTTTCTTCAAGATGGTTTAGCTTCTTCCTGAACGCAGCTCGGCCTGCGGCCTCGCCTATAGTTACTTACTTTCTTCGATAATGTTTATGGTCTTCCAGAATAGAGCTCGGCCTTCGGCCTCGCCCTTAGTTACTTACTTTCTTCAAGAATGTTTTTCTTCTTCCTGAACTCAGCTCCGCCTTCCGCCTCGCCCTTAGTTACTTTCATCGAGAAAGAATATCGTTTACGTGAGCGCAGATCCGCCTTCGGGCCCGCCTTTAGTTACTTACTTTCTTTTTTTTAAATACGAATTTCACGCGAGCGAAGCCGCGGGCAACAGATATATAAATTTTATTGCACCAATGACAGCGACATAACTTCGACTTTCAATTATTATTTTTATATAACAAACAATTTGTCACCGGCCAGCTCACCTCGAGATGACAGTTCTCCGTTGTCAACATGACATTTAAAATAGTTTTTTACCTTTACTTTGGATTACGTGATTTTTATTATATTTTTTAATTATTATGTTCATCCGGGATATACACTGTCACTATAAAAAGTTTCGTCAAATTCCGTTCAGTGGTTTTTGCGAGATGCGCGTACAAATAGACATTTTTGCATTTACGATTTTATGATATGTATAGAAAGAATAGATATGTATAGACTATTGTGTTCAAGTTATAAAAAAGAAGTACTGTCATTTTCGTTGTATCTACTTATTTTTAAATTTCGAATGAATATTTTATTGAAATTGTATTTGCTGCCAGTTCTCAAGATATAATTATGTACTTTGGACTACGTGATTTTAAACGCGCAATAATGTTTATAATTGGTTAATTTTTTTTTATTTTTGTTATTTTTTTTTACGTATTATGTTAACCCGGCATATAAACTGCCACTATACAAAGTTTCGTCTAATTCCATTCAGTGGTTTTTGCGTGATGCGCGTACAGACAAACAAACAAACAAACAAACAAAAATTTTAAAAACTGTTCTAACATGTTCAGTATATCATTTTAAGCCACCCTGGTTAGTTTTTTTCCGAATACATTCAATGTACAGACTTTCTTACCTCTACGATTTTATTATATGTATAGATTAGACCGGAAATCGGTCACTTAGTATTTTTATTATAAACACTAATAAATAACGGACCTAATCATACCTTTCTTGTGTATCAGCAGCCCCCGTGTCAACCACAATAAAATTTTGAATTCGCAAAAAATGTTGGCAAAAAAAACACTTTCACCAAGTTTCTAGGCGAAACCTAGGTCACAAAAATGGCTTATTTCTCGTAAATTTACGACGTGCAAGCACTAAATGGCACATATTATTCAACTAGAAGAACTAAATAACATTCCTGTCACCTCACTTTCTCCAAAAAACCGATTTATTTTGAGAAACAAGCTTCTAAAAACAGGCAAAATTATCGCCCGCTCGAAGCAATTTTGTATGGCGAAACCTAGGTCACAAAAATGGCTTATTTCTCGTAAATTTGCGACATGCAAGCACTAAACGGCACATATTATTCAACTAGAAGAACTAAGGAACAATTCTGTCACCTCACTTTCTCCAAAAAACCGATTTATTTTGAGAAAAAAGCTTTGACAACAACAACAAACAGGAAAAAATTGTCAGTATGGAGTAGGACATTTCTTCGATTTTTTACGTAAAATGCATCTCAACTCAGTACAAACAAATGTACTCAATAGGTCCGGAATATAATGAAAAAGAGAAAAAACATCACTTACCGGTCCATTCTTCTGTATTTGGTGAACAAACTCAACGAACATTCACTACACCGACCCACAACTCCAACTGGCAAATGACGACAGATATGATATTTTTTTCCTACCTTATAATAGAGCTGTGATAAAGTTCTTATTATACAGTGTGTTCGGCACATCGACCGACAATTTTTTTTGTAGGTAGGTGGGGTCATTTGCAAAGTTTTGACTAATTATACCTTTTGTCAGGTGTCAGGTGGTATCGAGATACGATTTTTTTTTCTTTATTTTTGAAAATTACCAAAATTGTCGTTCTATTGTGGTCTCTGTCCCTAATTTTGACCACATAGTAAATTATTTGTATGACATGTGGTATACCGTCGGAAAGGGCGTAAACTAGCAAACTTTTAAAAGATAACGAAGCTCTTAATTGCTGTCCGTTTGTTTTTTAATGAATTAATAAATTAAAATTCTGTCATATTTTTACTCGTTCTCGGGACTTTGGGAGGTCATAAGCCCTTTCCATGGTATTAACTTCATCAAATGATATTTTTTCTAGAAGAAGGATACATTTTAAAATGCAATAAATTTTATTTCGTGCTGATACAACCATAAAAAAAGTTACAAGGGTTCAAACAAAGAGCTTGTAGGTTCAAAGCTGGGATTTTGGTAATTTTCAAAAATAAAGAAAAAAAAATCGTACCTCGATACCACGTGACACCTGATAAAGGTATCATGGATCAAAACATTGCAAATGACCCCACTTACCTACAAAAAAAATTTGTCGGCCGATGTGCCGAACTCCCTGTATAATCGGTGAAAAATAATTTTCATAATATAATTCTCAAAATCGAATGAGGGTCATTCTTGAGATTGGGCGTATTCAGTTGATTCCACTGGCAGTTTTTAAATCTTAAAATGTTATAAAACCTGTGATCAAACATTAAAGTTAGATGCATAAGAAACATAAATTTCGATTAGGCACCAAATTCTAACGTATGTATGCAAAGATATTTTCATGAAAGAAAATTTCATGTCCAGGGGAATCAATACAGAGTGACAAGGGAATCAAAAAAAGTTCATTTTTAATTGTTTGGCTTTTATTTTTAGCAAATAATCGCCTCCAACAAATCTTTTCGAACATGTTAAACACAATTCAAATATTCAATAATGCACTTAAACGCTGATTCTCACTCACTAGTAATAATTACCTACTTGTAGGTTGATTAAAACAATAATTACCTGTCTTCTCCTCATTTTATTTTTTTATGCGCATTGCTATAACAACATTAACATTAAATCATTTAAAAAGAAATTAAAGAATTATTAAAAACGACACACTCTCATAACAATCACGTAGAGACGCTCAGCTATTCCTTTTTTTTCTAGTCTCTCTTCCCGAGTCTGTTTTTTTCGAGGTGCGATGATTGCCTGAAATGAATAAACTATCTTTGAAACGATTACAGGAAAATAGCAAGCAATTTCAAAATACCGGTTACCGAGACTCAAACTGGAACTTAGTTGCTGCTGTGTGTGACGATGTATGAGCAAGATACTATGACGTATGTACGGCCGCTAGATTTTCATGTGTGGGGACTCTGCAGATGGGCCAAGGACCTAGTTTATGGCCAGCATGGTCACACCACCGTGGAGAATGAAGAAGAGTTGCGTGTTCGGATCGTAAACACATTCGGTATATGACAGTGACACTCTAGTTCGTGTGAATCAGAGCATCGTGAGGAAGGCCACTCTTTGCATCCGAGTGCAAGGTGGCTATTTCCAGCAATTTTTGTAAATGTAGGTAAGTACCTAAATGTAGGTAAGCCCTATAGGGCTAAATTCGAGCATATGGGCAGAATTGGCGATAGGCTGAACCGGTACCCAACTGGGAGCCATGAGTTCTGGTCTCTCGCCAAATCTGTCGAGTCGAATTTCTGCCGCTCCTGACTTCCACCTCTGCAGCGCACTAGAGGATCACTGACTCACTCCGCAAAAGATAAAGCCGACCTTCTGGTATCTCTTTTTGGGGAGAACTCCCACCTGGATGATGGGGGAGCTTCTCCCCAATCCGGTGTGAGAACTCCATGCCCGAAGTATAGTTCCGACAGAGAACTGTGCGGAAGGAGCTTCTTGCCCTAGACGTCAGGAAAGCGAGTGGGCCGGACAGAGTGCCTACATTGATGTTGAAAAAGTGTGCTCCCGAGCTGGCTCCAGTACTGACGCGCCTCTTTCGCCTCTCGTACTCTACTGGCCGCGTGCCGGCAGCTTGGAAATCAGCTTTCGTTCAGTCTGTCCCTAAAAAGGGCGATCGCTCTGACCCGTCAAACTACCGACCCATAGCAATTACCTCCCTCCTCTGCAAGGTGATTGAGCGCGTTATCAATACGCAGCTCATGACGTACCTGGAGACGAATAATCTCATCAGCGATCGGCAATACGGCTTCCGGCCAAACCGGTGAGCTGGTGATCTCCTAGCGTACGTTACTCACCTTTGGGGGGAAGCGCTTGAAGGGTATGGTAAATCCTTGGCAATTGGACTTGATATTGCCAAGGCATTTGACGGGTCTGGCATAAGGCGCTTTTGGGTAAGCTGCCGGCGTACGGAATTCCTTCTGGCCTTTGTGACTGGGTAATCGACTTCCTACATGGGCGTAACATTCAGGTCCTCGTGGACGGATGCTCGTCGGACGCCATGTCAGTGAATGCCGGTGTACCACAGGGATCTGTGTTGTCTCCCACACTGTTTCTTCTGCATATCAATGATATGCTCCCACTCGGCAACATACATTTTTATGCAGACGACAGTACGGCGCATGGATCCTACACTAGTCACCTTTCAGCCAGACGGAGTGATGTGGACGAGAAGAGGCGAACACTTGTGTCCGAACTCGAGCAAACCCTCGAGTCGGGTTTTAGCCTTTTAGAGGCGGGTGGCCGAGTGGTTTGGGCATCGGCTTCTCATGCGAGAGGTCCGCGGTTCTAATCCCGTCGGCGTGTACCAATGAGTTTTTTCTGACGAAAAAATTACGTGCATACCTACACCTGCTGCTTCACCGTTCGGAACCGGTGTAAAACTGTAGGTCCCTTCCCTTGCCCCTTACTAGGTGGTAGACTCAAATTGTGGCCGACTGGGTTGGTACCACCGTACTGGATGTAAGATGGCCGCATAGCAGCCTCGGTTGTGTTCTCCTCTAGTCCAGTATAGCCAGCAATCCAGGGAAGTCTCCGGCATCTACCTTCTCGGAGGTGATATTGGCTGGTCGGGGCATGCGCTTTAGCCCCTCCAACTAAGCCACCCATACCGGATTATATAAAAAAAAAAGCCGATTGCCGAATGGGGCCGGAGCAACTTTGTCGTGTTCAACGCATCGAAGACACAAGTGTGCGCTTTTAGTGCGAAAAGAACGGCGTTCACACCAGCTCCTTCCTTCCAAAACACGACGCTGAAATTAAGCGACCACCTCGGGGTCTTCGGTGTCGAACTGCCGCACGACTTAAACTTCTGACGTCACATTGAGGGCAAGGCCAAGCTGGCCTCAAAAAAGCTGGGTGTACTCAACAAGGTGAAGCGGTACTTCACGGCGAGCCAAAAACTGACGTTGTATAATACGCAGGTTAGGTCTTGCTTGGAGTACTGCTAGCGCCTGTGGAATGGCTCAGCTAAATACCAGCTTGCGTTGTGCCGTGCGACTTGTGGATGACCCTGTGGTGTCCCGCGACTTAGAACCGCTGCAACTCCGTAGGGACGTCGGCTCCCTAAGTGTGTTCTATCATCTATTTCACGGGGAGTGTTCGGAGGAGCTCTTTAAGGCGATTCCATCGTCCCCATTCCACCTCCGCACTACGCGTACTGGGCAGGGTATGCACCACTATACAATCGACCTACCGTGGATGCGCGATGATCGACATACCGGGAAAATGTGGAACTAGTGCGTGGAAATAGATGAGCAGGGAGCTCATCTATTTCCTCCCAAGTACAGCCTGGGGTTTTTCAAAAGGGGCGTGAAAAGGCTCCTGTCAGGCCGGCATGACATTTGCAATCCGCGTGCATCACAGAATGGGCATCCATGGGCATCGTAAGTCACCTACTCGTAAGTGAAACGATGCCACATGTCGCGCTTTCTATATAAAAAAAATAAAAAAACAAAAATGTAAGTTCCTAACTACTAGACTTGTGTAAGTGAAGTGTGTCATTGTAAGTATGTGTGGGTACTCACCCACACATACTCACACTGACACACGCACACCCATTCAAAAACACAACAAACAGCTGTTTTGCGTTTGAACATAGTACGGTCATTGACCCCGTACATTGTAAGTTACCTACTAGTACACACAGGTTGATCTATTTAATGTTTAGGTAGCAAACATGTTTTGTTAAATTTCCCGAAAAGTAATGCTAAAAACATATTTTTTTGCGTAACGTGTTTGTTTGAGTGTGTGTGTAGCCCTCCCGAAGTTTTTGACATGAATAACGAAGCACCTTATATATGCGACGCAAAAAGTGGATTCCTTGATGTGTATGTAATGTGTGATGTGACAGTACTCATGTATTCATATTATATTTACGTAATACAACTGTATTGTACATACAAGCCCATTGCACTATCACTGCTGTACACCTACAATACCTTCATCATACCCATAGGTTAGCTAAAATAAAATGCTGTTTAGCGTTAAGCTGACCTTTTTGTCCCGTGTATTGGTGTAAAAATAAAGAATTTTAATAAATAAATATATGTCAGATTATAGACATTGCTTTAAAATAATAATGAATTGTAATAGATGCCTTTCCGCACAATTCAAACGTTTTTTCTGGGATAAACTAAGCAAATATTGATTACCCAGGCTATAAAACCAGTGGAATCAATGCCAAGGGAATCATTTTTTAATGAAAATTTGTCATTTACCGCGAATGTACTAAAATCAGAGTAATGAGGTTAACACAGTAGATAATGGCTACATTGAGTATTGTATATAGATCATTTAATTGATTTTGGAACAAGCCACTATAAATAAAATTCAGCCAGAGTAATCAACGATGTACCAGAACCAAGCCAGTGGAATCAATTTCTTACCTTCGTATTTCGGGAACGCAGCGAGGAGTCGCTCAACCACTCCCCGCTGCTTGAAACACGACTGACGTTCTTCGGCAAACGGTCGATCACGCGTCTTTTAACCGTTCCGCTAGTGATGTACGCGCGATTTTGTGATGCGCCAGTGAAATCATTGTTAGGTCTCGGACAAAATTTTAAAACTAAATAAAATAAAATATATATAAAATACGCTTTATAAAACCTTTTTTAGGAAATGAACAACTAATCACCTTGCACGGTAAATAATATCATATCAGTTAATTGCACAGAAAAAAAAATATAGATGGTTTTGTGTAACAATCTGGGCCGTGGACGCGCCAGTGAGATCAATTTTTGGGGGTTTGATAATTTTTTTGCCTTATTTAATTTTATATTTTACGCTATTTCAGTATTTGCCCAGTTAGTTTATAGTTAAAATTTCAAGGAAAAAAATACTTCATGTGCAAATTTTTGTAATAAGTAGCAATTTTGCTTCAGGACAGTGAAAATCGAGGGGCTCAAGAATGACCCATGACAAACCCAGAATTTTACTGCTTTGAAACACCGAGCTTTGAAAGAACGACAATAATATGTACAATCTCAAAAATTTATTCATCTATAGTATGGTGTTTCAAACACTCCTACCTAGGTATTATACACTCGGAGATTAACGGTTCTAGTGGGTCACTATTTTTGCGTTACATCTTTCACATTCAAATTCTAGCGACGACCGCGCATTATGTGCGTGCAAGACATGTCATATGATTCCATGTCAAAACAATCCCACCAAAAACATAAATATAGTAAAAAACCGTTTAAAAAGATGCCAAGTCTCGCACGCAACCTTTCACCGTAAAAAGTTGTAAGATCCCATGCAGAGCCAAGTCTTTTCATATCATTGAAGCCCGAATTCAACAATCTTGCCATAAATTTATATTTTCTACTTAATAATAATCAATATTTAGTTACTCCTCTTATATTTAACATCTTCATTTCTATAAAAAAACACCTTGACTTGGCAATCAGACAGCAAAAACAGATCGCTTCGTAAAGATTCCTTTTCAGTTTACAACAAACTGGTATTAGATTCGTTCATAATATTATTATTGTTATAATATTTTAGCTGTCCGTTTGCGGTATCCTGGAAGGTCAAGGTATGGTGGAAGTACCTTAGATTTTTGATGATCGGTGAGTGAGTGAGTCACTAAAAACCGGAACTTTGACTGGCGATATCTCGCAAACTATAATAGGTACAAACTTATAATTTGGGCGTATAGCTAGGTTTGGTAAGTACTCTTGATAACTAAAACTTCAGGTGTTTATCTCTATCCACAACAAAGATACAGGGAGGCCAAAAGTACTCTGAGTTGCTTCGAGAAAAGGATGGTACGGCCGTGTTTGCTCGACTTGGCGGGGGCACTGCCGTGCCCCCAGATGTCCATGGAGTAGGTGTCAGAATCGAACCATCGACGACAGACTTCGATGCACTTCGTGGACAGGGCAGTATAGAACGAAAATTTTTGCCATTGATATTGTGCTGGGGTGTTACTGTACATAAGGTACAAGGACTGTTACTGTACATAATTCAGTGCGGTGGTATCAACCCGCCCGGGTTGATACCACCGCACTGAATGAAACGTCGGTCGAAACGGCTATGTAAATAGTAGGTATGTGTTGTCCGACCAGTTCTGTGTAGCCGGCACGATCAAAGGGGGAAGCACTGACATGGCACCTAGTTCACCCGGTGTTATGGGCTGACATCACGGACGTTGTAGGTGATGTAGCCAACCGAGTCAGTTTCCATAAAAAAAAAAGAACTACTTTGGACCGAGCTGTGGTTGATTTAAGTTAATGTAGCCTTGAGCCGGGTTAGGTCTCTAGATGGATTATTAATCAGTAGACCACCGCAAGCTACTTAATTACCCCCACGATATTAACTCCCTCAATGTAAGGGCAAGATTGCGAAATTTACCGTCATAATCCTAACTAAAAAGTGTAAAATAAAAAAAGTTTATTTAAAAAATAAAAAAACCCGACTGCGTAAAAAATTAACTTTAAATAAAAACTGAAAAGAAAAAAACAAGTCCAGTAGTCTAGAACTCTCTTAAGTAATATTGAATAACTACACCATTGAAATAGTTTTATGATCGATACACACATATAAAACAAATAATAAACTCTAAATGCGGAACATAACATTATAATTTTCCCAATAATGGGTCCCGACTGTTAAAGTCGCTATGTTCCGCATTTAGAGTTTATTATTTGTTTTATATGTGTGTATCGATCATAAAACTATTTCAATGGTGTAGTTATTCAATATTACTTAAGAGAGTTCTAGACTACTGGACTTGTTTTTTTCTTTTCAGTTTTTATTTAAAGTTAATTTTTTACGCAGTCGGGTTTTTTAAATTTTTAAATAAACTTTTTTACGAGTGTCTCTTTGTAGTACTTAACAGTTAACTTTTTTTTTACTCAGATTATTAATTTGTTTGATCAACGCAACCTGACAGCTAGTATTATATTCTTTGGCTGACGCTGCTCTGGAAAAAAAATTACCATACCACTACCACGACTACTACGCACGCGCTTGCCTTGGCCACGCACAACGCTTATAACGAAAGTCGAGAAGCGAAGCAAGTTCGTCGTTATCGTACAGAATGGTGTATAGATTAGGTGTGTGTTGACAACATTTGAAAGAACAATGGAGGTAAATTAAATCCACCGCCCCGACATAATCTGTTAGTGTGGCTATTCCCTAGAGTGTTTTTATAAGCCGGAGGCGGGGAGGGAGTGCAGCCCCCGTCCGCCGTAACACAGCGCAGGCACCCGTGTCAGGCCTTCGTCACTCGCTCAAGGTCACGAGTTAAATGCCTACCGCTTGGCGTAGCGGCTAATCTACAATTAACAGTGGGCTGCCGCTATCCAGCCAGACTGGGCGCGTGGCGCTTTCGAATTTAGAAAATGTCGAAATCACGTAAATATTGTGCAGTGGACGGGTGCAAAAGTCAACAGACAAATGAAAACTTGTCTTTTTTTTCATTGCCGAGAGACGAAGAAAGGTAATTGTTTTGTTTAGTAGCATTTTGATTTATTTCTAGTAATTTATTTATTCATATAGTAGGAGGTCATTGATTTAAAATGATATTATTATATTGCCAATAACATTAGTTAGATAACGCCGAACAGCGTGGTGTGTATGGCCTAATTCGTATAAGGATAATAGGTACATTGTAGATGATCATCATTGATCATTAAATTTATTGATCAAACAAAACTATCACTGGAAGGTTGCACGCAATGCACGCTTCGATGTGAGAAACTAATTGTGAAGCTAACGCATGCATGAATTTGTTCGCATGAATTTGCCGTAGCTAAATATCATATCGTTGGTAGCTAGAACGATAAAAGTTGGTAGGTATCATCTTCATTTTATTCCTCACAATAAGACAGCACAAAGACAGCCCTTAACGCGCTGAACGACGCGCTTTCGAGATAGAGTTACACGACAGAAAGAGAAGCGAAATGTAGGCGGTTATCGTGGTTAGGCATGCAGCTCTGTGCGAGTCAATTTGTACTTTATCGCGTCGTCGCAGAGTAGCTATTTCTTTGTGAGTGTTTGTACAGAGCAGCTTCTGTACGGAGTACTCTTTTCTATTCTGTGCCCGTGTTAGCCGGAGCGGCTGAGGCTGGTCGCCGCAGGCAACCAAAAAACCCAAACCGAAGCTGCGGAGGCGAGCTTGGGTGCCTGCGCTGTGTTACGCAAGGACGGCGGGGCTGCACTTCCCGCAGCGCCAGAGAAGAGGCAATCCTAAGTCGCTATTGAAAATAAATTCTTTTCATGAAGTTTTATTTTTTTATTTTTGGCCCGGAAATCAACCGCAGGCTAAGGGCGGTTGTTCACGATACGATTTTTCGCCGGGCCGGCGGCGCCGCCCCGGCGCCGGCTAAGCTTGTTCACAGTCACGGTTTGTACCCGGCGCGAATCGGATGGCTGGCCGGCTTGACGTGCGGCTTCATTCCGCTCTTTCTCGTTGTCTTGTCCGCACGTTCATAAAATAAATACAATAATCATACCTAAAACATCCGTGATGTCTGCCCATAACATCTTGGTGAACTATAGGTGCCATGCCAGTGCTTCCCTTCGGTCGTGCCAGCTACACTGAACTGAACGAAAAACACGAACTATTTACATAGCCGTTTCAACCGACCTTTCATTCAGTGCGGTGGTACCAACCCGGGTGGGTTAAACCCTACCAGCTAATAATGCAAGAAGGGAATCATATCCCTTAGCAGCCTTTTACGACATGCACGGGGAGAGATGCAGTGGGGCTATTCTTTTAACGTACCGGCCCCACTCGGTACAAAATATCAAGAAAAAATCAAAGAGTTTGTATTACGTCGCTGAGCGCAGCGACGTAATACAAACTCTTTGGAAAAAATCAAACGAGCCTAAAATCAAAGGAGGGCATTGTTTTATAGTCGAGTTCAAAGGATTTAATTTCATGCAAACGCATCGTAGCTAAAACGTTGGTTTTTTTATTCTTCGGTGCTTTTTTCCCTTAATATTGGTCTAACATATCGCACACGTAGATCAAAACTCGGACAATTCAAAATATACTCAAAGTATAAGTATAAAGTATACTCCATAACAATACGCAACAAACCACAAAAACAGATTCTACTTAATGTTCATAAACACGATAACAGATGGCGCTAACTTGGTTTTGTTGAATGAATGACTCTCTGTTCCCTTCCCGCAAGACCGGTGCATTTTTAGTTGCTTACATAATAACTAGTGGGATGAATTTGGAAGTATAAATCGAAACTAAGATATTTTGAGTTGTCTGAGTATTGTGAATGAAGCGGCATATTTTTATACAGAGTTATTTCAAGTTGTTACAGTGTTGGTGAATGATCTTAATATGTCTGCAGTGTCATTTTGAATTGTCCGAGTTTTGATGTCAAAGGTATGTAATTATTTTGCTTACATTTTGACTTGACTTTCTTTTGACCCGAAAATTTCCATATTTCTAGTTGTCTGCCTTTTGTTGGTAGGTATTTCTAACCTATGTTTTTATTGTTTAGAATGATGTTTTAAAGGTAATAATATTATAATTTAAATGCAGGATTTTACAAAGTTTAAATGATTTGTTACAATATTGTATTATAGTTTTTAATATTGTCCCTAGGAGATATTTTTTAAGTTATCCGACTTTTGATGGTTATGAGAACTGACAGACAAATTTTGTGTAGTTTCAGAAAAAAAATGCATAAAGGAGGACACATTTTAGTAAACATGGCACGACACACAGCACGCGAAGAAGATTATGCAATGCTTGCAGTTCAGTTACCTCCCACGGTACCCCCTCCATCAATAAACATGGCTAACGAAGATGGTAACACTACACGAAGCTTTCAATCGTTTTCAATGGCGCCTGCTCCATCACTGAAAATAGAGAACGATGACGATATATACGTACAGTATTATCAGGCGTGCAATGGCTCTCCCCGGCGGCGCCCCCTCCATCAATAAACATAGGTAACGAAGATGGTAACACTACACCATTCTTTCAATCGTTTTCTATGTCGCCCGCTCCATCACTGAACATACAGAACGAAGACAATAATACTGTACCAGGTGTTCAATCGCTCTTCGCGGCGGCGGCGCCCCGTCCATCAATAAACATGGGTAACGAAGATGGTAACACTACACCAAGCTTTCAATCGCTTTCCGTGGCTCCCACTCCATCAATGGACATAGATAACGAAGACGACGATAATACTATACCCGGTATTCAGACGCTCTCCACGGCGCCGGCCGGCGCCCCCTCCATCAATGAACATAGAAGACCAAGTACCAAGTGCTTCAGGAACGCAACAAACAGAACAAGATGAAAATAGTTGGTGCAGTAAATTTCTTCAAGCAACGAAAGTATCATTGATGACTCTGATGCTGATCCCAACATTTGCCTCCCGAAAGTAGAGAATAAGAAACTACCCCCTAAGGTAATAAATAAGTTCTTCTTCATCTTCCAGTGACAGCTCTAGTTCATCGTCAGATTCTTCGAGATCTAGTTGTGATTCAAAGATAGTTCGTTAATCGTCTAAAGGCTGAGATTTGAGAATCATTACCACAGTTCCATGAGTAGGCTTAATGTTAGTGATTAAAACAAGTCAAAAGTTTTTTTAAGGAGCAGTCTCAGGAGTCTCATTTATTACTTTATATTATTAGGTTTCGTTAAAGTTAGTTTCAGACATTTAGTTTAACTTCTCATTGTAAAATTTTTAGAGCCGGAATATTGATTCTCTTTTGTATTAGGTAGTTTATATTTATTCTTTAATAAAACAGCATTTTGATAAAAAAACAAGAGTTTTATTTTTCTTTGTCATGTTCAGGTAAGTAGATACTAACTTTGATGAGATAGTGTAAAATATAATAGAGAAGATTTCCTTTAAAGAGATATATTTTTTACTTTTATAGACTTTGGTTACAGTTTTTATGAATGTATTGACTATTTTATTTCAAATTCAATACAAGTTTAACTCTTCAATTATCCAACAAAACTGTGACAATCTGAAATAAGTTCTTTTTTTTTTAGTATAAACGTATACAGTAACAAGTCAAAAAATTTAATTTGTGTGAAATAAATGTTGATCATATCATAAGGCCCAATCCTGAAATAAAGTCTTTATAAAAGTATTTTTGTTCTGAACATGTCATTGGTTGACTAGCTTTTCATAGAAAAATTTGGAGCTACACGTTTTTGCATCATACTGAAAAAAAGTGTTTTTTTGACTTGTCCGAGTTTGAGTAATGAAAATATATTTATTGCACAATATGAAATTAACAAATAACTATTATGATATGACTAATAATAAACCAACCTAAACAACATAAAAAATTTCACTTATTTTCGTCACTCTCTCCTCGTAGGGTACCCAAAACGCTCGCAGCATTCCCGCGCTGGATAGCGATTGCTATCCGCTGTTTAAAGTATTGCCTGCCTTAAGATTGCCTGACAGGTCAATTAATTTTTGACTTAAAACGGAGGTTAGTGACTTTGCCTCTTTGCTCCAAGCACCTAAAGTCTCGACGGCAAAGGCCACGAAATCGTGATTGGTCTTAATTGTCAAGTACTTTAGGTGCTTCGAGCGAGCTGCTGATTCCGCGGCGGCGCCAGCATGGCGAGATGTGGCAGACACATGAGAATCTGCCAAAGTGTCTGCACACGTCGCATCCCAAACAATGGCTCTGCCTCTGGACCAAGGAATCAAAGACATTCCGTCTGGCCTCTTCCCGTCTTCCCTACTTAGGCCAACAGGTTCTCGAATAGATGGAACATGAATTGAATTGAAGGCTCTTTTTATAATTTCATTCAGCGCGGCGTGCCGAGAGAACCTACCTGCGCTTTTGCAACAGCTTAGGCCATGGCGGCCTTTCGAGTTCACCGAATTTCCACAAACACATAAATGGGGTTGGCAAACGTCACAACGTAAGCGTAATGCTATTGCTTTACGTGAAGTGTGTTGCTATCCAAAAGTGTGCCGGTCTGAGGAGACGGGATAGCATGTAGCCAGCATCCTGATTCTGGAGTGGAGACTGCTTTTATCCGAGCTAGTTCGACTGGGGAGACCGATTCTTGAAGAGATTCATGTAAAGCTTTAACTACGGGCAGGTCCCAAACCTTTTGGCTAATTTTGGCGAGTGGTAAGTCCTCATTTGGGCACAGGGACTTTCAGACGTTTATGGCCTCATCTAGGAAGCAAATCACAGGCTTGTCACTAGTTTGTGGTAATATGGCTGTGACAAGTTCTGTGACTCCGAAAGCCGAGCCCAGAAACGCCGGGACTCCAACGTCCTCGATACGACGCACACCAATCCCTCCGCTGCGAACGGGTAAAGATGCCTGGATCCATTGGGGATTGTCTAATTTTATATTAAGGATAGTTTCTAAAGAATGTCGAAAGAGGTTATCTATTTTTCGAATTTGGTCTTTAAAAAGCCACGTAGGAGATTTTCGAGTAAGGTAGGTCATTCTGGGCATTGCAAAACAAATTTTTAGCAAAACATATCCAACATGAGGATGCAGCGAGCGCAGGCGGCCTAACATCTTCTCGATGATGGTTAATTTCTTATCTAGAAAGCCGGTGTTGCTTCAGAAGAAATAGGGGCGCCTAATAATTCTAGCTCATGAGCATGGGTTATGTGGAGACCAGGTAGCAAATCAAGAAGTGCTGGAAAACTGCTGACAATAGGATCGCTGCCTAAGAATATAAATTCACATTTGTTCGTATTAAATTGAAGACCAATTGAATTAAATTCACTAATGAGCATTTTACAATCACATAGAACATCTGCTGTTTGGCATCCAAGCGTTCCATAATCTAAATACCAAATATTCAATTCACTTGATATCTTTTCTAAAATTGGTTGTATTGCCAAACTAAATATTAGTGGGCCTAGGGGATATCCTTGTTGGGCACCGACCTGGGAGGAGATGGTTTTTAGTCCCAAAGAAAAGAAAAGATGGATTTGAATAGCATTGCCAAAGTTAACGAAGAAGGGCAGGGGCTTTATCTTTAATTCTAATTAAATAGTGTCCCTCTCGACTGAATTAAATGCATTCTTTATATCAATTTTAAGAAGAATTTTTTGGGAAAATTTGTTTGATGAAATGTATGACCTAGTAGCATAAGTGGCCGCTTCGCAACCCTTTTTGACTGCAACACCCAGCTGTATTGGTTTTAAATATGGTTCTAGTTTAGTTAAAGTAAGTTTACAGCACAATTTTGAAACTAGACGCTTAAACGTATTTCCCATGGCAATAGGCCCGATCCCGCCGTCTTTCTTGTGTAGGGCACAAAGACTGGCGCCGTATAGGTATCCTGACTCGTTGACAACCTCGCCACGCAGCATCATGTTACATAACTTCGTGATAGAATTTAGTAAACGAATTCCTGCTTCACCGGAAGAGGATGAAACCATGTCTTTTAGATGCTGTGGTCGTATACCATCTAGGCCTGAAGCAGATCCGTTTGGAAAACTTTGGATTCCTTCAAGCACCATTACTTCTGAAACTGATAGGTGTTCGTGGTCGCGTGTGGGTGCGTCTGGAAGAAGAAGCGGTCTTGATGGGGGAGGGTGTTTACTTTTTAGAGTTTCAAGTACTGAGTCATCCTGCGGCGCAAGTTTATCTTCAGAAGAAAGCAGTCTTACTGCACCCCTTATCTGCTATCTTGGCTTCGACTTTTTGCTCCAATTTAGAATTTTTATGTGCAAAGGCTGGAATGTCTGGAGATTCGTTGTAGTTTTGAATATTTTGTTTAATTTTTTTTGTAAGGCATTTATCTTCTCTAGACCCTTCAGGGATTCTCAAAGCTATGTATGAAAACAACATCAGATTTCCCCAGCTACTTATATCGTTTGCTGATGAGCAACGTTCTATCAAATAAGAAAATTTTTGTGCTGCCTCTGCGCGTGCTCCCTTGGGAATTCTTCTTAAAATCCTAATGCTTGATTTGTATTGGGCGATTTTCTCTTTGAAAGAAGCATTGTTTTCAGTATCTATGGTGGAGATATTTGTGGCATGGAAGTCTCGGTGAGCTCGTGAAGTATGAATGCTTAAACCTCTTTTACCTTTGCAAATTTTTTAACAAAGAGGACAAGCGAGGAAACCTGCTGAAATCGTCAGTGAGGTTGTTTGTGATAGGTATTCAGAACATGTTTTGCAGGACCAGTTTCTTTCACTATTTGGTGAATAATTAATTAATTCCTCGTTTGAAAAACCTGCACAAGATAAATGAGCCCATTTTGAACAACCATCGCAGGCAATCCAGATGTCGTCAGAGTCTATACTCTGGCCACAAACACCGACTGTATTTTCTTCCATGGTCAGACAAAAATGTCATTGATTCACACCGATTTGACCGAAATTCATAAATGTACTAATATAAACATTGAAAAACTATTAAAAATGCTATATTTTAACCTATCTAAACTCGTAAATTAATAAAATGTGAAAAGTGAAAATATTTTCAACTTGACAGTTTGACAGAACGTCCGAGTTTTGATCTACGTGTGCGATATCTAGATTATTTCCATCGTGGCGAGGCGGCACACGCCGTGCATACGTCCGGTTAGGTGTACAAGCTCTCACTAGACTGCATGCATAGTCGACCGTGCGCCGGGCGTAGACACGGCGCGCGCCGGGCGCTCGCCGGGCACAGCGCCGGCTCGTCAACATACCTCCATAGCATTACATACAAGACTGGCGACCGGCTGTAGGCCCGGCTCGGCGCCGCGCTAGCCACGGCGAAAAATCTTGTCGTGAACAACAGCCCTAAGTCCTTTCTAATAGCTGTGTTTTGTGGTTGTTCTATACGGTCACACTATCATTGCCTTTCCGTAGAAAAAAAAACAAAAAAAAGTTAACTGTTTACAAAGAGCGGTCCGCCACCTGAAAGCCTTTCTAGTGCCTGCGGTGCCTTCGAACCAAGTTATCTGTGAAGTAGCAGATCAGGAACTAACAGAAGTGTCATTCGGCTGTCATATGTGTCAAAGCGTGTTCAGTTCGAGTTTTCTGTCTCTTTATAGCATTTTATCATGCCGAAAGCTATTCACAGTGATGCTCGGAATATAATCCTAAAAGTAAAATAGTTTTTGAAGAGGATCCTCGACAACAAGCGCCGATAAATCCATTTCATCAGATTTACAAAAAAATATAAACTGCTACAGTTTAGTGTTGTCAGTTGTAAACCAAATTTTTTCCACATAACAGATACATTTTAATTTGATGTTTTGTGATTCATTGAATTTTCAGGTGTAAGTAAAGGGCTCATTTCCAAAATTGTTAAGGAAAAGAACGCTGCAGAAGAAACACGTACAAAAGTTACAACAGCTGGTATAATATGGCAGACAAATAAAAATGGTTTTATTCATGTTGATTCATTTGACCGTGGGGTCATCTGAAGAAAAGTTCATAAATTGTACTCGGTGAGAAAAGAAATACCGACGTACGAATGGCTTCTGGATGTACTAGAAAAACAAGGAAAAACACGAAATAACTGCTTGGAGAGCCAGATATTCACAAGAAAAAAAAAAAAAAAAAACATCTAAAACAATATGCCTGGGGTGTGGCCTATTGATCACGACTATATAATACGCGTACAACTGAAATCACAGCGAAATCAAGTGATCATACTTATTGTAAACTAGGATTTGAATAAACACAATTATTTTTGAGTACATACACATTTTTCACATTGAAATTGTATCCTCTATTTATTTCACTATTTACGAATAAGATATTTGTTTATACCAATATTTGGTTTTTAGTTATTTTTAGCATAATATACTCACATGCATAGTTTTGATAACAAGTAATAAAATCTATGGAGGAGGTTCAGCAGTAGACGTCTTCTGGCTGATATTTGTAGCAAAATAGCTATTCTAAATAGTCAACCACATATTATGTAAAATATCTTGACTTAGGGCCCGGCCACATCACCACGGCGCGGCACACATTGGGCCGGATTTCGAGTTTCATAGACATTCAACAACTTTTTTTTTACGTCCTGTTTTTTTATTGAAAATGTTTTGAAAGACCTACAGTATGCCTAAATATGTATAACGAGACCACATAAAAGGTCTACTACAAAGTTATGATTTTTTGTCGAAAAAATTGTATGGAAATTACATAAAAAAATTCAATATCTCCTAAATCGCTCGGTTGCGCGTTATTTCTTCGCACAGTGTGATTCCGCTATTATTTTTACTTATTTTGGCATACTTAGAATTTCGCACACAACTGCGTTTTTTTTTTAAATAATTCAAGAAAATTTTTTTACTCCGCATATCAACCGCTTGCTAAGAAACTGAATATTTTGATAACTATACTGTGTGTGAGTGTGTTAAAGAAGCATGCAGTTTACAGTTCAGTAGGTATTTGCTATTTGTGTACCTATAGGTGCAGTGTAGCTCGCACGCGTTCACGCTCACGCTAAACTCATGCGTCCCACCCGCACGCGGGCGCAGCGCGGCCGCAAGCGTCCCTCCCTCCCTACCTACCTACCCTTGCCTGCGCAGTGCGCAGTCTGGCATTGGGCCTCGCTCGGGCAGGACGTGCCATTCTTTGTACACTCCACACATCGAGCGTGCTAGTTTCGAATAGAGTTTAGACGTGTCATTATTTGTACACTCCACACATCGCTCGTGCTAGTTTCGAATAGAGTTTAGCGTAAACATTACACGTGCGTTAAAAACACTAACTTGTATGCTCTGTGTCATATTACTTAAAAACAAAAGGAGCGAAGGATGAGTCGTGCCGAACTGTACTGTCTTTAGTAATTTATCTGCTCTTTAGTGAGACTTTAATTACAATTAGAAAAAATATAAAAACCGACTTCAAAAATTTATGAAATAAAAGAAAATTTAACCCTAAAGTTGAAGGCGGTGCAAAAGAAGGCTACACAAAATCACAAAAGGATATCATCCACTTATGTTTTCTTTCATCCATCATTTTTGCTTGCTAACACCGCCTTCAACTCTGGGGTTCGATTTTTTTTATTTCATACATTTTTCAAGTCGGTTTTTATATTTTTTATAAATATTTTTTTATTTCACAGTTTTTTTAGTAATTCTTTGCTATTAGTGTACTCGGCGGAATCGCGTTTATTTCATTCTTTTTAGTAATATTACATAAAAAAGAATAACCGAAATCGGTTGAAGTGGTACAGAAATATTCGCCATGTGTCAAACTGCAAAATGTTGAGCGTGTTGCAGTATATCGACGTTCTGAGGTATCGACTTGCTTATGTTTTTATTGCTGAAAAAGTCCACATCAAAAGTTTTGCTGAACGTAACCACAAACCATAGTTTTTTGATGATTTTTTTTTAAAACCGCTGAATGAATTTCGATAAAATTTACATGGGACCACCTCTGAAGTATGGCCTACCGAACAAAAAAAGAATTTTCAAAATCGGCCCACAATTGACGTAGTAATCGCGTTACAAACTTTCGTCAAACGTCCCTCCTTTTGAAGTCGGTTGAAAAATGGAAAGCTTGACTACTAAACTGGATTTGTTCATAAATATAAAAAATGCAGATAAGAAACATGTTAATCTAAAATTATTTGAGGCAGTCGTATCCCGATTGAACTACACCCTTTCTAATGAAGAAAGTTCGACCTTATGAGAATTTTGTCGACGTTTCACTGGCTACTGCAATGAAGAGATGGCAAAATTCTCATCGAAAATTTGAAATCTTCAAAAAGGATTATGGAGGCTGGCTTGAGGCAGATATTCTTTGGTCATACTGCATTCGAGCTGATTCGTTAATGCTAGGGGCATTACCGAATCAGCATTTTTCATAATTATGAACAAATGCAGGTTAGTAGTCAAGCTTTCCATTTTTCGTAATTAAAGTTTCACTAAAGAGCAGGGAAATTAATAAAGACAGTACAGTTCGGCACGACTCATACTTCGCTCCTTTGGTTTTTAAGTAATATGACACAGAGCATGCAACTTAGTGTTTTTAACGCACGTTTAATGTTTACGCTACTCTATTCGAAACAAGCACGAGCGATGTGTGGAGTGTACAAAGAATGACACGTCTAAACTCTGTTCGAAACTAGCAAGCTGAATGTGTGGAGTGTATAAAGAATGACACGTCTAAACTCTATTCGAAACTAGCACGCTCGATGTGTGGAGTGTACAAAGAATGGCACGTCTAAACTCTATTCGAAACTAGCACGAGCGATGTGTGGAGTGTACAAAGAATGGCACGTCTAAACTCTATTCGAAACTAGCACGCTCGATGTGTGGAGTGTACAAAGAATGGCACGTCTAAACTCTATTCGAAACTAGCACGAGCGATGTGTGGAGTGTACAAAGAATGGCACGTCTAAACTCTATTCGAAACTAGCACGCTCGATGTGTGGAGTGTACAAAGAATGACATGTCCTGCCCGAGCGAGGCCCAATGCCAGACTGCGCACTGCGCAGGCAAGGGTAGGTAGGTAGGGAGGGAGGGACGCTTGCGGCCGCGCTGCGCCCGCGTGCGGGTGGGACGCATGAGTTTAGCGTGAGCGTGAACGCGTGCGAGCTACACTGCACCTATAGGTACACAAATAGCAAATACCTAATGAACTGTAAACTGCATGCTTCTTTAATACACTCACGCACAGTATAGTTATCAAAATATTCAGTTTCTTAGCAAGCGGTTGATATGCGGAGTAAAAAAATTTTCTTGAATTATTTAAAAAAAAAACGCAGTTGTGCGCGAAATTCTAAGTATGCCAAAATAAGTAAAAATAATAGCGGAATCACACTGTGCAAAGAAATAACGCGCAACCGAGCGATTTAGGAGATATTGAATTTTTTTATGTAATTTCCATACAATTTTTTCGACAAAAAATCATAACTTTGTAGTAGACCTTTTATGTGGTCTCGTTATATATATTTAGGCATACTGTAGGTCTTTCCAAACATTTTCAATAAAAAAACAGGACGTAAAAAAAAAGTTGTTGAATGTCTATGAAACTCGAAATCCAGCCCAATGTGCGGCACCGTCATCGCCCTGGCGCGGTGCGGCGGCCCCGCGCCGCGCGCCGTGACAACACCGCAGTAGTAGTAAAGTTCCGGTGCAATCGTGAATGCCGCCGTTTTATTTGATGTTACACTCTCGAACCGTTCCTCTACTAAGAATATCAATAAATCAGTATCAATATTGTTTGCACAAAGCAACATACGAACTGAACTGTTCGATAATGAAACATCAAATAAAACGGGGACATCCACAAAACTGGCAACAATGAAACGATGGCAGCGCACCACTCAGTTCACAGATAACTTTGTCTGTACGCATCCTGCTCCTTTCGTGCATAGACGGAGTTTACATACACGCTAGGTTTTTCATCAGTTCAGTCCATCAATCTGGTTAAACCATGGTCCAGCCAGACTGACCGTTTAATCTACTTTGATGGATGGATGGTTTGGAATGATGGACCTGACTGATGGATTTTAAAATATTTTGATACTAGACTGATGGCAGACTGATAGTGCGAATGCATTTTACGTCTGGCGTCAATCTGGTCGTGCGTAACCAAGGTCACGGACTGAACTGATGCCAAACCTAGCGTGTAACCTCCGTCATACATAACTTCGATATCGATATCATATACTGTGCGACAAGGCTTGAAATGAACGTGGATGACGTTTGTGGGAGGGCGCTGTTGCAGCATTAATGTTGTCAATTTTTAAAATTTCCTTACACTAGGGGAAAATATCTTTGCAAAAGAAAATGTATGTATAGTAGTACCTATAAGGTAAGTAGGTACTTACTTATTTTTTATTTTATGTATTGAATTTTAGGAAGACTTGCTCTCTAATAAAATAACAGATAATCTTTGGTGTTGTTAGCAGAAATCGAAGTCTAAGAAGTGATACTAACGTACGCGTGGAAATTATTATATAGCAGGCAATATATTCTATTATAAATTTACAGCAGTTATAACGTTAGAAATATTCCACCTTTCCTGCTGTTTGCTATAATGCTGTTTTGCTATTTATACTCGTACGTACCGCCATCTAGTTGATATAATAAAAAATATCTGTAGTGTAGCCTGTAGGTATGTGAAGCTCTCGCTCGATAGAGGGCAGTGTTAGTAGTATTTTGTAACTTAACCCTTAATACAATGACTAAAGGTTACATTTTAAATAATTAAATAAAACAGCGGACTAGCACATTAGAAATATTATAATATAATTAGACTGCTCTTTGTTAGAAACAGCAACAGCAACAATAAAACAGCAGTAGGTATAGCAGTGCGCGCTCGTTGCTTGCTATGAGCAGACTTATACAGCAGCAGCAGACAGCAGTTTATGTAGCAACTTAACGTGTCTAGCAATTATTGTGTCTAGCTAGTGTCTACTAGATATATTTTAATAGGAATAAAAACATGGCTTATATAATATAGTGATTGAACGATAGGATTAGCAATATTTGTGAAAATGCCAAGATTACAATGACAAGTTGTGCAATCTTAAAATTACTGATTTATTAACCGAATAAAAATATTATAAAACCCTTTACAAATACATAATAAATACCGTCGAAAATATTATATAAATTTTAAAGAAATGGCAGAAGGACCCGACATCCAAGCCAATAATTTAAAAAGAATTGACCACAGACAGATTAATGATCTGTCTGCCTGCTGTATTCCCGCGATTGTTATAACACTAATATTTATCTCTTATTTCAATTATGCTAGTTATTCCAACAGCGTTAGGTTCAAATTCCAACGTCAGCACCAAAAACAGCAATATAGCAATATAGCACTTTGAAACAGCAGCTATATAAAAACAGCAGATCATTCTAACGTGCTGTTGAAAAACAGCCGTTATTCCCACGACTACGCGTGAACGGGGGAAACGCGAGACGGTCATCTGGCAGCACTGTGGCGGCGTTAGTTCAGCTGTCACCCACGTTCATTTGAAGCCTTGTCGCACTGTATCTGCAAGTGGTATGAGATGAGTGATGTTTTGGTGGTAAAAAAATAACCTAATGTTCAGGCGGTGCATGTCGTTTTTGTTACGTTTGTATTTCCGAAAATATAGCTTTCTTAGGTGGTAACATATATATAACATTGCTTAAAAAAAAAAAAAACAAAAAAAATTTTGAGGTTCGAACCCATGGTCGATATCGAAAAAATAAACCAACCCTACACTGTTACCACTGAGCCACCAAATCACTTAAACGACCAGACGAATATCGGCTTCACTTGGTCCGCTTACGAGCCGAGTCAACCCGAGTGTTTCCGAAAGGAGCCAGGTTCGCAGGTTCGAAGGCACCGCAAGCACGAAAAAGGCTTTCAGGCCGTACCGCGGTACCGCTACAAAGAGACACTCCCCGTCCCCTTCTCCCACCCCACACATGTGCGCAAACATTCGTAGATTGTTCGAATGTTTGCACGCATGTGAAGGGCCGTCAAAAAGTTCGCACACTCACTCGCACTAAATACATTCGCGAGTATACTCGCGAGTCAGGGATGTTAGACAGCTATTAATGAATTCTCGTACGGATGTTCCAAAATTCTCATATCTATTATTTTTCATTATCATATTTATTTAAGTATATTGTGAGCTAAATATCTCAATTCGTTGATATTCTCCATTAGCTATGAGCTACGAGGCAAAAGGTAGAAAGCATGAGAATTTCAAGCATGGCAATTTATTATTTGTATATAATAATTTGTATTCTGGTATCACAACACTTATTAATACTAGAGGGCTCCAAAGAATTAGAATCCAGAGCCGCCAAAATATCATTTTAAGAAGGAGTTTAGCGCGCAGGTCAGTTTTATTATCAAGCCGCGTACAGACCTAGCGAGCGAGAGCCAGTGAGGCCCAGCGAATGCCCATCGCCGATGGCAAGCGAACCCTCGCTCGCCATCGTTTGCTATCGCTGTTACGGCCAGACCTAGCGAGCGAGAGCCAGCGAGGCCCAGGGAATGCCTATCGCCGATGGCAAGCGAATCCGTTCATCGTTTGCCATCGCTGTTTTTATTTAATTTATCTAGCAGAAATATCATACTCTTTAGATCCAAACCATTTAGATTCGTACAGTTCGTCGGTTCCTGCACCAGACTTAGTGTCCTGTCTTAACCTTAGGCGTTCTCTTCTGAACGACGAGAGCAGTGAATCCATTTTTTTCTTCGCCTCCTGTGGCTGACAGCCTAATTCGCGTGCAATTTCGCACCAGTCATCATTTTTTTTTATTTTTTATATTCGTTGTTTCGAGGATCCCATAGCCGTGGCTTCTCTCTGTATAGGCCTATTAACGTTAATAATCTATCGTTTGGCCATTCCGTTTTGTAGTATTTAATACGTTGTTTAGCAAAACTCAAAAAGGTACATAGGTATAAGAACTCAACAGCTCGGAGCGCGCGCGCAAGTGCGACTGCAAGCAAACACCGTCCACACTGCGCACGGCCGAACGGCTGATTCCGGAGCACGACCGAACGCCACCGAACGCAATCGAGTGCGCGCCTTCGCATTCGCTTGGCGTCGCTGTACCTGTCGGGTTTGGGTAGACTCAAAACATAAAGATAGAACACAGATATTAAATAAAGTCAGTCTTATGTCGAACTTGTGTTTCATTGAACGTAACATGGCGCAGCCGGTGCCCGAACCGAAATTTTAAAGTATTTCTTAGCAATCTCATAAGTATAGTTTGTGAGTTATTGAGCACAGAGTGATCATGGAATCTGTTGCCTTACCGCCACCTCCGCCGTTTAATTTTAACAACAGCTTAACTAATATAACCTCGGGAAACTTGAACAAAGATTGGCAAAAATGGCGAAAATCGTTCATGGTATATTTCAGTGCGTGTGAACTTAATAAGAAAGACGCAAACGTACAAATAAACATATTATTACATCTAATCGGTGAACAATGTCGAGAAGTGTATGAGCAGTTCAACCAAGCGTTTGTAACGGTTGACGCTTTGCTAAAACGGTTTGACACTTACTTTCAACCTAAAAAGAACCTAACCGTTGAGCGTCATAAATTTTTTACGCGTTTGCAAAAAGAAAGCGAATCGACAGAACAATATGCGCATGAATTAGGGAAGATGGCGGGAAATTGTGAGTTTGGCGCGTTGAAAGACGAATTAGTAAAGGACATAATGATATGCGGCATAAAGGATTCGGCTATCAGAGAGAGACTTTTACGTGAATCAGATTTGAATTTACAAAAATCGCTTGATATCTGTAGGGCGGCAGAAATTGCTCGCGTTCATGCGGGTGACATAAAGGTCAAGGCGGAACATAGCGCGTACACCATTATGGAGAACGGCGCAGCGACGTTGGCAGCGGGCTCTCACAGCGAGTGTGAGCGAGACGGCGAGCACACCGACTGGGTGGAACGGCCGAGGCGTGGATTTCGCATGCAGGCGACGCGCGCGCGCATGCGCGATGACGGCGGCGAGATGACAGCTGACAGATTTCGCCCGCGGTTCGCTAACAGCGGTGGAGGCGCCGGCGCTGGTGTGAGACATCAGCGAGATGCAGCTGCTGGCCCAAGCTCTAGTAGATCTGGCGGGTATGCGCGCGCGGGCTCGGCCTCCGCCCGCGGCGCGGCATCCCGTCCTCCGGTTGAGGGGACGAATGTTGAAAAGTGTAATCTATGCCTCAACTAATGTCAAAATGTCATGTCACTGAATGTCACTTCTGAATAAATCCTTTCTACTCGAAAGCTGTTGATTTACTTATATCCATAAAATATTTAGCCATCTAACAGGTTATGGGCCCAGAAATGTCTTATTTCGCATGGATATGATGTAACGGACATAGTAAAAGTAATAGTTGTGTGTGAATCGGTCGGCGGCGATAGCGATCTAAGTTAGATCACAGGCCGCATCTTCTTTGAAATGGCCGATGAAAACGCGGCGGGTACGGCCGCGGGTGCTGGCATCGCAGGGATTCGACGCCTAAAGGGAGCGGAAGATTTCCAGGACTGGAAATTCCAAGTAAAGAATTATTTGGAGAACCGCGACTGGTGGAAGGCGATTGACGTTGAAGTCAAGGACGGAGTCCCGGTGAAGGTCGATCCGGATCTTGATCGACGGGCGCGTACAACAATATGTATGCTGCTGGAGTCATCATGTTTCTCACACGTATACAACGCATCAACAGCACGAGAGGCATGGTATAGCCTCAAAAACGCGTACGAAGATCGCGGTTGGGGGCGCCGCATTCAACTGCAGCGTTCTCTGTGGCAGGTGCGACTAGACCATTGTAAAAACATGGAGCAATACATAACTAAAGTAATATGTATTGCGCATCAACTGGAAGACATTGATGCAAAAGTGACGGACGACTGGCTGATTTCAATCCTTCTGAGTGGCCTTACAGCCGAGTATGCACCGATGATAATGGCCATCGATAATAGTGGCAAGGAAATAAAACTGGAACAAGTAAAGTCCAAACTGCTGCAAGAGTCGAACAGGCAGACTGACGCTAGCATCAGCGACGCAGCGCTGGTATCAAGAGGACCGAAAAAGACGAGCGGAACTACCCTCAAGTGTTATCGCTGTCAAAAACCTGGTCACAAAGCTGCGGATTGCGGCACGGGCAAAGATAAGTTTAAGAAAAATGATTCTAACTTATTGGTGGCAATGAAAGCGAACGTAAAAGCTGAACGTTGGTATGTCGATAGTGGATGTAGCACCCACATGTCCCATGATGCTCGTACTATGAAAAAGTACAAGGAGACCAAGGAAGGACTTCAGATCGTTCTTGCAGACAATAAAACAATAACGAGTCAGGGTCGAGGAGACGTTGAGCTGAAAATCAGTAATCATATCAGCGGAATCAACGATGTGCTACATGTTCCGGAATTAAACACAAATTTGTTGTCGGTCAGCAAAATGGTAGAAAAGGGATTAACTGTCAAGTTTGACGAAAAAGGCTGCACCATTTCAAATAATAATGGTACAGTCGTGGCAAAAGCTAAAGAGGTAGCTGGGCTATATGAATTGCAGCAAAAAGAAGTGATTCATGCCAAGGCAGCCACAACGGTGGACAACGACAAGGAAAGGAAGTTGCCACGAGAACTATGGCATAAACGCCTAGGTCATTTGAACAGAGGTGGAATGCGCACTATTGAAGATCTTGTAACCGGCATCAGCTATAAAAATGCTGAAAAGAGCGATGATGTCTGTATTCCATGTGTAGCGGGCAAGATTACAAGAAAGCCGTTCAAGAACAGGGGAACCAGAGCAAAAGAGTGCCTGGAACTGGTACACTCAGACCTGTGCGGACCAATGGAAGAAACTTCTATCGGTGGAGCGCGTTATTTATTAACGTTTATAGATGACTATTCGAGGATGACATACGGCTACTTCTTAAATTTTAAATCAGAATCGCTCGAAAAGTTTAAAGATTTTAAAGCCTATGCCGAGAGACAGACTGGAAAGTTGTTAAAATGTCTAAGGTCCGACAATGGTGGAGAGTACATAAGTAGAAATTCAAAGAAACTTTTCACGAAAGCTGGAATAAAACACCAGACAACTGTACCAAGGACCCCACAACAAAACGGTGTCGCCGAAAGGGCTAATCGGACCATCGTTGAAAAAGCACGTACTATGCTGCAAGAAAGTGGCCTCGAAAAATGCTACTGGGCAGAGGCTGTAAATACAGCGATTTACTTAAAAAATCGTTGTCCCACACGTGCAGTTCAAAAAGCTACTCCAATGGAAGTATGGAGTGGGCGGAAACCGGACTTAAGTCATTTGAGAGTTTTTGGCTGTACAGCATACGTACATGTTGCAAAAGAAAAAAGGAAGAAATTTGATACTAAATGTAAGCAAATGATCTTTGTGGGTTACTCAACTACGACGAAGGGATATCGACTAATCCATCCCGAATCCCGAAAGATGGAAATAGCTCGAGATGTGATCTTCATTGAAAACAAGTTCAGTAAAATAGAACAGCACCAGCAGGAAGTGCCTATGAAATTAAACGATAATATCGAAGATGCTGTATTGGATCAGAAATTGAATGAAGATGTTCCAACGCAGGCATTAAGAGATGAAACTTCGAGTGAGCAGGAAACTCACGAGGTTGCTGAACCAGCTGAAGAAAGTGACCAGAATGAACAAGTGGACGAGGACAGGCGCTACCCACGTCGAAACAGAAGAATGAAGGAGTTCCCGGACTATGTATTGAACCTGTGTGCAGAGAGCAACAAATCAGATACGCCTGAATGCTGGAGACGAGCTATGGTAGCGGATATAATGACAAAACCACTGTATAAAGGCAAAATAAAAAAGGTTGTGCCGGAATTGTCATTAGCTAAATTAGTTTAGTTGTAAATGTATTTTATGTTTACTGTTTGTTTCGGCATTCGATTAAGGGGGCATGTTGAAAAGTGTAATCTATGCCTCAACTAATGTCAAAATGTCATGTCACTGAATGTCACTTCTGAATAAATCCTTTCTACTCGAAAGCTGTTGATTTACTTATATCCATAAAATATTTAGCCATCTAACAACGAATCAACGATATCAGTGTAATAAGTGCGGTATAATGCATACTCGATATCAGTGTCCAGCCTATGGCAGGAAGTGTCGGCAGTGTCAAGGTTTTAATCACTTCTCACGTATGTGCACAGTGTACGAAGTGAGAAATAGTGACTGCAGCGAACAGGTAATATATAGCTTGACTGATACGCACAGGGGGTGGTCGCTGGCATTGCTTATAAACAATGCAGAAATATTATTCAAGTTAGACACGGGGGCTTCCGTGAACGTTCTACCTTTAAGATTTCTAAAGAATATAAACATAGATGAAACAAATTTGCGAAAATCAAACACGAAGTTGCACGGATACTCAGGGTCGGAGATAAAGGTGGTAGGAAAGTGTAATTTGAAATTCAAGCACAAACAACAAGAATACATATTAGAATTTATTGTAGCAGATGTTCCTTCTCCTCCCATACTTGGCTTAGCCGCCTGCCAGGAGCTGGGTGCGATACAGAGAGTGATGTCGCTGGGTGTGAGCGACGATGTGGCGATGACGCAGGATATTACCAGGGAGTACGCGGACGTGTTTCAGGGCTTAGGATGCCTCCCTAGCGAGCACAGAATAGTGGTGGATTGGCAAGTTAAACCAGTCGTACACGCTCCACGTAAGCTACCGATAGCACTTAAAGAAAGCGTAAAAAATAAATTAAAGGAAATGGAGCAACAGAATATAATAGCCAAAGTGGAGGGTCCGTCCGACTGGGTTAACAGCATGACAGTCGTGAGGAAGGCTAACGGAGACCTTCGCATTTGTTTAGATCCGCGGGATTTGAATAAAGCAATCAAAAGGGAGCACTTTAAATTACCAACATTAGATGAAATTATTTCAAACTTATCAAACGCACAATATTTTAGTACGCTTGATGCCTCGTCAGGATTTTGGCAGATTAAATTACATCCAGCCAGCACTGACTTATGTACATTTAACACAGCAAATTAGGTACAAATTTCTTCGCCTGCCTTACGGCATCTCGTCGGCCTCTGAGGTATTCCATAGAGCTGTATATGAGCACCTCGACGATTTGGAAGGTGTATGTCTATTTATAGATGACATTCTCATTTTTGGCAAAACAAAGAAAGAGCACGATCACCGTTTAGAAAAAGTACTTCAGCGATGCAGGGAAATAAATTTAAAATTGAATAAGGAGAAATGTAAATTTGGTCTGAGTGAGCTAAAGTACCTAGGACACAGGATTACAAAAGATGGCATTTACCCAGATAATTCACATATCTCGGCTATTAAAAACATGCCATGTCCACGAAATATCAAGGATGTAGAACGATTTCTGGGTCTAGTGACCTATGTAGGAAATTTTATTCCTGGTTTATCAGATAAAACAAAGCCTCTGAGGGAGCTACTACGAAAAGATATAGAGTGGCATTGGGAAGATCAGCATAAAAAATGTTTTGAATTGCTCAAGAACTGTCTGTCTAGCAGTCCAGTCCTTCAGTACTATAGTTTAGATAAATCTATTAGGATCTCCGTTGATGCGAGCAAGTCTGGTTTAGGATGTTGTCTGCTTCAAAATGATCTTCCTGTATGCTACGCGTCTAGGTCCCTTACAAAAGCCGAGCAAAACTACGCACAAATAGAAAAGGAGCTACTTGCATGCGTTTTTGCCTGTGAAAAATTCTATGCTTATATTTACGGACGTAAAGATGTAACTGTAGAAACTGATCACAAACCTCTAATAAGTATAATAAAGAAACCTATCGCACACGCCCCGGCTCGTCTCCAGAGGATGCTGCTGAGACTACAACCATACACGTTTGAACTAGTGTACAAACCAGGTAAGTACCTGTTCATAGCGGACGCGCTGTCACGAGCGTACGAGTGTGGAGCGAGCGGAGATAGCGCCGGTGACGACCTCGGCGAGGAGAGAGAAGTCCAAGCACAAGTGCGTGCCGTCACCACCAGCAACTCCCTCACCGACACACACTTCCAGGACATTCAAGTAAGTACCGACAAAGATGAAGAGATGCTACTTCTAAAAAAACATATTCAAAAAGGTTGGCCCGAACACAAATCTCTGGTACAGGAAAATGTTAGATCGTATTGGAACTTGCGAGATGAACTGTCGATAGCTTACGGTTTAGTCTGGAAAGGAGATAGGATAGTAATACCGAGGACCATGCGAAGGGAGATGCTAAAAAATATTCACTCTAGTCACATGGGGCTGGAAAAATGCAAATTGCGTGCTCGGGAACTCATGTACTGGCCGAACATGAACACGCAACTTGAGGATATGATTTCAAACTGTCAGGCGTGTTTGTCGTTCAGGCGCGAAAATTCAAAAGAGACTTTGAACCCGCACGACGTCCCCGACCGACCCTGGTCAAAGATAGGTACCGATTTGTTCTATTATAAAGGTGACAATTATCTTTTGGTAGTGGATTATTTCAGCAAATTTATTGAGGTCATCACCATGACATCGACCCTGTCTGAAGACATAATAGAACAGTTAAAAATAATATTCAGCAGACATGGAATTCCGGACGTGGTAATGTCTGATTGTGGGCCTCAATACTCTTCTGAAAAATTCAAGGACTTTGCAAAAGAATGGAAATTTAAACACGTAACATCGTCACCGCGTTACCCACAGTCTAACGGCCAGGCTGAGCGCGCGGTTCAGACAATAAAAAACATGCTGAAGAAGACACAGTACGACAGTAGTGACTTTAGAACTGCTTTGCTAGAATATCTCAACACTCCTATCAGCACAGAAATAGCATCTCCGGCAGAACTATTGTACAGCAGAAAACTTCGTAGCATTTTGCCTACACCAGATAAGCTTCTCCGCCCTAGGTTGCAGAAAAACATTCGCGACAAATTACAAGCCCGACAACAAGAATTCAAGAAGTACTATGATAGGTCAGCCACAGACTTAAAAGTAATAGCAGACAATCAAAAGGTAAAAGCCAGATGTAATAATAGTTGGGTGCCCGGCACTGTAGTTCGAAGATTGAGAGAACGCTCATATGTTGTTCGCCTGCAAGCGGGAAATACAATTGTTCGCAACCGTCGTCACATAATAGCGGACTCGCCGCGTCGCAGCGACGCTCAACATGCGTACCCAGATCTCGACTCATTTGAAACAGTTGAAGGACGTGCGTTACCGGTGGCCCTTGCGGCTCCTGCCGCTCCATTGCCCCCTCCTGTGCGTGCCCCTCAACCATATGTTACCTGTCATGGCAGGATTGTGAGAGTTCCTGATAGACTACGCTATGACTCTTGAATATTTGAAAATTTACATTGTAATAAATCTATGGACAGAACAAAATTCAAGCATCTGCTGCATGTGATATGAATTAATTTACTGTATAAAATAAATGTATCAATGAAATAATTTATTGCATGATTATTACAAAACTATATTCTGAATTGATGTATTGTATTGTATTGATGTATACACAAAAGATTAATGTATTGTTCTTTATTGTTAATTTAGGCTCATTACGTATTTTTGGCACCAACTTATATGTTATTTTTATAATTTTAATTGATTGAATTTGAACCATCTAATTAATTATGTATAACAAAATTGAAAAATAGATAAATTTTTGTTAGGTACTATTGCTCAAATGCAACATATATATTGTCAAGCTCAACCATTGCATTAAAAATATTGTCCTAACTTACAATTCATAAAATAGAAAAGATAAATGAGTAATAATATTATTTAGAAATTAATAAAAAAAAAAAAAAAAAAATCTGCATGTGATATGAATTAATTTAAATTATTTAAAAATTGGAAAGGGGGATGTCGGGTGTGGGTAGACACAAAACATAAAGATAGAACACAGATATTAAATAAAGTCAGTCTTATGTCGAACTTGTGTTTCATTGAACGTAACAGTACCGTCCAGACCTGTTCGCGCGGTCTCGCTTGTTGGCCTTCGCGCGCTCTCGCTCGCTAGGTCTGTACGCGGCATCATACGCCCTTATCGCGCGGGCACGAATGTGACTTTCTAAATATATTAGTGTTGGCGGGGACTCCCCGCCCTATTTGAGTGTAACCACAGAATAGAAAAGAGTATAACCTTGGTTTGTTCGTGGTATAACCTTGGTTTGTTCGTGCCCCCGCGATAACGGCGTATGTACTGATGGGCAAGGATTCAATCCCATTTGGGACCGAATCCTTATTCGAGACTTTATAGGGATTTTATTGGGAAAGTTGGGGAAGGTTCCTCATTCGATCCTACGAAATGGGATTTTATTTTAATATTAGATTTCAACATCGTGAATGAGTTGTTTTCATTAGTACTAGGCATAATATGGTAGTAGGTATGTAGATCATTGTTTTACTGGATGAATTCCTATAGGTATCTAAATAAATAATGTCTCGACAGGTTTTAATTTGAATGCATGATTCCCTAGTTATGTTCACAAAATTATCGATATCTGTGGTCGTTTGAGCGCGCGTACATTTCGCCGTGATGTGAGAGAGGAAAAAGGTCGGTAATAGAGTCTGTTCAGTGACCGTGACAGTGTGAAAAGTTAGGTACCGATTTTTTGGTAGATCTACCAATTTCGGTCATGTTTGACCAAAAAACATACAGTCGAATTGAGAACCTCCTCCTTTTTTTGAAGTCGGTTAAAAAATAATGATTTGAGGTCATAATCTACCAATATTTGTTAAATCAATACGGGATGGTCATAGAGTAAGGTACTTTGTTTTATGAGATACTGAGGTATAAGACTGTAAGTATGATACTAAAGCTAAATTGACGATTTTTGGAAATATTTTTGTGTATGTATGTTCCACCATAACTCTTAAACCGATCATCTGAATTCGATGAAACTTCGTACAAGGATGTTATATCCTATACTATACGACACAGAACAGAGGATAAGCTAAATAAAATTCAGTTCCTTCCGGTTACGCTAAGATGTGGTTCCCAAAACTGAAATGTTTCGCGCGCCATTTAGCGCGAGTAGGTATCAGATATGAGCGAGCCGGCGGCGGCGTGGCGAAACGGGCGGCGCGGCGGAGCGGGCGGCGCGGCGCGCGGGCGGGTGCCTATAAAAGCGCACTGCCCATACTATAGAAAGCCAAAATTGTAATTTGATTCGATCCTAATTTTTTTATCCTATTCTTATGTTACAAGTTAGGATACATGTAAACTAAATATGACGTCACTGATACGAAACATGTACCTTTTCGACGTAAGTAACTAAGGGAGAGGCCGAAAGCGGAGCTTCGTTCAAGTTAACGATATATTTCTCGATGAAAGTAAGTAAATAAGGGCGAGAATATCGTTTACGCGAACGCAACTCGGCGTTCGGCAGGGCATTAACTTAGTTTCTTTGAGAAGGATTATCATTTACTTGAACGCAGCTCGGCCTTCGGCCTCGTCGGCCTCTTTGAAAAAGTATATGGTTTACCTATAGGGAGCTCCGCCTTCGGCGTCGCTATAGGTAACTTAGTTTCTTCGAGAAAAATAACGTTTACCTGAAAGGAGCTCGACCTTCGGCCTAATCAGTAGTTACATATTTTGTTCGAGAAGGTTTGTCATTACCCTGAATGCAGCTCAGCTTTCGACCTTCTGGCTTTATAACTTAATTTCTTCTTTTGAAATACGAATTTCACGAGAGCGGGCAAAAGCTAGTAAACTATAATAGTTACTAAAAATAATACTGTTTTATGTAATCCGGTCGCCTGAGTCGAAGGGGCCTAAGCACATTCTCCGACCAGTCAATATCACCTCCGAGAAGGTAGATGCCCGTGCATACCGGAGACTTCCCTGGATTGCTGGATATACTGAACTAGAAGATAACACAGCCGAGCCTGCTATGCGGCCAACTTACATCCAGTACGGTGGTACTAACCCAGTCGGCTACAATTTGAGCCTACAACCTCGTAAGGGGCAAGGGAAGGTACCTAGTTTTACACCAGTTCTATACGGTGAAGCAGCAGGTGTAAGTATGCACGTAAATTTTTTCATCAGAAAAAACTCATTGGTACACACCGACCGGATTCGAACCTCGGACCTCTTGCATGAGAACCCGATGCCCAAAAACTCGGCCACCCGCCGCATAACTTGTGTAATGTAATCAGAGATGTAATGTCATCAGATCAGAGCGGATAGTCCAAGCGATCCCTTGCAATGACCACTCACAAATACGACTCGTGAAAACTCGTTACAAACTTGCGTGGCTCATAACGAGATCCTCGCCCTTAATGATTTAGTTTCTTCTTTTGAAATACGAATTTCACGCGAGCGAAGCCGCGGGCAAAAGCTAGTTAAAAACATACTTTATTCGAGAAGGTTTATCATTAACCTGAACGCAGCTCAGCCTTCGGCCTCGCCCTTAATGATTTAGTTTCTTCTTTTGAAATACGAATTTCACGCGAGCGAAGCCGCGGGCAAAAGCTATTTAAAAACATACTTTATTCGAGAAGGTTTATCATTAACCTGAACAGCTCAGCCTTCGGCCTCGCCCTTAATGATTTAGTTTCTTCTTTTGAAATACGAATTTCACGCGAGCGAAGCCGCGGGCAAAGGCTAGTTAAAAACATAAAATCCTTTCGATCTTAAAATAGGATTAAATCCGGGACTTTATGATAAAATTTCGCTCATATTACAGAACAACTTCACATACTTAACCTTAAAACATAAAATCCTCATTCGGTCATAGAATAGGATTAAATCCGGGCCTTTATGATAAAATCCCGCCCATAAAGATTCAATCCCAGGATCGACCCATCAGTAGGCGTATGCATGTTATTTACACTAAACTGTAAAAATAATTTAAACAAATCAATAACAATGCAATATTAGGATTATTTGTGACAGAACAAATCCGCATGAGAATTTTGGAACATGCGTACGAGAGAGAATTCATTATTAGCTGTCTAACATCCCTGGCGCAAATGACGATGCACTGTGCACATGTGATGGATGTGATGTTGATGTGTGTGTGGGAGACTACGCGAGCGAGTGTTCGAGGCTCGCGCTCTTTGATGTGCGTCAAAAAGCCGACACAGTTCGGAAAGGCACGAATGTCGTAAAAACTTCGCGAGTGTCGTCCTACACATGCGGGCTCGCGTCGCGTATTCGTGAGCATGTGAAGGACCGGCGGGCGGCGCACTATGGATCGAGAATCGGCCTCCATAGTATTAGGAGATTTTTTTCGCAAACTTGATTTTTTTTTAAAAACTGTTTTTGTTATATTTAGGGTTACATAAGGTAATACCAAATATGTAGTTGTAGTGATATCAGTCAAGTAGATATTTTATTAAAAATACTTGAAGTTTTCAGTTGTATGGGACGGAGAATGTTTAGTCGATTTTTTCAAAAGTCTTTCGAGGTGTCGCAGATATTTTAATACATCATGAAGTAGACCACGAGTGTAATAAGACCACATAAAAACTGTAACCCAATTCGACCCGGTATAGAAAATATCTAAGTCCGAATTTATAAATTTTCGTCTATTTTCTTTATACATTATTTATGGTTTAACTTTACAATTAATTACATTTTCTTGTGTTTTGTGATTGCCAAGTGTGTAAGATATACTAATTTGTATATTATGTAACAACTGTACCTACCACTGTGGTCGAAAATACCGTCCAATATTTGTAGCGTTTTAAATGTTTATTTGGTATTCATAATTGATTTGAGGACACATTAAATAAACAAATATGTGAAGACGCGTAGCTTGACAGTACGTATGTATGTTAGGTTCAAATATATAAAGTATGTGATGAATCACAACCTACCTCAATGAAAATAGCTAGCAATAGGACGTATGAAGGCTGGCTGGTAAAATGTTATAAGGCGTAGGAGTTAGTTTAGCGCCTGGGTAGTGAGTATAGCAAAGAGACCGCGTTGCGTATAAATCGTAGCGGGTGGCATGTAATCAGGCGCAGATAATACAACTTGCATACATTTTGAACAGGAATAGCTAGCAACACCGTATAAGCGACAGATGATGATAGATAAGTATTATACGTCGGCGTGCAGTAAGATATAGGACGAATTGACTGTATTACATCTACTTTTGTGAATTCGTAGCATTTTTCAGAGATTAGTTACTGAAGGTTTTAGGGAAATATGGAACGCATTTTTAAGGAAAAATTGCTTCAGGCATTGTGATTGGTCGACCAATGGGAGACGCGGAAACGATGTTAGGGATGATTTCCGATTGGTCGTGGGGGTAAGGGTGGGAGTAAGAAAGCGAGGCTATTTAAGGGCGTGTAACACGGGAGGGGCACTTTTTTTCTGCAGCTGCGAGCCTCGGAGGAACAACTTGCCTGAGCCCCGGTCATCGCTAAGTCGCATCGAGCGCCATTGCTTTTCGGCATCAACGTTTCGGTGAGTCTCGGACGCCGCGCGCTATTTTGGAGTTTTCTAGTTGCAATTCGACCAGTTCTATTAAATTGCATTGTCTTGAAGTCTTCTTTTGGTGGCTGGGCTAGTTTTGGAAACAATACTGGCTTTTCAGAAATTATTTGCTAGTATTAGGGATGTGAAATATTTTTATATGGACCATCATTGGAGCACTGTGTGGGATGCTAGCTATGCTGAAATATGCATACATGCATACTATTACAGGGCTCTTTTTCCCTTTTGGAGCACTGGGTGAGGGAGCAGGTACGCTGAAATATGCATGCACGCCCACTCACGCAGAGTTCTTTCACGGAATGTTGTGAGGGAAGCGGGTTTTGCTGAAATATGCATACACGCACGATCTCACAGGGTTCTTCCCTGGAACGTTGTATGTGGGTTCGGGTACGCTGAAATATGCATACGCGCGCACTCATGCGAGGTTCTTTTCCTTTCGATGGAATGTTGGGTGGCAATGCTAGCTATGCTGAATAAGCATACACGCTTGTTCGCACAAGATTCAGTTCATTCTCTATGATATCACGAGAAAATGCCTCGTGGTAAGAAGACGTAACATAAGGTCGAAGAGCAACTGGAATTCTGGCTAAACTATCAAATTATAACGTGGGTAGTTAGGTTCTTCAAACACTAAATTCATATTGGTAGGTTAGCCATGTAGCTGTGTGAATTAATTCTCCTTAGTTCTGCAAGGGAGAGAGGGTTCGCTTCGTGGGAGTGAGTAGTATCATAGTGTGTAGTATTTAGTGAGGTAGGTACTAGGAAGGCCAGGTAGGTACCCCTCAGTATTTCTCCTTAATCCTGCTAGGCCGTGGGGACCTTTTCATTTTATTAGTATTAAAGTCATATGGTAGGTTAGCCATGTAGCTGTGTGAATTAATTCTCCTGAATTCTGCAAGGGAGAGAGGGTTCACTTCGTGAGAACGAGTAGTACCATAGTGTGTCACTGATGACGACAACACAGTCGAAATATCTGTATGAATTGTGTAATTTTATAAATAATATTAATATATAAAAATTCATCAAACAAACATTTTGTAAATAAAAATAATTTATTGTCAATAGTATTTATTGAGGTTAGGTACTAGGAAGGCCAGGTAAATACCCCACAGTGGTTCTCCTTAGTCCTGCTAGGGGGAGAGGTCCAAAGTGTTATGATCTGTTAGAGCGATACCTATTCTATCTGGCGAAGGGGTGGCGGTACTCTAAGGACCGGTGCAAGCTGAGCTGACCGTCTGAGGAGGAAACCTGTGGTAGCCTTTTTTCGATAGGCGGAGCCCGTCGGACGAAGTACTACGAGGTTAGGATAGGGACCACACACACACTTACACACACACGCACGCCTTTAGGATTTGGGGTCCGTAGGGGCCCTAAATCATCCACATTACACCACGAGTTTCATTTTAAATCTCTTCCTAAGAGAAACAGTTTCTTCACAGGATAGGAAACAAAGGGGGCCATTAGGTATACAAAATAGAGCTGCTGGTAGTAAAGCAGCCCTATATGGATGATGGCCACTGTGAGGAGCGTGGAGAGCCCGGGTGAGGAAACCCGGACTCGTGGAGCTCCTTACTTCCCCCTCCGGGGGGAAATTGTTTGAATAATTTGAAAATTACTGGTTAACACAATTTCTGGGAGGAGAGAATACAGACAATTACAAGTGATGGAAGATACACAGTGATATAGGAGAGGCGGACTTAGGCAGAAAATTACAAATGTATTTAGAGTATTATTCGAAGAACAAAGGTTAGGATAGAAAGCTAGGGATTGAGTTAGTACTCTGGGTTATACGGTTACACAACGCTTCCTCGAAGAGAGGAAGATACAGGGTCCATCTACACTTAATTCAGTGTATACGTATGTATACATTGCTTGAGTTTACCTAGAGATCACTTGAATGCTAAACGCAGGCCATGTTTTATTTTAGAGGTTACTCGCGGAAGCGTGGAATCTCGGAATAATTATTCGACAACACCTATCAGGTGAAGTATAAATACAAAATATACTTTGGTGGGAGGCTAGTTCGTCGCAGTGGTGCCTAAGACCAGGATAGTTCTTCTCTAAATCTAGGATACCTAGGGTTCAAAAAAAAAAAAAAAAAAGATTGGAAAATTTTTTTTTATTAAAAAAAAGGGAAAATTGAATAACAATCTAGTACGTTGAAGTGGAGCCTTAAGACCAGGCTAGATTCTATCCAAATCTAGGATACCTAGGGTTCAGAAAAAAAAATGGAAGAAAAATGTAGTTCGTTGCGGTTTAGGCAGTAGTTCAGGACAATAATAGGGGTCTTATATACTCAAAAGCGATAGGAAAAAATCCAACTCATAGGGAGTAGCGATATAAGTAAACAACGTTTAGGAAGTGATACCGGGAAAGTGATTAAGTGTGGAATTCGGTGAGGAAATGCGTGAAAAGTTGTTCGTGGAACGCGGTGCTGACTGGCAGTTTTGCGAGAGAAGAGATTTGGACTCCCGCCTACGAGGCGGGAGGTTTCGCCGCTTGAAGCTGAGAGTGAGTACATATTTCATTTTCCGGCGCGAGTGCAGTCTGTGTACAATTAGTTAATTTACAGGAATATTGTCTACAATTTGCCGACAATGTTGCTAGAAAACCGATTTTAACGTGAACGAATTGTCACCAGAAAGTCGACTAGAGATTCATCTTTGAGTTCGTAAAAGAAAATTGCTTACATTTCCTTCTAGGAAGTTCATTATCATTGTTCTGCGGACATCTAGAAATATTTAAGTGAAAACCAATTTTGACCAATGGGATGTGAGCGCCGGTGCGGTATGGCGTTCGCTATTGGCTAGAATGAGCAGCGCCGTGATAGAAAAAAAAACTGTTTGCACGAAGAATGTAGTCGGGTTGAGAGGTGATAGACTAAACAAAGTGGAAGTTAGGGGAATGGTATGTATGAATGGTGTGAGGCATATTTCTAAGCGGAATGTTAGCAACTTCGTAGAAGTAAGGTGGGACCAAAGGGAAATATTTTATCCAGAGATTGTGAAACTAAAATCAATAATTTATTCCGGGTACACCGAGATATAGCAGGAAGAGAAATTTTTTTTTATATGGGTTATCGGAAAAATTGTGCTATAAGCCTAAAAGCCAATTAATTTAGAATCCTAGAATGTACTAAAATCAACAATATTGTAGTAAGAATATTCTATGAAAACCTTAGTTGTAAAATTGGATAGCCATTCTATTTAAGTTAAGGCACGCCAACTGAGCGCGGAGGGCTTCATACCTAAAACACTGAAGTTATGTTCGAAAATAATATTGTCATGTGTAATAATTAGGTACACTCGCGCGCGAAATAGTTTATCGGGGCCATTTTGAGGTCAATAAAGGGAATTTTCTAGTTGTTTTGTGAAAAAGAAGTTGGATGGGGTGTAAGCTTCCTTTGTAAAATAAAAAAACCGTAAAATAGGTGTGTTTGAAAAGAGTGGTTATGTTTGACCGGGTTCCAACAGACTCGTTTAATTTTGGTTGAGATTGTCGCCGAGGAATAAAAAGATTCGAATCTTTATTTCATTTTATTGGAATGCGAGAAGAATGAAACATGGCATTTTGGAAATGTATAATGGATGTTTAGTTAATAATTTGTGTAGTAGTGATAAAGTGTGAATGTTAGGCTCCAAAGTAGGTATTTCGCGAATTAGTAGCGAGCGACGGTATGGCACCTACTAGTGGGGAGATGGTAGATTAAAATTAGGGGGATCCCAGTTAATTGATGTGACTAATTAGGTGCCATGTACAAGTGAAGGTTAGTTGTAAAGTTGTGTCTAGGTCTGACTTTGCGTGTGTGGGCGATATGGTACTTACTAGATTAGGTTAGTGGTAAACGAAGGTCATGGTGTACAAGTTGACCAGTGGAAGTAATTAGGTGCCATGTACAATGTTGGTTAGGTCGTGAGGTTGAGTCTTGGTCAGATTTTTGTGTGTGTGTGGCGAATAGAGGCTCTTAGTGAACATGCCGAATACGTGGTTCATTTCGAGTGAGTGGTTTTGGGCTTGATTGTATTGTTTGTTTATTGAGAAGGAATGGACTATTAAGTTTGTTTATTTTTGAACTGGTTGGCTGGTATGAGGAATGGGGGTTCCAGTTGCTTGCGGTATGGGGAATGTATGAGTCAAAGGGTTAGAAGGGGGAGTAAGTGCCATGTCGGAGAACGTACCGGACGAGATATTGAATTTTGGTCGGTCATGCATGAGTGTTTTGGTCGGTCCGTCCGGAATGTGGGACGTATGGATTATAAGGAGTATGACAATTAGGTGCCATGACAGAGGTCCAGGTTTCGATTTTAGGTTGCGGTCGTATGTATAGGTGTCAAAAGGTGAGAGGGCCAGTTGGTGAGTGTTGGTGCGGTTGGAGGTCGAATTGAGCCTGTCGATTTGTGATCCATATCGAGTGAGTGGTTTTGGATTTGCCCATAAATGTGTTTGTTTAATTAATTAGATTAATTTATAAATAATATTTGATACATGTGTACATGTTGCACGCGTTGAGGGAAGACAGTCGGGGTGGGCGGGGTGATTGGTGTTGTGCGGCGGGAGCTCTGGTGAATTGCAGCACAACGCCGATCACCACGTTTTGCAAATTATTTTATAACTAAGTTTGGTTATTGTGCGGGCTTCAAGGTGGTGTCAGGGGTTTCTAACTTTTCTAAAGGGAAGTGTCAGGGGTTACAAACCTTTTCCAAATTTATAGGTCAGGGATTTTAAACCTTTTCAGATACATGTGTAAGGAGTTTCCAAACCTTTTAGACTTGGCAAGTGTCATGGGTCCAGACCTTTCGAATTCAGGATATGTCAGAGGTTTTAAACATTTTTCCCAGGGCACAATAAGTCAGGTGTTTCCAAGCCTTTCAACTTTGGAAAAGAGTAGGGAGTCTTAGAACATTTTAATTTCGCAATGATTCAGAGGTCCAGACTTTCGATATATTTTCAAATTCATGTTAAGTCAGGGGTGCTCAAACTTTTCCAAATTTATATTGTCAGGGATTTCGAACTTTTCCAAATTCATGATAAGTCAGGGGTGCTCAAACTTTTCCAAATTTATATTGTCAGGGATTTCGAACTTTTCCAAATTCATGTTAAGTCAGGGGTGCTCAAACTTTTCCAAATTTATATTGTCAGGGATTTCGAACATTTCCAAATTCATGTTAAGTCAGGGGTGCTCAAACTTTTCCAAATTTATATTGTCAGGGATTTCGAACTTTCCCAAATTCATGATAAGTCAGGGGTGCTCAAACTTTTCCAAATTTATATTGTCAGGGATTTCGAACTTTTTCAAATTCATGATAAGTCAGGGGTGCTCAAGCTTTTCCAAAAATATATTGTCAGGGATTTCGAACTTTTTCAAATTCATGATAAGTCAGGGGTGCTCAAACTTTTCTAAATTTATATTGTCAGGGATTTCGAACTTTTTCAAATTCATGATAAGCCAGGGGTGCTCAAACTTTTCCAAATTTATATTGTCAGGGATTTCGAACTTTTTCAAATTCATGATAAGTCAGGGGTGCTCAAACTTTACCAAATTTATATTGTCAGGGATTTCGAACTTTTTCAAATTCATGATAAGTCAGGGGTGCTCAAACTTTACCAAATTTATATTGTCAGGGATTTCGAACCTTTTCAAATTCATGATAAGTCAGGGGTTCTCAAAAGTTTCCAAATTAAGTTTGTGTCAGGGATTTGGAATCATTTCAAAATCGTGACATGTCAGGGGTTTACAACTTTATTTACAAAAATATTTTTTATTTAAGGGAGGTCTCAACATCCAAAAAATATTTTGGAGTCAGTGGTTCTCAGCTTTGAAAAATGTTTTTAAAATTTGAATTTTTAGGGTCTCAACTTTAGAAAAATATTTTATTTTTCCTTAGGATATTTAAGGGAGGTCTTAACTTTCAAACATATTTGAATTTAGCGGTTCTTAATTTTCAAAATATTTTCAAATTTTGAATTTTTAGGGTCTCAACTTTAGAAAAATATTTTTATTTTTCCTCAGGATATTTAAAGGAGGTTTTAACTTCCAAACATATTCTGAACTTAGCGGTTATTAATTTTCAAAATATTTTCAAATTTTGAATTTTTAGGGTCTCAACTTTAGAAAAATATTTTTATTTTTCCTCAGGATATTTAAAGGAGGTTTTAACTTCCAAACATATTCTGAACTTAGCGGTTCTTAATTTTCAAAAATATTTTCAAATTTTGAATTTTTAGGGTCTCAACTTTAGAAAAATATTTTATTTTTCCTCAGGATATTTAAGGGAGGTCTTAACTTCCAAAATATTTTGAACTTAGCGGTTCTTAATTTTCAAAAATATTTTCAAATTTTGAAATTCTAGGGTCTCAACTTTAGAAAAATATTTTATTTTTCCTTAGGATATTTAAGGGAGGTCTTAACTTCCAAACATATTTGAACTTAGCGGTTCTTAATTTTCAAAAATATTTTCAAATTTTGAAAGTCTAGGGTTCTTAACTTTAGAAAAATATTTTATTTTTCCTTAGGATATTTAAGGGAGGTCTTAACTTCCAAACATATTTGAACTTAGCGGTTCTTAATTTTCAAAAATATTTTCAAATTTTGAAAGTCTAGGGTTCTTAACTTTAGAAAGATATTTTATTTTCCTCAGGATATTTAAGGGAGGTCTTAACTTCAAAAAAAAAAAAAAAAAAAAAAAAAATTGAACTTACCGGTTCTTATTTTTGAAAAATATTTTCAAATTTTAAACATCTTAGGGTTCTCAATTTTTAAAAAAATATTTTATTCTTCCAGGATATTTAAAGGAGGTCTCAACTTCCAAAAAAATTTTGAGGTCAGACAGTCTAAACTTTCAAAATTATTTTCAAATCTTGAATGTTTAGGGTTCTCAAATTTAGAAAATTACTTTCATTTTCCAGATTATTAAGGGAGGGTTCAAATTCCAATTTTTTTGGATTAAGTGGTCCTCAGACTTTCGAGAATATTGCCAAATTTGGAATGGTTTAGGGTTCTCGACTTTAGAAATATTTTAATTTTAGGAATGTTTAGGGAGGAGTCCGACTTTCAATATGTTTTGAGTTCAGGAGTTCCCAACTTTCGAAGTGTTTCGGATTTTGAATATTTCAGGGGTCTATACTTTAGAAATATTTTTATTCTCTTGGAATGTAAGGGAAGTGTGTTATGTATATTGCACTTAACGCGAATCAAGAACACGGTAATGGGCTATTAGAGATATTGTAAGTAATTATAAATTTATACCGTGCAGCGCTGTCACTCGATGCTGGCAGTAGTGAACGAATTCGCTATTCGTTTGATTCCCACGATTAAAAAGGGAAGAAAAAAGGAGAAACTTTATTCTAATAAACACCAATACACACGGTCAAACAAAATATCAAATATTGTTTGTGTATACAGGTTAAACTCGAGGTTTGATTATTGGATAGACTATCATGAATTGGATGTGATTTATTGTGTTAATTATTAGTTATTTTTAGTAATTTACTTTCTTATCTTTGAACTTAGCTATATCTGCTTTTGCATAGAGGACATTTTTCCTCACAAGCGCAGGCATGTCTGTTCGCGTGCACGAATGATACTTGCGTACTTAGGGATATGTTTGTTTGTGTAGACCAGCTTTTTGCAATCGTGAATACATTGGTATTTGGGTGCGTGGGCGTATATTTAATTGTTTACTTACATATCTACTTGCGTGTTTATAGACACCTAATTGCGTGCGTACATGCGTGGATGCGTGCAGGCGTTCGTGCGCATATGTAGTTGTGTGTATACTTGCTGAATGGTATGACTATGCTTGCGTATCCGTGCGTACATGCATATTACGTGGTTACCTGCGTCGGTAGGGATTGTTGTGGATGCGCGGGGACAGGCTTCGAACCCCGGACTGCGGGTGGTTCATCACTCTTCGGTTTATGATCTGGCTAAGTATTTGTGAGTGAGCTGAGTACATCTTAATATTATCCTACTGGAAAAAAAAAGAGTAAGAAGAGAAAGAAAAAAAAATAACCAAAAGAATAACAAAAGGTAAGTGTATCTCGCAATATTATATTTTAAAATGATAGAACAAGGACTTATAGTTAAATAAGATGCTGATGAAATATTTTGCTACTACTCTCAATCATCCAAAGATTTACTGGAAGAAATTCCTATAATGGAATAAGTCCGCCTTTACGCCTCAGGTAAATTATGTACCGTGCATGTTTCTGTGAGATGTGTCCGAACGGTTGGGAGTTATTATTTATCTATTTATGTTAAATAATTTATTTTCATGGATGAATACTAAACCACATATTTACATAGATTAAACACTTATATAGGCTGATTATAGGGTGTATACTTACATGGACTTAACTATTTATATATTTTTTTTTAATATCAATTCTATAATTAATTATTAGACCAAATAAGAGGTAGAGGATTTGAATATTGTTTTAATTATGATTTTTCCTTTTCAGGAAGATACTTATTCGTCTTTGAATAAATAGGTACTTGAGTGCGGTTAATGTTAACGTTTTATTTATAGTGGGGTTTACATAAGTCTACGCATACCAAAATCAACGAATATTCTTCGATGCACATGCGGATTGCAATATTGCAGGGCAATATTGCATTATTATTATTAATTTGTAATCAAGATCGAAAAAAAAATATATATATACGAATTAAACTTGGCGTATCTATTCTTATTAGAAGGTCCTATTGTCTCATATTATGATCGAACAGGTGGTAAAATGTTTCAAGTTATATATAAAATTACTTATAAGGTAAGAATCCGGTTTTATTGTTCGGGTTGTGTGAAGCAGAATACTGTTACACACATCGCCTTGACATTGCGGGGTATTTTATAAGTATCTTAAACTGTTTAAAGTATTGTACGTCGGGTTGATAAATGCTGTATGAGTTGACGAGTGTTGTGTAAAAAAGTTTTATCATCGTGCTAGCTGAAGGCGGGTAATGTTGAGCGGATCTTTATGCATTTGTTTTGGGTGGTGAGTTATTTAGGAGAGGTTGGGGTTGGGGAAGATACATTAATTTTATGGGAGGATGAGCGATGGAGGATACGACGAATCTGGCGGGCGAACGGTGAGCGTTCAACAATCGTACTAACCTTTATGTTATGCATGTATACTATTATTTAGAACGCGGAATTTGGAAGGCGAAGAATTGGGAGAAGTTTGGTTTGACGTACAGTAGAGATTTCCTATTTATCTGGTAACTGAAAGGACGACTCCTTTACGGCGTACGCGCATCATATTGTGCCGTAACAAGAGCATACTTGTTGTCTTTAGGGTTACGGAATGCATATGTTTAGGCGGGCGAGAAAATGGAATAGGTTAAAATTAGATAGAAAATAAAATAAATGTTATAGAATAAAATAGGTATGGTAATGATCAAAGATAAAAACTACCTTCTTATCTCAGTCTTAAGGGAATGCGAATCTGTACGTGTAGAACATAGGTTTAGGGAGGGCCGTGATCGTCTAGTTGGTAGGACCCTACGTTGTTAGGTTAGTATTGCTACAGTGCGATACTGTTTAACTTAGAGCAGTAGTAGAATAATGATTTACTACAGAAATTTCAGAATTGAAAGTGAATTGGTTTGGTAAAATACGGTAAAGTGGGTGCGAATTGACTCCGTTTGGTAAAATCCGGTAAAGTGGGTACGAATTGACTCGGTTTGGTAAAATACGGTAAGGTGGTACGATTTGACTCGGTTTGGTCAAATTCGGTAAGTAAACCACGTAGTTATCATAGGATAGGATAGAGTCCGGCGGGCGAGGTAAGATACTAGGTAGGTTGTTTTTCGTATGTGCAATATAGGAAGGGAACACATTAGAGAACGATAAATATTTTTTTGGACGAGCTATAGAGTAAACATAGTTTGGCGGGCGTACTACTTGGGTTGTTACGCAGATAGAATATAGTAAAATAGGATAAGAGAGGAGTTTGGAATAAAGGTTATAGTAAAATATTACTATTGATGGGGTTCCGTCCAAAGGGTACTATAGGAAGGGGTAAGGTGAGGAAATTTTAACGGTAGGGTTCCGTCCACCTGGTACAAGAGGAGTAGGTAGAAGGGAGTCTTGAGCGACAGACTAGGGATTGGGGTCATGGTTTATATAGGGATAGATAGAGCGTGTACGAAGGATATTTCGGATAAAATATCGGTTAAAGCGGTTAGTTAATACGGTGCGTTCATAGGTTAATCACGGATTCTACATAGTCAGGCGAGCGAATAGAGTATGAAAATGAAGTAAAATTGGTAGTTAGGGCGTCGAACGTAGCCGCGGATCGTGTGTAGGTTGGCGAGTGAAATTATGCTGTCCTGAAGTAAGGACGAGTTAGGAGGTACAATTGTAGATATAGATTCTTAGTATTATTCTGGGGTTAATTAAAGGACGGAAACAGTAGAGACTATAGCATGTATATAGCTAGGAAATAGAAAGCTCTAACGAATAATACCCGCTACGGACAAATAGGAATAAAATCCTGTTCGGCGTGGGGGAGTTGAGCTGGTGATAAATTATGAACAAAAGGTTTTAAGACTTAGAATAGACTTGTTGGTAGATGCTGGGTTTGGATGGTTGTGTAAATACAGAAATACGCGAGTAAACCATTGGGTATTATAGTGTCTGTACTCGGTAGTGAAACTTCCTTTTAATGAGAGCAGAGCTCTGACCTGAAGGGACTTTTACAATGAATCAGGACACTTTGGTTTCGATTTTTATTGCATTTCCCATACATTGCTCCGAAAAGAATGTGAACGTAAACTCAGTGTGTTGAACACACGAATGGGACTTGAAAAATGTGAGGTGAACAAAGCCATAGTGCAGAACTTTACATTTCATCGAGAGCTTAATTTGTTCTCACTCGGGAGGGAAAATGTTATCATGTACCGAGGGCGTTCTACACTAAGCAAAAAGGAGCGTTTAAAGTTAGTGGTGACATTTTCCGGTCTATGAAAAGTGATAGAACATAGCAATTTGAACCATTGACCGGAGCAATGTTGGATGAGATTAAAGTAGAGTCGTGTACAATCAGACTGGGCCCATCCATTTGTCAGCGGGTGAGTTAGTTAGCAAAGGTTATGATTCGGAAGAAGCAAAGCCAATTTAAAGTTTTCTCAGTAATAATTTCCCAGTTTTCCTGTCTATAACTAGAAAGGTTAAGGTGTTGGAATGTGCGGCGTGTCTAAACCGGAGGTGGCAAGGTATGTTGTGCGCTCTCCCTGGAGAGAAGTACTGATCCTGCCCTACCAGCGAGGGGCAAGACTACAGGTTTCCTGAGCTGGTGGGAAATCTTTCTATGGCATGAAACAGGGTATTAAGTGTTTAGTAATTTCATTTTGAGCTTCTGATGAGTCTAACCTGACTATACTAGGACGAATGCCCATATGTTGTGTTGTGTGGTCGGGACTGCTTAGCACCCAAAATAAAATGCCACAATCATTCTGGTAAGGGAACAAACACCCTATTAGAAGAAGTTGTTGGTACTACGGACCTTCTGGAGAGGGAACGAACACCCTAACAGAGGCACATCTACGAAAAGCAGTACTGCAGCCATAGCATTAATATATGTTGGCGACAGACAGACATAGACTATAGTGTGGTGTAGAGACGCTAGTCGCGATCATGGAAGCAGAAAATAAATTCTTTCCCATGCCGCGAAAATCGCCTCTAGGCGGGCGACTGTGATGAATCACAACCTACCTCAATGAAAATAGCTAGCAATAGGACGTATGAAGGCTGGCTGGTAAAATGTTATAAGGCGTAGGAGTTAGTTTAGCGCCTGGGTAGTGAGTATAGCAAAGAGACCGCGTTGCGTATAAATCGTAGCGGGTGGCATGTAATCAGGCGCAGATAATACAACTTGCATACATTTTGAACAGGAATAGCTAGCAACACCGTATAAGCGACAGATGATGATAGATAAGTATTATACGTCGGCGTGCAGTAAGATATAGGACGAATTGACTGTATTACATCTACTTTTGTGAATTCGTAGCATTTTTCAGAGATTAGTTACTGAAGGTTTTAGGGAAATATGGAACGCATTTTTAAGGAAAAATTGCTTCAGGCATTGTGATTGGTCGACCAATGGGAGACGCGGAAACGATGTTAGGGATGATTTCCGATTGGTCGTGGGGGTAAGGGTGGGAGTAAGAAAGCGAGGCTATTTAAGGGCGTGTAACACGGGAGGGGCACTTTTTTTCTGCAGCTGCGAGCCTCGGAGGAACAACTTGCCTGAGCCCCGGTCATCGCTAAGTCGCATCGAGCGCCATTGCTTTTCGGCATCAACGTTTCGGTGAGTCTCGGACGCCGCGCGCTATTTTGGAGTTTTCTAGTTGCAATTCGACCAGTTCTATTAAATTGCATTGTCTTGAAGTCTTCTTTTGGTGGCTGGGCTAGTTTTGGAAACAATACTGGCTTTTCAGAAATTATTTGCTAGTATTAGGGATGTGAAATATTTTTATATGGACCATCATTGGAGCACTGTGTGGGATGCTAGCTATGCTGAAATATGCATACATGCATACTATTACAGGGCTCTTTTTCCCTTTTGGAGCACTGGGTGAGGGAGCAGGTACGCTGAAATATGCATGCACGCCCACTCACGCAGAGTTCTTTCACGGAATGTTGTGAGGGAAGCGGGTTTTGCTGAAATATGCATACACGCACGATCTCACAGGGTTCTTCCCTGGAACGTTGTATGTGGGTTCGGGTACGCTGAAATATGCATACGCGCGCACTCATGCGAGGTTCTTTTCCTTTCGATGGAATGTTGGGTGGCAATGCTAGCTATGCTGAATAAGCATACACGCTTGTTCGCACAAGATTCAGTTCATTCTCTATGATATCACGAGAAAATGCCTCGTGGTAAGAAGACGTAACATAAGGTCGAAGAGCAACTGGAATTCTGGCTAAACTATCAAATTATAACGTGGGTAGTTAGGTTCTTCAAACACTAAATTCATATTGGTAGGTTAGCCATGTAGCTGTGTGAATTAATTCTCCTTAGTTCTGCAAGGGAGAGAGGGTTCGCTTCGTGGGAGTGAGTAGTATCATAGTGTGTAGTATTTAGTGAGGTAGGTACTAGGAAGGCCAGGTAGGTACCCCTCAGTATTTCTCCTTAATCCTGCTAGGCCGTGGGGACCTTTTCATTTTATTAGTATTAAAGTCATATGGTAGGTTAGCCATGTAGCTGTGTGAATTAATTCTCCTGAATTCTGCAAGGGAGAGAGGGTTCACTTCGTGAGAACGAGTAGTACCATAGTGTGTCACTGATGACGACAACACAGTCGAAATATCTGTATGAATTGTGTAATTTTATAAATAATATTAATATATAAAAATTCATCAAACAAACATTTTGTAAATAAAAATAATTTATTGTCAATAGTATTTATTGAGGTTAGGTACTAGGAAGGCCAGGTAAATACCCCACAGTGGTTCTCCTTAGTCCTGCTAGGGGGAGAGGTCCAAAGTGTTATGATCTGTTAGAGCGATACCTATTCTATCTGGCGAAGGGGTGGCGGTACTCTAAGGACCGGTGCAAGCTGAGCTGACCGTCTGAGGAGGAAACCTGTGGTAGCCTTTTTTCGATAGGCGGAGCCCGTCGGACGAAGTACTACGAGGTTAGGATAGGGACCACACACACACTTACACACACACGCACGCCTTTAGGATTTGGGGTCCGTAGGGGCCCTAAATCATCCACATTACACCACGAGTTTCATTTTAAATCTCTTCCTAAGAGAAACAGTTTCTTCACAGGATAGGAAACAAAGGGGGCCATTAGGTATACAAAATAGAGCTGCTGGTAGTAAAGCAGCCCTATATGGATGATGGCCACTGTGAGGAGCGTGGAGAGCCCGGGTGAGGAAACCCGGACTCGTGGAGCTCCTTACTTCCCCCTCCGGGGGGAAATTGTTTGAATAATTTGAAAATTACTGGTTAACACAATTTCTGGGAGGAGAGAATACAGACAATTACAAGTGATGGAAGATACACAGTGATATAGGAGAGGCGGACTTAGGCAGAAAATTACAAATGTATTTAGAGTATTATTCGAAGAACAAAGGTTAGGATAGAAAGCTAGGGATTGAGTTAGTACTCTGGGTTATACGGTTACACAACGCTTCCTCGAAGAGAGGAAGATACAGGGTCCATCTACACTTAATTCAGTGTATACGTATGTATACATTGCTTGAGTTTACCTAGAGATCACTTGAATGCTAAACGCAGGCCATGTTTTATTTTAGAGGTTACTCGCGGAAGCGTGGAATCTCGGAATAATTATTCGACAACACCTATCAGGTGAAGTATAAATACAAAATATACTTTGGTGGGAGGCTAGTTCGTCGCAAGTATATATATATTTTTTTTATATTTTAAAATTTGCAATGTATGGGACGGAGAACATTATATTTATTTTGCCGGACTACAAAGATGTGTCAAACTCTTATTAGCAAGGTTGTGTAGCACAACATAAAAATAAACACACTCAGTAAAACAAAATTTTAGAAAGGTGCAGCCTTCCAAGTATCAACAGGTCAAAGTATAGCATTTTTTACCTTTTTTCTTACCCTTAATTTTTGGTTACATTATGATTGTACAATTATTAAGCAGGTATGCAAATATGTGAGGCATATAATTCTATATCAGATATGTACACACCATTCCGATTAACAGTGTAAAAAATAGCAATATTTTTATGATGATAGGAGACTAACGAAAGAAATTTATGAAGCAAATGTGAGTGGAAGAGTCGGGAAGGGTCGCCCTAGACGCACTTACCTGGACCAGATCGGGCATGTGCTCAAAAAGGGGCAAGTGCTTAGTACCCGCAACCGACGAGCATGCATGAAGAACATTATGGGAGTGGAAGAGGCGGCAGAGGTGTGTCAGGATCGTGGCACGTGGAGATCCGTTGTCTCTGCCTACCCCACAGGGAAACAGGCGTGACGCTATGTATGTATATATTTTTATTTAATAAAACTGAAAACATTATAGTACATTATTCGAAACTGTTAAGAACTAACAAAGTCTTAACAGTAACGTGATGTTGAACGTGACGGAAAAGAGGCTGTACAAAAAAATATTGTAAACGCACTTTCCCAAGATGTTAAAAAAATTCTATTCAAAATTATTCGCCAAAATTAATTTTATAAAAAAATTGTTTTATATAAAATTTGAGCCGGTATAGAAAATATGTAAGTCCGAATTTGTAGATTTTTGTTTTCTTTCCTTTAAATATAATTTACAGTTTTAGAATAAAACATAAATATAAGGCTTTGCAGCTCATTCATTATGACGACGCGTTAGATACTAATTACCATTCGGTAAGACGAAAACATTCCCACATCCCTGTTTGTGAAACCCCACTATATTGGTAAAAACCGGTTTAGTACATCAGGTGGTGTCCTTTGGTCGCGAATTTCCGTTTAGTATTTGTTCAACGCGCGTAAGGGACGGATCTCTCCTTTCGAAACGAGTTATCGCTGTTTTCAAATACTTTCCTTCCTGCATTATTACTTGAAAACTAGGTACATTTTCGGTTCGAACTCTAACATTTTACAAAATGAAAGAGTTTAAATCAAATCTGAACCTTTTTGTTTCCTTAAAAAACGAGCAAGGCCTCTCCGACCCAAACATACTATTTGACAAGTTTTCCGTTCATATATCTGACGAAAACCGTGATCAATTCAAGTGTTTTTGTAAAACCTACTTGTCTAATATGTATAAAAAGTGGAAAAGTACAAATTACTGTACTTTGTTAGTTCTTAACAGTTTCGAATAATGTACTATAATGTTTTCAGTTTTATTAAATAAAAATATTGCATTTTTTTTACACTGTTAATCGGAATGGTGTGTACATATCTGATATAGAATTATATGCCTCACATATTTGCATACCTGCTTAATAATTGTACAATCATAATGTAACCAAAAATTACTGTTAAAGAAAAAAGGTAAAAAATGCTATACTTTGACCTGTCGATACTTGGAAGGCTGCACCTTTCTAAAATTTTGTTTTACTGAGTGTGTTTATTTTTATGTTGTGCTACACAACCTTGCTAATAAGAGTTTGACACATCTTTGTAGTCCGGCAAAATAAATATAATGTTCTCCGTCCCATACATTGCAAATTTTAAAATATAAAATATATATATATATATATACTTTATATATTTGAACCTAACATACATACGTATTGTCAAGCTACGCGTCTTCACATATTTGTTTATTTAATATGTCCTCAAATCAATTATGAATAACAAATAAACATTTAAAACGCTACAAATATTGGAGGGTATTTTCGACCACAGTGGTAGGTATAGTTGTTACATAATGTACCAATTAGTATAACTTACACACTTGGCAATCACAAAACATAAGAAAATGTAATTAGTTGTAAAGTTAAACCATAAATAATGTATAAAGAAAATAGACGAAAATTTATAAATTCGGACTTAGATATTTTCTATACCGGGTCGAATTGGGTTACAGTTTTTATGTGGTCTTATTACACTCGTGGTCTACTTCATGATGTATTAAAAGATCTGCGAGACCTCGAAAGACTTTTGAAAAAATCGACTAAACATTCTCCGTCCCATACAACTGAAAACTTCAAGTATTTTTAATAAAATATCTACTTGACTGATATCACTACAACTACATATTTGGTATTACCTTATGTAACCCTAAATATAACAAAAACAGTTTTTAAAAAAAAATCAAGTTTGCGAAAAAAATCTCCTAATACTATGGAGGCCGATTCTCGATCCATAGTGCGCCGCCCGCCGGTCCTTCACATGCTCACGAATACGCGACGCGAGCCCGCATGTGTAGGACGACACTCGCGAAGTTTTTACGACATTCGTGCCTTTCCGAACTGTGTCGGCTTTTTGACGCACATCAAAGAGCGCGAGCCTCGAACACTCGCTCGCGTAGTCTCCCACACACACATCAACATCACATCCATCACATGTGCACAGTGCATCGTCATTTGCGCCAGGGATGTTAGACAGCTAATAATGAATTCTCTCTCGTACGCATGTTCCAAAATTCTCATGCGGATTTGTTCTGTCAGAAATAATCCTAATATTGCATTGTTATTGATTTGTTTAAATTATTTTTACAGTTTAGTGTAAATAACATGCATACGCCTACTGATGGGTCGATCCCGGGATTGAATCTTTATGGGCGGGATTTTATCATAAAGGCCCGGATTTAATCCTATTCTATGACCGAATGAGGATTTTATGTTTTAAGGTTAAGTATGTGAAGTTGTTCTGTAATATGAGCGAAATTTTATCATAAAGTCCCGGATTTAATCCTATTTTAAGATCGAAAGGATTTTATGTTTTTAACTAGCCTTTGCCCGCGGCTTCGCTCGCGTGAAATTCGTATTTCAAAAGAAGAAACTAAATCATTAAGGGCGAGGCCGAAGGCTGAGCTGTTCAGGTTAATGATAAACCTTCTCGAATAAAGTATGTTTTTAATAGCTTTTGCCCGCGGCTTCGCTTGCGTGAAATTCGTATTTCAAAAGAAGAAACTAAATCATTAAGGGCGAGGCCGAAGGCTGAGCTGCGTTCAGGTTAATGATAAACCTTCTCGAATAAAGTATGTTTTTAACTAGCTTTTGCCCGCGGCTTCGCTCGCGTGAAATTCGTATTTCAAAAGAAGAAACTAAATCATTAAGGGCGAGGATCTCGTTATGAGCCACGCAAGTTTGTAACGAGTTTTCACGAGTCGTATTTGTGAGTGGTCATTGCAAGGGATCGCTTGGACTATCCGCTCTGATCTGATGACATTACATCTCTGATTACATTACACAAGTTATGCGGCGGGTGGCCGAGTTTTTGGGCATCGGGTTCTCATGCAAGAGGTCCGAGGTTCGAATCCGGTCGGTGTGTACCAATGAGTTTTTTCTGATGAAAAAATTTACGTGCATACTTACACCTGCTGCTTCACCGTATAGAACTGGTGTAAAACTAGGTACCTTCCCTTGCCCCTTACGAGGTTATAGGCTCAAATTGTAGCCGACTGGGTTAGTACCACCGTACTGGATGTAAGTTGGCCGCATAGCAGGCTCGGCTGTGTTCTCTTTTAGTTCAGTATATCCAGCAATCCAGGGAAGTCTCCGGTATGCACGGGCATCTACCTTCTCGGAGGTGATATTGACTGGTCGGAGAATGTGCTTAGGCCCCTTCGACTCAGGCGACCGGATTACATAAAACAGTATTATTTTTAGTAACTATTATAGTTTACTAGCTTTTGCCCGCTCTCGTGAAATTCGTATTTCAAAAGAAGAAATTAAGTTATAAAGCCAGAAGGTCGAAAGCTGAGCTGCATTCAGGGTAATGACAAACCTTCTCGAACAAAATATGTAACTACTGATTAGGCCGAAGGTCGAGCTCCTTTCAGGTAAACGTTATTTTTCTCGAAGAAACTAAGTTACCTATAGCGACGCCGAAGGCGGAGCTCCCTATAGGTAAACCATATACTTTTTCAAAGAGGCCGACGAGGCCGAAGGCCGAGCTGCGTTCAAGTAAATGATAATCCTTCTCAAAGAAACTAAGTTAATGCCCTGCCGAACGCCGAGTTGCGTTCGCGTAAACGATATTCTCGCCCTTATTTACTTACTTTCATCGAGAAATATATCGTTAACTTGAACGAAGCTCCGCCTTCGGCCTCTCCCTTAGTTACTTACGTCGAAAAGGTACATGTTTCGTATCAGTGACGTCATATTTAGTTTACATGTATCCTAACTTGTACCATAAGAATAGGATAAAAAAATTAGGATCGAATCAAATTACAATTTTGGCTTTCTATAGTATGGGCAGTGCGCTTTTATAGGCACCCGCCCGCGCGCCGAGCCGCCCGCTCCGCCGCGCCGCCCGCTCCACCACGCCGCCGGCTCGCTCATATCTGATACCTACTCGCGCTAAATGGCGCGATACCTACTTGACTGATATCACTACAACTATACAGGGTGTAAAAACGGCGAGTACATTAAATCTAGGAAATGATTATTGGGATCAAGAGTAACAAAAAAGTCTAATAACTTTTTTCTGAATTCCCTTTAAATAAAAAGTTACAGTTTTCATACAAACTAATTGATTAAGTTAGTGTAAAAATGATCTAATGACAACAGGGCGGCGCGGAGGGGGGAAGAGCGGGTGAGACTTGAGCGCCTCGGACGGTGGTGTTGGCGGGAGGGTCGGGGGTTAGCTTGGTGAGTGGAGGACTGGAGGTCCGCAGGCGGAGGATGCGGAGCGGCAACAGCGCGTTAAATTACACTAGACGAAAACATACATTAAAAAAATTCATGTCTCGAAAACTAGACACTTTAGAGAAAAACTTTATTTGCTTTTTTGTCTAGGAAAAACATGAGGATTGCGCTGGCAAAATTAATGTACTCGCCGTTTTAACACCCTGTATATCAGGGGTATAGTATCAAAATTAACTACGTCCACAATTTTTCGAAATTCACTTTTTGATGGCAACATTTTCGTTACGAGACTACCTTTCACCCAAAAAAAAAGTTTTGCATCAAACTTGGCTCAGTCCCGAGTTATCTTGATTTAAAAAAATGGGTTGGAAACAAATTTGGTTACGTCCACAAGAATTCAGTATCGAACGTGGCTACACTCACGCCAGCCAATAGGAGCGCTCCATTCGAAGCAAAACAGTAATGGCCGCCATTCAATTTATCTGAGGTTTACTCGTCTGTTTTTAGCAATTTAAATAAGAATTCCTGTGTTTTCATGTGATAGCTATCGTTTTTTATCAAGATGGATGTTTTTCCTTTGCCTGTCAATAAAAACCAGGCACGGAAACGGACTGCACAGCCACATAATTGGAAGGCAAACAAGGCGAAAAAAATGAGGTAAGTTTGTATTTTGCCAGGGCCTTATTTAGGGCAGGTCGAAACGTCACGTGACTATGCGTCATACTAACGAACGTTAAAGATATACTAAAAGTACAAAATATGGCTAAATGGGTAGGGGGCATTACTACTAGATACATTTTTACTTTCGAGCGACTGTAAGGAGAAAGGAAGTATTGTGATCGTCCAAAATTTCGAAGTTGATATTTCGACTGATTTGGGCTATATATCATTCAACGATCCCAAAAAAGTGGGTTTGAAGAACATGTATGTGTGTGTGTGTGTCCGTCCAGCGACGTTGCGCCTCAACCGCTTAACCAATTTCGTTCAAAATTCGTATTTAGTAGTTTCAAACGATTATCTAGGGGTACCTTTTTTTACTTTTTTTTAATTGAAAAAAATAAGGGTAACTGCCATACAAAATTTGTCTATCGCGATGTGTCCAGCGACGTTGCGCCTCAACCGCTCAACCGATTTCGTTTAAAATTCATATTTAGTAGTTTGAAACGATTATCTAGGGGTAACTTTTTTGTTTTTTTTAATTCGAAAAAATAAGGGCAGCTGTCATACAAATGATTTCGATAAGGTCGATTTTCTCAAAAATGGCTTTAACGATTTTTATTATATTTCTACATAGACTAGTCTAAAAAGATACCATTATCTTTTTTTCCGTGAAAACTCAAAAAAAGGTGGCTGCCATACAAACGAAGGTTTCTTTCTATTAAATATTGCATACAAAATGTTTGTTGCGAGCGCCTAACTAATTCTGAATAACCTGAATAACCACCAACCTCAGTTATTGAATACAGCCCTGAGATCGGGAGCCTTTAGAGTTGGGATCAAACATGGTTAAGTCCTGGGAAGTTGGGATCACAAATAGTTATGTCCCCAGCTTGGGACCAAAACTGGTTACGTCCAATAGTTCTTATCAATTTATCGTATTTCTTTGCTCTACGGGTACGTTGAATGTAATATCATTAGAAAGAGTGTGTTTTGTTTCATTTTTATAGAGTAGTTGCTTTAAAATTCAGTTGCTGTCAAAAAAATTAGAAATTTTTTTTACTTACTGTAAAATTACTCTTGATGGACGTAGCCAATTTTGATCTTGTACCCCTGATATTTGGTATTATCATATATAACCCTAAATATAACAAAAACAGTTTAAAAAAAAAAATCAAGTTTGCGAAAAAAATCTCCTAATACTATGGAGGCCGTTTCTCGATCCTTAGTGCGGCGGCATAACATTGGCATGGCAGATAGCTTGGCTTGATTGATTTGATTGATTGGCTGGCTGACTGACTGATTGCTTGCTTTGATATTCTCTCTCTTTGATTGCTTGATCCACCCACAGATTACCAATACCAACCAATATAGCAGGGTCTGTGCAGTCAGTACAAAATTTATTTCTATGAAAATTTTACGTGCAAAAGTACTTTGAGCTCCTGTTCATAGATGGCGGGTCAATCAAGGACGAAAGTAACGCAGTGTTGTCAGATATGGAGGTTTTCCTCCAAAACTGGAGGTATTTCGTTTTCGGGTTTCTGGAGCAATATAAAATCAATGAAATGAAGGATTTTCGTAAAAATTTAGGTTTTCCGGAGGTTTTCATTTTAAAGCAAAAACACGTCGTGAACTACGAGTAGTATTTAGATGTTAATAATTAACAATATTTTAGTTTCACTCGTTCATCCTTTCTTTCCCTATTATCCTTATTAGTAAGTATTACTTGTCTATTGCTGGTTTGCCGCTACCTCAGCCCGCGCTTCCGCACATCGCGCCACACGCACGCCACACCCGCTGACGCCTAGCTCAGTAGCGTTAGTATCGCTGTCGCGTAGCCAAAGAATATAATACCGCGTAGCCACGCCCGTATTATATGTGTAATTGAGCTACCTACCCCTCGCGCGTGTACGAATTTTGTTTTTTTTTTGTGTTATTTGTTTTATTACTAACATTTGTTGTGTTCAAATGCCAATACGAGTAAAAAAAAGGAATAGTAATATGACTATGACGTGTGCGCTAGCTTCACTAGTCATGTCACTTAATTACGTAGAATTATTATTACATGGTAGTACATGCCTGAAATACGAAGTAACGACAGTTCAGTTGTCGGCGGCGGCGGCCTGGTGGCGGCGGGAGCATTCGTCTATCCGACTTTTTTGTCGACGGTACCGATAGCTATTACGTCATACATCATAACCGTACCGTCAGCGGTGGCATACTGGAACCAGACGACTAATAGGTACCTATCCTTTTTTGAGAATTAATGTAGGTAAGATGGTTTTTATTTTAGAAAATATGGGAAACTGGAGGTTTTTTCTAATGGTTTGGAGGGAATTGGTATAACTGATCTGGGAACACTGAAGGAACGGTGCGGTACAGATAGTTTATAATTTTTGTTAATCAAGTTAAGTGTGGTTTGTGGTTGTTATACGTTTTGTTTGCTCATGGTGTTTTCTTCAATTATTTGTGATACTTACCTGTGACCCGCCTTTGTTTTTTGGTGTTTTATACTTTCTCTCCGACCTCGGTTACGTTTATTGGACTGAGATCAGCAGAAATAGCAGCAGGAAAAAAGTTTATAAGGCGATACCATCCAAAGAGAAGCATTGTTATTAGGAAACAAAAAAATAAACATTAAATGATATATTTTATTCATTCAATTGTTTAATTTCTACATTCCTAAAAAATAAGAAAATATTGAGGTTATGAACCTACGCACCTACCTAAGCATACGTACTACCTAGTATACAAAGTTATAGAAAGATATGAGCTACTTTGAGCTTCTGCCACCAGAGGCGCTTATTGAGGAATGAAGCTGATGCCTCTAAACCCCACCATATAAGTTACTCTATGAATATAGTAAATGGCTTGATCGATGGTCGTGGTCGCTTCTCGTTCGCGTTTTTTTTCCTTTCGATTCGACAATTTTATAAAATGTATTCAAATAAAGGTGGTTCTTTATTTAATTGAAGCACGGGATAATAGTGCGGCAACAAGATGCTTTCGTTCGTGACGCGTCACAAGGACGACATCATATATATATTGCTTCTATTGGCCAGCGTCGCTTGCGGGTCATGGTACCGGCGGCTGGCGTCGCCCGCTACTAAGAAGTGGGTGGGTACGTTGCTGGGCTTGCTCCTCATAGTCGTTGTGTCTGGGTACAATGCGGCGCACCCACTCATCTCGGTTCTGCTCGGCATCGCCACGATCAAGCTATGCCCTGTCGGGTAAGGTCTTTCAAAAACTAATAAACCTATGTGTTGTGTTGTGTACCAACATTTCGACCGATTTTACATTACCAGTGTTCGATAAATCAGGACTCCGTTGCATATTTAGCACGTTGAGCGCCAAGGCAAAAAACGGTGTTTTTCATTTTTTGGACTTGCTGTCTTTATGCTCTAAATCGCCTAATAATTATATTTTTATGCTAGGTATGTGTTTTTAAGAAATCTGGATTTTCTTTGATTTGCCTCATTTTCCTGGTGTGCCAAAAAGATACACATGGCCCATGAAAAAGTTTTGAGTTGAAAATTTGTTCAGGGGCCGTGTGTAGGGTACACACGGGTTTGGAAACATGGGGTGGGAGTTAGTATAGCGCGGCAATCTTAGAAGATTTCTGGTAGCTGGGACTGGTAGGCGAGGGTCTAAGGAGCTATTAGCAAAAAAAAATTTTTGTGCGGAGACTTGTATTTTCGGAGAAAAAAAATTTTGAAAACAATATTTTTCATACAAAATTAATTTTCGATTTTTTATTTTATTTTTTTAAATGCAGCAAAACATTTATTTTGAATAGGAATTTATGCAAAAACGACATGCGCCACCTCAACATTAGGTTAGGGTTAATTTTTTTTTAAACCACCAAAACATTCACCCATACCACTTCCCTTGTTTTTACATACATTTATATTCAAAACCAATGTTTTTGTGCCTTAAATTTTTTTTTTTAAATTTAGTATGAAAAAAAATTTCAAATTTTTTTTTCTCCGAAAGTACAAGTCTCCGCACAAAATTTTTTTTTGCTAATAGCTCCTTAGACCCTCGCCTACCAGTCCCAGCTACCAGAAATCTTTTAAGAATGCCGCGCTATACTAACTCCCAACCGAAACATGTATTATTTTTAGTTTTCCTTTAATTTTTCTCAATGTTTTACCTTCTTTCTTTTACTAATCAAACGATTACGCATTGTAGATTACAAAACATGAATCTAGCAACGATTTGAGTGTCCAGATGACTTCATACAGCTCTTCCTTGAGACACTGTACTAAATGGTACAGGAAAATCTGTTTTGAGGTGTTGTGGCGTGGGGTTTGAGAAGCTCCACTAAATATGGCGCATGTCTTGAGGAGCTCCACTAAATATTTTTTAAGATTGTAAAATGATTAAAAATTATAAATGAAAATAAATGTTAGTTTCGAACAAAAAACACTTTTTTTCATAACTTTTTACATAAACATGGCACAAAGAACCCACTTGGGCCAAAGAGGTATTATGTACTAGCGTACTAGAGTTATCGCTCCGAAGAAATATACAGAGAAGCGGTGTCCCAGGTGCTGGGGTATGGGGTAAGGTAGCGGGGAGGCGGAGTGCAGAGCCGAGCCAAAGAGGGGAGCGCGCGGGACGGGAAGCGTGTGGGAAACAGGCTGGCGGCCGGTGTGGGGGGCGCGCGTGGGGCGGGAAGCGTGCGGGAGAGAAGCAAGGGGTAAGAAGTAAGCCAGAGGGGCAGGGAGAATGATTGCACTCGTGCGTCGGTGTGCATATTGTCTTTTCATTTCTAACACTTCATCTCCAGATTTGCCATCGTACCTTCGACTAGCTAGTAGCTACATATCATTAACGTTTGCGTGAGCTCACGTACGAAGATGTGTAAATGTTTTGGTGCATTTAAAAAAAATAATAAAATTCCGAAATTTTTCTAAATTTTTTTTCTCCAAAACTACGCATTTCCAGCAAACAATTCTTTCACTAAAATTCATGTATCATCACGGCCTACACAATAAGCATACATAGTACGAGAGCGCACCGTAAAAAACCAACGTCATCGAGTACCAAGATGGGACTAGTTTGTGGTGGTCTAGGCATCTAAAATATACAGGGTTGCCTGAGCAAATCCCGGCATGTTTTGTGTAAAAGGTAATTAAACATGTAATTTTTTTGGTGCAATTTACATCATCGAGTACCAACTGGAGACCTGGCACTTTTGATAAAGGTCATCAAGAAGAGCACAAAAATACTAGGTTGCCTCGTCCTACCTTGGCAGTTTTTGGAGTCGGGCAAATTTAAGAGTGGTGAGAAATGGTCAAATTTACGTCATCGAGTACCAAGATGACAGTCACACCATTCGATAGTTCTGATAACCTAATTCATAAAAAACCTTGGTTGCCTGCCCTCGCCTTGGAGCATTTCCTAGTCGGCCAAGTTGAATATCGGATAGCCGCCTTGTTACTAAGTTTTAAAATCGTTCATGTGTAATCATAGGACCGTTTAAAGATATATTTATTATAAAACTGTGAACACTATTAATCCAGCTATACCAGTGGTAGTCAAACCGCGGCCCGCGGGCCACATCCGGTCCGCGGGCGATACTTGTACGCATTGTCACAAACAGCGCAGATAATATTAATATATATTTTAGCTTTTACTCAGTATGAAAATATTATCTGTGCTGTGAGTGTTTGTGCGCACTTGACGACAAAAACTGATGCGGAAATATGCAGAGCAAGTGAGCGGGTGGCGGGACTGGAGGGACAAGAGTTTCGGCAAATTTTCCAACTGTTGCTGCCCTGCGATACCTACGACATATCTAATATCTATCAAGATATGGTGTCATATTTGAAATAAATTAAAAAAAGAATTAACGAAGTGAAAAGTATTAATAATTGCTTTATTTCCACAAACAAACCCGTAACATTTTGAAAATGATGACATGAAATTATTCAGCCAGTTGATGAACGAAATCATCGAACTAAAACACGGCACACAACCTAAAGCTCACTTCATCGAACATCGAGAAAAGCAGGAGGACATAAAATTTTTGAGAAAGCCTAGCACCCTTAAATATTTTCAAGACTCCACACTATTTTAACAAAGTTTCTTTCGACGTACCTCTGAGAAGTTTCATTTTCAAAAATGAACATCTTAAAAAACAAATATTGCAATAGCCTTTTCAGCCGGAAGACGCAATGAGGATTGCATGTAGTCCCAAAGACGCCAACATAGAAGAAATAAGTAACGTAGTACACCTTTACTTTAAATTACTTTAAAGAACACAGTACACCTCAATACTTTAAATTATGTCACATATAAATTAACGAAAACATGTTTGTCGTTGTATTAAACATCTCGAAGACACATTTTTTGTTTACTATACAGTACGTGGCAGTAAATCAGGATTTAAAAAGAGACAATCCGGTTGTTGAGCATCTCTCTGTCATTCTAACTCGTACGTCTCTGTACCCCTATAAGCTTTTCGAGACAATAGTTTCGCCTTCAACTCTATGAACGATCAAAATCCAAACACTCTGGACACATTCCCCACCCAGGACGTCCAGACTACCGTCGTTGGGGACTTGGTTGGAGACATCCTGGAAAGTAGCTTGAAGATGAGATGGATCAGCCTTAGTAGAGAAGGCGCAAGCTTTCGTTTTGGCTACCTTGACGTTGACCAAGTTCTCCTTTCCCAAGAGGATACTTTTTCGAAAACGAGTCAACCTGAGCAACAGTTTCGCGCCTCGCATTACTCGAGTTACTAGTAACGGTTGAAGAGTCCCACTGTCCAAGTCCTGACTACATCATCAGACCCTCGTCACCAAGTGTATTGGTGGAAGTATGGAGCACTCGTCCGAACCAACCAAATGAGCCCAAACTCGAGGGAGTTACTAGTAACGGTTGAAGAGTTCCACTACCCACCTCCTGATTCCATCATCAGACCCTCGTCACCAAGTGTATTGGTGGAAGTATGGAGCACTCGTCCGAACCAACCAAATGAGCCCAAACTCGAGGGAGTTACTAGTAACAGTTGAAGAGTTCCACTACCCACCTCCTGATTCCATCATCAGACCCTCGTCCCCAAGTGTATTAGTAGAAGTATGGCACACTCATCAAACCCAACCAAATGAACCCAAACTCGAGAGCGTTACTAGTAACGGTTGAAGAGTTCCACTGTCCACCTCCTGTCACCATCATCAGACCCTCGTCACCAAGTGTATTGGTGGAAGTATGGGACACTCGTCCAAACCCACCAAATGAGTACCAACCCGGGCGGGTTAAACCCTACCACCTAGTAATATAAGAAGGGAGTCATATCCCTTAGTCGCCTTTTACGACACACACGGGGAGAGATGCAGTTCTTTTAAAGTAAAAAAAAAAAAAAAATAAATAAATAAAGTACCGGCCCCACACGGTACATCAGTTTCTCTGGCGTTTTGATAGACGTATTTGTACATTTCGGCACAATGCAATATTTATACTATTTAAACCGGCCAAGTGCGAGTCGAACTCGCTTGGTTTCTTCTATCGGAACCCCCGTGAATATTTTACTTTTTCTTATTTTTATTATTTGTGGTTTCTTCTATCGGAACCCCCGTGAATATTTTACTTTTTCTTATTTTTATTATTTGTTGTTATATCGGCCATAATAACACATATTCTGTGAAAATTTCAACTGGCTACCTATTACGGTTCAAGAGATACAGCCCTCGACGAATGAGTGCGCCTTGGCTGGCTAGCGCTAGCGCGCGGGTCAGGGATAGAGTGACGTCACGCGTAGCCGCGGCGCACTGAGTTTTAGCGGTAGAAACGGCTTAAGTTTATTGATAATATATCCGTAACTAATGGTCCGATTTGCATAATTCAAAAAGATATGCCATTCTTATGCCATAAAGAACAACGTGGATATAACTTCTATTGGATTTGCTGTTACTTTACTGATCCTTATTACTGAATGGTGATGTTATCGCAATAGGACGATAGTTTGATGGGTTCGCTGGGTCTCCCTACTTAGGTGGGAACCGGCCGGACCGAAGCTCTCTTTCAGTAAGAAGGCATTGAACCGGTGGAATAGAAGCGTTTGAATAGGCGGGTGAGGAATGGCGCCAATTTCAGTGCATAACTTTTCAAGACGATCGCTGGAACGCCGTCGGGCTAGCTGCTCTTTGAAATATTCAACCTACGTAGCGTTTTATAGACCACTCTGGGGTGGAACCTAATATTTGTCATCATACGCCCGCAATGGGGTAATGCAGGTAGGTTGGCGCCCAGGTCGTCCATGTTTGAGTTGAATGCGAAAAGGTGTGCAAAGACATTTACCTTTTCCTTCGCGAGTATAGCGAACAAGCCATCCGACTGTAGGCTGAACTTGTCGTGCCTGAAATTGGCCAAGTTTTGCGTTCGTTTGGAGGACCTACCAGCAACGTTGAGCTCTCGTTTATTCTCGACTTTTTTTTAAATGGAAACTTATATGTTTGGCTACATCACCTACAACATCTGTGATGTCAGCCCATAATACCGGGTGAACTAGGTGCCATGTCAGTGTTTCCCTTTATTTCATGTCGGCTACACTGAACTGGACGGGAAACAAACTATTTACATAGCCGTTTCTTCCTACGACGTTTCGTTCAATGCGGTGGTGTCAACCCGGCCGGGATAAACCCTACCACCTAGTAAGGTAAGAAGGGAAGGGACCTACAGTTTAACGTGGAATCCGAACCACGGTCAGCCTCCAACGGTCGAGTGGTCACCCATCAATGTACTGACCGCGCCCAGGATTGCTTAATAATAGTCGACCGACCGGACCGGATCACTGAGCTACCGAGGCTAACAGACCTATTTTGCAGCCATTTCCAATAGGCCTGGTTCTTAGCGTCAATAACCAGCCTGCAATGACGATTGAACCAAGGCTTAAGGCGGCCGCCGATGGGCACGGTAGAGATAGGGATGGAGAGGGAGGCACACAGGAATGGGTCTGAAAAAGAGAAGCAAACGTCGTGCCAAGGGTATTCTCCCAGGAAGGAACGGAAGTCATCCTGTGCTAACTGATAGTGTCAAACTGTCCATGTACTACATTCAGGTGCTTTCGCGAAGTGTACAGTTGGCACAGTTGAGCGTATAAGGCAATGGTCGGAGTTACCGAGGGGAGCCTCAATTCTCACCCTTTAGCCATTTGGCTCAATAGTCAGGACAAGGTCAAATAAATTAGGTCGATGGGCAGACTTATTCGGTATCCGAGTAGTTCCGGACACCAACTGCGTCAACCCGTGTGCAATGGCCAAGTTGTGAGCAGGCATAGTCAGTGACGGCGGACCCCAACCAATCTTGATGTTTAGCGTTGAAATCACCCAGCTTCACTAACTCCACCGTAGGGAAATAGAAGAACAGTTTGTCTGTCGTAATACTGAGATGCTCGAAAAATTTCTCTGTCAATGACACGCTGAGGTTAGGGGATCTGTATGCACCCGCCGTGTATAAATCCTCACCACATGGTGAAGATTCACGCGGATACATACAGGGAAAAGAGGATCCGCAAACCGGGTGATCTGGAAATAGTAGACACCAGACCTGACGTACAAGCAGACACCACCCTTCGCCATGAAACGTTCCTGAATATTGTAGCCAAGAACGTCCAAGTAGGATGAGTCTGCAGGACGCCCGACCTGGGTCTCTGTTAGAAAGAAAAGGTGAGGCCTTGTCGTCTGCAGATGACAGGCGACGACGGAAGATTTTGTGTGTAGAACTCTTATATTGGCGAGGTCTACCTTAGATTTTGAGGGAGAACGGGCCGCTGGAGATTTACTACTAATTTGTCTGGATCCGTTTAACTTCGCAGATCTGGAGCCACCTCGCCGCCCTACAGTCGAGGACCAGAACACGATCCAGCGAAGTTTCTTGCCAGTTCTTCTTCGCTGTGATAACCGAACTGGCGGAACTCCTTCTAGCACTATCGCCCCGGCGGGCGCCAGGGTCGATGTCGAGCAAGCAGGCGGTTCGACTGGCATTCGTGTCTCATTCGCAGTTCTCTTCTTAGCCAGTAGTCGATCACTGCGACCGCCCTAACTTATGGTGGGCAAAGTGACCGCTCCTACTCGCCAGCCAGCCGGCCACGGCGACTACCCTAGATTTTAATATAAGGCGGACAAAGTGACGGCAGGCCTCGCGCGGTTACCGTGCAAAAAAAGACCGGTTAAGGTGTGATAGTCTTACGACTAATACCTTGATTTCCTTCGCACATTACTGATTAAAGCGACCCTTTAAACTTTTTTTTTTTTATTTCTGGCAAATATTCCTTCAAGTAGGATACTATATCTTGATAGATACTATCTGCAATAGATACGTCGAATCGCGGAGCAGCAACATTTGGGAAATTTGCCGAAACTCTTCTCCCGCCAGTCCCGCCACCCGCTCACTTGCTCTGCATATTTCCGCATCAGTTTTTGTCGTCAAGCGCGCACACACACTCACATCGCAGATAATATTTTCATAGTGAGTAAAAGCTAAAATATATATTATTATCTGCGCTGTTTGTGGCAATGCGCATAAATACCGCCCGCGGGCCACATGCGGTTCGCAGGCCGCGGTTTGAGGACCACTAGTATAGCTTGATTAATAAAGTGTTCACAGTTTTAAAATAAATCTATCGTTAAACGGTCCTATGATTATACATGAACGATTTTGGATCTTAGTAACAGGGCATCTATCCGAAATATAACTTGGCCGACTAGGAAATGCTCCAAGGTGAGGGCAGGCAACCAAGGTTTTTTATGAATTAGGTTATCAGAACTATCAAATGGTGTGATTTTCATCTTGGTACTCGATGACGTAAATTTGGCAATTTTTCACCACTCTTAAATTTGCCCGACTACCAAAACTGCCAAGGTAGGACGAGGCAACCTAGTATTTTTGTGCTCCTCTTGATGACCTTTATCGAATGGTCTCCAGGAGGTCTCCAGTTGGTACTCGATGACGTAAATTGCACCAAAAAAATGACACCTTCTACACAAAACGTGCCAGGATTTGCTCAGGAAACCCTGTATATTTAAGATGCCCATCCTATTCTAGACCACCAAACTGGTCCCATCTTGGTACTCGATGATGTTGGTTTTTTGCAGTGCGCTCTCGTACTATTTGTCTTGAAATGAAATGAAAATAAAAATATACTTTATTGCACAAAAAGTGACAAAAGGCGGACTTAAAGCTTAAGGGCATTATCGGCCAGTCATACCTGGCATTGTGAGTAGGGTAGATACACATTAATTAACGCAATCAACATGGATGTTTATTTATTGCTAAACTTTGGGCGAAATGAAAACTGCAATACAACATTAATAAAATAATAGCTATTATGTAGGTGGATTTTTAGTCACCTCACTAAAATTGATTGGTCAAAGCCACCACTGCTGCTAAGTAGTCCCTCTTGGTCGGGGACCTTCGTGCAAAACGCCTCGATACCCAGCCACCCCAGCCGACCGTATGTCCACCACAAAGGCTAGATGACCGGGGTGGCTGCAGAACATTTGTTGTTCATTTAGCATCACCCCGTGTCGCTTCTCGATCTTTTAATTTAATTTTAAAACTAATAGGTACAGTCAGTATGTATGTAGTTACACTACATTGTAGTGTATAAGACCTAGCACAAACTTCAAATGAAGGTGTGGATCTGCTTGCGATGGCTTCACCGAACATATCCGGGCCCATTGGCAGTAGAGGAGGGTGTTAATCGAGGTCGGAAGTAGCGAGTGGCCACTCTAAATTTCCCGCGCATGCTTCACGTTTCGGCTCGCATCAAGCCCTCGTCAGCTAGTCTGCGTTGACTAGGACGCGGGGAAACCACCAGTCTCGACCTCCCTCTCTCTACCTATCCATATTCTGTAGGATGCTTCCAGTGACGTTTTCGAAGTTCTCTCCATATATGAGCTTAGTGTCGATCTTGGCAGCCCTAGATTCTTGAAGAGACTGTAGAGCGACTTCGCTGGTAGTCCTCTTGCTCCGACTTCCACAGCGAAGAGATCAGTCTTGAATCCGTTTCTCACAATCCGGTCTACTAAGTTGCAGTACTTGTTAAGTTTGATGTTGTGGTCCTTCGGTATGTTACTTTCCCATGGAACTGTAAGTTCAACAAGTACTACATGCTTTGTCGCTTTTGAGAATATGAGTATATCCGGTCTTAATGCTGTGGTACAGATTTCCGAAGGCATTTGGTAATGCTTCTCATGTGTCAACAATTCCCAATCCTTTGCTGCTCCCAAAATTGAAGAAGGTTTAGTCCTATCTTTGGGCAACTTATTGGCTCCAGGTTTCACAAAGTTGACCTTCTGGAAACCGCTACTGGTTTGCCCTTTCCTGGTCCTTGCAATGACAGGTTGATGGCCTCTCTGATGGTTTGGAGGACTTTATCATGACGGTAGGAATACTGGCCTCGCTCAAGTAGTATTTTGCATCCGCATAACAAATGTTTGGCCGTGCCTACGAACTCCTTACATGACGGGCATAGTCTATTTGTAGATTTCCCCCATCTAACTAGGTTACTCGGGTCGGGGAGAGTAAGCTGGAATGCATTTAAGTAGAACTTAAGCAGCTCAGGGGACCAGTTGTATATTATGGATTTCCACTTCAATGCAGGAGGGATGCAGAAGTCGCCCACTGTTAGCCAATCATTCTGCATTTCTAGGTTTAAGGCGTGAAGTTTGAAACCTTGTTCCATGTCCTCCTGAGCAAAACCTTTAAGTATTTCTTTATCAGACTTTGCTGTTTCTATGCCCAGTCCAGATCTATTGGTGCGTGTACCAACTTGGAATGATTTGTAGAAGTCGAGTCTCGATTCCAGTTCATCTGATAGCGATGTGTTGGGTAAGGCTTGAATAGTGCTATCATTGGAGTCTTTGAGTATACATCGTTTGGCTATTCTCGCCTTTTGATAAAATATCGACGGTTTCTTAATGTTCAGTCCAAAGTTATTGTGAGATCTGTACAGCATTGACGAGTCAGCCGGGTGAGCCAGTCCAAACCATGACTTTAGGAATCTGGTCACATAAGAGTCTAATTTAGTCAGGTTTTGCTTTGTGAAGTCGTAGATGAGAAATGGCCATGAAAGTTTTGATGTCAGATAGTTATCGTAAATCCATGCCTTTTGTGTACCCAGGAGGGGAAGATTGTCAGTTTGGCGGAGGCTCTCTTCGAAAAGTTGGACAATATCATCAGTAGGATGCTCCTTTCCTCTGCTGGTGATCCTTTTGCCCAAGAATTTAAAAGGGGCTTCATCAGCCACGGTTGCGATTGGTTTTCCGGCTACTGTCAGACCTGGATTGCTCGAGGTAAACTTTGAACCTTTCCTGGTTAAGCTCAAACAGTAGCACTTCGCTGGTTTTATCTTCATCCCTTTGGTCCATTCACAATAGTCATCTACCACCTTAAGAAGCGCCTGATTTTGTTTTGGGTTGCGGGTTAACAGCGTAATATCATCCGTAAATGCCAGGATCGCCGCCATATATGTGTCTCCATATTTGAACCTGTATCCCCATTTGTTTTCTTTTACGACAAGCGTATCAATTAGAATGTTGATAACAATGTTAAATGTGACAGGAGAGAGGCAGCAACCTTGGAATAGTCCTATGCCGTAACGAATTTCCGGTGTCTTCTCCGTTTCGCCTTTTACTTGTATTACAAAGGAAAGTTTTTTGTAGTAGGAGGCTATTATATTACAGATCAGAGGTGGCACATTATACCACTCTAGCTCCTTTAATAGTAACTCATGGCGCTCCGAACCGAAGGCGTTTTCAAAGTCTAACCACGTGGCAGTTAATTGTCTCTCATTCTTCCTTGCATCTCTAAGACATTCAGTCAGCAAAGAATTATGTTCGAGGCACCCTGCAACTCTTGGGAGAAATCCTTTCTGGTACTTCTTCGGTAAGTAGTCGTTGGTACACATGTGTGTGATTAGTCTGTACTGTATAATGGAGAAGAATATTTTCGAAATTGTGTTCGTAGGGGCTATAGGTCTAATATCCTTGGGATCAGTAACTTCTTTCTTTTTAGGTAGAAGAACAAACACGGCTTTACCCAGACAGTCTGGCACTTCTCTGTTCGTCCATATTCTTTTGTAGATGTTCAACATGTGTTTCCGCACTGATGGACATTTTTTGTATACGATGTATGGTATGCCATCGGGCCCCGGGGCGAAACTATTTGGTTTCCTTTTTATGTGGTATTCCAGCTCTTCCATCGTCGGTGAATCAGCATCAAATGCTAGAATAGATTGTTTGGGTTTTGGAGCTGGTGGATCACTGTAAGTTATATCTGCCTCCGGGGCGGTATATGTGGATTTAAAGTAGTTGAACATCTCGTCCGTACTTAGCCTGATTATACCCTGCTGTTCCTTAAAAGCTTTTTTGGCGAAATAAAAGGGGTTCTTCTCGAAAGCTGCTATATTCTGAGCCTATCAGCTCAGTTTTTTTCGCGGAATAAAATCCACGGTCTGAATCGCATAGTAGTGTCAAAAATGCACAGATTTTTATTTGCAGCATGTGTATGGATTATTTCAGAATTCATTGTATAATTTCATCCATAGGTAGGTAACTTGCGCTTGGACATTCCGCCAGTTCCAAATTCAATGTGAAGAAGAACTGGCAAACAAACTTCGCAAGTCACAATGTTTTGTTAGTAACTTATAAGTATTCTATTATAGTAACTTACAAATAATTAACCTACACTACCGCTCACAAGAACATTAATATTTACAGCATAAACATGAATACTGAAGAATCTGGCCACTCAGCCTATTTACATTACCTATATCTGGTGTATAGTGCCATCGTTACCATCGTGCCATGCATTAATTTGTAAATAACAGTTTTACGTGGAATCCCAACCGCGGTCAGCCTCCAACGTTAGGTTAGGTACTATTAGTTGGTAGGTACTAGGGGTCGCAAACCGGGATCCCGAATCCCGAAAATACCGGGATACCGGACCGAAACGAAAGCTTTAAAATACCGGGATTGAGTTAACAGAAACCGAGATTTTCGGTATTTTCCATAAAAAAAAAAAAAAAAAAAAAATTTTCGGTATTTCATTATAAATAAGACTAATAACAAATTAAAAAGCCCGCGACATTCCGCCGCACACGATTCTTTCTGCGAGTAGTCGCGCGGTGGTTAGTCATGTGGGTTATCAACAATTTTTGGCAACCGTGATCTAACCGATATCTGTCTTCAATACCGATATTGATATCCGTTGCCAAATATCGGTATCAAAAACTCTGATTCCTAGTTAAAAAAAAAAAAAAAAAAAAAAAAAAAAAAAAAGGTTTTTTTTTTTATGGAACCTGACACGGTTGGCTACATCACCTACAACATCCGTGATGTCAGCCCATAACACAGGGTGAACTAGGTGCCATGTCAGTGCTTCCCTTCATTTCATGTCGGCTACACTAAACTGGACGGAAAACACGAACTATTTACATAGCTTACATTACATTACATAGCATTACATTTTTGTTGGCCATTATGATGCCTTTCTTTTTAACATTTTAAAAGTAAAGTTCTGTCTTTACATAATTTATTTTAACACTAATAAATTTTTTTTTATACACTATGTTCACGCACTATGTCATTGTTTATTAACGAAAAACCTACACACTAAGAAAGAAGAGTTGTACCTACACACTTAAATACACAGTAAAGTATAAACAAAGTTTCTGTCCTGAACTACGTAACTCAACTCAACACACCGACACCATCATCCACATCACAGCGCAGCACGTACGCACCGACACCGATACTATGGATATCTCTCCGCGCAGCGGCACCGCTCGGGCAGCGGCGCCGCGCGCCGCACCGGCCGCCACCGAAACCGTAACGCACCGTCCGTCACCGTCCGTACCGCACCGAGTGTATCGGTAATCTGTGGTGGCCGGCTAGTGGCTACTGGCTCGATCGGCCGGCACTAAAACTAACTGAAACTGACTGGATTGGCACAACTGGTTGTTCTGATATCTAAATAACTGACAACTGTTCTAGTTGTCAGTTGTCACCCGCGCCGTTAGATATTTCGTAAATATCTAAGATCTTCGTAGATTTCCAACCCAAATACGACCTTATTGGTTCTAACATAAAGGTAATTTTTCCATGAAAAGATTTATTTGGTGAAACTAAAAGGAATCGCACGTGCTCTTTCTTGCATTTGGGGACTTACTTAAAGAGAGAGGGAAGGCATAATAGTTGTCGGATATCAGTTGTCTGTCAGCCTGCCTGGCTTAGGCTGTTCGTTCGCTCGCTCGCTACCTACCTATACTTTGGTTGGTTGGTTGGTTGGTAGCCGATAGCCGATGTTTGCTATGACAACACCGATGCGATACGTTAGAGGCGTGGCAGCGGTTTTCAGCTACGTTTCGCTGTAGCGGACACATGAGTAGCGGTGGTTGCTATGGCAACGCGGCTCAGCTATGTGACGCATGTCGCGCGCGACTACACACACACGGCTAGGAGTGAGTGAGACCTACTCCCGACGGCGTACGACACCTGAAAGCCATTGTCGTGCCTGCTGTTCCTGCGATCCTACTCCTTCGCCCGGAGCGAACCAATAGAAGCCGATATTCGTTTGGTCGGCTAAGTAACTTGTTAGCTCAGTCAGTGGTAAGCATGTAGGGTTTGCATTTTTTGGACCATGGGTTCGAATCCCACCGAATCTTTTTGTTTTTTTTTCTTTTTTAAGCAATGTTACGGTGTTTAAATTGTTTTAGGGTGTTTAGTTTTTTTTAAACCACCTAAGAATTATTTTCGGAAATATAAACTTGTAACAAAAACGACATGCACCGCCTCAAAATTTGGTTAGGGTTAATATATAGAAGTAACTCAAGAGTGAGACATTTACGTTTTAATTTCATATTAGGATAAGTCGCCACTCGCCAGAGAGTATTTGACGTTTTTGTTAAAGCTGATTACAGTTATGTTAAAAGAATATTATCCTATATTCATTTTTAAGTTTCCGGATTAACAGTAGGTTTAAAGACTTACATAAGTCGACGTTTCGCCCGCTACGTCACGGGCTTCATCAGGAACTGCGGGAGTTCCTGGAGCCGACGTCTGGTGTCCGTTGTACCAGACGTCAAACTCAGACGTCAACTTTTGAAAGTTTGACGTCCGGTACAACGGACACCAGACGTCGGCTCCAGGAACTCCCGCAGTTCCTGATGATGCCCGTGACGTAGCGGGCGAAACGTCGACTTATATAAGTCTTTAAACCTACTGTTAATCCGGAAACTTAAAAATGAATATAATTAATAACAGTGTAAACTTAAAAACATTAGTAATATTATCCTAGTTTAAGTAAGATTTATGTCTGTTTAAAATAACTCGGCAGTGAGTTATTATATTTTCGTAATAGCAGATTGAAGTTTAAAATCTAAAATTAATAAAATTGTGATTTTCTTATCTTAACACACTTTATTGTTTGACTGGTGACAATTGCCTTACAAAAATGACGATTTCATTACATATTTTAAATATTTTTTCTCACAATATCGAAAATACCGAAAATACCGGAATCTCGGTATTATTAAAAAAGTAATACCGAAAACACCGGTATTGGAAAAGGGGTCCGGTATTGCGACCCCTAGTAGGTACCTTATTTTGTAATAAGTTGTCAGATATACTCATACTTATGTTTTCTTATTGTTTAATAGGTACTGCCACGCAGCGACATTCGCTGTCATGTTCACCTATCTCTTCTTTTTCCGTCTGGCCGACAACTTCGGCCTTCCTCTCCCGTCCGGCCAGACCAACCTCATAGAGATGATTCTAGTCCTCAGAGTAGTGGGCGTAGCCTTTGAGATCAACGGCTCCTACGTGTGGGTCGGCCGAGCGAAGAAGAAAGATGAGAAACAAGATGAAAAAATTAAGGATGATGATTTTGTGGAGATCGTCAATCCGAGCACGGCGGACTTGTTTCACTACTCGTTCAACTATGTCGGACTGCTTACAGGTGATTGCTTGATGTAACTCCAGTGTTGTTTAGACTCTAATAGATGGTAAAGGTTAAAACACATTTCAAACACCCACTGTCAGCCGATTTCACCAGTTTCGGCTAACATTTAGCTGACCTAATGTGTGAAGGCAAATAGACGCAACTTAAGTTGCGGCTTTTTGGCTTTATAGGGCTCAATGCATTCGTATGAGGGTATTCTATCCACCCATACCAATATTTTTCTTCTATCTCTTTTTATTTACGAGATACCAATAGTCACAAAGCCGCAACTCAGTAGAAAAATTAAAATTGTATTGGCAAACAACATTCTTTTAAATTGCTGCGATTTGCCACGATACAACTAAAACTTGCGGCCGTGTGCCGTGATAGTGCTGCTAGTGCGGAACGCGGCGAATCCTGTCCGGCCCACTCGCCTTCCTGGTGTCTAGGGAGAGAAGTTCCGCCCGCGCAGTTCGTTGTCGAAACTGTACTTCCGGCATAGAGTTCTCACAGCTAGTTATGGATGGAGCGATGGCACCCCCATCGTCCAGGTTAGAGTTCCCCGCAAAGAGGGACACCCGTAAGTCGGCCTTCTCCCCTGCGGAGTGAGTAAGTGAGCCCCCAGGACATTGCAGAGGCGGAAGTGAGGAGCGGCAGAATTTCGACGCGACAGATTTGGCGAGAGACCAAAACTCACGGCTCCCAGTTGGGTGCTGGTGAAGGCTGTCGGCAACTCTGCCGATATGCTCGAATTTTGCCTTGGCAATAGCCCTCTTGCAGGGTCTGGAGAGGCGGTTGTATTCTTTCTTCATTTCGGAGATGTTAGGATCACCTCTGGCATGAGCGCACGACCATGCACGGTAAGCTGCACCATTAGCTGCGACAGCATCGGCACAGTCTCGGCTGTACCAGGGCTGGCTCTTGCCACCAAGCCGGACGGGGGCATTGGGAATGAACATCTCCATTCCCCCCAGAACCACCTCGGCGACGACACTGGCGCATTCTGACGGATCGTCCGAACTGAAGAAAAGCTCTCTCCATGGGTAGGATGCGAAGTTTTCTCGCATCCCATCCCAATCTGCTGACGCGTAGTGCCAAATTCGACGCGTTCCTGCAGCAGGAACTGAAGAGGTGAAGATGGTACCGTGGACCCCACTAGACAGTGGCTAAAGCAGCCAAGAGGAGCGCTCACTGTGACTTTATATCCAGCAGGGTTCGTTGTCAGCAGAGAGGGTTCATGACCGTCTATATCTGGTATTCTGCTCGGTTGGTTTACCAGTTGAGACAGGTCATGGGTCAGGGCGATGTCGTAGGGGGCTCTCCCCGCGAAGTCAACTCTCCCAGAGCCTAGCCACGCCTCGTGGTGGGCATTAAAATCTCCAAGCAGAATCATATCCGCGGAGGGAAACCGCACTTGCACTTCGTCTGCCGCTCTACTCAAGTGCTCGAATAATCGAGCTGTTCCCGCATCGCCAGAGTGTGACCTGTAAAGATAGGCGTACACTCGGGACACAATCCCCAAGTCCACATGAACCCACAGCATAGAAAGCTCAGGGCCCTCCAGGCAGCGCAGGCGGCGACAGGAAATATCCGCCCTGGCAAACAAGCAAACCCCAGCTCGAGGTCAGAAGGCTTCTTTCAGGGTGTAGCCGGGGTATTGCAAGTAAGATGTATCGACAGGGCAAGATATTTGCGTTTTTGTCAGGAAAATTAAAGCCAGCTTCGCCGTCTATAGGTGATGGTGGACGGCATTCAGGTTTGAGTGCAACCCACGCAACGCACGTTGGTCATGTCGACGCAAAAATAGGTGGGGGTGTGCACCGCTGTATGCACTTTATTTCTTTTCCTTTGTGCTGCCATGTTGTTTTTTGAGAGGGGGAGATAAGCATGAAGAGCGGTCACGACAAAGGACCATGGGCAAAAATGTAAGAAGACTGGGCTCACCCACCAACAGAGATGAGATAACTGTTAATATATTTGTTTTACCATAAATGTAAAGATATGAATTCATTTTTGTGCAGAATCAATGGGGTTATTTTGTTATTAAATATTTTTTCTACCGTAAATGTAAGGAGATATGTTTCTCTCCTTACTTGCTTTCTCTTTACTTATTGTCTGCAATGAAATTGAACTCGGTACCTTATGTAAAAATTGAAGTACGAACAGAGCCCTTTACAATGATAAATTAAATGAATTGTCACTGTTGGCCACTGAGCCCAATATACTCATATGTGATTGAGCCCAATTTGGCGCAAGGTCCTTTGCGGGTAAAGCGTAGCTCCTAACTTCATCACCATCTGTTCAGGTTGGTGGTGCACCGACACGGAAGACGCAAGGGCCCCCGGTCTCCCCCGGAAGTGGCCGCCGAGACCCCTACTCCGGGATTATGCGCCGGTTGACCAGGGCAGCCTCTTGCGTTGGTTAGACGCGATTGGGCCCCTATACTACCCGGCGGGTGGTCAGCGGAACAACAGTTTCACCGGGTCTCCCTGCCAACCGTGTCCATGCATTACTCCCGAACAGCTTTTATCCAAACATCCTTACAGTAAAGAGTGCTCTGGCTAATAGCAGCAATTTATATTGCTGCCATTTGCCAAAATAAATGCAAAGTATTCCTCAAAATTTGTCACGGCAAAAGACATTTTACTCAATAACATTTAAATTACTTATATATTTATCAAAAAATATGCTGAGTCAGTAAGATTTACGTTTATTTTTTCATATAAATCTAAATTCTCTCACATAAGTTGTTCAGAACCTGAGAAAAAGGCAAAAAACCTTAAAAATCTTTAAACGCGTTTATCTCAAAATGAGGTTTTTCAACTTGCGTCCATTTGCCTTTACACATTAGTGACAGTTAACTCCTGATCAAATGTTGTATGAGAAATGTCTGTACCCACAGTAGAAACTGCAATCGACAAATAACTGTTGGGCGAACTTAACCGAAGGTGGTGAAAATGGCCATGGATAAGTGTTACGAAATGTTAAAAGGATGTATGTAACTGTACAACAAACAAACAGCTGTATTTTTTTAGTGCTAATTAAGACAGAGTGGATGGATGGTTTGAACCTCTCTATTTTGAGGTGCATGGATCTCCATTTGAGCATTCAGACTAAACCAAAAGCCATAAACACTGAGAGTGGCGTCCGCCGACAGACCGCTGGTAACATTATGTTCGAACATGGATAGCTATGGAAGTCGCGCGCGCTGTTCTGTATCCAAGGCTTTTTTTATGGAAACTGACACGTTTCGCTACATTACGTACAACATCCGTGATGTCAGCCCATAACACCGGGTGAACTAGGTGCCATGTCAGTGCTTTCCTTCATTTGTGTCGTGAAATAGTTCGTGTTTTCCTTCCAGTTCAGTGTAGCACTGAACTGGAAGGAAAACACGAACTATTTACAGTTTCATTCACTGCGGTGGCAGGCCTCAGACACTCCTTCATACCTACCGCGATAATCACCTACAGCGCGCGATATTCGGAGAATACAAAACAGTCCGGGCAGCCCCGCGCTTGCGAGCGCACGCATACAGTCGATCGCCTGGATGCGGATGTTACGAACTATTTTATTCAGTACCTATGAAGTATTCTGTGCCTATTCTTCGATATAATAATAATGGAGCAATTGGAGCATCGTAATACTAATAATGACTAATTTAATTTAATGATTAATTTTAGGTACATATTTGTATTTTTATACTTTGTATATGTGAAATTAATGTAAATATTGTAAATGTGTTAATAAAGAATTAATAATGACTACTAATACTAATAATACTATCTCGGTAATGAACGAATGATGATAATAATAATATGATAATTTTGTGTATTTTTATAAGTTTTAGTATAATATAAAATATGTCAAGTCAAATAATTTATTTATTTCATTATTTCATGTACGCATTTACAAAGAGAGGCTCTGCAATAGAAGAATCTGTCTCGCAGAGGCAGTTCCTGATTCATAGGCATTTTGCGCTTATCTAATATACAACAATTAAAATAAAAAACTAATTAAATAAATGAATCAATACAATTAGCATGTCATCATCATTATACTTCCGAGAAGCCACAGACTTTTGTCAAAAAAAAAACTGCTAAGTAATTATTAACAGTAATTTATTCGTCACACAAGACGACAACCCCAACACGATCCGAATCGCGCCAAAAGAGATAGAGTTATGCGATAGAACGAGAAGCGTGATGTAGGTTATTATTCGAGTTAGGCATGCAGCGCTTTGCGAGCTGAATTGCACTTTATTGCGTCTCAGCAAGAGTAGCTATTCCTTTATGTGGCCTTGTGGAGTGTCGCTTCTGGTACTCTTTTCTATTCTGTGGCGGTGGTATCAACCCGGGCGGGATAAACCCTACCACCTAGTAGGTAAGAAGGGAAGGGACCTACAGTTTTACGTGGAATCCCAACCGCGGTCAGCCTCCAACGGTCGAGCGGTCACCCACCCAAGTACTGACTGCGCTCAGGGTTGCTTAACAACAGTCGACCGACCGCACCACGGAGCTACCGAGGCTGACAAAACTGGTTCTGAACTCATTGGCTTCTCGACCTCCATTTTGAAATTGATACCAATGCGCAATAGCCGCACATTTGTGTCAATCTAGTGAATGTAATAAGTGCAATTAGAAAATGTGTAATGGTGTGCCAAAGATTAACGGCTCGGCCACGGTGCAAGCGAATCGCTCGAGCGGGGGGGAGGGGGGGGGGGGGGGGGGCGAGCGGTTCAAACAAACGTATCGGAAAGTATCGAGAAGGCCACGCACGCGCGGGGAGCGTCTAGCGGCTCCACGCGCGGCGAGCGGTGGCGGCGAGCGGTGGGGGCGCGGGACGAAACAAACATATGCCACATATCGCCAGATGTCGCCGTGACCGCTAGCGAAACGGGCGGATTTTTGAGCGGTAGCGGCGCGCGTCTAGTTATGTAATTCAAACAAGTTTGTTCTCGCCGCGCCGCTCGCTCCGTGGCATGGTCTCGCCGCGCTAGCGGGCCGCTTCCCGCTCCCCGCCGCCGCTCGCCGCCCCGCTCGGCACTGTGGCATTGCCGTAACTAGCAGAAATTGCACTCTGCAATAAGCCCAACTTAGAGAAGTATAGAACAAATTGCATCTTTGTAATTATCAATCAACATTGCAGGTCCATACTACCGCTACCGCACATTCGACGACTTCCTCCACCTGCCATTCAGCAAGTATGTGGACGCAACGAGGGCTGCGCTCAGCTCCCTCGCGTATGTGCCCGTGTTCGTGTCTCTGTACATCGCTATCTCCTCGCTGTGGCCCGTCGATGTAAGTTATTCTGAAGAAGCTCATTGAACGTCCTGTGCTAGCCTGGAAAGCAGTGGGGCACCGTTTTTTGTATTATTTTTTTTCACTATACCAGCAGTCCCATGATAGACACAGGTTGAGGTTGTAGTTTAAAATTCAGTTCCGGTTACGCTAAGATGTGGCTCTCATACACACTGAATTGTTCCGCGCGCTGAAATAAAGGTACAGTAGCGGGCTTATTTAATTTCTTTTTTTTTTAATACGAATTTTCCGCGAGCGAAGCCGCAGGCAAAAGCTAGTCAAATATTAATTTTTACATCGGAAAACAAGCTTATATATAACCATCACGCGAAGACAACAACAAAGGAAATCTAAAAATAAAAATAAACCTGTACACTGACAGTACTAGCATTGTGTACAAGGTTGTCTGGAATAAATTGTATTCTTTAATAAGTTAGAATTTTGCACTGCAGTGCAATTAACACTGTGTAATGTATGTATTTTGCAGTATGTGCTAACAGAGGAGCACCAAGCCCGCAGCTGGGTGTACAAGGCGATGTACCCGTGGGCGTTGTTCGCGCAGTTCCGCCAACGAATCTACGCCGGCATGACCCTAGCCGAGTGTGTGTGCAGCGCGGCCGGCCTGGGCGCCTATCCTGTTCAGGGCAAGAACAGGACGGGCCATGGACCTACTGTGGGATACTTGAAGTTGAAGCAGATGTAAGTTTTTGGAAATAGGAATAGAATATTATTTATTTGTCACAAATTAATACATATTCAACGACATAAGCGGCGATGTTGATTTGTTTTGCACGACTGTACTTACGAATACTGTACTTAAGAATAAATTAGATGTGCATTCGATGCATTATAATATAATGCATCGAAAGCACATCTAATTTATGTCTATTTTAGTTTTTAAGTAATAATTTTTGTAAGTAATGTTTATCTATTATTTTTTGTTTTATGGAAACTGACACGGTTGGCTATATCACCTACAACGTCCGTGATGTCAGCCCATAACACCGGGTGAACTAGGTGCCATTTCAGTGCTTCCCTCTTTGATCGTGCCGGCTACACTGAACTGGTCGGAAAACACAAACTATTTACATAGCCGTTTAGACCGACGTTTCATTCAGTGCGGTGGTACCAACCCGGGCGGGTTAAACCCTACCACCAAGTAAGATTAGGAGGGAAGGGACCTACAGTTTTACTGTTTTTGTTTTCATCTTTTGTGTTATGTTTTCGTTTTTTTTGCTTTTGCTTTTACTGCTATATTTATACATAAACGTGTAAGCTTGTAATTGGTGTTCTGTAAATTGTATTTGTATGTTTATATTTAAAACACTTACACTGTAAGATGACTGAAAGAAATAATAAAAAAAAAAATTATTATGTAGCATGTATGCAAATAAAAAAAAATTAAGTGGCGGGTATCACGTTTAAGGTAAACAGGAGCAGCCACAACACACAAAATCTCAATTTCCTTCACGGTGTTGTAAATGTTTGTACACCCAAAATTGACATATAAACATTTACATTAAATGTGGAGACAAGGGAGGCAACTCAGCTGATGCACTCTGCTAGATAACGGAGCAGATTTTCAGGAGCTTTTGGAGCTTCAATAAAAATACTTAATTTGTGAGAAATATTAGTTAGGTACTTATTTTTTCAGTGTCATTTTTTACAAGCTTCCATTTTTAATCTGTGTGTGACAGGAATGTTTTTTTTTTATTATCAGGCGGCCACAGAGCTCCCCTCTGAGTGAGGTCGTTGTACGTGAGACCTCACGAAATATCACGTGCGTTTGCACTTTCCATTCTTCTTTAAGTTGTGTTCTTCTTATGGCAATATTCTGCATGATCCCTTCTTTGTTATTGTGGAAGGTAGGTACCTACATAAGCACTGAAATGTTTCTCTTTTGAAAAGTTATTTTGAAAGGTTCAGGATCTGACCCCTAGATTGCTCACATGTGAAACTGAACTCTTACCCACAGGGGTACCCCATTTGGGAATCAATTTTAACCGTTTTGGTTTGGAAATGCATTTTTCGTTTTGCATATGACCTGTTTGCATATCTGTTGCTCACGGGTTCGAATTCCGTATTTTACTAGCTGAAGTAGCAGACATTTTTTTACCTCATTTCTAGCTTACATCTGTATAGAAGTTTCTTCATAATAAGTAAGAGTAATGTTCGAAATGTAAAGTAAAAAAATAAGTCTTCGCAAATCACAGTTCACTCCAGCACCAAAAACTCATGGGGTCCCGGTATACAAATTTACACATAAAATATTTGATAAAGAGGAAATTTGAATAACCTTCTCATATTCTTTAGGTCAGAAGACGAGGCGAAAGAGGCTGAGTACGACTTCGCAACGGTTGTGTCAGTGGACGTGTGGGCGTGCGAGACCATCATCACCTTCCGCGACTCCATGAAGGTGTGGAACAAGGCCGTACAGTACTGGGTTGGCATGTACATACACAAGAGATTTCCCATCAAGATATTGAAGTGAGTATAGCCAAATCAAGATATAAGGACTTTGTTCAGTGAGATGGTAATGTAAATTTCTGGAAATGACAAGTTTTACACCTGGCAAAAGCTGCATTCACATCCTATATGTCAGAAAAACGACATGTCTTTAAAGTACTTAAAGTTGCATTTATTTGTTTAAAAATCATTCATGGGCAATACATATCATCCCTCCCATGCTGAAACGACGAATGTGAAATTTTGGCGAAAATTATCTTTTCATGTAGTTTCATAAATTTTTATCAAATCTTTGCAATGCCAAAGTCACGAATCTCAAAATTATCAGTACTCAGAGATATTTTGTTGTGAAAATAATAGCGAATGTGACTTTTTTCGATTTTACTGTGGCGAACACACTAATGTTTATTATTTGTGAAATAATTGTATGATAATTTAGAAGTTCTTGAATTTTAGCCATGCCATAGTCACGTATTTGTAACATTTGTTATTTTAGCACAACTATTATCTCAGAATGACCTTTTTGCACATTCGTCGTTTTAGCATGGGAGGGACGATATTACACTTGAACTCGTAACAATTTATAAATTAAATTCGTAAATATCCACTCAAAATGTTCCACTCAATCAGAGCCCAATCACATTTAGGGGGAAATAGAGAAAAGAATAGTGCAACTTTGATTTCTACCATGTGATCGGTTTAGTTATTGTTGTACCGATATACTGTTCTTGTAAACGTGACTGTATAATTTAGTTTCCTCTTTTACTCTCTCTCAACCTCTTGTTAGATACAACTGTTTATAAAATATCGGAATTTGGCCCTATGTGGGTTATTTATTATGTATCTACCACAGAGCATCAAATACCTACCGCGGGCGCCCCCTACTAGAGGCGCCCTAAGCGATAATATTTGAAACCCAATAACCGTACGCTGAGCTGCTAGCGCTTCGTATGTGTGTGTGTGTGTGCTAGTATCGACACTACACACAAAGAGGAGCAAGTTAGGCACACGCACAAAACAAATGCACACGCACAACACACATATGTAAGTCATAGGGCACGCCCACAGGCTTCAACGCCGTTGTAGAGAAATCGCGCTCACGGCGCCTCTAGTAGGGGCGGGCGCGCGCATTTCATGCTCTGTGGTATCTACCATAGGCCTTAACTAGGCATTAAATGGTTGTCGACGACTTAGAAAATGTTTCTGGCCTCATGCCAGTATTGGAACTTCCTTTGATCAAATTGTTGTATAGAGCAGTATGCGACTGGTTGCAGGATGCACGTGGCGCTGTTCGTGTCGGTGATCTGGCACGGCTTCCACGCGGGCTATTTCTTCTGCATCTACTTCTGCCCGTTCTTCGTGATGGCCGAGGATATCTACGTGAAACTGTACTTTAAGAACGCCACAGGTCTAGTGAGTATTGCATGTAACTACATTCACTATTTCCTGCAACTTTTTTAATAACATTCAAATACATCCTGAAAACAACTTAAGACCTGAATTTAGGTGCTTCACTCAAAAACCAACTTAAAACATGAAATTTTACATGGTTTTTCGACTATTATTAGTCGTCGTTAGATAACAAAATTTTAAAATACATACAAGTTTACTCAATTTAATCAAAGCTTCACCATCCGCATCCTTAAGTCATTCAACCCACCACTCAAAGAAATAGATCTAAGAACCTGGGAATCATGATACACCTGGAACCTCGGCGCACACCATTCACCCGGCCTTAGGCTCAATCCACACTGGGACGGCAGCGGCGCGGCGCGCACTTTCGGTGTAAAATAATTTTAAACTTTATCTATATACTTAAAAAGACCAATATCGCTTGAAAAGTTCGAAAAGGTCGAGCGGCCGCCGCCGCGCGGCGCCTCGCGCAGCCGCCAGCGGCCGCGCCCAAGGCGACGGGCGCCCGCGCGCGGCGACGCGAGCCTGCCGCGCCGGCCGCTGTCGGCCGCTGCCGTCCCAGTGTGAATTGAGCCTAAATATCGTCCATTAAACCATATCATTTGACTCATTAAACTTGTATATATTTTAAAGTATAATTTAAAAAGACGAGAAAAAAACGCAAGTAAAAGTGGTGGTGACTGAGCTTGCTATATACTATATACCTTATTGTAAGGTGCAAACAATTACCAAGCATAAATATCACATTATGAATAAATAGGTACAGGGAAACATTTACAAAACATAACCAATGTAATAATTTATTTTCAGAAGCGAAAAATATGGGCCTTCGTGCTCTGGTTCCTGCGCGGTCACTACCAGTCCTACCAGACGACCGCTTTCCTTCTGCTGAGCTTCGACCGCGTGTGGATCTACTACTCCTCCATGCATCACTACCTTTATGTCTTCTGGCTGGCCGTATACCTCCTCGGTCTAGTACTCAACTACGCGCACAAGAGCCGGGGAGAGGGCAAGGGAAAGGCTGGATTTGAGGCGCTAAAAAAAATCATACAGAATTAATTTTTTTTTATGGGAACCAAAGTGGATGTGGTGTATGCGGCCGCTGTGGCCGTTTTGCGGCCTTCACGTAGGACATAGACTGGCTGGGGTAGCTGGTGAGCGAGTGGTTTGCAAGAAATCCCTGACCAAGAGGGACTAGATTGCGGGCAGAGAGCCACCCCTAAAAACATAACAACATGGGTGGCTCTGAGTGACCAAAGCAATGGTGCAGTCGGTAAAGCCAAAACCGCCTAATGGAAGCATGTTCAGTTAGGTCCCATGCCAGCCCGTCCGCCCTGTTAATACTCAAGTTTTTTTGTAGTAACCGTATTGGCTGACTAAGCTCAAGGTTGGAGGGTTATCCAGTGTCATAATCTCATAGTAATTAATTCTGTTTTGTAATAATTTTGTCCTGTTTATATTCTGTAATACTGTGGTTTTTTTTAATTTTATACTGTGTATATACATACTTAGGTCTTTTATTTATGTTCTGTTATGTTTGTTTCTCACTTATATTATGTTCTACACTTTGTTATTTACTTACTTTATACTGGTTAATTTGTCATCCAGGTTATATCTAGCTTGTACTGTTACTACTAATCTTAGTTATATGGCCCCTCCGACTCAGTCAGTCATACATAAAAAAAAAAATATTTCTCGGCATAATAGGTTCAACTGAAAATTAGCGCAATACGTTGCCGATTTCAAATTGGGCTCAACAAGCTGAGTTGAGCCCAATTTGTCGCCAATATTAGTGAAGGATTGAAGTGTATTACAAATTGTAATCTGAGGTGGTGACAAATAAATATTTTCATTCATTCCCGCTTACACAGTTAACAACTCTGAGGAGGTGCAATCCGGTCTAGGCGCTCTTAACATCTCCATGGATTATACGAGTAGGGAATAATGCAGCTATGGGTTTTGAGGTGTTTTCCACCGATACTTGCGATGAAGGTGTATATTATATGTTTTAACTAAACCTAACCAGTAAGTGCATCAAAAGAAGCAGTAACCAAATAATGTATCCATTTGAAACTGCAAACATTTCCAGCATTTTTTAGACTGTGAAGTACGAATAATTCTCGAATTATATACAATAATGTTTGTGATAGAACAGAATGAATGCATCCACCTACGCTATTTGGTCTATGTTCATAAGACAAACTTATTACCAAAACAAGACATGTTGCTCCATTTCACATTGGTCTGGATGAGACACGGACGTGGAGTTGAGAGGTAGGTGTCTCTCACAATTTTTGTGGATGTTTTACCTGAGGGCATTTTATATTTAGATAATTTTTTAGGGTAATAGTTTATTGTTTATTATTAAGTTGATAGTAAGACATGGGTCAACATTAGAATCTCTTCCTAGTTTAGGACATTATTGTGTAGAGAGGTGAATGGTTGTTGTCATCACTTATACGGTGTGTTTTAGTCGTTTAGCTAAGCGTTTCCTATTTTTCTTCCTAGAATTTCCTAGTATTAGTAAAATAAGTAACCAATGTCAATGTTCAAATTATTCCTAATAGTACAATATTCATATAATATTGCATACTACCTTCTTCAAAGCTACAAATAAAATTTTGAATTTGGTTAAATTTCTTTAGAAAGCAGTTTGCGTTAGCAAGTTTGGCCAGATTTAATTTATGAAAATATACATCAGCACTGAACGTAGTATGTTAACATAGAATTTTTATAACTTGCATTTTTCATGACCAATCTAGAACAGCACTAGGCCTTAGTTTCGTCGTTATTTTATCGCTTGTTAAAATAAAAATATAAATACAATTCGCTCGGCCAGTATGCTGGTGGTCTTCGATTTTTTTAGTTGTCATATTATATAGACATTTCCAGTTTATAGCAATTGAGTTTTATGAACAAGTTTACATTTGTTCATAATAAAATTAATGCATTACTTTCACGTGCGACCCCCATTTGTTTACAGGTCACAGTGATATTTCTCAAACATTTGACAGGAGATAATGTCAGCTACACTGTAGCTGAAGGTGGTGAATACGGCTGTTAGGCTTTTTAGACAAACATTTTAGTTTGTATTTCACGCTAGAGGATAAATGAAGCCAGAGAGCCAGTCATATTACAATATTGAGGATTTGATTTGCTGTCTCTCTTTCTTTGCTCTGAATCGTGCAAGAGGGACAACTGCAGCTCTGACGCCTAATGACCTATAATTTAGCTATGAAGTCGAGGGTGTGCCTGATTAGTGATTATTACACCACCCAAATGTAAACATTTTGTTTTTAAGTGAGAGAAAATTCCAAATTTTATGATTTATGTAAAAAAACAGCCCCAGTTGCATTCCGGGGGTGCCGGCAGAAGTGAAAACTTTTTGTATTTCCAAAAATAATTCTTAGGTGGTTATAAAAAAAACTAAACACCCTAAAAAAATTTAAACACCGTAACATTGCTTAAAAAAGAAAACAAAAGAAAAAAAAAACAAAAAAATTTGAGGGATTCGAACCCATGGTCAAAAAATACAAATCCTACACTCTTACCATTGAGCCACGAAATCACATAAACGACCAAACGAATATCGGGTTCCCTTCATTCGCTTTCGGCTTTACTGTCACTGAGAGACGAAAATAATTTGATCCCGAGCCACTCGTAACTTAACCCGTAATGCAATGATTTAAGGTTACATTTTAAATACCTAATAAAAATAAATCTGTCGCTTTTCGAGATCTGACGCGAGTTTAACATTTTTTACCCACCTAAAAAACTGCCAAGCGCCGCTAAAGAAGTTTTCACTTCAAAAATTATTAAAATGTACAGACATAGATTCTTTTATGAAAAATTTCAGGAGAATATTCCTTTTTGATTGAGAAAACCATAGAGAAATAATCTTCCTTTATACGTCTATGCAGAAAACAGACACACCATTGTATCGGAATTGGTAATTCATTATCCTCTTAAAGGGAGATAAAACTAAATTGTTGGCCTTATTGGATCATTGTCTGGAGTCCGCTTCATGCATAACATTCAAATACCTATTTACATTGCGAATGAAACATTTCAGTAAAATGAGAAAAAAAAACCTCTATATTTACACCACAGTTTATAATTCTTTTTTATAAGTCCGGCTGAGACTGAGGATCAATATATGGTAGCCAATATCACCTCCGAGATGGTAGGTGCCGTACCGGAGACTTCCCTTTGGATTCCTGGCGGTACTGGTCTAGCTAGAGGAGAACACAGCCAAGGCTGCTATGCGGCCATCTTACATACATCCAGTACGGTGTTATCAACACCATCAGCTACAAATTTGAGCCTACCACCTAAGGTGCAATTAATGTTGATTGATAAGCTCTCTATTATACCATATGAAATACAAAAACTGTTCATTTATGTAGGTAAAGTTATAGCTTGAATTTCATCACCTCTGCTTATGTCTTGAGCTAGCATTATGACTGTCGGTAAAAGTGACACTTCTCATACAGTTGACCGTAGTTAAACGGCATGTACGCCGTATATATATATTTTAGCCGATACGGCGGTGAAATTGAGCCTTATAGATTAAGAATTAGTAGTTTATAAAAGACAGCACACTGACTAGTTTTTTTACTTTAACTATTGCAACAAAATACACATTCCAACAACTGCACTGTCGTTACAATTGCGCAGGTAGGCAATAGGCATGTGTAATGTACTATGGTAATGCAGCACTGCTTTGCATTAATTGCACTGATACATTTGAAGTGTGTCAACACCAGAGAATATATTATGTAATGTAGGTTTACAATGTTTTATGGAACCACGATTGGAACCTTACAAAACGAATATGAAAAAAATAGTCAGGCAGAAGGTATATAGGCTGACATCACTGGTGTAGCAGGTTATGTAGTTTGTAATCCTCATGTAAAAATCGGTCAAGTCCAAGCACTTGACCGAGCACTTTTCTTGTATGGGAATTCCCTAATTGTTTTATTATTTGTTGGCATATCCACAATAATAACACATTATTCTGTGAAAATTTCAACTGGCACCTATTACGGTTCTTCTTAATCTTAAGTTACGCTTAACAATCTCGGCCTAGCATTACATGGAGTGTCCAGGACTTTTGTCATGGTGTACTACGATAATTACTGAACGCCATAATATCGTGCCGTTCACTGTAAGAGCCTCCGTATAGCAGATGCCAGTCTAGCACAGGACGTAGGTGCTCTCCCGTTCTACATAAGTACATTAATAAACTGCTCTTACCGTCTGTCGCGTGGAGGTTCTAGAGATGGCAGCCTATTTACAACTGACAATAAACTCGAGAGTGATGTATGCTAGATGCTCCTGGATCGAAGGTTTTCGACATTTATTTGGACATAAATTGCGATATGCAGGAGTTGGTTAAGCAATAAGATTATGGTTGTAAAATTTATGTATTGTGATGGTATCCATACATTTGGATAAAATTATTAAACATTTGGGTAGCTATGTGCAGTGGCGTGCACAGACTTTCGAGACCGGGTAGGCAGGCATGAAGATTCAAACTAAGTACTTAGGGGATTTAAAAACAAGTTATTGTAAATTGTATTTCTCTTACCCTTCCATTATTAGCGTGGTTTTTATCTGTCACATCATCATGTCCACATGAAAATGTTCAACCAGATATTTTTTTTTTCAATGCCAATCGATTACTGCATTGCGAACCAGCCAACCAAGAAAATTTACTGTAATAATAATGCTTGTTGAAATGGCGGAGATTGGTACCTTTCTTTTGGGTGAGCTCAATTTCGGCTGTGGGCCGGCCGATTGATACTATTTTTGCTTGAAAAACATATCAGATCACATACTTGACATTCCAGATCCTCCATTCTACTTTTATGAGAAAAACACTATTAAACGCACTCACGGGTACTCACAAGTTATCGAGATCGAGTCTGCTAAAACACCGAAATACAAATTCAAAATTAAACCGTCAATTAGACGAGCGACACATACAGTGTAATTCTACACAATGCATGAATAGTACTTGTGTTCGTATGTGTGTCGTTCGGGTTGAGTCGTGTTGTCAAGTGCACGGCCGAATTGCACGCGGGAACGATGCTAGCTAGCAGCTAGACCAGCTAGCTACCCGGGTGGTCCCAGAAGTACCCGACCTGACGTATAGATGGCAGTTGTTGTTTGAAAAAATTTACTGCATTTGAAAGTACTATTCGAATTAAATTTAAATTTAAAAAAAGAACACGCTACGTGCTTTTGTTTTTGTTTGTCGGCCATCAATAGTGCACGCTGTGAGGGAAGTTTTAGAAATGGATAAAATTGGTCACCGTTATGTGATTCAATATTTTCTTCTGAAAGGTCTGACTTCAACTAATATCAAAGATGAGCTGTATTCAACTCTGGGGGAGTCTGCTCCATCGTTTACGACAGTAAAATATTGGGTGGCAGAGTTCAAACGAGGTCGTACGATCTGCCAAGACGAACATCGCAGTGGTCGGCCAAACGAAGCGACCACGCCAGAAATGGTGAAGAAAATCGATAAAATAGTATTGGATGACCGTCAGTTGAAAGTGCGCGAGTTAGCAGATATGGTAGGCATTTCAAAAAGTGCTGTACATCGCATATTGACTGAAAATTTGGACATGAGAAAGCTGTGCGCAAGATGGGTGCCGCGTTTACTCACAATGGAACAAAAACAACTTCGTGAGGATGTTTCAATCGAGTGTTTTACAATAATAAAGTCGAATTTTTGCGCCGATTCGTTACAATGGACGAGACCATGGGTTCATCATTTCACACCTGAGACCTTGAAACTTGAAAAAATGTCTCGGGGGTAAAAGATTTACAAACAATAAAGAGGTAGAGTCGGCAATTGAGGGCTACTTTGAGGAGCTCGACGGTTCTCGCTATAAACATGGTATCGAAGCTATTGAACATCGCTGGGAAAAGTGTATCGAGCTAAAAGGAGACTACGTTGAGAAATAAAGGTAGTTTTTTCAAAAAAAAATTCGTTTTCTTTGTTAGGCCGGGTACTTCTGGGACCACCCTCGTACACCTACGTTACGAGGCATTGTTGTGGTGTTAGTGAAAGGCAGTCCTGCCCTGGAGGTCTACTCGGAGTTTCGATTGCGATATATTCGGATAGATCCGAATATATCGGATGTATCTCGGGATGTGTCTAACTCATACAAATATCCCACTCTAACCAAATGTTCGGTCGGTCGGAAGAAGTGACATATCGAAAGCATAGACAAAAAGTTTTGTTTTTCTCGCAATCATAAACAAGCGATTTGTGTCCAAGGCCAAAATAAAAATTGGTGTGGTCAAATTGGTGTATAGATAGTCTGTGGTGGGTAGGTGTGGCGTGCATTTGATGCTTTGTGGATGGATGCATATATATTGGGAGTGGAAAAGGATGGCGGACGGCGCAAGTTTGTCGCGTCGTCGTTGTAATTAAATATATATATTTTTGTGGTTCTCGCCGTCTCGCACCTTATACAAAAGCATATATATTGGTATAGTAGAATTGTATTCTTTGTATTGGTAATCTGTGGATGGATGGATGAAGGCGGGGCGGACGGAGCGGCCGGCTGTAGCCGGCCGGACTCGGAGCCGGAGCCGCGCGCTCGCGGATCCGGCTCGACCGCCAGCCATTCGCCGTAGCGCTGCCCGCCCCGCAGCCCCGCCGCACCGCAATCGACATGACCGTCGCGCGGCGGTCATGTCTCGAAACTAGGTATGTACCGTGTAGGGCCGGTACTTTAAAAGAATAGCCCCACTGCATCTCTCCCCGTGCATGTCGTAAAAGGCGAGGGATATGACTCCCTTCTTATATTACTAGGTGGTAGGGTTTAACCCGCTCGGATTGGTACCACCGCACTGAATGAAAGGTCGGTCGAAAATGGCTATGTAAATAGTTTGTGTTTTCGGTCCAGTTTAGTGTAGCCGGCACGACCGAAGGGAAGCACTGACGTGGCACCAAGTTCACCCGGTGTTATGGGCTGACATCACGGATGTTGTAGGTGATGTAGCCAACCGTGTCAGTTTCAATACAATACAATAAAACTAGGTTTTTCAAAGTTATTGGGTTTTAGTTGTATGGTGTAGATATATGTAGTCTGTGGTGGTAAAAAAAAGGTAGTTGGTTGGTTGGATGGAGGCGGGGCGAGCGACCGGAGCCGGCGCCGCGCGCTCGCGGGCCGGCTCGACCGCCAGTCATTCGCCGCCGCCGCCCGTCACTCAACCCAGTCAGTCATGCATGTCATGACTTCACATAGATAAATAAAATAATGTATATACTAAATAATATATAAATAAATAATATATAGTAAATAATATATATACTTCATGACCGCCGCGACGATCCCGCTGAGTCCTCTAATTTTTTTGATATTTTCCAAGCGTAGGTAGCAACTTATGGATGAAATTATACAATAAACAAAAAACGTAAACAAATCACCAATGCACACATAGGTAGGTACTCGTAAATCGTGTGTAAGTCAATGAACGCAATACATACACCAAACGACAACCTCTTCTTTTTTGTTAATAGTCGCAACAAAACGACAATCTCAACGAGAGCTCATGAGGTGTCGTTGGAATTATCGAAAATTGTCGTTTGCTCATTGGTCAAATTCAAATGTTCGTTCGGTTCATTTGAACCTAAGAGTAGGGTTACGACACGACAATGACAATGCCATTTTTTTACTATGTAGTTCTAAAAACGATATATCGAAACGATGTCAATTAGAGTAGGTTACGACACGACAAATGGCACGATGCATCGTTTTTACAACTCCGAGTAGGCCTCCTGGCCTACTAAATCGCGCATCGAAACACGCATACAAACGCACAATTCCAGCGTATACTACGGATTACTACGCAGGATTTGAGTAATAGTGTGAGTGACCACCAGGTAGTGGTGTTTTCTGCCTTCTCCGCGGGGCCGGGGCGGCGTTGCGTCCGCGCTGACGGGCGCAGTGCGCGACAGCGAGCGAGACACTTGAGTGCTGAGCGCGCGGCAAATTTTAAATTATTAGTTTTTTAGTGAAGTCGAGTAGTTCTATACGTTTTAATTAGATTGTTTGGGTGGATGGAATTCGGACTATACTCAGGGTAGGCAGTGCTTTTCTGCCTCTATGGGATGCACGCCCCTGGCTATGTGTAGTTTTATCATGTTTAAGCCAGTTGTACCAAACACAACATGCTGTGTGAATATCTTTTAATTGTTGAGCTATTATCCATTCTGATATGTATAATTTTGTACGATTGTCTTAAAATGTGAATCTATTGTGGAATAAAACGAATTAGTTTATTCAAATAAAGTCTGTTTTAATTGTGAAATTAAGAAAGCCACTTCATTTTTGTAAAATGTGTATATTTGAACATGTTTACAAACAGAACAGATCCAACAGTAGCACTATATAGCACAGAAATAAACAGTAAAAAAATAAACTTAATGAGAATTCAGCAGATGCTTTATTTATTTATTAGTCAACTTATGGTTAGCAAACTTTATTAGACTACAACAAATTATTTGACAACTGGAAAATAGCACCACACAGCATCGACAAGATCAATGTAACACTGGAATGAAAAAAATAAAATTGCCTTAAAATATGATACGTTGTCCGTGAAGTCAGATCGTTCAAGAAACTATTACAAGTTATTCATTTACGAGTAATAACCAAGTAATCTTGAGCTTTTAGCTTCATTGTCATGTGTTAATAAATCTACAATATTTATGTATGGTAGAAGCATCTTACGAGCAGATTAAGCACAACCTTCTAGGTGCACTATTTATTATACAACCAATATTACTGATTAATTCCAAACACACATGTTTTAAGATGGAAATAAAAATGCCACAATTGCAATATGATAATAAGGATAGAACACAGAATGTCAAAGCAGAAAAAGTGAAGCTCCTTGATAAGTGCATATCGCTGACATATTTTTAAATCACTTTAATCTACAATTTGATTAATTAGTTAGGTTATGTGCAATAAAATTACTTAATAAAATACATTGGAAGCAGTGATTGGTTCGCGATTATTTCAGCGGTTTTAGTCTACCATGGCACTTGCACTGAAGATGGACTGGACTCCGAAACGTTCGCCAAAAAGACCGCGAATACTAACCATGGTAAGCCAAATTTACTCAGTAATTATTATTTCAGCGTCTAGTGCCGGAGATTCGAGAGGATCCGCTCGTTAAACTTCACCTTTGCACGTGAAAACTGTGCCTCTTTCACCACACGAAGAATGGAAAGCCTATTTATAAATAAATATAGAGAAACCTTCGTACACACACAAATACCAAATAAAAAAGCATATAATTAAATATAGCCTCAACCTTATGTTCATCCGGTTTAAAATACTGAAAAATCTCATGTCACCAAACACTTTCTGTGCTCGATATAGCTCTTATGCAGTAAATGTTAGGTCCACAGAGCATGAAATGCGCGCGCCCGCCCCTACTAGAGGCGCGCCGTGAGCGCGATTTCTCTACAACGCCGTTGAAGCCTGTGGGCGTGGCCTATGACTTACATATGTGTGTTGTGCGTGTGCATTTGTTTTGTGCGTGTGCCTAACTTGCTCCTCTTTGTGTGTAGTGTCGATACTAGCACACACACACACATACGAAGCGCTAGCAGCTCAGCGTACGGTTATTGGGTTTCAAATATCATCGCTTAGGGCGCCTCTAGTAGGGGGCGCGAACGGTAGGTATTTGATGCTCTGTGGTTAGGTTCCTACTCCTTGACCAAAATAAAATAAATATGGTCTGCTTGCTAAGAGCTTCATGTATCCAGTTCACAGAAGATATATCTCCAAGCCACCTCAGTAATGCTAGATGAGTATTTGTAAACACAAGATATATTTGGTTAGTTATGACTCTTTTTGTGACTATTCCTCCTCGCCAAATCTATATACAACAAATAAAACGAAGGTGATCATTATCACAGAAAATTACATAGTGATATTACATCATTAGCCTGGTGCTAATTTGAAGAAAACGTGAGTAAATCATGCAAAGCTAAGAATAAAATAAAACGCACACCACCCAGCAGCTAGTAGAGTATTTACCCCATGTTCCAGCCGTAGGAGGCGTAGGGCTTGTTCGTGGAGGCGACACTGCGGCCCGATTGGTTTTGGCCATAGTTCCTGGCGACGTGGCCGGAGGCGGGCTGAGATCCTGCTGAAGAAGACTGGCCGTTAGAGCGTGAGGACTGGCTGGCATAATTGGGGCTGTTGTAGTAGGGGTTCTCCTGGATGGGTCTCGTGTTGCTGAGACCGCCGAGCCCTCCGTTCTTGGTGAAGTTGCTAAAGACATTGCTGAGGAAGGAGGTGATGGACGAGGCGCCGCCGCTAGTGCCGCCGCCGGCGCCGGTGCCGCTCTTACCGCCGCCAGCCAGGTTGCCTAGTCCCGACAGGAGCGTGTCGATCGCGCTAGAGCCCTTTTTACCTTGCCCGCCGCTGGGATTATAGCCACCGTAGGGAGGGTTGGATCCTCCGTGAGTAGCGGAGCCGCCGTACGGGCTGCTTCCGCCGTAGGGTGATCCTCCGCCGTAAGGTGAGCCGCCTCCGTATGCTGAGCCGGGAGAACCCCCGCCGCCGTAGGGAGAACCACCTCCGTAGTTAGATCCTGGGCTGTTTCCCCCGTATGGGGAACTGGGATTACTGCTGCCACCGTAGGGGGACGCCGGGCTACCGCCGCCGTAGGGAGAAGCAGGGCTTCCACCGCCGCCGTATGGGGAACCGGGACTGCTGCCACCGTAGGATGGTCTGCTGGGGCTGCCGTACGGGGAGCCAGGCGAGTTTCCACCGTATGGGGATCCGCCTCCGTAGGGGCTCTGCGGTGGAGCTGGAGGCGCGTAGTTGGGTGGACCGTCGAAGTTGGAGGCGGGAGGCCCTAACGGCCGCTGCGTGGGGCGAGGCGCGGGGCGAGCCGGCTCTGCATTTGAACCTGAACCAATACACCATTGTTAGTTCACACAAATATATTTTCCATGTAAGTACTTAATACAATAACACACGCTCAATATTTTAGTGTCAGTATCACTGACAATAATACCTACCGACGCGACCGTACTCACGTCTGTCAGTACATCAATATACCATTCACACATATTTACACTTCATATTGAGCAGGTGAAGCCCAGCTCAAGAGCTATTGGTGAATAACAAGTGATCTATTCACTGCCAATTGAAAACGTAATTTGAACCAACAGTGAATAGAATATATTGAGAAGCTGTCCTGTCAATACAGAACTCAGAGCTCGAGTACGACGGCTGTCGGTGCGTTGATTCAAGTCAGTAGGTACCAGGTACCTAGGTAGGTACCTACATACATACCTTCAACTAGCGACTTTTTCTTGCAGGTGGGGTAGGTACCGCAGTTGCTGGTGTGGCCGATGTTGCACGGGTCTTCGGCCAGCACGCACACCTCGCTGTTCAGGCAGCCGATGTCCTGGCATGACCGACCGTATTCTGTAATGCACCACACAAGATAATAAGTATTATAAAATACACACCACATTAAATGATGTGACAATAGCTTTTTTCTTCACAAAGTTCACAAACAAATCAGCCCTCGCGATCGGCTTGATGTTCACACATTTTCTGGCTATCATCCCTATATTCCCAGGTGGACCTGATTCACGAACCTTGCCGCTTAAAATTCCCGCATCGAAAGGGAATTGGAATACTTATTCGCAACACCCCCCGACCACCACCGCCGCCGCCCGCGCCCCTGCCGCAGCGCCCGGCGGCGGGAAGAATATGAAGCGCGTTTTGTGTCTCGTGCATTATGCATGACGCGCCATCATCTCCGCATACATCTCGCATTTCAGGACACGTTTATTTATTGTTTTAATCTGTCCTCGCGCGGCTTCACGGGGCGGCGCGCCGCGGTCTTCACTTTTATACAATTTAATGTTACCTAAATGTTGGGACATTTGAAAATGTTCATTTCATTAGGTAAGTAATCGATACAGAAGGTTGGTCACAATTTTGTGTTGTCATCTACCGGATAAATGAAAAATATACATTAACAATTACACGGGTTGGTACCACCGCACTTAATGAAAGGTCGGTCGAAACAGCTATGTAAATAGTTTGTGTTTTCCGTCCAGTTCAGTGTAGCCGGCACGACCGAAGGGAAGCGCTGACGTGGCACCAAGTTCGCCCGGTGTTATGGACTCACATCACGGATGTTGTAGGTGATGTAGCCAACCGCGTCAGTTTCCATAAAAAAAAATACAAGCCCAAAGAGATTTAAATATAAGTTTGAATGTCTTGTGCCACACTATGACATACACCAGTTGAGATTTTTACGAAGCTTGTTTCCGGTGCAGTAATTTTTCCAGTAAATATTCTACGTACAACAACACTTTAGAATGATTAGTTAAATGATTCCTCAGTGTTTTCAAATAGTTACAAAACAAATAGGTACTTATCTAAACAAAACAATAAGTTGTCCTTCAATAAAAATAATATTGTCTATGGATACAGTCTACCCTGCCTGTACATCTAAAACCCCTAGTGATATACATACAGAACAGACCGGATTTTTTTTTATGGAAACTGACACGGTTGGCTACATCATCTACTACGAGTACATCAGTGATGTCAGCCCATAACACCTTGGTGAACTAGGCGCCATATTAGTGCTTCCCTTCGGTCGTGCTACACTGAACTGACGGAAAATACGAACTATTTACATAGCCGTTTCAACCAACCTTTCATTCAGTCTGGTGGTATCAACCCGGGCAGATTAAACCCTACCACCTTTCGTAGAATTCTACTACCTACGCCTCCAGCGGTCGAGTGGAGGTATCCAAGTACTGACCGCACCCAGGTGCACCCATACTCCGACCGACAGTCGACCGATCGCACCACTGAGGTACCGAGGCGATACGATCAATGAGGTTAGGTATAGCTCGAAATCCTACGTGATATCAGCACACGAAACTAATCATCTGCCGCTGCTTCCAAGGGTAAGGAGGTACGCTTAATAATGCGCAATATGTACCTACTTGCAGCCGTAAACCAAAGCGCGACATCCCAGGCATGTGCATTAGACTCCATGGCAAATAAAATATGTGCACGAGGCACGACTAGACGGCAACAATGGTTCCCTCAGTACACACTGCAACGCGAATTCCTTGTCATTGCGTTTTTAAATTGTTTTCCACCAACACCATCAACGATTGATATAATGAATAGCTATCTTACTTCAATACATTATGGAATTTTAGGAATTGGATCGTTAATCACCGCATGAATTTCATGCAGAATATTTTCCTTTTTAGGCGACTTGCTAAACAGCTTGTATCTATCTATATATCTTTGAAAACATGAAAAAAACCTTTTAAACTTATTTCTGCAAGAAGGTGCTGCTAGAGCCAATATGTGTGCTGTACAGTGTATATAGAGAACTTCTTTGTTTGCCTTCTTCTACGATAGCTTTTCTTATCACACCACCAACATTTCCAGCCATATTGGAAGCGCCATCAAATTCAAAAGCAATAATATTGTCATAATGTAGATTAAGAGCAGCCAGTTCCTTGTCAATAACATATTTGCAATATATTTAAATTGTATCTAAGTGAGTTCAGAGATTGTTGGACGGCACATTTTATTTTATCGCCATTTTTCTCCGTGGATCCGCTAGGACCACTCCCCTGGAGAAGGACTATGTACTTCGGAATTCGGATTATACATTTTGGCAAATTTTGTGTAGGATCTATGGCAAGAAGATGCATGTAATGTGACCTCCTTTAGACGCTGGGTTTCATAATTTCATGGTCACAAAACATTTACACACGGACTGACGACTGTCCAAGCGTAGGTTACCTACCTATGGATGAAATTATGCAACAATAAAAAAAAAAACAAAAAAAAACATCAAACCACAAGGAACGGCTCTTCACAATGGACGTCGATGGTGTGTATTTTTATTATACTTCATCCTCCCGACCCTAATGAGACTAATGACGAACAACAGTGGAATATTAGTTTCCTCCTGCCAAGAAATAATTTCCGGGTATAGTTTTATATTTCGCCGGATCATGTGAATTACATACGACGCGAGCTTCCTGCCTCAGAGCGCCGACAAATGGACCCTGGACAGTGACGCATGACGCTCCCGACGCGTATTAGCACTGACTATTTAGGGAGGAGCCGTGTCTGCAACAATCCTCTCGCTATCGATGCTTTTTGGGCGGGAAAATAATTAACCATGTCGTACCTTGAGATTTGATAATACGCAACTAGAATGTTTTCGTATTGGAGGATAATTGTACCTACAGCTGCGATAATAGCTTATCTGTCTCGCTAGATGTATATTGTAACCGAGATTGTAACCAGATAAAATATATATTTAGAAAATCCGAGAATAGCTACAATAAGACCCAAATATTGCGGGAAGCAGGATTATCCTCTGACTCAGCTAATCTTAATATTATCTCGCGGAAATGAATATCTCTTCTTCTGTACCTGTTATAATAGACAGCCTTAGACAATCAGAGGATAAACCTTCTTTCGCAACCGCTTTCCGCTTTAAGTTGGCCTAATAATAGCCGTTCAGAACTTATGTTACAGATTAGGTAAAATTACAATTAAATTACGAAACGTTCTGAATCAAATACTAAGCCCAATTGTGTGTAGCAGGATAATCCTCAGATTCCGCAACTCTTATAATCCTAAAATTAGTGCAACGCAAAATTTGGCCTAAGATTTGATATTGTAGGTATTACACGTTTCAGAAAACCGCGGATAGGTTTATTTAACGGACAAAGCAGCGGATAAAGCAACACGAAATTTTCTGGCAACACTAAGCGGTTTTCATCCCTCCGTTATTGCAAAACCACCGTCGGGCTGACAATAAGTCGTCGCGGAATGACCAGCTATTTTCATTAAAAAGTTACTTCTCTTGCTGTGAAAACAGAGACGGATTGTGTTGTCTACATAATATTAGCGAAATTTGAAACGCTCATTTCGGAAAATCGGTTGTCTGCATCGCATCGTTCAATCTTCTTAATTACCGAAATCCCGTAGTCATCGACCGAGTTTAAACACGGGGGCAGTCGCGGGCGGAGGACAGCGCTATCGTGTCGGTCAAGGAATGATCGAAAGCAGTCTATTAGCCACTAATCTGAACTGACTGAGCTTACCGCACTGCCGAGTGCTGGACCAGTACCGACAGCATTGCAAACCAGAGAAACTATGTGCGGCCCCGATGCTATATTTCTACGAGCTTTACAGTTTATTCTTGTTCCTTCCTTTGAAATGCTTCATGCATCCTGAGTAGGGAAGACGATGATATCTTCGATACCAGGTCCATGGGCATCATTAGATACCTTATAGCTGGTTCGGCGCCATATGTCGCGCTTTCAATAAAACAAAGTGGGCCGTTTAGAATTCGAATTACGAATTCGTCAAGAAAGAATGTATCCGAAGACCTAGAGATCTGTAGAAATGGATATAGGCTCTCGAGTGCGGAGGCGTTACAAGTACAAAGTTACAACGTTGTAAAATGTCATTGCCTCGAAACGTGTCTCAGAAATTGGAGCAGTAAAATCTCAATCCATACAAGTATATCCCTGGCGCGCCTGTTGACTCTACCGGAGAGGAGCGCCTTTCTGAAGCTCCGGGGGTGAGAGCGTTATATTTTTTGCGCGAGTGTATTCCATCAGATTACGTCGTTGCTCTCCCGCTATCACTCATTGTTTCGTGGCTCTCACTCTTATGCGGCATTCGGCTCTTTTATGTCGACATTAGGTAATGGAAGTGAGCCATATTTCTTGCCAAATTGTGGTGTACGTGCCCCTTGTAAAGCGACGTACGGGCAGATATGACGAGAACGGGAGCGCGTCAGGAGAGCGACGCGGGGACAGGAATCGATACACTAAAAGCTACGGGAGACTGCGGCGAAGTTATCGGGGGAATACGTAATACTTTTTCGTTTCCAACTTATGTGGCGTCGCATCAACTTTACGTGCCCGCCCGCCCACGTAAACTTGAGACGAAGCTGTATCGCTTCGTGTATAATTATAATGGGCATAGACAACAACGGCAGAACAGCGAGGGCGCGGGCGGGCGGCGGGGGCGCCGGAGGTTTGAAGAGGAGACACCGTCGAGACTCGATACTGATACGTCTTTGATGAGCTTCTCTAAAGTCGTTTGAGCTGGAGCAATTTTACGGCACATTCCGAACTGAACGACACTTAAAACTACATTTTACCAGTCTTCAAGTTTCAATTTGATCTGGTTAATAAAACTTTTGCCGCAGGCGGCAGGTGTCGCTCGTGGATGAGACCGGTGGGCGGAACAGTTCGGTTCTACATAAATATCTTTATGGCCTTTACAACTATGGTGGGAGCGACTGGTGTGACGTGTGTTAGGTTTCAGAATGTCGGCAATATAAAAGAGATCGCTTCGTGGAAAGGCTGCGCTGGGGAGTTGGGGGCGGAGGTGGAGGCGGAGCGGAGGCATCGCGCGTCTCGGTTTATGGAGCCATTGGACGTGCATTTGTTAGATTAGGACGAGAAGTAATCCTATAACCCGCGAGGTAGGAGCGCACTGCGCAGCCAACACATATCTCGGAAGCGATCGGGCGTGCGGGGGATGTACACGAAATTATTTACGAGTACGCTCTGGCCTGTTTCATGGGCTGTTAAAGTTGGCGGGCGGGCTGCTTTAGCGGAGCCATTAGTGAGCCGCAGTTCGCCCCCAACAGTAAAATATGAAATATACCTACCGAATTATTTTCGAGATAAGAAAGAGATAACCTTCTTATACTGAAAAATATTGATTAGAAAACATTGCGCGTCCTTCATGAATAGGTATGTAAATGAATAAAAATACACTAACATTAATTTTTTTCAAGTACCAGTAAACCCATTCAAGTACTGACCGCCGCGCTCTGGGTTGTTAAACAACAGTTAACCGACCGCACAACTGAGCTACCGAGGCTGACGAAAAAAATATATTTAATTTAGCGTAGGGAGGTACTATAAACTCAACTTACTTGAATATCCATCGGCGTAGAGCACGAGGCACAGAGTAAGGCACAGCGCTCTCCAGTCCATGTTGCACCTGAAACAACGGGTCGAGTACACGCGCTTCAGTATTATATACACGTCCCTCCTTGGAGGATATTCCTCTGTAGCGGGGATACAGTTTATGAGGTCAGCATTACCACTTACTATCGACGCAGAAGAGACACGATTTTTTCCGGGAAGGTAACACTATCTTTGCTTACGCGTTGTAGGTACGTAGTTTGTTATGGTATATGTGCTACGTACGATTTGCTGTAAAACTGAAAACACAACTTTAGAACCTTGTCAAGCCTACCCTCGTTCACCGCGTGGAGTATTCAAGGAGACATTCCGTCAGCTATTTAATCCGACAAAGTACTACAGAAGAACGACAACTTTGCTCCGTTGGTCTATATTAGTTTCATTGAATTCATAATTTTCAAAGATTTCCTCAAGTCTTCATTTCTGACGTATGTGTTGCGAATTCAGATAGGCAATGCGTAGCGTACCTAATATTGTTATACCAACATCGAATGTATACCAATAGGTTGTTTACCCTACTAATTACGTAGGTAATTGTTAGGGACCGCACGCGTCATTATCGATGCTCTGTGGTATAGGTATATTCATGTGCCAACAACTAAAGTTCCCAGTTGATTACTTCGTGTGCCCATTCTAGGGCATTACATATATAATGATAATTTACAACGCATATTATAAAAAAAACTTATCGTGTTTTTGTGGCAAGCAACGTTTGTAATTTCACATTCATTTCAATAGTTGCGTCCAATAAGTCGCCCAACTTCAACGTTATTTCTCTCTCCGGCGACGACGACGACGGCGAGGAAGGAGTCGTCGCGCCGAAAACATTATTCATCATTACATTGCCAACTGTGAAGTGAGGAAAGTTTCGCCTGCGAGCTTCTGAATCACTCTGAACAACGGACAGCACAATAATATACCTACTCGATCCTGAACTGCTCAAATAAATGTAATGGCTTTCCTTAAGGAACTGCGGTGATTCATTTCAACACTGTAAACGTGGATGGGAAGCTTGAGGTTATGTTTGGCACGAAAAAAAGTTCAACTTTTGTAAAAAGTGGAACTTTGTTATTGGCTTTATTGTTTTATAAATATAATATTGTAACTTGTTTAATGTATGTAGGTACATTATAGCTGTTAAGTTTCCGAAATCCTTCCTTACCTATAATAAAATCCAACGTCTGCTTTCTGTCTGTCTGTCTGTCTGTCCGCTTATAACTCGAGAACCACTGAACCGATTTTAATAAAAAAAAAAAACTACGGATAGCTTGATTCTTCCCATCAACTATAGGCTACTTACTATCACGCTAAATGGTTTATGAGGTTAGCAGTGAAGTGAAATATGAGAGCGGGCGGAGCCGCGGGCACAGCTTGTAAATAAATAAAACATAAATAAATCATTGACACTTTAATTAATTGGGTAGGAAGAGCAAATTGATACACAGAAGCAAGAGTAAGTACTGTACAAAGAGTGGTTATTTATATTTTATGGTAATCCGATTATATCACTAAGGTTGGACGGACTAAAGTATCTACTACAGAAAGGTCATTATGCGCTATTTTATTATGCGTGGATTGTATTAAGTTTTTTTCAGTAATTTTTTTATGAAACCGTATCAGTAGCCAATAAATTTATAATTTTACGATTGCATGGAAACAAAACGCGCCGGAAAACACTTTAAGGACTATTGAAAAGGAAGTGTGTAATAATATGTATGTAGTACACGTAGGAATAGAATGAATACAAAGAAACGGAAAGTACGGAGTCACACCGGGTTCGAAGGGCCCAACTGAATGAACACATTGCGTTGAACTGAGCTGAATACTTGAAGAACTAGCCGAGCTCTAGTTATGTAGATGCTTGCCTATAGAAAGTCAAAGAAGAGGTCGAAGACAGATTTTACACTAGCACTTGTTTCTGGTAGTCTATGTTTATATTTTGTAGTGTAACATCTTTGATCTCGGAAGGTTCTGACCTTCCGAGATCAAAGATGTTAGAGTAACACATGTTTCGACCTGAATATTTTTTGTAACTGTAACAACGCCATCGAGCATTTATTAATTGCTTTGAATTAAAATCTATTGCAGAAATTGGTGGTAGAGGTCATACAGATAATCTATTGAGCAATTCTAGACGTTATAATTCATATGAACCCAATTGTTCCTCAAAATCCAACAAGATTGAAATTCAGGATTAATACCTTTTCCCCAGCGACTTTAGTCCGCCTTCAAGCCATGGACTGGCACCTCCTCGCGGGTGAAATTGGCTGCGCCTGAGGTTCCGACCGACCATTACAGCCACCCAGTTCGGCAGTAATAAAAAAATGGGTATACTGTTGTAAATGGTCAAAATACAACATAAAGTCACGCCTGCGTCCCAATGGGGTAGACAGACAACGGATTTACACGTACCGAGATCCTGCCTGACTCACTTCTCTCGGCTGCTTCTTTCACTATCAAAATAATAAAGTTGAAATAGGGTGGTAGTGTCGATTCTTTGCATATCGCGTGCGCTAGCCTCAAGAATCTACAAAGTTTCCGCTTAGGGCGGGTCGAGCTGAGGGAAGCGCCGGGGTCTCAACCCACGCCCTCCAGGTCGAAGGGTGTAGAAGGTCATCCGGCATGGAGTTGGGGTTGGTGGTCAGACTAGTCACGCGACGTACAATGGACAAATATGATCCATATGATACGACTGTGAGGTGTCATCGGGAGTTATTTATGAGGTACAATCCACTGGATGCACTAACAGAAGTCTATAATTTCGCTTTTGTTCATACGTCAATTAAATCATATTTTAATAAAAATCCCAGCACCGCATCTACATCGCACAGACTGGCGCTGGCAAGAGAGTAGCAGAGCACTTTAGGAGCCATTATTTTGAAGAGTGAAGTTAGCTGTGCGCTCGGACTGATCCCTGCTCGGACATTCAATTTATTGTGTCGCTTTTTGAAACCATTTTACAGCAGCACTAAAGTTACTTGGCGCAGGACATACAGGGTGTTAAAACGGCGAGTACATTAATTTCGCCAGCGCAATCCTCATGTTTTTCCGAGACAAAAAAGCAAATAAAGTTTTTCTCTAAAGTGTCTAGTTTTCGAGATATGAATTTTTGAAATGTATGTTTTCTTATAGTGTAATTTAACGCGTTGTTGCCGCTCCGCACCCTCCGCCTGCCGACCTCCAGTCCTCCACTCACAAAGCTAACCCCCTCCCCTCCCGCCAACACCTCCGTCCGAGGCGCTCACGTCTCACGCGCTCTTCCCCCCTCCGCGCCGTCCTGTTGTCATTAGATCATTTTTACACTAAAATAATCAATTAGTTTGTATGAAAACTGTAACTTTTTATTTAAAAGGAATTCAGAAAAAAGTTATTAGACTTTTTTGTTACTCTTGATCTCAATAATCATTTCCTAAATTTAATGTACTCGCCGTTTTTACACCCTGTATATACACCAAGCTGTTGGTTACTGTGGTGTATTAAAAGTTTGACATCACGAGATGTTGAGATGTGATATGTTTATGTATGATTCATGGCTCATGAAATGGGTGGATATATTTAAACGGTAATTTTTTTTTTCACAAAATAAAACGGAACGAAAACGTTAACAAATTGGCTTCTCGTTTGCAACATTGTCAGCCTGGAGATACCGGTAAATCTTATCCGGTCATCCAATCCTAATCTTGAACATAGTGCTGTTATGTCGAGTATCTGACGCTAAAGCGGTTCACGTAGGACACTCAACGGACGCCAGGCCCGCCCGCCGTTCGCCCGAGAGGCGGCCTTGCGCCAATGCCTATAGATCTCCCGCGCGTTCTGAAGTGACAATCGCTGCACCGCGCCGCCTCTCCGCCGCCGTTGGTCGTGTATCACCGCGGCTGACACTCCGCCCGTAATGGTTGTGTTAACGGCCGTCCTGTCAGGCCGAGGCCCCCGGGCCCTACGTCCACAGTTCCGCGCGCGACACTTCTGCCGCGCTGCTCGAGTCCCCGCTTGTTAAATCTATGGGCCTCCCAATGCTTTACATTGCGAAGATGTGTCGGGGCAGTGGCGGACGAGATTATCTGCTGCATGCATGTTGCGGAGGACGCCCGGACGTTTTCAGGACATACCTAACGCATACGTACATGTCCTAGAAAATATATTCACACAAGTAATATTCTCACTTCACAGATATAATAACATTTTGTGAATTGTTAGCACTCGTAGTTCTAGATTACTCGTAGTTTTAGTTTATGTAGGTATAATATGAATCTTATAGTATTATGTCCTCGTTTTTAACATTTTTCGTCAAGTAAGCATTCTAATTCGAATTCTGATTTTGGATTTCCGAGTTCGGGACTTATTATGTGTCAATAAGTTATTCAATGAATATTTTACTCTATAATGAATCTAGTTCTCTAGAGAGAGGACATCATCCCCAGTTGATTAAATAACCCTCTATATCTCTAAGAACTCTCTATTTCGAAATCTCAGTAACCAAAACATCTTAAGTTTTCCACTCGAATTCAAGCGGTTCTAACGTTTCGTGATTTTAGACACTTTAATAACTTGACATTAATGCTCTAGCTAGATAATCTCTTTTTGACAAAGGCGCCTCCGTTCGGGGGTAAAAAGTAAACCATATCCATCGCATTTGTGGCGCTGGATAGTTCCGGAAATTCACCTAGTAAGGTACAACTCCCAGCAAAACCTAAAAAATTGCCGCGGGTTTATCTATCACATCGTAGAGTACTACTATAAAACCTCGCCTGCCAGTGACAGAGAGAAGCCCGTTCGCCCTCACACTCTTCCGAAAGTGGTCGTGAAAGCGATCAAAGCTCGCATCGACCGAAATTAAGTCAGGCCGCAGAAATCGCTTAAGAGCGGAGATGTGGTAAAGGGATTGCTTAATAGAACAGTTTGTGCTTAGTGCTCACGAAAGAAAATTAGGGTTCAATAGTATATAATAAAGGAAAAGACTCTGAAAAAGTAACTTGCTCAATTTGTTGTTTGAAAGCTTTGCTGAAAAAAAGGAAAGTTGATCGAGAGCAGTGGAAAATGCTGTAGACAGGGTCCGTGTCTATTCGCATTCTTCTACTCGCCCGACTACTATTTTTAATGCTCTTGATGACTTCCCCTGTTATTTCCTTCGTTTTTTGTAGTTCATTTTATAAAATTTAAATATTTTTTGTATTTAAGTAGGTAATTCCTTTAATTCTAAACCATCAAGTGTGTTACATTTTTGAAATCACCTTTTCAAGCTCTTGACAATACAGTATTATACACCACTCCGTGGGGTTTGAAGGAAAACCTATTTAAAAGTTTCATAATATGGTGCCTTGTGGCCCCAATTTTCAATTTTTCAACAAAATTCTATATGACACGCGGACTAGAATCGAGACGAATCCAATAATAACTCATAAAATATGTTGAGATTCTGTGAGACAACGGATGAACACTATAAATATATACGCTGCCAAATTCATAAGCCTCCTTTTGGCTTCGCCGTAATCGGGTAAAAATGAGCATCTCTGCACCCTCTTTTCCAATGAATACGTGTTCCCTGTAGACGAAACATACCTAGCTTTTGCTCGCGGTTTCGCTTCGCGTGACTTTGCTCACAGTCACAGTTCCGGCCGCCGCGCCGGCGCCGATGACGTAGCGTAGCCTAACACCATCTTGGGAAGCGATATAATGTAAGACCGTATGTAAATTGATGAAGTGGTTCTCGAGTTATAAGAATATTAATAAATTGAATGACATTACAGGGCCGGTCGGCGGTCACCCTTAGAAAATTAGCTATATTTATAAATACAATATAAACAACAAAATTATGCTAAGAGTAGTGAAGATGTCGGCATTAGATATAAGTGATGTCTCTATCTATCTATCTTAAGAGATTTGGCAGCAGGTACGTACCTTGGGTTCAAGCGAGGTTCAAATAATGACTCCGGAAATCTACTATGTCCCAAATTTGGTATAAGACAAGCAACATTCATATTTATTTGTCTGCCTATCGATAACACTATAACATCCCGGGTAATGTTGTCAATATCTGACAGCGGCACAACTTTTCACGTTAAGTCTAAGAAACATGATAACAAAACAGAATTCGCGTGAAATGAACGCCAAAACATAAATAAAACCCCACTGATAAGTAATTATATTTCACAATAAGAACTGACCCAAATGAACCGAATAGGACTGATGATAAGAACACTGTTGGTAGATCGATGCGTAGTAGAGTTTCTTCTTAAAGCGATCATTACTAGCTTTTGCGTAACACAATGTGTCACACATATTATTTAACATCACGTTCCGAAAACAGATACATTTATTTAAAACTAGCTGAGCCCGCGGCTCCGCTCGCGTGAAATTCGTATTCCAAAGAAGAATGTAAGTAACTAAGGGCGAGGCCGAAGGCCGAGCTGCGTTCAGGTAATCGATAAACCTTCTTAAAGAAAGTAACTAACTAAGGGCGAGGCCGAAGGCCGAGCTGCTTTCAGGTAAACGATAAACCTTTCTCAAATAAAGGAAGTAAGTAAGGGCGAGGCCGAAGGCCGAGCTGCGTTCAGGAAGACGATAAAACTTCTGGAAGAAAGGAAGGAACCAAGTGCGAGGCCGAAGGCCGAGCTGCGTTTAGGTAAACCAAAAACCCTGTGCCAATGTGAGAACAAAAGTGGCGTCCCACATCAAAGAACTACCCTTAGTCCATGGCACTAAGGTGATAGCATCGGGCCTCTTGCCACCCAGCCGGGAATAACCGCAAGGTTCTAGGATGCACGGTATATTTTCCGTTAGAAGCGTGGACTTTATAATAAAATTTAAATTAAATTAACTCAATCTTAATATTAATCAACTTTATTCGAGATGGTTTAGCTTCTTCCTGAACGCAGCTCGGTCTTCGGCATCGCCCTTAGTTACTTGCTTTCTTCGAGATGGTTTATCATTTGTCAGAACGTAGCTCGGCCTCCGGCCTCGCCTTAGTTACTTACTTTCTTCAAGATGGTTTAGCTTCTTCCTTAACGCAGCTCGGCCTTCGGCCTCGCCCTTAGTTACTTGCTTTCTTCGAGATGGTTTTTCAATTATCCGAACGTAGCTCGGCCTTCGGCCTCGCCTTAGTTACTTACTTTTTTCAAGATGGTTTAGCTTCTTCCTGAACGCAGCTCGGCCTGCGGCCTCGCCCATAGTTACTTACTTTCTTCGAGAAGGTTTATGGTCTTCCAGAATAGAGCTCGGCCTTCGGCCTCGCCCTCAGTTACTTACTTTCTTCAAGAATGTTTTTCTTCTTCCTGAACTCAGCTCCGCCTTCCGCCTCGCCCTTAGTTACTTTCATCGAGAAAGAATATCGTTTACGTGAGCGCAGATCCGCCTTCGGTTCGTCCTTAGTTAGTTACTTACCGCCCGCCTTTAGTTACTTACTTTCTTTTTTTAAATACGAATTTCACGCGAGCGAAGCCGCGAGCAACAGATATATAAATTTTATTGCACCAATGACAGCGACATAACTTCGGCTTTCAATTATTATTTTTATTTATCAAACAATTTGTCACCGGCCAGCTCACGTCGAGATGACAGTTCTCCATTGTTAACATGGCATTTAAAATTGTTTTTTACCTTTACTTTGGATTACGTGCTTTTTATTATATATTTTAATTATTATGTTCATCCGGGATATACACTGTCACTATAAAAAGTTTCGTCAAATTCCGTTCAGTGGTTTTTGCGAGATGCGCTTACAAATAGACATTTTTGCATTTACGATTTTATTATATGTATAGACTTTTGTGTTCAGGTTATAAAAATGAAGAACTGTCATTTTCGTTGTATCTACTTATTTTTAAATTTCGAATGAATATTTTATTCAAATTGTATTTGCTGCCAGTTCTGAAGATATAATTATGTACTTTGGACTACGTAATTTTAAACGCGCAATAATGTTTATAATTGTTATTTTTTTTTTTGTTATTTTTTTTTACGTATTATGTTAACCCGGCATATAAACTGCCACTATACAAAGTTTCGTCTAATTCCGTTCAGTGGTTTTTGCGTGATGCGCGTACAGACAAACAAACAAACAAACAAACAAACAAACAAAAATTTTAAAAACTGTTCTAACATGTTCAGTATCTCATTTTAAGCCACCCTGGTTAGTTTTTTTCCGAATACATTCAATGTACAGACTTTCTTACCTCTACGATTTTATTATATGTATAGATTTTCACGAAAACGTTAAAACATGGAAATGGAATCGTTTCAACGCACGCTCTGTTAGTCCAAACAATTAACATGTAAAACTCATTGGAAGAATTTTACGTACCTATCTACACCATACACAGCGTAACCCGAGCGAAACGCAAATGAGATGATAAGTTAGCGCCATTGCTTAAAAAGAGCCAACAGAAATTAGTATAATGGTGAACAAAAAGAAGACTTTCAGAAACCATTACCTCAGCGCGACAAAGAGAACGTAGTCACTCTGAATACTAAATTAGAAAACGTTCCAATAATGCCGACGAGACGCTCCCGGAGGCGGCGGTGGAGAGGCGACACAACGATTCGCAGCACAGTGTATATATTTTCCTACAGATTCCTAGTTACACAAGATAAGGAATAGCAAACAATGGTGGCGTAATTATCTAGTGAGATCACGCGAATCATTAGTCGCACTCATCACACCAGTGACGTAAACAAATCCATTATCTCGACTCGACGCCGAGATGACCCGAGCGGGGAAGGAAACACATTATGCGGCACACAAACAGGCCACAAAGCGTTTCATTCATTAATTTCAAGGAGTCTCCAGGGAGGAAAATGGTTTGTTCCTCGGGAACGAAAATCTCCAACCTACACGGTTGTAACGATAATGAAAAAGCCCAAACATTACTTTAACCTTGAGGCTGATAGTAACGAGGTACGTGGCGAAATTGGTTAAGCTTGATTGGGCCGGAGCTCGTTTGCGAGTACCGAAATGAGAATTACACGAAGGAAAATACGAGCATATTAATATGTGCATGCGGAATGAAACGATACGGCGTGTTTGGAAACGAGCGTATTGGAATGTAAACAATTTGTGTTATTCTTTACTCAGGTGAACCGAACGATACCAATTTCTGTGAAACAAAACAAAAGCGACGGTAACAACGTTAGCGTGTCGTCGGAACAAGCAGCTTTTTATTATACAGTAGGTACCTTTTGACCGCACCACCACAACGCCGCCGGCCGGAGAAGTTTCCCCAGAGGCAATTTCAGCGCTTTCACAAACACTATGAAGATAATAAATACAAATTCGAAAGCAATTTCAAGTTCCACGTGAAAAGGATGGAAGATTAAATGCACTTGTAGCAGTAGTAGAATAATAACTGGTTTGCACTACTCTTATTTGCTCGCTTATTTGTAGGATTGATGCAATATCATACATAATAATAATAATATATCCCAGGATATATTATTTTGGGTGAAGCAAAATTACAATTACTATTAGGAGCAATACAATTACTGGGTGGTCTTCTAATTCTATGTATGCTTTATTTGGGAGATTGCGAGCGATTGCTCAAACTGTTTCTTATGAATTTGTATCTTTAGGTTCACCGTATTTGCACAAAAATACATAATAATGTTAGGTACATCACCTATACAACACCCGTCATGTCTGCCCATAACACCTTGGTGACTAGGTGCCGTGTCAGTGCTTCCCTTTGATCGTGCCGGCTACACTGAACTGGGCGGAAAACAAGAACAATTTACTTGCATAGCCACTTCGACCGACCTTTCATTCAGTGCGGTGGTATCAATCCGGGCGAGATAAACCCTAACCCTAACTAACACCTAGTAAGGTAAGGAAAGTGAAGGGGCCTAAATTTTTACGTGGAATACGAACCACGGATAGCCTCAAAGGTCTAAGTTCACCATTTCAAGTTATGACAGCGCGGTGCGGTGTGCGTGCACGGCGTTCGATCGATCGCACGATCGCACTTAGTTACCGAGGCTGACAAATGTAGGTATATGTTTCAAGCCTGCTATATAGGTACGAGTATAAATCATTCAGGAAACTTGAAACGTTTGTTCTGTTCACCAAAGTAAATACCTACTTTTTTTAGATCACTATTTATGTCAAAGTTACCTACTCCAAAAATTTTCACTTATTGAATTCCTAATACCTACTAGTTCCGAGGATTGCTCTGTCCGTGTTAGCCAAGGAGTTTATCTATGGTGCTAGCTAAGGTCTCGACTTGGCGGTAAGTAATGGTACTGGCAACATTTAGCAGTGTGCTCGATCTGCCGCAGCCGGACGGAGCTTTGCTGCCCGCTCCGATGGCCGAACGTCGAGAAAGTTGATCGATTTCAAAAGGATTTTTTCTGATCCCACTGCTGGAGGAATACATAGATAGATAGATAGATGACCTGTCTTCACTTGAACTAATTAGTACGACATATTCTATTATATGCTTTCGAATGAGCTACTCGACCAATGAGCTACATACTTTCATTAGTACACATCATTGCCTAAGACACGACCTCGATTGCAGAATAAATATAGGTACACAGAAAAATAAACGTTTTCATCTAAAAAACTCTACATAAAATCAGATTTAAATATAGCTAATTTAACTAATTCGAAATCGCCCTACTCGTACTTATTTCGCAGCCGCAACCTGCCATCAAGCCCCTTATTTTACTTCTCCCCCTAAATTGCCAGACTGTCACATCATAAATCAAAGCTGACAAATCTCGGCATTCGCTGGCATCGTCAAAGTTAACAAGTTGTTACCGACATTGTGGAATAAATGAGTTGGAATAAAGCACGCGCTCCATTTGATGACCTGCTATAAACCGGTATATACGTGCGCAGGATTGCTCGCGATGTTCACACGTCGGTAATGCTCTTCGCCATTTGAGTGAGCGCCGAGATGAATAGGTAATTCTGAATCGTCTGCTTTGTATTTTTTCTTTTGTGTTTGATATAGGTACCCAAATGAGAATTTACCACAACATACGAGACACATACTACACGAGAGAACGAATTAAATGAGCGGGAATTGGTTTATTGGCACAGCTTTAAACTATTATTCCCTTTAAAAAAAATACCACCCTAAAGGATAGGTACTATTTCAAATATAATCGTCGGTTGGATACATATCTGATCATAAGATTATGTTAAGTGCCTGAAAACCCTCAGAAAACCATTTCCAAATTCGTTTCGTTATAAAATATATGAACCAACACGCTCTATTGAATGGAACAACACGACATGTAATCATAGTAATCGATTTGTAGCGGGAATTGGGACATTTGAAGACATGGTGTTAGGCTAGCAAGAGGTAGCTACTAGCGAGCTATTGAATTTGGCTTGTCGGAAGTTTACGATTGATCGTTCTGTCACACAATACTCTATTTAGGCCTGTCGATTTTGCTAACTTAGACTATTGAATGGGTTCAAAGGGTGGTGGAATAAGTTTCTACGAAAGTTTTGTAATATATACTCGTGTTTTAGAGCATTTAGAAGCGATGGTCGTATTTACTATTGAATTAAATTAAGTTACCTATAGTAATTAGAAAATAAAATATGAATTTTTAATCATCACATAATATTCTTCTTGAATTTCAGACCAAAATTGTTTGCACGTGAACCTAACAAATTTTGTTAAATCCTTATCAATGCAAGCTCTACACAAGTCGGGGCCCCTAAAAACCCTAACGATGGTCGGACCAGAGTATTTTAATGGGTTGGAGTGGAGACCACATCTTGCATGCAGCCAATGCGATAATGGTATAAGATTATCAGCAGCGGTGAAAATATAACCTAATGGAAAGTCACAAAAAATTGCTATTTATCAAATTCGGTCAAGATAATGTCATGTCCAAGTAATTGAAGCCTTTTATTTTCGCCAGATGACTTCATTCAGAGGTGCATAGAATATAATATTTAAATAGACCATATACGAGTATATGCCAAAAGGAACCAGCCCCGTGGAATTTGTGTTGAGAAAATTGAGTTTTTGTAAATGAATGTATAGAAACATCAGGTCTTGCAGTCTTCAAATAAAGTGAAAATATCCAATCCAATCCAATCAGGATGGGTAAAAAGTGTTCCTATTTTTCTGCATAATTATAATCTCTTCTTTTAAGATAACCTTTTTTTTCATTATTGTCAAATGGTTCTTTTTTGCAAAAAAATATGTTTGTGGATTGGTTCCTTTTTGAAAACAAAGCAAACAAACAAACAAAGCAAAACGACTAGCTAGTAAAATGACGAAGTAGCTAAAAGACTACATTGTGTTTTGTTTATAAGAAGTAAAATCAAAAACAAAATAGAGTATTTTCTATTTTGTATTTATTTTGTTTAAGTACGTAACAACGCATTTACAGATGATAATAATTTAAGAGAACCGGGAAGTCCACTTTTCTCCATACACCAGGGGAAGTCTCTTTCCAACCCTTAAATCTTGCACTACCATTTTAACATTTTTGTGTGTAAAATATATTATCAATATCTATGCCCCTATGTTGTAATTTTTTCCTTATTTCATTTTAAATGAAATATTTGATTATAATGTGAAAATATAGCAATTTTATGCCTCATTTTCATATTTTTATATGGAAAACTTAAAAAAAAAAAAACAAATTAAAATTAAGACATAGAGGCATCCAGTAGGCTTTTGTTGATAGCAAAAAAATATATCACTTAAATTGAGGAAGAATAAAGACATGAAAAAAGACTTCGCCTAATATGACAATAATTTTTTTTTAGTATTTATCAGAGTGTATAAATAGAACGCAACAAGTAAAAACTTTTCAATGTTGAATGTACAAACGCTATGTAGACTTTTCATAAAGTGGTCGTTTTGCGATTTGGTCCTTTGGAGATCTGGATTTTGCACTGCTTAGTCATTTTGCTTTATGGTCGTTTTGCGACTTAGTCATTTTGCGATTTAGTCTTTTCGCTACTCGGTCAAAATGCGATTAAGGCGTTCCGCGCCCAACCCCATAACACCGGGTGAACTAGGTGCCATATCAGTGCTTCCCTTTGGTCGTGCCAGCTACACTGAACTGGACGGGAAACACAAACTATTTACATAGCCGTTTCGACCGACGTTTTATTCAGTGCGGCGGTGATACCAATCCGGGCGGGTTGAACCCTACCACCTAGTCAGGTAAGAAGGGAAGGGACCTACAGTTTTACGTGGAATCCGAACCACGGTCAGCCTCCAACGGTCGAGCAGTCACCCATCCAAGTTCTGACCGGCCTAGCGTTGCTTAACAATCAGTGCGACAGTCGACTGTCTGCACCACTGAGCTATCGAGACTGAAAAAGTTTTCGACGAGTTTTCGGCGCGTCGCGACCTATACAATATTTATATCAGTACCTATACTCGTAAATAAACTTACTTTTAAAAATACATAGTAAATTATAATATACGTTTTCTTTAAAGAAAATGTTTTTTTTAATAATGCGAAGACAATTAGAAAGAAAAGTTATATTTCCATGAAAAATAAGCCCACAAAGTCACCCCGGCAAATACGCCGTCACTAGCCCGTTATATATTATTAGACGTTCTGTTTCATAGAACGTAGACATGTTTGATTTTATTTTTAGAAAAAGAACTCTTAAACCACATAACTTGGTTCCATTTTGGAATAAATATACAGTTTGTTTTTATTATATAATACAAAAAGAAACATAAATTTGGTTCCAATTGCAATATACAGTTTGTTATTATTATATAATGCCAAAAGAACCAGATATCTTGGCTCTGTTTTGCTAAATACTTTTAGCGTACTTCATTAAAACCAAAAAAAGTCCATGCTGCTTGGATCTTTTACGCAAAAAAAAAAATCTGACCTGTTAGCTAGTACCAAGTAGCATCAGTCTTTTCTGCTGTTTGTTGTTATCTTATACCTCAATTGGGTGGATGGTTCTTAGACGAGTGTGTAGAAAACCTTATAGTTTCATACCAAGTAGCCTGGGTCTTTTCTGCAAAAAATAGAGTGGGTTTTTAGCTCTCGATTGGTATATTTAACTCATTTTTGACCGATTTGTGGGTTGGTTCCTTTTGGCATATATATATGGTCAGAGTTTGTTTGCAGCAAAAAAAAACGTAAAAAAAAAACAAGAAACATAAGGAAAGCAAAAGTATTTATTCCAACCATCTATAACAAACAAACAATACCTATATAGAAGCCGCTGCTTTACATATACGACAACAGGGATTACTCGAATGTGGTGGAAGCATTAGTTACTCGTATGTCTGAATTGCGAGTTGCTTGCGACACATACAATTTGTGCCTACCCGTTCCCAAAAAACCGTTCAGTCAGGGAGTTAAAAACAAATGCTTAACTGCTCCCGAAACATGTCACATTAAGTATAATATAATATTAAAGTTAGTGAACTTTTAATTTTGGGGATCTTAACCACTGAAGAGATTTCTTTCGGCTAACCTTTGGATTTTGGATTGAAGACGCGCATAGAGTGAATATATGTTGCGAAATATATTATGTTGGCAGCAAAAGCAATTGAGAGTTAAAATAAGCGCAATTAATATGTAAATTAAAGTTATAAATATGATGAAATAAAACTTTAAAATAGAACATATAAAACTTTGCCATTTAAAAGTGTAAACATTAAAAATAGTATCTCCTCTATCAGAACTTGTAGAACAAGTTCTTAAAAATACAAATAAAAAGCGGTCAAGTGCAAGTCGAGGCCAAGTGCGAGTCAAACTCGCGCACTGAGGGTTCCGTATCGCAATGTCATGCATGGTAAGCGTAAGTATTATGAAATGCTCCATATTAGTTAAAATTCATGATTAGTTATATATAATTCTTCATATTGTTGGTAGATGGCGCGCATACACTTTTTAGTTTATTCTATGGGGACCCTTGTGAATTTTTTTACTTTTTCATATTTTTATTATTTGTTGTTATATCGGACATAATAATTAATAAATAACACATATTCTGTGAAAATTTTAACGGGCTACCTATTACGGTTCAAGAGATACATCCCTCGACAAGAGATACAGGCCCTACCGACGGCGTAGCCTTAGTAATAGGGTCCCATACCGGATACGGAACCCTAACAACAACAGTAGGTATGGGAACATTTGAATACCTACTTTTATTTTTTTTATATAATCCGGTATGGGTGACTGAGTCGGAGGGGCCAAAGCGCATGCTCCGACCAGCCAATAACACCTCCGAGAAGGTAGGTGCCGTACCGGAGACTTCCCTGGATTGCTGGCTATACTGGACTAGAGGAGAACACAGCCGAGGGTGCTATGCGGCCATCTTACATCCAGTACGGTGATACCAACCCAGTCGGCTACAATTTGAGCCTACCACCTAGTAAGGGGCAAGGGAAGGGACCTACAGTTTTACACCGGTTCCGAACGGTGAAGCAGCAGGTATGTACCAAAATTTTTACGTCAGAAAAAACTCATTGGTACACGCCGACCGGATTCGAACCTCGGACCTCTCGCATGAGAAGCCGATGCCCAAACCACTCGGCCACCCGCCGCTTATTTATCTAGGTACCTATGTATATTATTTATCTAGGTACCTATGTATATTATTTATCTAGGTACCTATGTATATTTGAAATGCCTTCATGCATTGTACGGGAACAAGGTGATATTCATTAACAAGGTCATACCAAAATTCAGACAAGGTCACATATAAGTATATACCTGCGGTGTGAGCGAACAATTCCATCTACCTATGCTGGCTATGATGCATCCTGATAAATAAAGCGAAGTTTCTAACAGCCGGTTTACATACGGTTTTGACTGTTTCATTCTGTCATTTCTCAAGATGGTTTTAGGGTATAAATCCAACTAATATTATAAACGCGAAAGTTTGTGAGGATGGATGGATCTTTGTTCCTCTTTCACGCAAAAACTACTGAACGGATTTTGATAAGACTTTACAGTACTATATACATCAGAATAGCACATAGGCTATAATTTATAAAGATATTGTGTAAATTTGCCAAAATACAACGATAAATGTCAAGTAAGTCAGAAAAAAATCATCTCTGTGGTGAGACCACAGAGATGATTTTTGGAGATGGTTTAATAGTGATAACTCCAAAATGACCATTGTCCAGGAGAGTGATTTGAAAGTTAAAAAAAATCCTGTAAATCGGACATGAACTAAATTAATTAACACTTTGATGAATTTCTACTCGCAAAATGTAGGTACATCTTTCATCTATTACTACTAAGCCAGTGAACATGTAGCTCTAAGGCCCACTTGCACCAACACGAATTTAACTATAAACCAGTTTAACTCGTTAAGCTAGCACCCGTTGTATGTGGGAACCGCGTTTAAATCCATAACTCGCTACTTAACTCTAAACTCGTGTTGGTGCAAGTGGGCCTAAGTGGGTTAAAGCGGACTTATCCATTTTATTATATGAGATATATAAAAAAAACACATCTCGGATCATTTGGTTAAATACTACTTGAGCGAGGCCAGTATTCCTACCGTCATGATAAAGTCCTCCAAATCATCAGAGAGGCCATCAACCTGTCAATTGCACGGACCAGGAAAGGGCAAACCAGTAGCGGCTTCCAGAAGGTCAACTTTGTGAAACCTGGAGCCAAAAAGCTGCGCAAAGATAGGACTAAACCTTCTTAAATTTTGGGAGCAGCAAAGGATTGGGAATTGTTGATGGACACACATGAGAAGCATTACCAGATGCCTTCGGAAATCTGTACCACAGCATTAAGACCGCATATACTCATATTCTCAAAAGCGACAAAGCATATAGTACTTGTTGAACTTACATTTCTATGGGAAAGCAACATACCGAAGGACCACAACATCAAAATTAACAAGTACTGCAATCTAGTAGACCGGATTGTGAGAAACGGATTCAAGACTGATCTCTTCGCTGTGGAAGTCGGAGCAACAGGACTACCAGCGAAGTCGCTCTACAGTCTCTTCAAGAATCTAGGGCTGCCAAGAACGACGCTAAGCTCATACATGAAGAGAGCTTCGAAACCGTCACTGGAAGCATCCTACAGAATATGGACAGGTAGAGAAAGGGAGGTCGAGAGCGAGACTGGAGTTTCCCCGCGTCCTAGTCAACGCAGACTAGCTGACGAGGGCTTGATGCGAGCCGAAACGTGAAGCATGCGCGGGAAATTTAGAGTGGCGACTCGCTAGTCCCGACCTCGATTAACACCCTCCTCTACTGCCGATGGGCTCGGATATGTTCGGTGAAGCCATCGCAAGCTTAGTTCCACACCTTCCTATGTTTTATTTTATTTTATTTGGGAAACACACAGTTATAATAAATGGGTACACAGTAATATAAGCATTAACCAATAAAGTTTCCACTTAAATTGATACACACAAGTTTGCGCGATCAGTGCGAAGAGAGCGGCGTTCACACCGGCTCCTTCATTCCAAGGCACGTCGCTCAAATTAAGCGAACACCTCGGGGTCCTCGGAGTCGAACTGTGCACGACCTGAACTTTCGTCGCCATATCGAGGGGAAGGCCAAGCTGGCTTCTAAAAAGCTGGGCGTACTCAATAAGGTGCGACGGTACTTCACGCCGGATAAAAGCTGCTTCTGTATAAATCGCAGATCAGGTCCTGCTTGGAGTACTGCTCGCACCTGTGGGATGGCTCTGCCAAATACCAGCTTGCGCCTCTGGACTCAATCCAGCGTCGAGCCGTGCGACTAGTGGGTGACCCCGAAGCGTCCTGCGATCTAGAACCACTGCAACACCGTAGGGATGTCGGCTCCCTAAGTGTGTTCTATCGCTTATTCCATGGGGAGTGCTCGGAGGAGCTGTTTAATGCGATCCCGCCGTCCCCTTTCCACCTTCGCACCACGCGCACTGGGCAGGGATTGCATCCCTACACGCTGGACTTACGCGAAAAGTCAGGTGTCATGGGACACCCGACGAAGCGAAGCTTCTTTCGCTTTGAATTTAAAATCCAAAATTCTATTTCTATCGGGATAGTGCCATTTTCTTTTACTTTTTTTTTATTGAATCCGAGCCACCCATAAAGTGTTTAACGACGTCCATGGACATTCGGTCATATGCGGGGGTTGTGAATGCCATGCCGGCCTGAGGTGCCCATTCACGCCCCTCTTGAAGGATCCGAGACTGTACTTGTGGGGAAATATATGGGCAGCGAGAGTGTTCCAGAGTTTACAGGTTCTGTAGAGGAAAGATCTGCAGTACCAAGTGGTAAGGAAGCTTGTTGCAGATCCGCGGTAAGTCCAGCGTGTAATCATCTGTGCAATATTCCTATCAACTTATACAATGGTTCCATTACAAAAGAATCTCATAGATGGTGTGCAGGCAATGCTACAATGAAGAGCGTTGCAACTACCGTTCGTACTTTCGTGACATTTCACTTTTTCTGACCTAGGTCCACATCCCAAACATGCGTTAAAAAGGTTCTACGTTGTGTTAAACAGAGAGGTAATAATAAGAAAAATCAAGCAAGAGGTATATCATCTGAATATTATTATACTTATGTTATTGCTTTAGAGTATTGAATTTTTTTTACATGTAGGTAGTGAAGTAAAATAAGAAATGTACCTAGTTACCTATTGATGATTCTGTACTAATTTACGAAGATCGCACGCAAGAAATAAACATCAGGGTTCAGTGAGCTGATTTATGTTAATTTTGTCTACTTGCAGGAAAAACTTATAGTTATGAGCTCAACCATACAAGACGGCCGCGAACAAGATCTCATCAAGGTCAACACAGCAAAATGTATGCGGATCTTTACTATAATAAAAACTATGTTATAGTATAGGTAATCTACTTTGTGCCTCAGTATTTTTACGTGGGAAGAAATACAAGGATAGACTATTCTAGGGCAGCAAACTGAATAAGTATGTGAGAATTATTAGAGAAAACCATAATATCTATTTACTTACAATTCAACAGGACAGCGGGAACGAAAATATAGATTTGAGTTCACTAATTTTTATTAGAGTTTATCATCACTATCAAACGAGCACCAAGATAAAACACGCGATGAAGCACGCGCACAATAAGGATAGAACAAAATAGCACACGACAAACGACCGACGAACGACACGACAAACAAGCGAGCGAGTCACGTTTGACAGTGACAGGTTCCGCCTTGCGAAGTGTCATTCATGCATGAGCGATGGATAAAGGCGTACAGTAAATTACGACACCGGAATTTGGGACCAACGTTGTTCTAAGACGGAGGTTACACGCTAGGTTTTTCATCAGTTCAGTCCATCAGTCTGGTTAAACCATGGTCCAGACTGACCGTTTAATCTACTTTGATGGATGGATGGTTTGGAATGATGGACCAGACTGATGCATTTTAAAATATTTTGATAGATTTTACGTCTGGCGTCAGTCTGGCGTCAATCTGGTCGTGCGTGACCAAGGTCACGGACTGAACTGATGCCAAACCTAGCTTGTAACCTCCGTCTATCGCATCGCACGCATCCTTCTTTCCTGCTCTGTCGTATTCATTGGGTGGGTGGGACCCCGATTCCCTGATACACAGATTCAGGGTACAGCCTACAGCGATGCGATGTGTGATGGATGATGTGATGGTGATGATAGGACGGCTTAAGACACATTGAATTGTTGACCTAATAAATATATATTCTATATACTTCACATCAAATACCCTCGATCGGTTCCTACTGACATTAGCCAAACGGTGGATCTCGAGTTAACTAACGGTCAGTTAGTCAGTCGCACTCTCGCTCGCACGCTCGACCTTGTGAGCGAGCGCAGGTGCGTCGATCGTAGTTTTCTAAAAATATACCTACCTAATGCCTACGTGACGTGTCCCTTGCGACACTGTAAAAATCGTACCGGGAAGAAAAACAAGGATGGAATTTCCAAAATATTCACAAATCGCCGGCCGAACGAGCCGACGAGCATTCGCCGAACGTTCGACAGCGCGGTCCTTGCCCAGCATACTACTTCACAAAGCGTTGCATTAGTTTACCGCTAGATAGATGGCAATAGAAAACTATTGAATAACTACCAAATTCTCCTCGAATATTTTATAGAATAGAACGCTGATCTGCCTGAATTTAGGCCAGACATCATTGGTTTTACCTCGGTAATAGTTTACCATAGAAATAATAAGTTTGAAAGTGATTTATTTCCATAAAACTTAGGTATATTTTTATTGAAAAAATTATAACTGAACATATTATAATTAAATGGCTAAATAAATAATATTGAAGCTACTTCACCACAAAATTATGAAAAATAACAGAGTAAGACTTTACAGATCTGCACAGCTTGGCAGAAAAGAGTTTACCCAGGTTTTCACCTGTCACTGATGATTGATGAATTAAATCACTTTCAAACTTATTATTTTTTTAATGGCAGCACTGCTTTCTGTCGTCGTATGTATGTCCTACGTCTATACTTGGACCGTAATTTATTGATACTTTATATACAACTAGCTTGTTGCTTTTGCTAATTGACTAGAACTTAATATTATAGAGAGATTGGCTATTATTAATAAGTCTCAAAGATGACAACAGCAGCGATTTTAATATCTCAAAATCTGATAATTATTTTGCTATGGCTCGAGCCAAGATGCAGGTTTTTCAGGAGTAGAATGTCAAAAATAATTTCCTTTTATTTACTTATTATAGGAGTCGAGGGGCCGCTAAGTAAATGAAATTTAAAACTCAGATAAGCGCGGGAATTTACTGAGCGGCCTCCCGACTCCTTTAAGTAAGTAAATGGAAATTATTTTTGACTTTTTGAGGGTCGAGGGTTTTTTAAATTTGTAATTGAACTAGTTTCGATGACTTGGCTGCTATGCAGACTTAATTTTTATTTCTGGGGTAGGTACATTAAATAACCGCATAACGCATGCATACCCGATTCAACAATTTTTTTTTGAGTCCAAGATTTATACATTTAAAAATATTTTTTCTTACACTTGGCTTTTGTAATGTTTTTGGTGGGATATTAATATACTGACATATTAAAACCAAACATAAGATCATAAAAACATGTAAAAATTATAAAGTATCAAAATCGTTTCAGTCACTGTATATGGGGTAGCCACATAATATGTGTCAGTGGCGCCCTCATTTTTGGAAGACTCTTTTTTGCCAAGCTGTACGTCCGGTGTGTCCTCGTTCCTTTCAAAATTATTTTGTTTTATTATAAGTAATCTAAAATTTATACCACCATGTCACCATGGAACCGTCAAGTAAAACTGTCAAGATCAGACAACAGAAGTTTTGATGGCCAGTCACAAGATGATTAATCTTTCTACTGGAAATAGAAATTACTGATCTTTGATCTATGTACTACGATTATTCCACGTCATCACGTAAAACTATCGTCCGTAAACCGACTTTACAGACAAATAATATTTTTTTTAAACCACCAGAACAGTTTGTATATTTCCGAATATTTCCGAAAATAAAATTTTTTTAGGAGGAGAACTGTCAGTGAGAGACATCAGAATTAATCCCGAGCCACTCGCGTCTGTTGCCGTATTCTCTAACTTCCTACCGTCAACGTCGGTGACGCTGACTAGTTATGTCTCTGTCTAGTTCATATATTACTTGCCTTGGTTATCTATTTAAAAAAATACTTTTTTAGATTAATTCGTCTCCTCCCGAAACAGGCAAAACTCATTAGAGTATACAGCCAATTCTGTCGTAGCTTTTAACGTCTGTTGTATAAGTTCTCGCACCGCGAGAACCACAAAAATATATTTTTCTAATTACAACGACGACGCGACAAACTCCCGCCGTCCGCCATCTTTCTGAATTAAAAAAAAAATACTAATCCAATATGACGATAGAGAAATAATATACGTATATGAATATGACGGTGGATGTATCGTACCTTTGTTATACCGAATCGACAAAAAGTTTAAAATTGGAAAATCGTCTCATACTTCGAAGCAGTCGATATATGGATTCATTCGCTTTACAGGAACTGCTAAAATCGAAACTATTTCTATGGGCAGGGGGGGGGGGGGGGGGGGGCGTTCCAGAGTTTACCTGTTCTATGGGCAGGGGGAGCGTTCCAGAGTTTTGGAACCGATTGGTGGTAAGCGTGGGCGGCAAGTCAAGCTTTTAGTGCGCGTGGTGCGGAGGTGGAAAGGGGTGGACGGGGCGCAGTGGGATCGCGTCAAGCAGCTCCTCCGAGCACTCCCCATGGAATAAGCGATAGAACACATACATGGCGAAACGCACAAAATGCTTTAGTCCAAATCGTTCCAGCTAATAAAATTCTTCCTATTACCCCCATCCAGGTTTACATTTTGGAGTGTGAGCCTTTTTCTATAGAATTTTTAAGTTATGTCGCTAAATCTTTAGAAAATCCGTCAGATCTAGCGACATAGTCGCTAACTCGGCAAAGCTTACGCTAGGTGAGATCGTGGTCGGTCGTTGCATGGTCGTTGCGGTGCCGTGCCGCCGCCTCCGCCGGTGCCGCCGCGGTAATGACGTAGCAGGCAGGTTGTTCTGCAGACTAGATGATACCTATAATAGTTTTTGCATATTTTTTGATAATGCTTTCTATATACGATAAATTGTGTGATAGGAACATCTTATTGATGTTTTAGAAGATTGAAGATAGATTAGGAAAATAAGTACCTACTTAAATACATAGGTAAAGGCGGCAAAGGCGCCTAGCGACTTAGTTTATCTGCAAGCCGACCCAATCAGTCAGCCTGCGTGTATTCGTCCACTGTGTGACATGCGCCTCTACAATTTTCCTCCAGCCCTCCCGACCTTCAGCGGTACGGAACCACTGCTTCCCGTCAACGTACTTGATATCGTAGTCCCACCTGGCGGGAGGTCTTCCCACACTCCGTTTCCATGTCCACGGCCGGCAATGTAGGACACGGTTACTCCAACAAAGCCGACCCAAACCATTAAATTAACGGTCGCTGCCTGCGGGGAGTAAAAGAACTTTCTTCCTCCGCTCCCCTATGTTACTCTCCAGATCCGCATTTGCACTCCATTTAACTGGCCATTTTCACGCTATGACTTATTTCCTCATAATTGAAACAGAGTCCCTATTGCTTGAGCTCCCGTGGTCGTGAAATAATCAATTCTCATTGTGCGTAGACATCTTAATGAAAAAAAAAAGGCAAATGTCGGCAAACGAGAGAGACGCTCCTTTCCCGCCTTTACGAGCGATAAAACATTCGCCGAGTAAACATTTTCCGACGGCTTCAGGCTCGTAAGTCCGCCGGAGTCCTCCCGGTCATATAGCCGTGTTTACTGCTCGCGGGGATGACGTGCGTCCGACCAAACAACCCGCGGGGTTTGCACAGGTAGATTTATTACAGTTCTATCTAGATCGCATATCTACGTAATTTCGACGCTTCGTGTCACCTATTCTCGACGATAGACCAGCGAAAATGCGTATTTCGAACACCTAGTTTACAAGAGATATAAATTTAAACTGCACACACTCATAAAACTTAAAAAATTGACAAGAAAAAACTTACATACATAAGCCTGTAGGTAATTATTATTAGAACCTTCTAATAGGTATTTTAGAGCCGACTTTAACATATCTACCTACACCTACACATCAAGTTAGGTACATGTATATTATTTTCACTGTGGTTTTACTGAAGCTGGGAGAATGTTGAAGCCGCTAAACCACGAAATTACTTCGTACCCAACCTCAATTTTCTCTCGGCACAGAGAAATCATCTGGGCACAGAGGAATTATTAATGGCTAAAAAGCTTTTAGCCTATGCGTTGGATGGGACAGATTTTGAATGTTTATGCATTAAAATAATTTGTCATCTATTGACTGGGGCTATTAAATGATCGATGTTACACCCACAATCAGCTGGGTAAGGCTAACCGGATTTGTAACACTTCATTGAACAAATTATTATTCTTGATGAAAAATGTCTCCATGACTTTTCTAAAAGTTTTTCACATCTGAGCAAACAAAGTTGCAGAACACAAATTGACCAAAAGTACTGTAATTTGTAAAATGACTGTAAAACTGTAGGTTTGATTTATTACACGAGTCATTTGTTTAGTGATTTGTGTCATATCATGTTTAACAAAGTCATTCATTACATCTATTATCTAAAAGCAAATAGTACATAATACTAGATAGATATTACGCTAATTTTCCGACACGTACCATGATAATACAACTAGAGCAGACTATGTATCTCTGAAGCAAAACACAATGGTCGCATCTCCTGCAGAAACGATCACGATGCAATCAGCTGATGCAAGCAACCGGTCAATGCCGACTGTTGTTGTGACTAACAAGTGGCTTCCGGTATTCCCATCGTAGATGAGATGCAGTTGAGATGGGCAGTATAGATATACCAGAATATGATGGCAAATATACGGGAAAATGATATTTCCATAGTAAGTGTAAGCAACACTCGGGTAAATTGGATTAAAACGTCTTGATACTTTTTATTTATATCCACAATTATAATCCACAAATCTTAAGTAGTATTGAATATGAAGTTAGTAGTATAACACATAGTGTTGATAGACAGTGGTTTCTTAAAATAAAAATCTATGTTGCATCTGTTTATGAATATAAGAATGAAAAATAAATAAATAACGTATTACTTAAATTATTTGTATTTCCAGAATAAAGTACCTACCTATCATATATTAAGAAATAATGTATTACTTTATACAATTATATCATTATTACAAATAATTCTTCGTATGGTAGTATTAGAAACCCATACAAACAAGCCATGTGCATAAAATAAAGTATTAACACTTGTCAGTCCTACTTACTGATTGGTTGTCAGATAACAATTTAACATTGCCATATGAAAATAACTTTTTTTTCGTGTCATCATATTCTCCTACTAGCTGAGCCCGCGGCTCCGCTCGCGTGAAATTCGTATTGCAAAGAAGAATGTAAGTAACTAAGGGCGAGGCCGAAGGCCGAGCTGCGTTCAGGTAATCGAAAAACCTTCTTAAAGAAAGTAACTAACTAAGGGCGAGGCCGAAGGCCGAGCTGCTTTCAGGTAAACGATAAACCTTTCTCAAATAAAGGAAGTAAGTAAGGGCGAGGCCGAAGGCCGAGCTGCGTTCAGGAAGACGATAACCCTTCTGGAAGAAAGGAAGGAACTAAGTGCGAGGCCGAAGGCCGAGCTGCGTTCAGGTAAACCAAAAACTCTCTTCCGCCTTCGGGCCTCGCCCTTAAAGACTTCCTTTCTTCGATAGAATATAATATCGTTTACTCAATCTATTTATTTCATAAAAATAAAAAAGTAATATTATTAACTAAAGAATTAATCCTACTTAACAAACATTAAAATAACTATCAAAACGGGCATTTTCAAATGTTCTTAGAGCACTTGCGGCATTATCCCGCTGGATGGCAAGGCCTTTGAATGAAGTACATAAGCCCTTGATGGCGGGACACCAGTTGCGTCAACCAGCTCAAGCCTCTTTTGGCTTCACTGCTCCACGGACCGAGGGTTTCAACCGCAAACGCAACAAATTCGAAATCTTGAATTATATTTCTATATTTGCTGCGTTTGAGGCTCTCCGCCCCAGCCTCGGCCGCGCCAGCCGCTCTTGAAGATGTCCTAACGTGACTTGGAGCCAATGTGAGAACAAAAGTGGCGTCCCACATCAAAGAACTACCCTTAGTCCATGGCACTAAGGTGATAGCATCGGGCCTCTTGCCACCCAGCCGGGAATAACCGCGAGGTTCTAGGATGCACGGTATATTTGCCGTTAGAAGCGTGGACTTTATAATAAAATTTAAATTAAATTAACTCAATCTTAATATTAATTAACTTTATTCGAGATGGTTTAGCTTCTTCCTGAACGCAGCTCGGCCTTCGGTCTCGCCCTTAGTTACTTGCTTTCTTCGAGATGGTTTATCATTTGTCAGAACGTAGATCGGCCTTCGGCCTCGCCTTAGTTGCTTACTTTCTTCAAGATGGTTTAGCTTCTTCCTGAACGCAGCTCGGCCTTCGGCCTCGCCCTTAGTTACTTGCTTTCTTCGAGATGACTTTTCAATTATCCGAACGTAGCTCGGCCTTCGGCCTCACCTTAGTTACTTACTTTCTTCAAGATGGTTTAGCTTCTTCCTGAACGCAGCTCGGCCTGCGGCCTCGCCCATAGTTACTTACTTTCTTCGAGAAGGTTTATGGTCTTCCAGAATAGAGCTCGGCCTTCGGCCTCGCCCTTAGTTACTTACTTTCTTCAAGAATGTTTTTCTTCTTCCTGAACTCAGCTCCGCCTTCCGCCTCGCCCTTAGTTACTTTCATCGAGAAAGAATATCGTTTACGTGAGCGCAGATCCGCCTTCGGGCCCGCCTTTAGTTACTTACTTTCTTTTTTTTAAATACGAATTTCACGCGAGCGAAGCCGCGGGCAACAGATATATAAATATTATTGCACCAATGACAGCGACATAACTTCGACTTTCAATTATTATTTTTATTTAACAAACAATTTGTCACCGGCCAGCTCACGTCGAGATGACAGTTCTCCGTTGTCAACATGACATTTAAAATTGTTTTTTACCTTTACTTTGGATTACGTGATTTTTATTATATTTTTTAATTATTATGTTCAACCGGGATATACACTGTCACTATAAAAAGTTTCGTCAAATTCCGTTCAGTGGTTTTTGCGAGATGCGCGTACAAATAGACATTTTTGCATTTACGATTTTATTATATGTATAGAAAGTATAGATATTATAGACTATTGTGTTCAAGTTATAAAAAAGAAGAACTGTCATTTTCGTTGTATCTACTTATTTTTAAATTTCGAATGAATATTTTATTCAAATTGTATTTGCTGCCAGTTCTCAAGATATAATTATGTACTTTGGACTACGTGATTTTAAACGCGCAATAATGTGTATAATTGTTAATTTTTTTTTATTTAAGTTATTTTTTTTACGTATTATGTTAACCCGGCATATAAACTGCCACTATACAAAGTTTCGTCTAATTCCGTTCAGTGGTTTTTGCGTGATGCGCGTACAGACAAACAAACAAACAAACAAACAAACTAACATTTTAAAAACTGTTCTAACATGTTCAGTATCTCATTTTAAGACACCCTGGTTAGTTTTTTCCGAATACATTCAATGTACAGACTTTCTTACCTCTACGATTTTATTATATGTATCTGACTCGTGATATGTATTATACCTATAATACATACACGTTCTGTGAATTGACTGCAATGTGAAGGATACCTTGTGGGTGAACTCTTATCAATAACAACCACAACAGAGACAGCTTGCAGACTTTATATTGAACCGATAGAAATTTAGCTTTTTCAATAAGTAAGGTATGAATTGTACACTGTAAAAGTAGCTTAAAATACATAAGGTTATGTTATGTTTTGTGTCATACATAATATATACTTACAATACAAAATGGAACATTGCAATGGTCCTTCGAGCCGGATAGAGCAAGCTCTATTCCTCCTCACAACTTTAATCGCCAACCAGAAACAACGCATAAACTTATATTAATTTTTATCTCCCCGGTTCCACGATATTCCTCGCAGTATTATACCGTGCAAAGTTGTAGAAGATTACCGCCGGTAAGTCCGCCACGTTAATCCGGCTCCGGCTAGCTGTTCGTTTACTTTCCACTTGTCTGCGAGGCTCCGGGCTCCGGGGCGGTCGGTAAGACTCCGGGAGAGTTCACGTAACTCCGGAGGAGGCTGCGAGGCGCCAAGGACGTTATTGGCTGGCTGTGAGGTGACTCGTGATTAGAGAAGGCTTCTGGTCACTGGCAAATCTACAATCGTAGGAGCTAGGCGCGCAGTGTAGAGTACATGACTGCCTGCAGGCAGACAGAGGATCCTCTATTAATGTCTATCTTTTGAGATGAAAATATACTCAGCTTAAAACAAAGTTATAAGAAGGCTGACATAGATACGTTTTCTAGATGTCTTATGTGAGGGTGTTTTCTGTCGTACCACCGAGACGAGATAAAGAAAGTAAACAAACTGACCATCACTGAGTTACATTACGACCGTAAGCTATTTGTATCCGTCCACGTAATAACGAAAGCGGTCGATGCACGAGTTCATAACATTTGGTTCATAACAAAAATGAAGTCATACACCCCGCCGGACGATTGCTCTAAAAATTTGTCGAGGCGCGGTCGCCGCTCACTAAGCCCAAAAAGGCGGGACTAACGCCACCGCTCTACGCTAGGTAAGCACATGTCGCCCTGTGCTCCAATAAAGACTTCACTCAGCAAGTATGACGAGGTTCTACAGGAGTACCTATACGTCACCATATTTATAGACGACTATACAGAATTTTTCTCTTTCGCTTAAATTTAACCTATTTTGTGACGGCAAATGAGGTAATAATTTCAGCTAAAGGAAAACGAAGGCATCGGCGAAGAGCGGATTATCCGCCCGCCAGCTACGAAGCTAATTTCTAAACTAGAATGTTTTATAATGTTGCTAGACGGCCACGACCATAAACTCTGCTTTTCTCTCGGGGAAGGGCGCGTTAGCACCGATTGAAGTACAACTAGTGTATATTAGCAAGACCAACTGCATACTTTGTCCTTATATTTAGAGGTGTTCGGAAAGGACAAGATGTGTTAGGTGATACTTACGCGTAGGATACTAAACACTGAGATATGAACCTCGCTCAGCGTTGTGTTGTGGCAGTATTCGTGGCTTATAATAATATTATGACGACTTATGTTGATATTATTTTAACTGAATGTGACACTGACGGAGGATGACTTGCTGTTCGAATTGAGTTTTGAATCTGAGAAATAATCGTTAGTTTTCGGGATAGAGGAGTAAATATCGCAATATGTTAGAGAAACATTATCGGTGGTTAGAGAATGTATAAAAAAGATCTACCTACAATTTATCCTCGGGATTATTTTCCATTGTTCTATAAAATTTGTTAGGTACTCTATTTTTTACATTGGAATAAAATGTCGTTCAACTATTTTTCAGTTTCATGTATGAAGTTTCAGACTCATACGTTGGTTTTATCTGTCTATGTAATAAGAAAATACCCAATTTATTATTATAATTTTTTCGCGTTAAGTTTGTTTCTACGGAACAATAATTTTCCAGCACTTCATTAAGCACAATGAAGCTGAATGTATAATGAACTCCTGCGACCTCGCGATTTCATCAGACGGTCGTCGGTCCGGGCGGGCGGCGGCGGCGCGGCAGCCCGCTCGACCACATTTCATTTTAATTAACCCACAACACCTACGGACCCGGGCGACGACGACGACGCCGCCGCCGCCACGCCAGGTTGGGTGGGACTATACATATTCGTCAAGTGTGCACCATGATGTGCGAGGGTTCCTGTGCATTCGCTTAGGCACAAAATTACAAAGATTAAATTTTTGAGGACCAATGAAGAACTGAAGAAAATATTTAAGAAATACCTATGTAGAAAATACTCTAGTTTATTTTAGAAATAAAACATTTGGATTAGCTACATATAAGCAAAAACAAGAAAAAGAACTTTTATCATATGAAAGTATGAAAAGATCATAACTAGAAAGTTGTAGAAAATTCCTTAAGTTTGAGTTTATCTGAACTTTAAATACTCGTAATATTATGTAAAACATTCCACAAAGAAACACAGTAAGTAGAATATGTTTATTCTTGTAAGAAATTTCATCCAGGCATTTACTGAACACCGGCGATATACCTATGTATTGGTCGGCCGAAATTGCACTCAAAATAATGTAGACAGTAACAGTCCAGAGTAAGTTTTCATCGCCTTTCATTACTCACCGCGCCGCACGTGTCACGAACGCTCCGACTCGTCCGCACTTCGCCACCTGGATCCACCCGCAAACGGATTCATAAACCTAGGAAAATACTTAATTCCTCAAGCGGCGCCTCGGTCTGATTGTGCAGAATGGCCTCCCGCCTCAGGGGGCACGTTTTCATTTTACCCCACATTCCCAACTCCGCGCGGGCCCCTATTTCACAGCCCGACCAGCCCCGGCCCCCTCGAGCCTTGCAAGACCCCGAGCTCCAAATTGAAAGCTTCGCGAGCGCTGGACAAAGACTATTTATGCGATGATGCCTCGTACGAGCTGTTTCATTAATTACACTTAACAACACTCTCTACTCGAATCTCGTCACTCTACATACCTAGTGCTTTTCTAAATATTCTAGTAACTTTAACTTTTAGTAACATTGATATGTAAAAATTACTAAATGTACATGGACTTTGACGAAAGTTTCTTACACCGTGAACAACACAACAGCCACGCTTATAACGTAAGTATCTATAATTCTGTATGGACATATTCAGAATACTCTAAAACAAGACTCATCGAACAAGAGCATATCATACCACTCGTCAGGACGCCCTTAATGTAACAGGAAACAAATAAATTATTTTTTTATATTTAATTCATTAATTTAACCAGTTCACCTTCAGAAGTGCGAAGGAAAGGACTGAGTGCGTCAATTTAACCCAAAGAGGTGCCCCAAAGAGGGCTAGCCACATCCATCCAACGATAACCGGCGAAAGGACTCTCGGCGCCTTCGCCCGACCCTTGTCAGGTCGCGACTTCAATTTCGTTTGAAATTTCTAATATATTATTCTTTATTAAAATCCCCCAACCCGTGTTACGGATCTACACGTCGGGAATGAGGACTATTTCTGAACACAGCGACAACATTTTAACACTCTAATAAGATAAACATTTTACAATTTCAACGTTTCCTGAATAACGCCTAATCTAAGTTAATACACTTATCTGTAGTTGTTTAAAACCTAGCTTTGCGTCTCTCTGAACACACTGAATCACGAGCAAGTACAGTTCTACAGAGTTATCCACATTCATAGTGAACCTATATATACTCAAAAGAGCATCCTTTCTTATGATTGGTCTTGCAATGCAAGGGCGCATCTCTGCTGAGAAATCTCTAAAATTGTGATTCGTTAGCCAATAGATTTGTGACGAATGAAAGGAATGAAAACCGAAGACTAAGACCTAATCCCAAGTAGCTATTGCAAGAGCTGAAACTGAGTGAGTAACCAAACACACGGGGGAAAACTTTCCGTAAGTTTTTAGTTTCAAGTAGGTAGAGAACGTATAGAACCACACTTCATTTCGGGGTGACTAATTAAGTGCATTCGTAAGGCAGTGAATGGCCGTTGAAGCCGTGAGGCCGTGAAGCTGAAAACTAAAAGTTATGCAGCGACTAACAAATTTGATGGATTTGGAACCATTTCCAAGTTAAAATAAAATAAATCGCTTTTGATTCGGAGTTGAAAAAAAAAACGAAGTTCAGTTAAAATAGGCGTCTATCACCTAAATTACATCCTTTGAATACTTCGCCTGATCCAATATCGGGGAGCGCTGCCAAGTCATTAAACCCTTCGGAGAGCCTTTCCTTCCATCCACCCTCGTTTTTCAGAAAGTTGGCTAGGTATTTAAACGTCTCGCTTTTTAGACTTCCTAATCCACCCGAGGAAATGGAGGATCGCTACGAGATTCAGAAATAAAGTGATAATTTCATCAAGAACGTAGAATACTACGTAACTTCGAGTTTTATTTGAAGCTCATTGGCATTTTTTTAATGGTAACACCAACCAGCTAGCGAATAGGAAGTAGCCAGAGGTGTGTCAGGCAGGAAATTAGAACGCGTAATAATAATATGCCTAAACCATAGCGAGACTATTCTAAAATTTAGTTGTATTGTGAAGCTAGAACATGCAAGGCAGAAATTGGAACACATCGGCAGAATTGGCGGTAGACAGAACCATCACCCAACTGGGAGCCGTGAGTTCTGGTCTCTCGCCCAGTCTGTCGAGTCGAATTTCTGCCGCTTCTCTCTTCCACCTCTGCAGCCCTGGATGCTCACTTGCTCACTCCGCAAAGGACAAAGCCGACTTACTGGTGTCTCTCTTTGCGGGGAACTTCATCCTTGAAGATGGAGGTGCCACTCCTCCATCCATACCTAGCTGCGAGAACTCTAGCCGGAAGTGCAGTTCCGATAACGGACAGTGCAGGCGGAGCTTCTCTCCCTAGACGTCAGGAAAGTGAGTGGGTCGGCTAGGATTCCTACATTGGCGTTAAAAAGGTGTGCTCCCGAGCTGGCGTCAGTGCTGATGCGCATTTACCTCCTCTCCAATTGCCGTGTTTCGGCAGAACCACGCGTACTGGGCAGGGATTGCATGCCGACAAACTGAACTTACCGCGGATGCATATCAATCAGTTCCGCAGATCAGACAGAACCGGTAAACTCTAAAACGCTCTCCCTGCCCATATTTCCCCCAAAGGACTTTCTCGGGTTCTGCAAGAGGGGCGCGAATAGGCACCTGTGAGGCCAGCATTGCATTCGCAACCACCCCATAAGACCGTGGGCGTCTTGAGACGCCAAAAGTCGCGCTTTTATTAAAAACCAATTTATCAGATGTCATCCACGCGTCGCATCGATCTAGGTCAAACCTGGTACCTCATAAAACTAGTCCCACTGGGACCGCCCTATCACTCGTTACGGGGTGAAGTGCACCGTGTCGGAATTTCGTGGCGTCCGCGGAGGTGAAAGGCGAAGTTAGAGTGCCCGTAATATATCCCTCTCGAGGGGCGATAAAAACGGGAAAACGCCACAAAACGAGGCTTACGAGATTTTGGAAACGCCGAAAACATTTCTTTATAACGCTTTATATAAAGTTAATGCGTTAGCATAAACTGCTGGGCTCAACAACACGGTTCATTGCCTTTGGGATATGCGCCTAGTAAACTTTGGAGACAATTTTCTCTCTTATTTACCTGAGTGAATCCACCTAATTTACTTACTTTACAACTCATACCGAAGGTTATTTGTTATGTTCGAATTTGAGCGCAATGTTCTCGGAATGCAAAAAACTAAATTATTGTGATCGCGCGTCTTCGTTCGAACGCAGGTTTTAGGAAAAGTACAAGACGAAACACACCTTGTATAGCCTCGTCAATTCGTCTTGCACCGCCGCCGCCGCCTCATACCATATAAATGCTGCTCTAAAGCTGCGGCATATGGTTCTAAAGGTACATCTCCTTGAACGATTAGCTTATATGGCTGAGGCACTGTCAAGAGGTCTGGAGTTCATGATCCGGATGTGTACGAATAATTTTTCGAAGAATTTATGTCGTTACTGCGGCTAAAAAAATACTGCGAAGGAAAACTGTATTGGTACTAACAATTTATTGATTGGGTGAAACTACTCGCTGCAATAAATTTGACTTCTGCAAAACTGCAAATTGTACAAGGAAATACATTTTCTCTTTCGCACTAAAGCTTCTGTATTGGCGTTTAGCAGTGATGTATGTAACAGGAAGAAATAGCTTGGGAAGCCGAAATTACATTTGTGAAAATAATAATTAGTTAAGATTTGTGATAGTGATGTGATGACGCCATCTTCGAATTGTTTTCCTGTCATTTTGAGATGACTAAATTATGAGAGAGATTTGAATTTCTTGTCGACGGAGAGGAGCTATCTTTCTTTCATTGACGTCTTACTGTGACATTAAAGTACTTGAACCGGTGTAAACTGTAGGATCCTTCCCTTGCCCTTAGGCTCGAACTGTAAAAGATCTTTCCGTACAATAATTGTTCAGTCACGCTAATTTTTGCGATGGTATTTTCGTAAATGTAATTTCGGCCTAACTTCACCGATGTATGCTTTTCTCAACTAAAGAGCATGTGTCTAAAGTTCATACGGTGCGATGCGAGAGGAAAGTTATGGAGTGAGCCTTTCTGAACTACTGCAAACATGGAAACACATATTTAGAAACGGCTTACCATTATGTACATTGTATATATACGTAGGACTTTATCACCAACATTGGTCGGAATGCACTCCATTTTAGCAGCCAAAAGAGTAAGCAAATCTGACAGGCTTGGACACATCTTTTAAAAATGTTGTCTTTGTGCATTTTTAAGGTTCCGTATTCATACGGAAGCCTATTAACAAGCCTACGCCGTCTGTCTATCCGTCTCTCTGTCAGAGGGCTGTATCTTTGAACTGTAATAGGTAGCCGGTTGAAAATTTCACAGAATATGTATTGAGTTAAAGCGGATATCCTTACAAATAAAATAAAAAAGCAAAAAGTAAAAAATATTGGGGACAGACAAGTAACTTTTTTTTTCACGTTATATTTGTTTTTGCTTTATCGTAAAAACGGTAATGCATTCAAGCGTCAAGCTTGGTGTGATTATAGTGCGAACTGTAAAGCAAAACAACATACTATAAAAACAGGCCAATTACCTGGTGGTAAGGAACGCACGGCGCGCGAGTCCGACTCGACTTGACTGGTTTTTTCTTGCACCTACTCGACAACTTGGCGCCGCGTCTAGGTATATATTTCCATCACTACGAGCTAATATTCTAAGCCTGTTTTAAAGCTGCTGGCGGAGAGAGCATTTCCTCTAGCTAGACAAAGGAGTTGCAGGAACATTTTCACTTGCAAATTTACATACTTACATAACATTGTACATTACACAAGGTCAGTTAAAACTAGATCTATAATACACTGCAAAACCTACAGCAAGGTGATGCATTATTGGTTATTGGTATGTAATTACCTAATGATAATTAAATTAGTTACATATAAAATATGTGTAATAATAATATTAAATTGTGAAGTATTTAAATGAAACTACAATTGGTCTGTTTGTAAAACCCTAACTAATAAATCGTAAAACTGTAGGTAAAGATGCGCCGGCAATGTCGATTCTATATACATGTATATGCTTATAATGTTGTTGGACTGGACGACTCAAACTTGTCACAATTTGTTCTATCCGGTTCGATTACACCTACGAAGAAGAGCCGGAAATAGTTAATTTCCGCGGGGTATTTTTTTTTCATAAATATATATTTTTTATAATAACTACTCACATGGCGTTTTTTTGGCGTTTTTTTGGCAAATCATAATAAATTATTTATAGGATATGTACCTATTTTGCCGCGAAGCGAAGCCGCTGTAAATTTATTTACATATAAGTAATACGGTTCAAAATAATAAACTGCCTTTGATTTAAAAAAATTCACAATTCCTTTCTAAACCAATATTTTTTAAACGCAATGATTTTTAAGTTGAGTGTTCATTTATATAATCTAATTCTTAAGTACAGTTTGAAGAATAAGAATGTACATAGGATTTCTTTAATCCTTACAATACTCAAAAATTATGCTCGCGAAGAAGGCATGAAAGGATAGAGTCTAAATTTAAATAAACTCATTATTGTACAATTTAAACTGAGATGGGCCGCTGAAGGGCGACTACTGAAAAGTGCTGAAAAAAAAGTTAATTCAGTTTACTCTCGACGCGACGAGACGTTGGGACCGGAGGCTCTTGCGCTTTCAGCGGCGGCGGGCGGGGCGGTCGTTAAAAGTTGGACCCAATGTCGAACTTGACGATGGATACAAGTTTATCTCTGTGTTTACCTGTGACCTTCACAGGTAAAAGCATAAGAAAAAAAATCTGAGTACCCACGGGACCCACGGTTGATGTGTAAACATCATTCGCGAGCGTCAAGCGTGACGCTCTACAAAATTGCAATTCACTGCAGCCACGAATATACCGGATATCCTCGTAATCTGTATATATGTCTATGTTTCAATATGTATGGGCCAGATTATTAAAAGATGAATTTAAAAATATGTTCGTTTAGGCTTTTACCGCCGTCGCACATTTTGACACCCCGCGTTTGGCACGTCGAGTCATTATTTTAAAGTTAACTCTAAACTTTCCTCCACTCTTTCTCGTCTTCCTTCCCCCTCTCATCCTATCTTCTCTCTCGCTTCTCTCTCTCTCTCTTCTCTCTAAAGCGATAAATGTCAATAAATTCAACATTCAGTTGACCGAAAGTGAGCTAGACAGAGCTGTAGAGAGCTTTGCGCGCTAATGTACGTGCTGGTTCCGTTGGCAGACAAGCCGAGTTACATCTGCGAGACCTTGTCACACTACATATCCTTGCTACATACTCTAATAAATACTCCAAATGGCAAACGAACGAAATACGGCAAGGGTCTACTGCTGTTTCATCACTTTTAGATCTTACATAAAGAAGCTTGGGAAGGCAAGACGACAGACAGCGCCGTGAGAAGACGGAAGTGGCCTCCCTCCCTCTCCCGCCACCTGCTGCATAAAAGCGCATTCGCTAAAGGGAAAATAATAAAATATCAAGGTTCTCACTTATCTATATAAAATACTATAACAACACACGCTCACAACCATGATTCGCCTTATTACTTTCACATCTGTACAAATATCAACCTTACAGACATATTCAGAAGACTCAACTTGACATGCATTGTTATTGTTAAAGGCGTATGTGTATGTTAGTGAAGAAATAGTAGGTTTTAGTTTTATAGGCACTCGCGAAGTGTTCGCAAAGAGCCGCAATGGAATAATGGCGGTAATAGCACGCACTCAAAAACTTTTCTCAGTGCTTTCTGAGCTCGAGTGATATTTACTTGTAGCATGCAGGATGTATACAACTCAGGAGCTATTACATTTAATTTAATAGTCTTCTTTGTGTCATTCTGAATCTGCCATAAAAAAGAAATCCCACAGAACAGCGATCAGCGGCCGTCTAGTAGAGCGCGCGGCGCGGGTTCCGTACTCCATGTTAAGCCAACATTTGCTGTTTTTTTTTCAGTATAAAATTAGCTTCTTCTGTTCTGACGTGTTCAGAAAAGGAAATGGTCCACTGCCATGGAAGTCCTGTACTCTATAAAACTAAATATATTTTAGGTAACTTCGTTGAAAGTCAAGTATTGCATGTTGAACATGAAATTGCGCGCGAATGAGTTGCAAAAGAAAACAGCCAATGTTCATTTCTGAAAAAAAAATACATGAAAAATTTTAAAATATTGAACAAAGTTTGAGGCTGATTGCTCCGTAGAAAGTAATAAAGTTCATTTGCGCTGAACAAAGAGAAAGGCTGCCTGCCGCCCCCGTTTCACCCGCACTGCCCCGACTTTCCCTCATACAGGCGGGCGATGCAAAATTTTTTGGAAAAAAAAGCAACATGAAAATTTATGAAAGAAAGCGCGCTGCGAGATATTCCGAGCATGTTATTGCTGAAACAATCCTCGTATAAACAAGCACATTTGCTGAATTTCTCCGACGTGATGGCCTGGGGCAGGCATTGAATAAAGGTTGACAAAAAAAAACATATACTTACATATATTTATGCGTTTTGATTTTTTTAAACCGGTCTTGTTCCGTTCAGTTCAGTGTTGCCGCACTACCAAGGGGAGCATGGCACCTAATTCCTACAGGAATTCTTTCAACTACGATACGTGCTGAGTGCTTTCTTTATCGGATAGGTGGTGTTATTCCAGTGCGGCTGCAATAGCCGGGAACAGCGGATGTGAGAAAACTTTTCATATTTTCTTTGCGTTCCTTCGCGGTTTGTTGGCTCCCTCCTCCTCGTATTATGACAGAGACTCTTCCGACACCGCGGAGCTGTTGATTGTGTTTTCATTATAGTGCCGTGGAGTGGTTACACCTTGGGCATACCTGTTTTTAATGCAAATGAATGAAAATAAAATTGATTCAATGCTATCAATAATCTGTATGTCAGAAAAGTTCGAAAGCACAGAGTTCGTTAACACAAATTTATCTTGGATTTAGTAACACGATTCAAGGATTAGAATTAATATCTGAAATAAGTATAGAATGCAAATGTTTATGTTTTCTATGTTTTACCTTTTTTTCAACCCCCGACGCAACGTTTTTTGCGTTGTGTCTCTCTGTGGCACCGTAGCTGCCAAACGGATGGACAGATTTGGATGCGGTTTTTTTTTGTTAGGAAGCTTGTTTAATCAGGATGGTTCTTAGCTATGTTTGTAATGAAGTAATCAAGTAATTAAGCAATAAAAAATGTATTATCTTAAAAAGTGGACAGAGCTGCGCGGGAATTTACTTAGCGGTCCACCGACTCCTTTAAGTAAGTCAACGGAAATATATTTTTACTTTTTAAGGGGTTTTTAAAATTTGAAAATTAACTTTTTGTGAAACACTCAACCCATTTGAAGACGTAAATAACAGCGTCCTCTATAAGTCCGCGTTGGAGGACATTTTGATCACAAGCTCATCACGCAGTTTTGATAGGGAACCATATCTTACTACTCCGGCACGGGCGGTACATTGAGGCGGCGAGCGACCCAAAATACTAATACCACGTACGATATTCTTATGGTAACTAAAATAAGATGCTTGATAGCTATTATCTTGTCCGAATACTTTGTGAAACGTGACGATCGGTGTTGTGCAGTAATTTACGAGAGTCCTTGCAGGACAACACCGATTATACGATGATGAGTGTGGTATGTATGTTATAATATTGAGGAAATTCCTGCTAAATGAAGAGAAAAAATTGTTAGATCTACAGAAGCTCCTGCATGTGCAATATTAGAAGATATAACACATATAGTCACATAAGTCTACGTCCAGTATGGCCAGCAATCCAGGGAAGTCTCCGCTATGGCACCTACCTTCTCGGAGGTGATATTGGCTGGTCGCAGCATGTGCTTTGGCCCCTCCGACTCAGCCAGCCATAACGGATTATATAAAAAAAAAATTAATTCTTTCAATCAACGCAATCAAGGGCCTACTTTATTCAAAGTGTAAGCCTTGCCTTGTAAACCATACCAGATTACATAAAAAAAAAGTCTGACAATGTTCACTGTATGTTATTTACAGTAACAGTTTCAGTGTTCCCTGTAAAAGGTGAGGCACGATCTAAGTTGTGCTTCGGTGTATTTTTTTTCCGCAGAGCTGGCATTTAATGATCCGCTGTAAAGAGATTGATAAATCACATCCACGGCGAGCATTTCGACTTTATTTTACAATTCAAAGAGAGTGTAAACAAGCGGAAGTGTTCTGTCGCGCTCTGAACGACGACGACGCGACGGGCGGCGGCGCGGCGGTGACGACGCGTCGTCACCGCCGCCGCCCGCGCCTTTCTCGCAAAACTTTTATTTCACCCCGCCTAGAGGTCAGAGCGGGACGGGACATACCATTCGATGCGGCCACAAGCGAGAGAGCTACATAATTGCATTTACCCGCAGAAACGTCTAGGAGCGCGCGGAAATTGTCTTTGCGGCAGAAAACGAGTTTAACTGGGAAATGTCGCCTCGGACCGAAGCGGCGCCATTTTCGAAGTCGGTGTTTCGTTACAGAAGAATCTTTATTGAAACGAAAGAGAATCCCCTCGGTTATTGGTAGGGAGGTGATAGGACGCGAGACAACCGACCCCGAGAAGGTATGTGTGTGGGGCGTGGGGGCGGCACTGCCGCGCCGGGGGAACACTAAAGCCTCAGTTCTTTTCACCCCTTTGAGCTATCTTAGAAGGCTACTCTTGTTCACGAGAGAAGTGCCGAGCTCAAGTCCAGCAGTGAGTCGGGAGCTGCAAGAAAATATTTTAATGAATATCTGATTTATTTGAGCTTATGCTGTTGGCTGTTGCAAATAAGACAATTGATTGACATTTTTATTACAATTAGAAAATCTCTATAGGTAGAGTAGAGACTAGGAAGGCATGAATAATGCAATGTTTTTTATGGAAACTGACACGGTTTCGACCGACCTTTCATTCAGTGCGGTGGTACCAACCCGGGCGGGTTAAACCCTACCACCTAGTAATATAAGAAGGGAGTCATATCCCTTCCTCCATATGTTGGGTGCCTATGTATTACTTGTTTATAGAAAGAAAATTACAAACTAACTAACACTTAATTTTACACCATGTACCTATCTTCACTTTATGATGAACTGCATCTGTATCGTGTGTGCAGTTAAAAGTACTTAAAAAGAGTAGCCCCACTGCATTTCTCTCTGTGCACAAGGTGAACAAGTGATAAGGACGCGATGCCGTGCTAAAGGGTGACAGGTTGGCCACCTCCCACCTGGGCACGGTCCTTTCACCGAGTCATGCAGCAGGTGGTTTTTCGTGCTTACTTGCTGCTTGATAGTTATCTTGAAGTAATACTTTGCGAAACGTGGCGGTCGGTGATGTACCGGAGTTCTTGTAGCACAGAACAGATTTTTTTTATGGAAACTAACACGGTTGGCTACATCACCTGCAACATCCGTGATGTCAGCCCATAACATTGGGTGAACTTGGTGCCACGTCAGTGCTTCCCTTCGATCGTGCCGGCTACACTGAACTGGACGGAAAACACAAACTATTTACATAGCCGTTTCGACCGACCTTTCATTAAGTGCGGTGGTATCAACCCGGGCGGGTTAAACCCTACCACCTAGCAATATAAGAAGGGAGTCATATCCCTTAGTCGCCTTTTAAGACATACACGGGAGAGATGCAGTGGGGATATTCTTTTAAAGTATACCGGCGCCACACGGTACATTACTCTGCTCACCCCTATTGTCAGAATATAGCGAGTGGTACAGGTCGGTTAACCAAAGCTGGCGCGTGCACAGTACTCACACCAATGCAATTGTGCAAGTGCGAGTGAGACAGATCGGGGCATACGCATAACGAAAACCCGATCTGTCTCACTCGCACTTGCACAATTGCATTGGTGTGAGTACTGTGCACGCGCCAGCTTTGGTTAACCGACCTGTATGTAGCCCTACGTACAGAGGGCCAACCGGGCTGGGCCCATTGAGCCGGTCAGTCGGCCTCAAACCGCACCTTTCTACTTTGCCACACTCGGTGACCGCGCCGCGCCGGCGCACTGTGCCCCCGGTATCATGCGGTACGGCATATTAAAAGAATAGAACTATTATTGTCATACAATGTGTATGTATCCTTTCCTTATCCTTCCTTATCCTTACCTATAATAAAATCCAACGTCTGCTTTCGGTCTGAGTGTCTGAGTGTCTGAGTGTATGTCTGTCTGTCCGCTTATAACTCGAGAACCACTTTTTTTTTTTTTTTTTTTATGGAACCACTGAACCGATTTTAATAAAAAAAAATTCTACGGATAGCTTGATTCTTCCCATCAACTATAGGCTACTTACTATCACGCTAAATGGCTTATGAGGTTAGCAGTGAAGTGAAATATGAGAGCGGGGGGAGCCGCGGGCACGGCTAGTGTATGTATATATTCTTTATTGAACACCAATTTAAAAAATTAGGTACAACAGGCGAGCTTAATGCCGCGAGGCATTCTATTCTAACTAACCTTTGGGATGTGGGAGAAGTAGGTACATGCAGGCGAACAAGAATAGTTTGTAACTAGACTATAAAGAAATATGTATGATAAACTACATTCGAATCATCATCATCATCATCATCAGCCTGTATCGGTCCACTGCTGGACATAGGCCTCTCCCAAGGCACGCCACCACACGCGGTCTTCCGCTCTTCTTATCCATCCACTCCCGGCTACCTACGAATACTACATAACAAATACTTACACAATTAACTTCGTCCCGAATATAATCTTTTATGACACGACGTTATGTTAAGCTAAAGATATGGCTCAACAAGTGCGAAAGAGATAGATTTGTTTTTATTGAAAGCTCCAAGCCACTCATATATGGTGTCCAACGACGTGACGCCCATGGACATTCGGACGCGCGGGGTTGCGAATGCCATCCCGGCCTCATAGGACATAGATAATGTGAAATTGAATTAGTATACTACCCTGTTCCACTGATGGTTAATAAACGTAAATATACGTAAGGATATTAAACGTTACAGAATATGTGTAAAGGTATTTTAGTATTTGAGTATCATTCGCTTGCATTCTGATAAAATATATTATGTTAGCATTTATAAGTGTTTCTTATTATTCATCCTTACTCGTGGTTGATTAACTCCCCCACATTTCAAGATTAGCTAATCTGCTTATTATGTCAGATTGCTCACAATTGGTGCTCAATAAAGAATAACTAGGTATTATAAACTCGTTTTAATTAAAATTTAATATGTGGTTGCAATTAGGTTTTGATATCCTATAAAGGTTAAATAATTTAAACTCTAAATAAATAAACATAAAAAGTATATTGTCTGCCTCGATAGCTCAGTGGTGCAGACAGTCAACTGTCGCTATTGAATGTTAAGCAACGCTGGGTGCGGTCAGAACTTGGATGGGTGACCGCTGACCGTTGGAGGCTGACCGAGGTTCGGATTCCTCGTAAAACTGTAGGTCCCTTCCCTCCTAATCTTACTTGGTGGTAGGGTTTAACCCGCCCGGGTTGGTACCACCGCACTGAATGAAACGTCGGTCGAAACGGCTATGTAAATAGTTTGTGTTTTCCGGTTCAGTGTAGCCGGCACGATCAAAGGGGGAAGCACTGACATGGCACCAAGTTCACCCGGTGTTATGGGCTGACATCACGGACGTTGTAGGTGATGTAGCCAATTGTGTCAGTTTCCATAAAAAAATTAAAAATAATTCGGAATGTCCTCTTTATGCGCAGCATTTAGACTCTTCACGTTCTCGGCGTGTCAATGCGTTTTCTATTCTTTTGAATGCTTTGCGGTCCGGGCTCAAACTTCACGTCGCTGTTTAGCGCTTTTCCGTACTTTTTGAGCGGCCGAAACGAATTAAACAAAGCTAGAACTGAGAATTTGGTCGGCCTGCGGACGCACATGAGTAAACTATAATTTAAACTGAGCTTAGTGCGCGCGCGCGTCGCGTTGGAAGTTATTGGGCTAAAGTTGGGCAAGACAAATTTTATAATGAGATTTCGTGAATAAGTTACTTGCTTTGTCAGCCTCGATAGCTCAGTGTTGCAGACAGTCAACTGTCGCTATTGAATGTTAAGCAATGCTGGGTGCGGTCAGTACTTGGATGGGTGACCGCTGACCGTTGGAGGCTGACCGAGGTTCGGATTCCTCGTAAAACTGTAGGTCCCTTCCCTCCTAATCTTACTTGGTGGTAGGGTTTAACCCGCCCGGGTTGGTACCACCGCACTGAATGAAACGTCGGTCAAAACGGCTATGTAAATAGTTTGTGTTTTCCGACCAGTTCAGTGTAGCCGGCACGATCAAAGGGGGAAGCACTGACATGGCACCTAGTTCACCCGGTGTTATGGGCTGACATCACGGACGTTGTAGGTGATGTAGCCAACCGTGTCCGCGCGTGATGTAGCAAACCGTCCATAAAAAAAAATAAAAAAAACTTGCTTTAGGAGCTGTTTGTTTTTTATGGAACATGGTTGGCATTACATCGCCTGCTATAAACTTGATTTAGCCTATTACATCTGATTTCACTCTGAACTCGGTGCCATGCCAGCGCTCCCCTTTGATCGTGTCGGTGTACGCTTTCATCTTGCGACATACTTAAGTAAAACAGTGGCGTTGTCTTCAAGAGTTTTCTCTTGTTTATTTGTTGTTGTAAGAAATAAGTTTATTACATCGAAGAAACTTAGAATTTAACACGAAAGAAGTTCATAAACCCACTTGCGAGTACTTACGCTCATATTATTGATGTTATTAATAATATAGGTACTGCGCAGACTTACCTCGGATGCAGGTAGGTACACTTGCATTGGCGGATCTAGACGTCTCGCCTTACTTAGGAGAGCTGGACCACTCATTATTATATGTTACAATACAATGTATGTTGATGGGGCTAACTTTAGCCCCATCAACATTGTAACGTTCTGTCGGTTGCTTAATTGACACTTACTTGTATTCGATGCGACTGAATACTTGCAGGGTATAGAATTTACCAGAGTTTCACATGACAACACAGTCACCTTTGCAAACAATCAAAATAAAATCATCAGTATTAATTTCGCAGGAGCTCTTTGGCAGGAGCTACGTTTATTTAGGTACCTACTTAATTTAAACCGATAAACACATGACAGCATTCAGAATTGTCAGCCTCGGTAGCTCAGTGGTGCGATCAATCGACCGCCGTTCGTAACCTTAAGCACACCTGGCTAAGTCTAAGCAGAACTTGGATGGGTGGCCGTTCGACCGTTGAGGCTGACCGTGGTTCGGATTCCACCAAAATTGTAGGAGAGGGGGGAAGGGCCCTTCTTTCCTTACTACCGCACTGTATCACCGCACTGAATGAAAGGTCGTCGGTCGAAGAAGCTATGTAAAATTGTTAGTGCAGTATATAGATCCAGTGAGCTACGCGTGTGCACCGACCCTTTTTCAGCAAGAGATGTCGAACCTACCCGCATCGGCCGTAAAAGCCTAAACGAACATATAATTTGTTAGTATTTTCCGTCCAGTTTAGTATAGCCGGCACAACCAGACAGAAGCATTGTCATGGCACCAAATTTACTAAGGTGTTATAGGTTGTCATCACGGGTGTTGCGGGTGATATAGCCGACCATCTCAGTTTCCATTTAAAAAAATCTATATATATATTTATATATACGTAAACCAACATGGATGGCTGTGCCGAGAGACCAATGGTGCAGTGGACATAGCCAATAACTCCTCTCCTCGCCAAACCACGCTCAGTTAGGTGCCATGCCAGCAGATTTCCTGTCTTAATATTTGTGAAAAGTCACTTGGGATTTCGATCGAAGGGGGTCGTCCGTCCGTAGCCCCCTATAGATCCGAGGCCGCAAGTATGTATATGTGTAGGTATAGAGGGTTCTATGGGAGTGAACTGCTGGGGTATTCATAAGACGTGGGTGCGCAGATATTGCAATATGCAGCACAGCAATATCGTCTCATTACTCCGTCCGGACACGTTCCTAACGAACGCACCAGGAGCTGGCGTGTTGCATTCTTACATCAGACGGACTGTAGGAAAGCAGTATTTCTCTGCACTGTGGTACTGGCTAAGTATTTCTGTTGTATAGTTTTTTGCGATGCAGAAGGTTGTTTTTTTTATGTAATCCGGTATGGGTGGTTGAGTTGGAGGGGCTAAAGCGCATGCTCCGACCAGGCAATATTACCTCCGAGAAGGTAGGTGCCATACCGGAGACTTCCCTGGATTGCTGGCTGTACTGGATTAGATGAGAACACAACCGAGGCTGCTATGCGGCCATCTTACATCCAGTACGGTGGTACCAACCCAGTCGCTACAATTTGAGCCTACCAGCTAGTAAGGGGCAAGGGAAGGGACCTACAGTTTTACACCGGTTCCGAACGGTGAAGCAGCAGGTGTAGGTATGCACGTAATTTTTTTTCGTCAGAAAAAAATCATTGGTACACGCCGACGGGATTCGAACCGCGGACCTCTCGCATGAGAAGCCGATGATGATGAGAAGCCAAACGACTCGGCCACCCGCCGCTTAAAGGTTTTTAACGGTTATTACAAAATTGCATTTTATTAGGTTAACCTTGTACGCACTCAATATTTGGTAGTGTACTGATTTTTTCATTGGAAGTCCGGTATAAACAAAGGCATTGACGCAAAGTGAATGCATGAAAATTAAATTTATTTACCCAAGGTTCGATAATTTACATGTTTATGAATTACAGTAAATGTTTTATTTTATTCATATATTGGTGAGCAGAAACTTCACGCCAAACTCGATAGCTCATTGCGGGCGGTCAATCGACACATGGGCGCGGTTAGAACTTGAGTGGATGACCGTTCGACCGTTGACGCTGACCGTGGTTCGGATTCAACGTAAAATCCGAGAAGAGGCGAGAGGGCTCTTCTTTCCTTACAACCCGCCCGGGTTGATACCACCGCACTGAATGAAAGGTCGGTCGAAGTGGCTATGTAAATATTGTCTATTATTTTTTATGCTATAGGCTATGTAAATAGTTCGTGTTTGCCGTTCAGTTCAGTGTAGCCGGGACGGCCAAAGGGAAGCACTGATATGCCACCTACCTAGCTGACCAATGTGTTACTGGTTGACATCACGGGTGTAGGTGATGTAGCCAACCATGTTCAGTATTAATAAAAATACTTCATACCTAACACATGTTTTTAAGTTTACGCTGTTATTCTTTAGACTCGTAATTAATTTTACGGATTAAGGCCCACTTGCACCAACACGAGTTTAAAGTTAAGTAGCGAGTTATGGATTTAAACGCGGTTCCCACAGTCAACGGGTGCTAGCTTAAACTGGTTTAGCGAGTTAAACTGGTTTATATATTAAATTTGTGTTGGTGCAAGTGGGCCTAAGAGTGGGTTTGTGACTTACATAAGTCGACGTTTCGCCCACTACGTCACGGGCTTTATCAGGAACAGCAGTAATTTCTGGAGCCGACGCAACGTCTGGTGCTCGTTGTACCAAACGTCAAACTGCTCCAGTAATTACTTCGTATGAAGCCCGTGACGTAACGAAACGCCGACTTATTTAAGTCACAAACCCACTCTTAATCCGTAAAATTTAAATGCACTTAACAACTCTACGATAATTGGGTACGTAGCCATATACCACGTACAAATTATGCTCATACCTGATTCGCCTGATGATGACCTGATTCGCTGACTCGAATGACACATCAAATCAGGGCGGCGAGCTGCGGGGGTGTGCAGGTTCCTGCATCACACCCTCCAATACTTCTGCAGCCGGCTACAAAGCTCAACGATGAGTAATATCCTTGCTGAAACTCACTACCGTCACCGATAAAGTTCTGCACTTCATTCAGTGGAAACGAGTACCCCGAAAAGGCATTCTCGTATACTGCGTGCACCTCGTTACCAACGAAGCGACTTTGGGCGGCTTGCACTTCATTTACAATTTTTTTTATGGAAACTGACACGGTTTACGCATCCGTACAACATCGAAACATACAAAATCGTACGTACATCCATCCAACATACAAAATCATCAACATCACCTACAACATCCGTAATGTCAGACCATAACATAGCCAGAGGATACGTAGGAGACTTACCGCGGTCGCGTACCAACCGGTTCTGCTGCAGATTATTTCTCTACACAACCGGTAAATTCTGGAACGCTCTCCCTCCTTGCCCATATTTTCCCACTAAGTAAAGTTTCCGGTCCTTCAAGAGGGGCGTGAATAGGCACCTATCAGGCCGGCATGGCATTCGCAAACCCCGTATACGACCGAATGTCCATGGGCATCGTTATAGACACCTTATGGGTGGCTGGGCGCCACATGACGCGGTTTCAATAAAAAAAAAGTACATATACATATACACAGTGTTACATTTTAGGTCGTATATTTTGGATTTCATCGATAACTAATTCTGTATGTGAAGTGGAACTTTTTTTACCTACTTTGTTTGAAATGTCAAACGGCACTTTTTTATGAAAAAAAAATGTGAAAACACGGAAATTCTATCAAAATAAAAAGATGTAAAAACGAAGTTGTTCAGTTTCAGGTGTTGAATCACCCCCTTTCGGGTGCTACCACCCATTAATGTAACACCTTGTAGGTTTATGTAATTTATGCACTTTCATTCACCCGCTCGACGATAAGATGTCTCTTCTAGGAACGTATTTCTATGACTTTATGTCGTATTTTGCACTCGCCACACGCTCGGACGAAAACATCCGCTCCACCAACCGGTAAACACGGGTGCAAAATATCGCAGATTGCAAATATAGTTTTTGCAAAGTGAGCTATAATCTAACACATTGTAGAGAACCTTTATCGCTATACATAGTACATGTACGTTCTATACTAGGTATGTACGAACAAATATCGATGACGCTGGACCAACGTGACATATCAATATAAATTTCTAATTGTATGATCTCCATAAGAGAATGCATGTACCAAAAAATGTAATCTATCTATGTATTAACAATCCACCATTCTGACTTTTTAGGACATATCGAGGTGTGATTCTGTTGAGGTATGATTTCAATTGCCACTTCAGGTAGAACCGCAACCTAAAACGATCACATTTAGTTTTTCCACAATTTTTCTTTGAGTGTGGAGTTATTGCAATTTCTCGCTGCGTTGCGTCTGTATACCTACAGCTCTGTATACAGCTCATTTAGTAGATGGCAATAAGCTCAGCAGAGAGCCTCCTATTTCTATAGTCGTCGTGTGATGTGCAGCCCTCGCCGCGCCGACTGATCTCGAAGCGGAAGCCGACAAGACTCTGCACTCCGGCGGCCTATATAATAGGGCGGGAGATTTATATCTCTCGGTTTTTTATCGCTACCGATCCGAGTCGCAAGAGTCGCGGAGGATATCGAGCTGAGTACACTTCATTATTTTCCCTTATTTCAACCATTTCCCGCCTCCTCCCCCCGGGGCGACGGAGATCTGCACACCTCGGCGGCGGCGCGGCGTCGTCGTCGTCGTCGTGGGCGTTAATCTGTCATTTATTATCACCGCGAACAAAATTTTTTCAGGGAGGAATGAATCACTATTTCTTTACTGAAGACGGAAATGAAAGTAGGCTGAAACGCAAGAAAGAAGATGCGATGTATTTTTCGGGGAATAAATTTATGTGCCGCCCCTCGCCGCCACTGACCCCGCAAAGCCCTTGCCGCTTTCTATGCTGCCTGCCCTGCCGCTCTGCCTCCGCACGGCGTCCCCGCCCGCCCGGCCTCAACCCGCGCGCCGCGGTCCGGTGAGTCGTTGGGCGGCCGCATCTTCGTCCGCGCGCGGATACAAAGAGTCTGGTGATATATGGCCGGCGCGGTGTCGAGGTCGAGTGGCCGAGAACTTTATTTTTCCGCCGAATCTAGCGGAATATCTTTTTCGATGGAAATTATTTCTGAATCGAGCTCAAATCCGGACAGCGCAGACTGAGCCGCGTAGGCTGCGGAGGAGGTGCGAACGACCGCGCGGGAGCCCGCCCGGCCCGCGCGCCTTCGCCGCGCCGCCACCGCCGCGTGAGAAGGGTAAATGGATTACATTTAGAAGCGCTTCGCCGCGTTCCCTTTCAGGCGAAGGTAAGGCGGCTTGGCACGAAGCCACGTGTGGTTGATTCAGTTTTGGATTGTATCATTCGTTCGTGCCAGACGTAAAGTGCCGCTGCAGTAGCTTCGTACGAGCATTTAGTCTGAATATGTGGCGAGTTCGTGTCGCGGAAATTTAATTAGTGGTTAATGTTGAATGTGCTTTCGGAGGGTGTAATTTTATAGCATTACTCATTTTATCTCGCACCTCACTGCTGTAATTGGTTTATTAGCGGGGCTCCGCTCCGCCCCGCCCGCACTCCGCCCCGTCCGCAACGGTAAAGTTGGAATTACGCTGACGGCGAATCAGATGCATCACCCACGGTCGTCGCTCCTAACCCCAAGGCCTAACCCCGCTGAATATGGATAAAGAGGACTGACATAAGCCGGTTGTGCTGAGTATCGATGACAGCATTGAGGAATGGTAAGGTAAGGAACTACATAGGCGTTATTTCTGGCGGGTGTTATAAGACCGGATGTTGACAACCTCTTTGGGGAAACCGAAGGTTTGTCAAGGCGTACAACTACCTACAAAAGATTATATTATGAAGGATGGCATCATCGAGTCCGGTGGTTCGCAACTTGCTGATTTCGATTATTTGCAAAGAGACAACCTAGTAGCAAGGATTATCCATCAGCAACTTGCCTTGAAGTTCTGGTATGGTTTTATAGTAAGAGAAAATGTCGTCTAGAACTTAGTTTTTATTACCGACTTACGAACTCGAGCAACAGAAACATTTCCATCGTTGCTCCGTCTCTGTGTGCAATGGGTCCAGTCAGGCAATGCTTTGCGGGGCCATTGTACAAGATTTATGTGTGACTTCTCGCCTTTGCTAATGTTGCCGAATATTGTCCCGCTATCTTACCTTCTTCACCGCAAAGTGAAGGCTCTGGAAATACCATAATTTTTCTAGTATAACTCGCACAACGGCCGCGGAAGTTGAGCGATAAAACTTGTGCTGTTGAGCGAGTTGCGGAATGCACCGCGAGATGAGGAAACGACAAGTCGATTCCAGTCGTTTTCTATAATTAAGAAAATAATTATGTGAATGAGATGTACTTTTCTGCGCTACTACCTACATGAGGCGGTGTTAATGCATTGTGAAATGTATTTCGGTCAATTTCGCGTGTTTTCTCTCACCGGTTGGCGCTTATAATATAGAACAAATAAATTAATAGAACATCCGAAAAACTCATTATCAAGCCTGGGATTCGAACCTTGACCACTCACATACGAGACACTTCTAGACCTATACGTTTTATTTTTATCGCCCACCACGAATATTGAATGCCCGCATTGAAGATTTGTGAAATAATCGTCGACATAAGTAAGTAATTTTTTACCACTCTTAATCCGTAAAACATTAAAATAAAATAATGTAATATATATTATAGAATAGTACAATGTATATCAGGATAAACGTAAAAACATTAGTTGGTGAAACAAGTTCAAGATCTGGTTGAAACGAGTTCAACGCATTTTGTCCGAATCTAATTCGAATTGCCTGTGAATATAACCTTACCGCTAAACCTTATAATATGACTACATATATGCAACTGACTGCTAGGACAGAAGAACAAAATTATTCCGGAGCCCTCAGCATGTGGAAAAACATTCAGACTTTTCCAATGTTTCTATAACAATAAATACTATTTATATAACTTCCATTCGATAAACTTTTTCAATGTAGGCTCAGCCGCGATGACGTCATTGTATTGTTCCTCCTCTCGCTCCCTCCCTCCGTCCGGTCGCAACTAGGGTCGTACTTAGGGCCAGCTGACGAAAGTTCAGCAATTGGGGAAAGTTTCAGGCAAAATGAAACCGGATTGGAGTTAATACGAGAGCGGCGCGGCCGGGTCGGAGATTATCCGGCACGCCAGCTCACTCGCTCACCGCATCACTGCGGCGTCATCCGGCACTCACTAACCTCACGTTTTCGCCAGGAAACTGAAGCTAAAACGAAGTAAAAATTATAAAAAAAAATCTGTTTTTCAGTTACTCGAAAAAACTGTGTAAATATTTGTTCTTTTTCCAGTTTCATCCCTTTCAACATCAAAATATTGACTTGGAAGAAATTCTTATTACATATAAGGTTTACTTTTCACTTTATGTTTTTAGACAAAATGTGCTGTAATTTGATGTAAAGAGTTCATTCAACGGCTAATCGGATTCAACCACGGGAACCCTAGATGTGCGACGCTCTAAGCGGCGGGTGGCCGAGTGGTTTGGGCATCTGCTTCTCATGCGAGAGGTCCGCGGTTCGAATCCGGTCGGCGTGTACCAATGAGTTTTTTCTGACGAAAAAATTTACCCTACACTTGCTGCTTCACTGTTCGGAACCGGTGTAAAACTGTAGGTCTCTTCCCTTGCCCCTTACTAGGTGGTAGGCTCAAATTGTAACCGACTGGGTTGAATACTGGATGTAAGATGGCCGCATAGCCGGCTCGGTTGTGTTCTCCTCTAGTCCAGTATAGCCAGCAATCCAGGGAAGTCTCCGGTATTGCCTCTACTTCCTCGCAGGTGATATTGGCTGGTCGGAGCATGTGCATTGGCCCCTCCGACTCAGCCACCCATACCGGATTACATAAAAAAAAACAAAAAAGCTATCGAGGCCTCTAGAACATACTTCTCTAGAGGCCGAGATACATAGATAGAGCACGGACACCTGGAGGTTGCGGGTTCGAAATTCCGCTTGTTATTCTGATGCAAGCTTTTTAATGAATATTTATGTACTAAGAAATACGTAGGAATATTTCCTGATTTAAAATAACAGCAAATAAATATTCCACACAAGGAGTATGAATAAATTTAACACAAAGAGAATTAACTATTTCAAATTCAGTGCATTTAGTCAATCAAGCCTACAGGCATCAGTATTTAACACAAAACAACGGCTTAGTATTGCCACAAATGCTTTCGATCTATCTTCGCGCAGCCAGTGAGAAGTAGCTGACTGTATCGGAGCGGACGTAGCAGAGCACAAGTAGCTTGGTGAGGAGGGTACATTGAAAGTTGCTGTAACGTAACGTAATAGCTACATGAGAAAGCTAGCGGTGTAATGGAATCTGTCACACAGTGCGGATGGAAGTAGGTGGGTACGGGATTCGCATGAAATACAGATAACTGTTGAGTAAACTGTGACGTGTGTCCGTCGCGTCGTAGCAATACATACCTACATAGAGGTCGCGCACGCTAACGTTTCCCGTGTGAACAGGGCCCCGCCTTGTTCACACGGGCAAAGTTAGAGTAGTAGAGTAGAGCGGGCATAGTAGAGTAGAGTAAGCTGCGCGCTATACATATATATCCGGTTTTCACCGGCAGAGTGAGGGATACCTACCATTTTTTAGTTTTCCGTATCCCGTATGGAAACCTATTACTAAGCCTACGCCGTCTGTCTGTCTGTATGTCTGTCTGTCTGTCTGTCTGTCTGTCTGTCCTACTGCTGTATCTTTGGAACCGTAATAGATAGGCAGTTGAAATTTTCACTATGTGTGAATATGTTATGGCGGATATAACAACAAATAATAAAAAATTGAAAAAGTAAAAAATTAAGGGGGGTTCCCATACAAGAAACGCGTTTTCTTTTAAATGTTCTTTTTTGTGGTGCGGAAACCTCGGTGCGCTAGTCCGAATCGCACTTGAACGGTTTTTGAGGATAGAGCGACTTGTGGCATCGTTTCGCTTTTTTTTTTAAATTTGAGCAGAAAAGCACCCTATCGCAGTTTGCTGCAGGTAGGCCGCGCGGCGCTGCGTAAACCGCAGTGCTTTCACGTGGATATATTTTCCATGTGTTACAAAATGTATGAAAAAAAACAGCACGGATTCTTTCTGCAGTGCGTGCTAACCCTTAGAGTGCTCGTGCTACACCCCTACCTATACTGTTGCACATGGGCAAAGGAAGAGTGCGTGAGCTATATCTCCTAAGCATAGTTTCAGAAACTGTCGTGGGCAATAAAATGTTCATATTCAATTTTAATACAATGTCACCAAAGTCTGTGTGTCATGGAGTGCCCGCTCGCCGGTCGCGCTGCAGCCGCGGGTCGAATGTTCGCTAACTTTGTTACTGGGAGCTTTTAAGCCATAAATTTGTTATGAAACTAAAATTTCGGCACCTACGTAACTTGGGGCCGTTTGCGGTCCGATGTAGTGACAGCGGCCGGACCGCCTCCCCCGTCCCACAACATACTATTGTTCACTGTTTACATCTCCCAAATGGGTATTTATTGAATAAAATAGGCACATGTAAAATGAAAATACAGATAGGTCTTTTTGACGTGATGACGTCACGTCTTATAAATTGATGAACACCGGCAGCACTCACGAAAAGGTGTCACGTTCCATCTAAACCTGTGTGTGCAAGCGAGAGCGCGTAACAAGCGATAGGGAGGAATATACAATAGTAGGAAATGCAAAATATATTTGTCCGTCTTTTGCGAGCCTCGAACCCGTGGTCCCTGCCACCTATATATTGTGACCGACCAGACGCCTTAAACCATCCGGCTAATCGGTCATGTACCAGTGAAGCGAAATTCGGTCACCAGTAGGTGAATATTTCATGGCGTTGAGTCTTTTGGAGCGATATCTAGCGACAATATAGTAAATTAAATACTTCAGCGGTAGTTTACTTGAAGGTGTTGCAACGTTGTAGTATGCGCTTTGATAGGTAGATGGCGTAAATTAAAAGTTTATATTGATAATTAATCTTTATTTTCACATTTTTATCATGTACTTACTTATATTAATTTCACATATTTTATATTCTACAAAAACTTATAAAAATACACAAAATTATATTGACAATTAATCTTTATTTTCACATTTTTATCATGTACTTAAATTACTTTTACATATTTTATATTCTACAAAAACTTATAAAAATACACAAAATTATATTGATAATTAATCTTTATTTTCACATTTTTATCATGTACTTAAATTTATTTTACATATTTTATATTCTACAAAAACATAAAAATACACAAAATTAATAAAAATCTAAATAAAAACGGTAAATATCCGCCGGCGGCGGCGGGAGGCAAGCCTCCAAGCACGCCGGTGGGTGCAGGCCGTGGCTACGGAGCTCTCCGGGACGACGCGAGACAAGCTACGAGCGATAGGTGGTGGTACTAGACATGTAGGCCACCACCCCCCCCCCCCCCCCCCATCCCGGAGAGTTCCGTATCCGTCGGACTGCGGGGCGACGTCACACAGCTCTTCTATCTTTGTTGGCCCTCTTGCGTGCGTCGCTGTTTCGCACGGCGCTGCACCGGTAGCGGAGGCTGCAAGCGCGACACAGGGCCGCGATAGCCCCAAGCTAACCCGTGGCGGCGGACTTCGTCCCGTTGTAGCTGGTGTGGCGGGACGTGTCCCTGGTTCGTCATCCTCACCGGCAGACGCGGGCGATGGATCAGCGAACCGTGGTGGATTGGGTGCGCTGGTTGCGAAAGAAGCAGCAGGTCTTGTCACTGGATCCGGCCACACCGCGAGGAGAGGGCGAGGCGTGTTGACTGGGACGCGCGACGTCACTTGTCCCTCCTCTGACACAGCGGGGTGGTGAGGCGCTGAGGCGGTGTCGCCGGTAATCCACTGTCGAGGCTGTCGGGTAACCGGTTTTATAAAATTTTAATATTTTCAAATTTTCAGAAAAAAAATTTACCCCTTGTCAGTCTGACTGCTTTTCTTCTTAATATTATTAATTTTTAAAGTACTCACATTTGCGATTTAAGAATTAAACTTCTAAGGTCCACTTGCACCAACACAAATTTAATATATAAACCAGTTTAACTCGCTAAACCAGTTTAAGCTAGCACCATTTGACTGTGGGAACCGCGTTTAAATCCATAACTCGCTACTTAACTTTAAACTCGTGTTGGTGCAAGTGGGCCTTAGCAAAGTATTATAAACTGATTTTGTATCTGACTTCGCACTTTATATACTTTATGACGTCATCACGTAAAACTATCGTCCGTAAACCGACTTTACAGACAACACATTTTTTTTTATGTAATCCGGGATGGATGGCTGAGTCGGAGGGGCCAAAGCGCATGCTTCGACTAGCCAATATCACCTCCGAGAAGGTAGATGCCATACCGGAGACTTCCCTGGATTGCTGGCTATACTGGACGAGAGGAGAACACAACCGAGGCTGCTATGCGGCCATCTTACATCCAGTACGGTGGTACCAACCCAGTCGGCTACAATTTGAGCCTACCACCTAGTAAGGGGCAAGGAAAGGGACCTACAGTTTTACACCGGTTCCGAACGGTGAAGCAGCAGGTGTAGGTATGCTATGTAGGTAGATAGGTGGATGTTTGTTTAATTAAAATGTATTCGAGACATTTTGAAGTACATAATTCTAGTTATATTTAAAGTGTATGGAAACGTTATACACTGTCAGAAATCTTTAGAATGTACTTACATATATGGCACCAGCAAATTTTTACAAATAAACTGTACCTATGCCTAGTAAATTATTGAAATGTGGACCTAGCATAATATAAAATTATTTGTCAGAGCTGAATCCTATTTGATATAATACTATGAGCACTATTCAACCACTTAAATAAACTATAATCACCAATATTTATGATAATCACTGAAATATTGTAATTGCTGTATCATCTAAAGTTTTATATAATAATTCCAAGTAAAATAACCACGAGATAATTGTTATATAATTTCACTGTGCGTACGAGCTTAAAATTTCTAGTTACTATAGAATAACAAAGTGAAGTTGAAGAAGTGAATCATTACTTCTTCTCGCTAGAAGGATATGGCGCCACAATAATAGGATTAATGGAAAGTTGTATAAAGTATATCGATGTTGAAATAAATATTTTCTATTTTCTATTCTAAGAAGTTAATTGTTTTAGTTCTAATAATACAATAAGTACTTTATATGATTATATTTTTGTTTTTAATCAACCCTAAACAGAGCCTAATAATAGAAGGGGGGGCACCCTTGCGGAGTCTGAGTCCGCGCGCGTGCGTCCGTGTGACTTTTAGGTGCGCGTGTACTGCAGGGTTAAAATACATGAATCGATATTGTGATACATATTCGGACCCTTGTTTCATGAATATTCTAAATTTGAATTTTTTTCCGACCGGCCAGATTCGCTTAATTTATTATGGTACGAGTACCATCGAGCTGGTCTGATGATGGAGACGGAAGGTGTCCATAGGAACTCCTAAACTACACATGATAAACCCATCGTGTTTGGGATCGTTGCATTTGTCTTCACGAGCAATTTACTTTAGACCTAAGAGATTCTCAATTCGACGGTATATTTTCTTTTTTTGGATGTTTGTTACGCGATTACTCCGTCAATTATGGGCCAATTTTGAAAATTCTTTTTTTTTTGTTTGAAAGGGGATAACCCTAAGGTGGTCCTATCTTAATTTGGTCAATATCGGATTGGAAAGCGAGGCAGAATCGCGAGGCCGAAGAAAAAATGTGAAATAAAAAAACTGTTTTAAAAAACATAAAACCGACTTCAAAAAAAAAAAGTAGAACTAAAAAACTATTTAAAATAAAAATATAAAAACCGCCTTCAAAAATGTATGAAATAAAAAAAAACGAACCCTAGAGTTGAAGGTGGTGCTAAAGCAAGCAAAAATGATGCATGAAAGAAAACATGAGTGGATGATATCCATTGTGATTTGTGTAGCCTTTTTAGCACCGCCTTCAACTCTATGGTTAGTTTTTTTTATTTCATACATTTTTGAAGGCGGTTTTTATATTTTTATTTTAAATAGTTTTTTTTTATTTAAATTTGAATGTGTTTGTCCATAAAAGCGTACCAGCCAAAGGGGTGTGTAATTCAAAAGGCTTTCCAGTTCACAGGTATCAATCGCTGCGTTTCCAGACTGCAGCTGATAGAACACTTTTTTTTTTTCAAACGGGAGTGTGCGGTGTTCGTCAATTGAATAAACACGGATTGAGCTACAAAGCTAATAAGGCCGCCGTTGGTCTCCTGCCTGCTAGGTTGTGTACGACGCTCGGCATCTGGCGTTTTGCACTGCAGGCGAGGGATACATATCGTATTCCTCGTCATCGCTGTCAAATGAATTTTTGTAGAGTTTATTTTGTCAATGGATTCGATAAATAAAGTAAAATAAAGTAATCTGTTTGAATTTCAAATTAAACCTATATATCAAATTAAAATTAACTAAAACTATATTAAAATCGAAAACTAAAAGTCCTATCAAGAAATATTAAAAATAAAATAATAATAATATAAATAAATAAATCTGTTCTATTTAATATCTATTGTCTATCGTTCTTCGCCGCCATCCCTAGTTTCACGACGTGTCCTGAAGAAGCCTAGGTCGAAATTTTTTATATTTTTCCCATTTTGTATTTTTGCGTTGCTCCGATGGAATTCCACTCACAAAATATATTCAACATGTCAAATGTTGAAATTTTAATTTTTTCTAAGAAGATTTAAAGGCGAAGGCTTACTTCATCCAACGAGTTAGCCTTGCCATCCAGCGGGGAAATGCCGCAAGTGTGCTAGGTACTTTTACCTTAGATTCATTTGATAACTATTTTAATATTGTTTAGTTTGAGTTTTCATTATGTTTTTATAGTTTCTTGTTCACTGTATGGCCCTAGTTGGCTGAAATAAAGAAGATTTAAATTATACTGAAAGAAATATTTTTATAAAAAAATTAATAAAATTAAATTTTAGTTTTAAATTAAATTGTTTTTAATAAATTAAAAATAATAAATAATATAAATTTTATATTTTTTAATAATTTAAATTTAATTATAAAAAAATATTTTAAAACACACATATATTTTAAAATTTTCATAATAAGGAGATCTTGAATGTCTTTTGTATTTTTTCCTATAAGGTATGTACGTAGCGTGTACCATATGCGCTATAACACGATCAATCGGGGTAAGCAGAGTAATCGGTACGTATTATATTTCTTTGAATCGGTAGCTTTGATGATTTTATCTTTAGCAGAACATAAAGAGACTGGTTTCGTTCCCGACCAGGATTTGAACCTGGAACTCTAGCATTATTCGCCAGCGCGTCGCAGTTGCAGAGAGGCGTCGCAGTTTCGCAGTGATCCCGTCGTGTGAGCGGCGCTGGCCGCGCTGGCGTCGCTGACTCGCTGTTGGTCGGCCATGTTGTTTGTGTGGATCGTTCAGCTGCGAGCTGGCGGGAGATATGAGCAGGCTCTGCGGCGGCGCGGCGGCGGCGTCCTTTGAGTCTGCCTCTTTACATTGAGGCAGCCGGCCGGCTCTTTCGTTCCAGAAGGACGTAACGTCAGCATATTAAATTTATTTAAGTGCGTTACTGACGAAGCGTACAGCTTGTGTGATTCAGGTAGCTAGTGGTGTGTGTTTGTGAACTACAAAAGAATTAAAAAGGATTGAATGGGCATCAAATTGTCTCCCTGAAAAGTGGCACTGCAGTCCTTACCGGGACTGTTCTGAGGCAGGTTTTTTAAATGTTTTTTTATTAAAACTGACACGGTAGGCTACATCACCTACGACATCCGTGATGTCAACCCATTACACCGGCTGAACTAGGTGCCATGTCAGTGCTTCCCTTCATTTCTTGTCGCTACGCTGAACTAGACGGAAAACACGAACAATTTATATAGGCGTTTCGACAGACGTCTCATTCAGTGCGGTGGTACCAACCCGAGCGGGATAAACCCTACCACCTAGTAAGGTAAGTAAGTGGCGAATAATGCTAGTTTTCTTTATTATCCTTGGCCTGTTCAAATATTGTAATGTGTTAAGCCTGTCGAAGAAGTGAAACAAAAGTGCATTATAAAAATTTACTGTATCTGTCACACTTGTTAACTCACGGTTTTGATGCAAATGGAGTGCAATGGTGAGCAAGAAGTTTCTGTGATATAATTTTCTTTGTGTACTACATACACAGCCTCAACGGGTTTTGAACACAGTTAATCGAATTTTAGTAGATTTCGTTACGATCGTTTTGAAGTGGTGTAACGAGACAACCTTATTTGTCGCCAATTGAAAATGTGAAATATCTATTCACTTTGGAGAGTAACATATTTTAAACTATAAAACTAATTGGTTTTGGCCAATTGACCAACTGCGCGACCTCAAGATCATTTAAATTTGTACTACTTTAAGTACAAACCTACTGCGACGCTCAGTCACCGAAAACCGAAAATAAAATGAAACACATATTGGTATAAATAGATCAAACTTCTTTACAACGAACTTCAACGAGTAATGACTTTGTAAATTATTAGAATACAAGCTGTGCCCGCGGCTCCGCCCGCTCTCATATTTCACTTCACTGCTAACCTCATAAGCCATTTAGCGTGATAGTAAGTAGCCTATAGTTGATGGGAAGAATCAAGCTATCCGTAGAATTTTGTTTTATTAAAATCGGTCCAGTGGTTCTCGAGTTTTAAGCGGACAGACAGACACTCAGACACTAAGACACTCAGACATTCAGACATTCAGACAGAAAGCAGACGTTGGATTTTATTATAGGTAAGGAAGCAGGTTGATAATGATGTTAAATCATAATGAACTAGGTATATTTATTCGGACTCTGGAAAAGGATATCCAGAAACGGCACTGTATAAATTGCATAAATTTTATCCACATCAAGAAAATTGTTATCAAAGACAAACAAGATTCGTAAATATGTGTGATAGAGGTAGATTTATTTATTTATTTACTCTATTCGCGAAATAGACAGCTTAGCCAAAACAACATTAAAAAACACAAGTCAAATATTACGCCTATAAAAATATTTTCACTAAAAATCTAAAATTAAAAATTAATATTTACAGAGTATTAGCACAGAATGTATTAGCTAGTATAAAATTGGGAGGGAGGGGTGGGGAAATGAGGAAGGGGGGAGGGGGACTATGTGGATTGCTAGGTATATTTGTATTTTTTTTTGCGTGCACTCGTAAATGATTGATTTAAACCACTACCTATGTATCTATGTTCAAATGTTTAGTTTTTATTAGGGTTCCGTATCCGGCACGGGACCCTATTACTAAGCCTACGCCGTCCGTCCGTCCGTCTGTCTGTCCGAGGGCTGTATCTCTTGAACCGTAATAATTAGGTAGCCCGTTGAAGCGCGCCATCTACCGAATAGAGCGTGAAGCATTTAACTAATCATGACATTTAACTAATATGAAGCATTTCATAACACGCCAATAGGCAGCGTGAGTGGCGCTAACCATGACATGGCGATAAGAACCCTTGGTGCGCGAGTTCGACTCGCACTTGGCCGGTTTTTTAAGAACAATTTTAATATTTGAAAAAAAATCTGTACACAAATGTATTTCTGTCGTTATAAGTTTTTTCTTTATCTTTATCTTTAATCTTTCACCTCCTCGAACAGTTGAAGCCGCTTCTAAGTATGTATTTCTTTGGGCTCTGTGTAGTTGTGTAGTCATTAATTCACCATTTACTTACCGACAGCGACAGGAGTTTGTTCGTGACGAGTGAGTGTTGAAATATAGGTAATTGAAGAGAGATTAGAAGCTATGACAACGATTTTATTAACTTCAGTGCTATGTTTTTTCTTGTTTGGTGAGTAAACAAACCGGAATCTATTCTATCTATCAACCCTTGCCTAATTAAAAACGAACCTAATACACTTTAACAGCCAAGCGTTTAAAACCGCGCCTTCTCTGGTACGCCGGCCATTTTTGGCGATATTGTAAGATTTATAAAAAAATAACTATCAGTGTTACATGCATGATTATTTTTTTATTTGTAGGATGGTTTTATATATTTTGAGAATAAAAATAAAAAACATATTAAAGTTATTTATTTATATTTTTAAATGAACGTCCAAATACTGTCTGCAAACGAAAAGAAAAAAACTCTTACACAGCGTGCGGGGTACTGGCGGGGGAGCGCTACGCGCCGCGCCTGGCTAAACTCCTTCCCCCGCATATACCGCGCATCGCATGTCGGTGAATTATACATGTGTGTGTAGCTAATTAAATACAAGAGGGTTACACGCAGAACACGTTCCACGAGCGGGATTTTATAATAAACGATATGAAAGTCAGTCCCGTACGGCGTGCGTGATCGGCGTCCTGACACAACAGCGTCTGCCCGTATTAGGTACGTGAATCTGCTGTTAAAGTGTTAACATAACATTAACATAACATTAGATATTAGTCGGTAAATTCGAATGTTACGATCTACGAGGAATTTAAGATAGTTGTTTGTACACTAAGCTAAGGGAAGACCACGCCACCACCACATTCTTCACCAGATAGCATAAAGCCGCGTCTATGGCGCATCTTTTTTTCGTAACATTACACAGAAACATCGAAACATTGGGGCGTGGCCATACACATTTGTATGAAAAGAAATGTTTTTGTGTAATATGCTTCTTGTGTAATGTTTCGAAAAAACATGCGCAGGAGACGCGGTTTTAGGTACCTATACATTTTTGTTCCTGTGAATTTGTTTTTAAAATTAAAAGCGCAATATACTTTAATGGCATGCATGTCGCATGTACTCGCGATTTCATATGCCTGAAAGCGCGAAATATGACGCCGAGCCACCCGTGAGGTGTCTAACAATGCCCATGGACATTCGGTCTTATGCGGGGGTGGCGAATGCCATGCCGGCCTGACAGGTGCCCATTCACGCCCCCCTTGAAGGACCCGAGACTGCACTTGGTGGGAAACATAATATGCGCAGGGAGAGCATTATTAAATTTACCAATGATGGTCATGATATGTACGAAGAAACGTACTAAGTAGTATGTAGAATATAAGAGAGAAAACGTATATAAGAGAGATCACACGAAGGTGATTTGACAAGAAAAATGTTTTATTCGCGTTGGAACAAAAGGCACGTACGCACGAAAGCTTTTACGATTTATTATTAGTACGCGATCGCGGGAGACGAAACTATTCGATTCACTGAGTTTAGTTCAATTTTATTTATTTATCGCTATTATATGTTAAGTCAGGCATTTGAGATATCAATTGGATGGACACGGTTGGCTACATCACCTTACATCCGTGATGTCAGCCCATAACACTTGGTGAACTAGGTGCCATGTCAGTGCTTCCTTTCGGTCGTGCCGGCTACACTGAACTGGACGGAAAACACGAACTATTTACATAGCCGTTACAACCGACCTTTCATTCGGTGCGGTGGTACCAAACCGGGCGGGTTAAACCCTACCACGTAGTAAGGTAAAAAGGGATCGTTATTTATAATTTCGCTGTTTAAAAATATCAAATTTATATAAGAAACCGGCCAAGTGCGAGTCGAACTCGCGCACCGAGGGTTCCGTATCGCCATGTCATGGTCAGCGCCACTCACGCCGTCCCGTACCGGATACGGAACCCTAAAAAAAAACTATTAGTACAACCGTCGTCGTCGGGAATGCCTGATTACATCCATTCGTGTGACCGAAATCAACCGAACGCTACATCTCATACACACATACATACATACATACCACACGCTGTATCCCGACAATCGGGGTAAGCAGAGTAGCCGGTGTTTTGCCGCAAGTACTCTTGTAAATTACAACACCGACCACCACATTTAGTAAAGTATTCGGACAAGATAAACTATCAAGCAGCAAGTAAGGCACAAAGACCCACCTGCTGCATGATTCGGTGGAAATATCGTGCCAAGGTGAGAGGTGGCTAACATGTCGCCCTTTATCTTGGCATCGGCATCTTGGCATCTTGACCTATCTCTTAGTCGCCTTTTACTATATGCACGGGGAGATATACAGTGGGGCTATTCCTTTTAAGTGTCGGCCGCACACAGTGCAGAAGTGAAGAAATTATCTGTATTATGTTAACATTCTAAGATTTCTGATATTTTGTATCAAGATCTAGATGTATCCTCGTAATTTCTCTTTCAGTACGACAAGAAATAAATTGCGGCCTAGTCGATGGATTTTTCCAAGGACTGTCCTCCGGATACTCCAAAGACACCACGACGGCAGCTCCCCTGCCATTCAACTTCGGAAGGTCTGTGTTCAACAATGACCGCCCCAGTTATTCCTCTCTAAACGACAACGCTTCTACGACTCAAAGGGCTCCTGCGGGCGATGCCCGTGGGTATGTGAACAACCGGGGGCAGGAGCAGCCCAGGAGTTGTCCCGTGATGATGCCGATGAAGAAGAAAAGGTTCTACAGGCAGGTGCAAGCTGTGCGGCCAGAGGACGCCACGGTTCTTGGCGAGGAAGTCATCTTTTATTTGGATACAGGTGAAGACGTCGTCGTCGTGCCCTATTTCTTAAATGGAATCAGGTTAAAAAAAATACACAGAAATTTCAGTCTTTCAGTATTAATATGAATAGCCCTGAGGTATAACCCTAGTTTTTAGGGTTCCGTATTCGTCATACGGGACCCTATTACTAAGCCTACGCCGTCTGTCTGTCTGTCTCTGTTTGTCTGTCTGCCCGTCTGTCCGAGGGCTGTATCTCTTGAACTGTGATAGAACTAATATGAAGCACTTCATAAAACACGCCATAGATGGTGTGAGTGGCGCTGACCATGACATGGCGATACGGAACCCTCGGTGCGCGAGTTTGACTCGCACTTGGCCGATTTTTTTTATTTAAGGCGTGACATATGGCGCCGGGCCACCCATAAGGTGTCTAACGAAGCCCATGAACATTCGGTCGTATGCGGGGGTTGAGATAAATGATATTATTTTTTTTTTCATCTTTCTTTAAGGCGCAGAAAAAGAAGAATTACTTATTAAAATGTTTCATTTATTACTGCTAATTTTTCAAAAATTATGTGTTAATAACATTACTTAGATATTAGATTTATGGGAAACTTCCGAAGACGCCACACGTGCACCTTGCCGGCAGGTTTATGAGACAGTGTTCCTTCAATTAAAACGATCTTGGAGCACTTTGGGAAGAAGTAAGTCTTCCCAATTTGGCGCATGTTTACAATAAACAAGAATCAACTATTAAACATTTGTTACAGCTCCAGATTTTACGTGTAGCTGAAAAGAAGGTCGCAGCACAAGAAGGTAACCTGTAATAATAATAAGAAAAAAAAATTAAAGAAGTACATTGTAATAAATAATAAATAATTTGTTAAAAATAGTCCTTAGTTTTAATTATGTAGTTTGTTTTTAATTTCTAGGATATGTTTTTTTAATTAATTTGATATTGTTTACCCACGGTCCTTTCACCGAGTCATTCAGCAGGTGGGTCGTCGTGCCTTACTTGCTGCTTGATAGTTATCTTGTCCTAAGAAATTGCTAAACGTGGCGGTCGGTGTTGTGCTGTAAATTAGAAGAGTAAGTACAACACCGATTACTCTGCTCACCCCGATTGTCGGGATACAGCGTGTGGTATGTATGTATGTTCAACATACATACATACCACACGCAACAACACTATGTTGTTTATCATAACCTACTTAGGTTTAAGTACCACTTCAAAATAATAATACGCTAAGAAAGGAAATATAGAAAGGAAGAATATAGAAATATGTAACCGGTAAGGAATAAGGAAAGTACCTATGTACATTATTATGTTATTATCTAGATGAAAACAACAATTTAAAATTGGTCTCGTTCAAATAAATAACAAAATTGTAACATTATTCTCTCTGAGTTTATAATTCCATTTATTTTCTACGTATAATCTGCTATAGTTTTAGGATATTTTTCTTTATATTATTTTTTTGTCCTATTGAAAGATGGTAGACCAAAATTATTTTGTTTTCCGTTTTCTGGCACTGAAATTCAATTCAACTTTACGAACTGATTCACTTTGAAAGTATGAACCGATTACCCCCTTAGAAAACTGGATAACACGAAAACTTTAATTCGCACCGTGTTAGATACCAGCCAATAACTGTCGTATCGAAAAACGATAGCCGGAAGTACGCAGTGCATTTATTGGCCATTCACGAGATTGGATCGTCCGTCATGACTTCATGAGTGAGAACCTCCTCCTCCTAATGAACTGCTTAGGAGAACCCGACCATAGGTACTACATCGCTATCTATTCGAATAGTACTGAACGAAGAAAGTACTGTGGAAAGAAAGCGGTGTTGTATTACAGTAACTGGAACTGGATTACTGTGTGGGGCCGGTACTTAAAAAGAATAGCCCCACTGCATCTCTCCCCGTGCATGTCGTAAAAGGCGACTAAGGGATAAGGACAAGATACCGTGCTAAAGGGCGACAGGCTCGCCACCTCTCACCTTGACACGGTACTTCCACCAAGTCATGCAGCAGGTGGTTCTTCGTGCCTTACTTGCTGCTTGATCAATCGATGTCTTGTTCGAATATTTTGCGAAACGTGGTGGTCGGTGTTGTACTGTAATTTAGCAGAGTTCTTGCAGCACAACACCGATTGCTCTGCTTACCCCGATTGTCGGGATTCAGCGTGTGTGATATGTATGTATGGAACTGGATTTTATTTAGCCTATCCTGTGTCTCGTATAGTTTGTGTTTGTACTAAGTTTCATCAAATTCAGATGATCGGTCTAGGAGTTATGGAGGAACATACATACAAACATACATACATACAGAAAAGATTTTTAAAAATCGTCAATTTAGTTTTAGTATCATAGTACATAGAGTCTACAAACGCAATATCTCATAAAACAAAGCACCTTACTCCATGACCATCCCTTACAGATTTATTATTACTAATGGTGGATATTGATGATTGATGATATTGAAATCCGTCACATCAAGAATAATATTTGGACTTGCGCGTTGTTGTGGATGAAATAAATTTTTCTTATGCAATGTATGATACATCACCGCTTTGAATACTTTAATGAAAGAATGAGAATTATTTTAGATATACAAAATATACAACAATACCTATACTTACGACACAATTTAAAATTAAATTAACATTACATACCAAGGAGCTTTGAACCAGACCAGTCTTTGCACGGGCGCGGGCGGTGTGGCCCGATCGTTGTTCTGTGTTACATACATTTCAATATACTTACAGAACAACCTAATCTACAAACTAAAAATAATAAAGGGTATGAATTAAGGTGCGCGTCTCCACTACTGCATGTCTGCACCAGTGCACGGAGATAGAAGCGTGGACAGGCTACTTACTGTAACTTCGTCCACTGCAATTTCGTCCAACTCAGCCGACCCCCCCACAGCGCCCAATACTCTGGCCTAGAACGATAAAAAAGGTATGGACCCCGAACCCTATCCTCGCCAGCGTAACACACGATATAAGTAAAAGCATACTTGTTTCATTGGACGGTCGCGCGCTGGCCCGTCAGTCTGTCATCGGCTGCGTTCGCAAAAACCTGTTTAAAATGCCCGCATGCTCTGCGTTTACGTGTAAAACACTACAGCCAAGTTTAGTGTACACAATAGTGGAATATCTTATCATCAGTAAGTACACTCCGCTCCCCGCAACTCGGCGAAGCTAGTTCTCATACAAGCATTTGACAGTCCGGCGTCCATACATTTTTTATCGTTCTAGAATCTGGCAGCGTTGCCCATTTGAATCTTAGAACTTCGATTATAAAACCTGACATGATGGCTGCACCATTTGCTACATCAGTGCTGTCAACCCATCACTCAACGTAACGTTCTTCAAGGAGATAATAAGCGGCGCTGCAGTACTGGATGGCATCAATGTGTATGTTTTGTTAATCTACGAATTTTCGACTGTCGATTGAGGTCAAATTTTGATATTGATAAATGCTATTGAAGAAATCCAAACATTATCTATGCTCTTAGCTAACCAAATTAACGATTCTGTGAATTGGTATTTAGACATTACTATGGCATAATTACTAGTGATTAGAGATAGCTTTTAATAGTTGAATCCATTACCTAGTACTCCAGTACTGTAGGTCCAGTATTTGCTCTAAAATTATTAACCTAAATTATTAAATTTTAAATTATTAAAATTATAATCCTTGATTATTTCTCAGCATAAATATTATTACATTATCTTTTGCTCGCGGCTTCGCTCGCGTGAAATTCGTATTTAAAAAGAAGAAAGTAAGTAAGCCCGCTAACGTACCTTTATTTCGGCGCGCGAGTCAATCGGTTTGTATGAGAGACACATCTTAGCGTAACCGGAACTAAATTTTATTTACCCTGTTTATTATTAGTATTGATATCAGCAAAACAATCTATTTCAACATATATAATGAATTTACAGTGATTCCACACACAACAAAAGTCAAATCAATACACAAGAACCAAAAAAGAATTAATATAAGGTGGAAATATATTAAGTATGAGTGTTTAATTCGAGTCAACCTTTAGAATAAGAGGGAACAAATAGTAGGATGTTCCTGCTTGTTCTTTAAAAAGTTCTCAACCGCTAAACAACTGACTATTATGGTCTAAATAATTCTCGGGTACTAAACTGCCCGAGGGCATGTACGTGGGCGCGTGAGGTGAAGCGACGAGGAGCAACAAATAGTTTCGGCAGCTTTCTCGTCTTCCGGCCTTTAGGAAGTTTCGCAAACTTCGCTCCTAAACAATGCTCCTCGTGCGAGCTGGTACCATCGTGTTACACAGGCACAACACGAGGGCGAGACTAAACCTTCAGTCAAAGACATTCTTGGCTTAAGGAACTTTCCAAAATAGTGATCGATCGGTCCCGTAAAATGTACACGTTAAAAAAATCGGATTGTGGATAAACCTTGCCAGATTTTGCAACCACAAAAAAGTACATAGTTTAATAAAATAAATTAATAAAACAAACGGTTGAGAATATTTAAAGTTTTATTATTGAGGGCGTGAATACATACGCTATTTTAATTTCAATTTAAGAACCTTGTTCAATGAATCCTTTTCGTGTGAAATTGAGGTCAATATTAAATTGACCAGCCTGAATCTAACGGGAAATGTGAAATAAGCACGTGCTAGCCTACAACTGAAAGTACATATTTTTATTTTTCAGACAAATTAATTTATAGTAAAACCCTAATAGACACACACATGCACACCCCATGGTGGGAATACTTATCAGCGTAAGTAGATAGGTTCTACCGTAATATTCAGCTTGTACAATTTAAAAGCGAAATATATTTTGAGTAATATAACATAAAGTAAAATCAATTTAATATCAACAGCATCAGTAAATTTAGATTTTACTCGCATTCATTTCTATTGGTTAGCTTAAGCTTAGCCAGTCAAAGTGCCGAAGATTCCAACTTTCTGTTTAACTAGCACTGCTCCAGTTTTACCAACTTGACTGCCGATATTATCGCGTTGTCTTTGTGCTGTGGTTAGTACTTCACCGGTCAAACTGCCCAAACCCCCCAAGATTTCAGCCTTCCCTTTAACAACCATTCCTCCAGCTAGACCAACTTGACTCCCAATATTATCGAATTCTCTCTGTGCCGAGGGTACAACTTCACCAGCAAAGTTACTCAAGTTATCAGCTGCATTTATTTTTGCTTTAACGATCTCTCCTCCGGTTAATCCGATTTGATTCCCAATAGTGTCTAATCCTCTGTCAGCAGTAGGTAACACATTACCAGCTAATTCGCCGAAGGTACCAGCCCCAATTTCTTTCGTCTTAGCGAGTACTCGTCCCGGTTTCTCAAAATTGTTCCCGTCTGCTGAAGGAAGTAATTTCATGGGGAAGTCGCCGGCCATTCCACTGTCCTGTTCCACTTGTTTTCCAGAATCCATGTGTCTGTTTACTGTTGGCTTACCGGCCAATATTCCAAAGCCTGAAAATGTTCCCGTTGCCTCTGCAACTCCATTTAATAAGGACGGAGATCTAACTGGTCGACGGAGAGATTCACTTATGCCAGAACTGGTATCAACGTTATTGAGCTGTGCTACATCAACAGTGCTTTTCGGTGGACTATTTTCCAGTTTTCCATCCGTCGCTGATATTTGATTCTCAAAAGTGCAAAGCTCTCGCCCAGCTGCAGGCAACCCCTCAATATCTGAGCAATCAAATAATGGAACAATCATCTTTATGTCGGGAACACCAAAACGATTTGAGCTCAAGACCCCTACTGGTTTGACTGCCGTATGGAGAACCGGATCAGCGGTAATGACTGCTTTATTAGCTAGTTCTTTTCCAGTTTCTAACAATGTACTCTGAGGTTTTTCTGCACCGCGTGTCGGGGTGGGGATTAACTTAGATGCAAGACCACCGATGAATGGAATCTTTCCCAGATCATCAAATATACTCCAGCGTGGCGGAGGCTCACCAAACAGATTGAAAGGAAAAGGTGGCAAGGCTGTGAAACAATAACACACATATAAATAAATGCACAAAAACACAACAAACCATAAAGTCATGGTTAATAAATATACGAATTCTATAGTTTACGAATTACTATAGTTTAAGGGTGCAAAACTAACCTAGAGTGCATTCAGGTTTTTAAATAAAACAATTTCATAAATATAAATTTTGGATTCAAAGCTAAAATACCTTATGAAGCTTATACTTAATACAATTATAAATTGTGTGCAACACTTTATAATTTTCATGGACTCATTTACGAAACTCATTTAAGAGCTAACAGTAACAAAGATATGCAAAAGACTTACGACTGGTGGCCACATTGTTCGCGGCGCCTGCCACCGCGATCACAACCAGAGCTCGTAGCATCGCGACTAGAAGTGACGACGGAGCGAATGGCCCTCGCACGCCCGTCTTCAGCCATAACCGATACCAGTTCTCTTCTATCTGTTCACTTCGACTAGGAATAAGCGGCTGCGGTTGCTCGGCTTCTAGATAGAGCGTTTATCTAAACGAGATATTTTTTCGTGCTGCCGTCTAGCTAAGTGCTTCACTTTCAGTAGGCTGGCGTACTGGTCCATCAAATTGTCATATTTTGAGCTTTTCAAGGGTTCTTTGAGAGGAAGCTTAGCTTAGGGTATTACAATTCTGATAATATATTATAATATATAATTTATAAGTTAGTTTTTAGTTTTTAGTTATAGTTTTTTAATTAGTTATATTTGTCGTTAAATTTTATTTGATAGGTAGTTATAGTTTATTTAATAATTTTAATTTATAAATTGTGAATAATCTTATATAACAAATAGATAAATAAATAAAGTATTCTGAAGTCTTCATCACGAAATAAATATGTATTCAAACACGGAGTATGTTATCTAATTTGATATTGTCTTCTCGTCCTGGCCTTGTTATAAGGATTATTTAGATTGTAAAATTAAAACGAAATAAGTTTATGGAGCGAATGTGAGTAGGAGAGTCTGCCAGGATCTCCTTAGACGCACGTACCTGGACCAGATCGGGCATGTGCTCAAAAAGGGTCAAGTGGGTAGTACCCGTAACCGACGTGCATGCACGAAGAATATTAAGAGAGTAGACGTAGAGAGAGGCGGCATAGGTGTGTCACGATCATGGCACTTGGAGATGCCTACCCCACTGGGGAACAAGCGTGACGAATATATGTATGTAAAATGAAAATGGTTCATTTTAAATTGCAAGCTCATTTTAAAATCCAAATACTAAAATGTCTCCAGTTAGTGTAAATGTTTAAACGTGAATGCGTGTTTAATTCGGAAATGTTTCAATTACAAGCAAATGTAATAACAGGTGTGTTCATTCAATTATGTAAAAACTAACTTGGGAGACTATCTTGAAATGCAATGATTTGCTATCGTCTGCTACCTGAATTAGGTGTGCATAAATAAACTATTCGGTTTCCAACTGCCAGGCGCAGAAAGACTCCGCCTCACGGTATCAGATATATGCAATAGACATTTAATATTACGAACGCTATTCCATAAGACTCAGCTCGATAGAGAAATAGGGCGTATTCGTTGAAAATGAACTTTCACAACTTATATAGATACCACGGAACAGCGATCGGCGGCCTTCAACCCCCAGAAGAGGGCGCGAATGTCGAATGGTAACTTTTTATAAATTGCATCCTTTTCTACTAAAATTATCTTAGATAAAAATATTTTAAAAATCACATCCTCTGCCGTGTTACCACCGAACGTATTCAGAGAGGTCCATAGTATTCCTGGCTTCGGCATTATCTGATCGTCTGTATTGGATGTGGCTGCATTTTACGTAGCAAGCTGATGTGCATACAATATGAGATTAAACCCCTCGGCGTCAGCCAGCACTGCATCCTATTACCGGTTCGCACATTATTTACCTACATAGCTTCTGTAACAGTTTGTTTACGCTATTTGTGATTCTGTATACACTCTTGATTATGATAAGAGGGCTCTGCTTTTGATACATATCTACAAAATTTGGTTAAAAATCAAATAAAACAATCTTCTGCATTATAAATTATTTTACAGGTTTTAAAGGTCAGAGGTGGCGATCCTGTCGCTTTTTAGCACGGCATCTTATCCTAATCCCTTAGTCGCCTTTTACGACATGCATGGGGAGAGATGCAGTGGGGTTATTTTTTTTAAATACCGGCCCCACACGGTTTACATTATAAACTATAATTATAGGATGAAAGAACGTCATATTTCTACATTTGAGGTCCTATTCATGATTATCCTCTTCCTTGGATTTTTCAGATTGTACTAAGATTATTTTCATGATATCATATATATGTCTTTTGTAACATAACTAGCAATCACGTAAAATAAATCACTCCACAACGTGGGAAGCTGCTGTACATAAGACTAACTAGCTTTGTTTACATATAGGTATGTGTGGATATAATATGAAATTCACGCATACTAGTGAAGTAAAGTGAAACTTACTTGAGAAGTAATTTGGGCGCATCCTCCGAGCCCTGCGGAAGCAGTGGCCCGATAGACCGGGCGCCGCCTCCGTGACAATATTATGAGGTTAAAGGTAGTTTCAAAATTAATGTTTAGTTTGCAGATTCGTTTAGTGTTTAGTAATTTAGGTAATACAGTTTTTTTTATATTTCTTCTCTATTTATTATTCACAGATAAAGTGATCTTATTCTACGTTAAGTTTAGAATGAAAAATTTTTGAGCTTAACAGATATTTTCATTTTTCTTAATGTCAAATGAGGGCGTCACATTTTTACCTTTCTCCAAAAAATAAAGAGAATGGAAATACTTTTACATTTACTGAAAACAAATAATAGAACAGGAAAATATTTTGGTTGTTTTAATTAGTAAAGTTTTATTTAAACAGTTTTCTTCTCAAAACCTCCTGTAAACACGCGAAGTTGGTACTTGTCAAGTTTGTTTCTTAATTTTTCAAAATGTTTTAATAATTCACTATTGAGTTATCTTATTCATTTCAGACCGAATAGATATTCTTTTTATTTTGAGATATTTTTAGTATTTATTCATGGCAAGCAAAAACGAAAGGGTGCGCTCGGTCCATACAGCAGCAAGGCGAGATATGTTCCGGGGCAAGAGGAAATTGAACCATATTGCTACATCCGGTCGCCGCGATAAGCGAGCGCCCTATTGTAAGTACACGACCCGTCTCTACCATCCCTCTGCAACCGTTACCATACACGAGCTTAGCCTTCGAATAACTATGGACCTTTTCACATACACTAACCTCTTCACGCTTTATAAGAATCCCTTGCTTCCTAGTTCAAGCGTAAGCTATTAGCATAGCAGTCACGCGGATGCGTATCAATCGTTTCTGTAGATCTTTCCACTACAGAACCGGTAAACTCTGGAACGCTCTCCCTGCCCATATATTTCCACCCAGTCACGGGTCCTTCAAGAGGGCCGTAAATAGGCACCTGTTAGGCCGCCATGGCATTTGCAACCCCCGTATACGACCGAATGTCCATGAGCGTCTTTTGACACCTTATGGGGGGACTATAACAAAAGAGTGATGACAGTAATATACGAGTATACGTTTACTATATCACCTGCCAAACTCGTTATATGCCAACCCATTACATCATTTTGGAACTAGGCGCCCTAACAGAGCGTATTTGGTTCAAATATCTTAATTTTACTAAAATCATTCAATTGACCTCATGCTTTTCACGTCCAGATTTAAACTGATTAATTCTTGAATAAAGCCGTATAAATCTGGTAAACATTGTTCCGAATAACTAAAGATTAAATATGATCTAGGTCCATTTCCAGCTTTAGCTTGAATGTCAATCTACTGACTGCCTAAATTGTTCCTAAGAAAATATAAATGTGCTATATAAGCAAGATTACCGCTCTCCCCCCGCCTCCTCCCCGCCCCGCCCCGACTAACCACATTACGCTCATTTCACTGCTCCAACCTGCTTGGAAATTAAACTTACAGTTTCATTACTCTCTTGAGACCCACTTTTCCACCAAGCCTCGCTTTTTGCTAAAACCTTAATTATTAATTATGCTAGAATTAGAGAATCTAGCAAAAATACGAGTACTGGGTCTGTTCAGTATGGAATGCATCCATAATGTTATGGCATGCCCGCAGAATTGTAGGTAGTAACACAAATTCATTTCGTAAGTATATTATTTTCCTTGACATTTTTTACCCCTTTTTTTTGTATCAATAATTTTTTCACCACGGTTTTGAGTGTCGCAATCGCAACCACTCCAGGAGTGTTGCGTGGTCCTTCAAGAGTCCAAATGCGAGAGAAGAGGAGCGTCTTGGTACCAGGGGAAGACCAACCGAAGAAAAATGCGGTAAGCGGTACGAGCTTCCATGTCCACACCACACTTAAAAGTGTCACTATAGGGTTACTGGTTTACACGCTATCAATTATCGTTTTTACCATTACTTAATTAATATTTATGTAGAACAGAATAGAATAGGACAGAACAGAAAAGACTAGAACAGAATATAATAGAATAGCAATTTATTCAATTGTACATACATACATTATCATATCATACATTATCTATCACAAATTAGGACATATAGAGCATACAGTTGTACAAAAGAAAGGTAGTAGGCGCAGCATAATATGGCCACTCGAGTATCTCATGGGCCGCGGTTTTGAAGCCTAGCTAGCCTACACTCATAATAAAATTAAAATTAAATCTAAAAGAACTACATCTACTTTTAAAGATAAAGGTAAGTACTTTAAAAGTAGGTTATTTTATTTAACCCGATACATGGTTGGCTAAATCACCTACTGCACGCGTGATGTAAGCTATAACATCTTTGTGTACTGACTAGGTGCCATGTCTGTGCTTCTCTCTAATTGTGACATGTACACTGAACTGAACGGAATTACGAACTATTTACATAGCCGCTTCAGTGTGGTGGTAAAAATCTGGAAAAGTAAACGGAAAGAGAAGGTACATGTGGATCTGAACCACTGCCAGGCTCAACGATCTAACGGTAAGTAGCGGTAGGTATTTTTTTTATTCTTACATCAAAGAGGACCTAATACATTATGTAGGAATTAATGTTAATACTAAAACCCAATTTATTTATATTTTGCCCTTAAGGATATAATTTTTTTTTGTTTACGAACCGGCGGCGGACAGACGGACAAAGGACCCATTTTACAAGCACTTCTGTCACCGTCCATCCGGTACGGGACCCTATTACTAAGCCTACGCCGTCTGTCTGTCTGCCTGTCCGAGGGCTGTATCTCTTGAACTGTAATAGCTAGCCCGTTGAATTTTTTACAGAACATGTGTTATTATGGCGGATATAACAGGAAATAATAAAAATAAGAAAAAAAGTAACAAATTCACGGGGTCCCCATAGAAGAAACTAAAAAGTGTATGCGCGCCATCTACCGAAAAGAATATGAAGAATTTTAACTATGAAGCATTTCATAAAACGTCATAGATGACGTGAGTGGCGCTGCCATGACATGGCGATACGGCACGCTCGGTGAGCGAGTTCGACTCGCACTTGGCCCGTTTTTTTTTTGTAGTTAAAGCACTTAGATGACATGCGATGCCTCAAAATTAAATCTGCACTGTGTCTAATATCGACTAGACTCGTCTTTTGTTTACTTTGGCTGCAAATCGAACTATATGATAAGGTGGTAGTTAGAGGGTCATTAGTGCGACTCGACCACGTAATGACGCCGCTACGAGTTTTAGAAAATCCATTAAAATGCAAACGAGATCGCATTACTCACCATCCGGACGGTGTCGACACCCCTGTCCTACCTACCCCCTCCCCCCCCCCCAAACCCCTCCACACCCACGCCTCGTATCGTTCTACCCCACTCCGCAAGCCTCCGGCGGCGGCGCCTTATAATTCATTAACTAATAATAGAGTCTGGCTAAAGTGTATAGGTTGACGAGTAGGTTGATGCGCGTAGTATGACGTGATGTAACTTGTTGTAGCACACGCTGTGTCCGCTGCGCGACACCGCTGGTGGTAATGTACCGTGTGGGGGCGGGACTTTAAAATAATAGCCCCACTGCATTTCTCCCCGTGTATATCGTAAAAGGCGACTAAGGGATATGACTCCCTTCTTATATTACTAGGGTTGGTACCACCGCACTGAATGAAAGGTCGGTCGAAACGGCTATGTAAATAGTTAGTGTTTTCCGTCCAGTTCAGTGTAGCCGGCACGACCGAAGGGAAGCACTGACGTGGCACCAAGTTCACCCGGTGTTATGGGCTGACATCACGGATGTTGTAGGTGATGTAGCCAACCGTGTCAGTTTCCATAAAAAAAAAAAAAAATAATATGTCGGTTTACTCGTAAGGGTGCATGCATACACGCGGAATTTTACTTTGTGTGCACAAGATAAAATTTCGCTCTTTCTGAGAGATGTACCATTAATATTACTCATCATCATTTGACACATTAAACTTGTGTATATGTTGTCCCAGAAACCGACGATAATCCTTCAACAGGAGATAGGGCTGCTAATTACCTCTCAGAATATATATTTTTAGGTTTAGTAAAAATGGCTTAGTTTTTGAGATATTGTCATTTTTGTAAAAATCCAAAATTTTCTCCCTCAGTTCATTTTTTTTAATTCCACAAGTACAAATGTAAGATTTTCTTAAATCTAGTTTTTGTCAAATATTCTTGAAAAGTAATGCTTTCCCACGGTATAATTTATTTTTTAATGTTTAATCCTGTTTAGCTGAAAAACGACTTAAGAGCCACATGTTAAAAAATTTTCAGCCTCATCCCTTGAGTTTGGCCCTTCGCGGTGAAAAAAAAAATTACTACACTAAAGTGGCATTATGCAACAAAAATACGCCCATCTAATGTAGTTTTTAAAATGGTACATCACTTACCGATTTGCCCAACAATTTATGAGAAATTGTTATTTAACTGCAAAAAGACCTCGGAATTTCATAACTGTTCTACCAACTACGAATTGGAATAAAATAAACACTTGAAGTAATTGGTTTTTATTAACCTGTTAAAGTAGATGTTGGGGGGTATCGCTGTTCGCGTCCGTGACACCTTAAGGTCCTTAAGTCACACGTGCCTCCTGGGTGGTGCTAAATGAACAGCAAAAGCGTGTGGGAGATCTTCGGATCGCCTGGGTTCGCCACCACACCCCGGGAACAATTACACCGCCATAACAGTTCTCTGCGTTCCGGTGTACATCCCGGGGACCCAGTAGCAGGAGGGGCTGGCTGTGACGAGGAGTGGGCCAGTGGCTCTAAAGCCGAATCACTGCCCAGGGGTAGTGCATCGACACGATGGCCAGGGAGACCCGGTGAAACGGCTGTCCCGCTGGCCGCCCGCCGGGTAGTATAGGGGCCCAATCGCACCTAACCAGTGCGAGAGGCTGCCCTGGTCAACCGGCGCATAATCTCGGAGTGGCCCGTCGTGCCGGTTGGTGACCGGTTGTAGGGGTCCCGGCGGCCACTTCCGAGGGGGACCGGGGGCCCTTCCGTCTATCGTGTCGGCGCTCCACTATCCTGAGCAGATAGTGATGAAGCCACGATCCACGCTTTGCCCGTAAATCGTCGCAGCCGCCTTTCAATGCTTTCTCCCCCCCTTCAATAATGGCAGCACAAAATAAAAGGAAAAACTTATGCTCAGCGGTGCACAACCCCACACATTTTAGCGTGGACGTAACAAATGTGCGGGGATTGCACTCCAATTTGGATGCCGTCCACCACCATTTGGAGACAGCAAAGCCGGCTATGTTATTCCTGACGGAGACGCAAATATCTCGCCCAGCCGACACGTCGTACTTGCACTACCCCGGGTACACCCTGGAAGAAGCCTTCCGTTCCCGTGCCGGGGTATGCTTGTTTGCTAGGGCGGATATTTGCTGTCGTCGCCTGCGCTGTCAAGAAGACCTCGCGTTTTCAGTACTCTGGGTCCACGTGGATCTGGGGTCGGAATCGCGCGTGTACGCCTGCGTCTACAGGTCGCACTCAGGTGATGCGGAGACAGCCCGCCTATTTGAGTACCTGAGTAGAGCGGCAGACGAAGTCCAAGAGCGGTTCCCTACAGCGGATATGGTACTCGTTGGAGACTTTAATGCCCACCACGAGGTGTGGCTTGGCTCCAACAGAACCGATTTCGCGGGGAGAGCCGCTTACGACTTCGCCCTGACGTATGATCTGTCTCAACTGGTAGATCAACCTACCAGAATACGGTCATACACCCTCTTTGCTGGATCTTCTGCTGACGTCTAATCCTGCTGGGTATAAGGTAACAGTGAGCGCTCCTCTTGGCTCCTCCGACCATTGCCTAGTGGGATCTACAGTGCCTTCGTCGCCCCCTCAGACACGTACTGAGGGAGCACGTCGAATTTGGCACTACGCGTCGGCAGATTGGGATGGAATGCGAGAGCATTTTGCATCCTTCCCTTGGAGAGAGCTATGCTTCAATTCGGACGATCCGTCGGAATGCGCCAATACCGTAGCCGAGGTGATTTTGGGTGGAATGGAAATGTTTATTCCCAATGCCACCCTTCGCCTCGGAGGTAAGAGCCAACCTTGGTACAGCCGGGAGTGTGCCGATGCTGCCGCGGCTAAAGCTGCGGCATATCGAGCATGGTCACGTGCTCGTACCAGACGAGATCCAAATATCTCCGAATTGAAGAAGAACTACAACCGCCTCTCCAGATCCTGCAAGAGGGCTATCGCCAGGGCTAAATTCGAGCATATCGGCAGAATTGGCGATAGGCTGAACCGGCACCCAACTGGGAGCCGTGAGTTCTGGTCTCTCGCCAAATCTGTCGAGTCGAATTTCTGCCGCTCCTCACTTCCACCTCTGCAGCGCACTGGAGGATCACTCGCTCACTCCGCAAAAGATAAAGCCGACCTCCTGGTATCTCTTTTTGCGGGGAATTCCCACCTGGATGATGGGGGAGCTTCTCCTCCATCCATACCTAGGTGTGAGAACTCCATGCCAGAAGTACAGTTCCGACAGAGAACTGTGAGGAAGGAGCTTCTTGCCCTAGACCCCAGGAAAGCGAGTGGGCCGGACAGAGTGCCTGCATTGGTGTTGAAGAGGTGTGCTCCCGAGCTGGCTCCAGTACTGACGCGCCTCTTTCGCCTCTCGTACACAACTGGCCGCGTGCCGGCAGCTTGGAAATCAGCTTTCGTTCAGCCTGTCCCAAAAAAGGGCGATCGCTCTGACCCGTCAAACTACCGACCTATAGCAATCACCTCCCTCCTCTGCAAGGTGATGGAGCGCGTTATCAATACGCAGCTCACGACGTACCTAGAGACAAATAATCTCATCAGCGATCGGCAATACGGCTTCCGGCCAAACCGATCAGCTGGTGATCTCCTAGCGTACGTCACTCACCTTTGGGGAAAAGCGCTTGAAGGGTACGGTGAATCCATGGCAATTGGACTCGATATTGCCAAGGCATTTGACCGGGTCTGGCATAAAGCGCTTCTGGGCAAGCTGCCGGCGTACGGAATCCCCTCTGGCCTTTGTGACTGGGTCACCGACTTCCTACATGGGCGTAGCATTCAGGTCCTCGTGGACGGCTGCTCGTCGGACGCCATGCCAGTGAATGCCGGTGTACCGCAGGGTTCTGTGTTGTCTCCCACGCTGTTTCTTCTGCATATCAATGATATGCTGTCACTTGGCAACATACATTGTTATGCAGACGACAGTACGGCACACGGATCCTACACCAGTCACCCTTCAGCCGGACGGAACGTTGTGGACGAGAAGAGGCTAGCACTTGTGTCTGAACTCGAGCAAACCCTCCGGTATATTGCCGAATGGGGCCGGAGCAACTTGGTCGTGTTCAACGCATCGAAGACACAAGTGTGTGCGTTCAGTGCGAAGAGAACGGCGTTCACGCCAGCTCCTTCCTTCCAAAACACGTCGCTGAAATTAAGCGACCACCTCGGGGTCCTCGGTGTCGAACTGTCGCACGACTTGAACTTCCGACGCCATATTGAGGGCAAAGCCAAGCTGGCCTCAAAAAAGCTGGGCGTACTGAACAAGGTGCGACGGTACTTCACGCCGGGCCAAAAACTGACGTTGTACAAAACACAGGTTAGGTCCTGCTTGGAGTACTGCTCGCACTTGTGGGATGGCTCAGCTAAATACCAGCTTGCGCCGCTAGACTCAATACAGCGTCGTGCCGTGCGACTGGTGGGTGACCCCGTGGTGTCCCGCGACTTAGAACCACTGCAACTCCGTAGGGACGTCGGCTCCCTGAGTGTGTTCTATCGTTTATTTCATGGGGAGTGTTCGGAGGAGCTGTTTAACGCGATTCCGTCGTCCCCATTCCACCTCCGTACTACGCGTACTGGGCAGGGGATGCACCCCTATTCAATCGACCTACCACGCATGCGCACCAACCGGTTCTGTAGGTCTTTTATTCACAGAACCGGGAAAATGTGGAACGCACTCCCTGCCCATCTATTTCCTCCCAAGTACAGTCTGGGGTCTTTCAAAAGGGGCGTGAAAAGGCTCCTGTCAGGCCGGCATGACATTCGCAATCCCCGTGCATCACAGAATGTCCATGGGCATCGTTAGACACCTACTTGTAGGTGTAACGATGCCACATGTCGCGCTATCGATAAAAAAAAAAAAAAATTTCAAATTGTTTACAACCTGCACAAATGCTAGCTCGACATCTTCTCACAAATGCCCGGTTGATGCGTCGAACAAGTACTCGATGCAAGTGCAGATACGTCCACCTATGCTATGTAAATAGTTTGTCTTTTCCGTCCAGTTGACTGTAGTCGGCACGACCGAAGGGAAGCACTGACGTGGCACCAAGTTCACCCGGTGACGGTTCACGGGCTGACATCACGGATGTTGTAGGTGATGTAGCCAACCATGTCAGTTTACATAAAAAAAACCTGAGCTACTGCCGTAATTCTTTCTTTGAGCTCTATCAAGTTTTCCACCGGTTTTCCGTACTTAAACTATTTCTTTTAAATAGCCCCAATAATAAAAATCTAACGGATTTAAATCCGGTGACCTAGACGTCCGATCCATCTGTGGGGATATGCTTGGTCTAAAAAATTACACACTTCTCTAGCGTAATGGGCTGGGCAGCCATCATTTTGCAACCACCTCCGTATGGCCAATGGTACATCTTCTAAAAGGCTCTGAAGCTCCTGTTGCAGAAATTCAAGATAATTTCGCCCGTTTAAAGTCTCTACAATTCAACGGACTTCTTGTGGCCTCCTAGCCACTTGCATCCCCACAGATAGACCGGACATCTAGATCACCGGAATTAAATCCGTTAGATTTTGATTATTGGGGCTATTTAAAAGAAAATCTTTACGGGAAACCGGTGGAAAACTTGATAGAGCTCAAAGAAAGAATTACGGCAGTAGCTCAGGTTTTTTTTATGTAAACTGACATGGTTGGCTACAACATCCCTTCACACATCACAATATCACCTACAACATCCGTGATGTCAGCCCATGAACCGTCACCGGGTGAACTTGGTGCCACGTCAGTGCTTCCCTTCGGTCGTGCCGACTACAGTCAACTGGACGGAAAACACAAACTATTTACATAGCATAGGTGGACGTATCTGCACTTGCATCGAGTACTTGCTCGACGCATCAACCGGGCATTTGTGTGAAGATGTCGAGCTAGCATTTGTGCAGGTTGTAAACAATTTGAACATCTACCTTAACAGGTTAATAAAGACCAATTACTTCAAGTGTTTATTTTATTCGAATTCGTAGTTGGTAGAACAGTTATGAAATTCCGAAGTCTTTTTGCAAGTAAATTACAATATCTCATAAATTATTGGGCAAATCGGTAAGTGATGTACCATTTTAAAAACTACATTAGATGGGCGTATTTTTGTTGCGTAATGCCACTTTAGTGTAGTAATTTTTTTTTTCACCGCTAAGGGCCAAACTCAATGGATGAGGCTGAAAAAAATTTAACATGTGGCTCTTAAGTCGTTTTTCAGCTAAACAGGATTAAACATGAAAAAATAAATTATAATGTGTGAAAGCCTTACTTTTCAGGAATATTTGACAAAAAGTAGATTTAAGAAAATCTTACATTTGTACTTGTGGCATTTAAAAAAATGAGCTGAGGGAGAAAATTTTGGATTTTTACAAAAATTACAATATCTCAAAAACTAAGCCATTTTTACTAAACCTAAAAGTAGATATTCTGAGAGGTAATTAGCAGCCCTATCTCCTGTTAAAGGATTATCGTCGGTTTCTGGGACACCCTGTATATAAAAATTATGTCATCTGACGACGACTAATAAAAGTCGAAATATTATGTAAAATATGTTTTTAATTTATTATGTAACAAAATATATATTATACAATATTGTTTATTGTATAATTTCATCCATAGGTAGGTAACCTACGCTTGGATAATATGTCGAAAAGTCCGCCAGTTCTAAATTCAATGTGAAGAAGAACTGACAAACAAACTTCGCAAGTCACAATGTTTTGTTAGTACCCAACTTATAAGTATTATATTACCTATAGTAACTTACAAATAATTAACCCATACTACCGCTCACAAGAGCATTAATATTTACAGCATAAACATGAATACTTAAGAATCTGACCACTCTGCCTATTTACATTACCTATATCTGGTGTATAGTGCCATCGTCAATATTACTCATGGCAGATATTCAGTTCTAACCTCAGATGAGGTTTAAACCATCTATCTAAACTAAAACATATCGGTAGCTTTTTGAAAAGACGTTTTGATTACTTCGCTTCATAGAAAAAAAAAATGAAAACGCCTCTGAAATCCATACTAATATTATAAATTCGAAAGTAACTCTGTTGTCTGTCTGTTACCTTTTCACGCCTAAACCGCTAACCAGATTTCGATAAAATATTGCACGGAGATTAATTGCATCCTGAGGACGGACATAGGCTACCTTTTGTCCCAAAAAACAACCCTTAAGGGGGTGAAATAGGGGATGAAAGTTTGTATGAGGAACCCAGTATTTCTCAAGTTAGGTATATGATAATTCATATTTAGGCTTTTGGTATGAAATAAAGAATTACGTGTTTCAGCGTTTTTGCTAAATGAACCCTTAAATTAAAATAGGGGATGATTAAAAATTATATTTAAGGATTTTATAAAATTTTGTAGGGAGATTAATTGCATCCTGAGGAAGGACATAGGCCACCTTTTCTCTCAAAAAACAACCCTTAAGGGGGTGAAATGAGGGGTGAAAGTTTGCATAGGAGTATTGTTTTTTTTAAAGGTAGGAACTTGAAAATCATAATCCTAGCTACTCATCATAAATAAATAATGGTTTCAGGGTTTTTGGATTTCCCATTTAAAGGGGGGGGGGGGGGGGGGGGAGGATTTGGGGTGACAGTGGCCTTGCCCTTATTTCTGTTACTTAGTTACTTACTTTTTCGAGAACATTTATCGTCTTCCTGAACGCAGCTCAGCAGGCAGGCCTCGCCCTTAATTACTTACTTTCTTAGAGATGATTTATTGTATTCCAGAAAACAGCTTAGCGTGAAGCCTCGCCGTTGGTTACTTACTTTATTTAAAAGGTTTATCGTTTACCTAAACACAGCTCGGCCTTCGGCCTCACCCATACTTTATACTTACTTTCACCGAGGAGGTTTATAGTCTTCCTAAACGCAGCTTGGCCTTCGGCCTCGCCCTCAGTTACTTACTTTCTTGGAGAAGGTTTATAGTCTTCCTGAACGTAGCTCGGCCTTCTGTCTCGCCCTCAGTTGCTTACTTTCTTCGAGAAAGTTTATGGTCTTAATGAATGTAGCACGGCCTTCGGCCTCGCCTTTAATTACTTACTTTCTTACAGATGGTTTATCGTCTTCCTGGACGCAGCTCGGCCTTCGGCCTCGCCCTCAGTTACTTACTATCTTCGAGAAGGTTTATAGTCTTCCCGAACGCAGCTCGGCCTTCGGCTTCACCCTTAATTACTTACTTTCTTAGAAATAGTTTATCGTCTTCCTGAACGCAGCTCGGCCTTCGGCCTCGCCCTCAGTTACTACTTTCTTCGAGAAGGTTGATCGTCTTCCTGAACGAAGCTCGGCCTTCGGCCACGCACTTAATTACTTACTTTCTTAGAGATGGTTTATCGCCTTCCTGAACGCAGCTCGGCCTTCGGCCTCGCCCTCAGTTACTTACTTCCTTCGAAAAGGTTTATAATCTTCCTGAACGCAGCTCGGCCCTCGGCCTCGCCCTTAATTACTTACTTTCTTAGATATGGTTTATCGTTTTCCTGAACGCAGCTCGGCCTTCGGCCTCGCCCTCAGTTGCTTACTTTCTTCGAGAAGGTTTATAGTCTTCCTGAACGCAGCTCGGCCTTCGGCCTCGCCCTTAGTTGCTTACTTTCTTCGAGAAAGTTTATGGTCTTCCTGAATGTAGCTCGGCCTTCGGCCTCGCCCTCAGTTACTTACTTTCTTCGAGAAGGTTTATCGTCTTCCTGAACGCAGCTCGGCCTTCGGCCTCGCCCTTAGTTACTTACTTTCTTCGAGAAGGTTTATGGTCTTCCTGAATGTAGCTCGGCCTACGGCCTCGCCCTTAATTACTTACTTTCTTAGATAAGGTTTATCGTCTTGCTGAACGAAGCTCGGCCTTCGGCCTTGCCCTCAGTTGCTTACTTTCTTCGAGAAGGTTTATAGTCTTCCTGAACGCAGCTCGGCCTTCGGCTTCGCCCTTAATTATTTACTTTCTTAGAAATGGTTTATCGCCTTCCCGAACGCAGCTCGGCCTTCGGCCTCGCCTCAGTTACTTACTTTCTTCGAGAAGGTTTATCGTCTTCCTGAACGCAGCTCGGCCGTCGGCCTCGCCCTTAATTACTTACTTTCTTAGAGATGGTTTATCGTCTTCCTGAACATAGCTCGGACTTCGGCCTCGCCCTCAGTTACTTTCTTCCTTCGAGAAGGTTTATAATCTTCCTGGACGCAGCTCGGCCTTCGGCCTCGCCCTTAATTACTTACTTTCTTAGAGATAGATTATCGTCTTCCTGAACGCAGCTCGGCCTTCGGCTTCGCCCTCAGTTACTTACTTTCTTCGAGAAGGTTTATCGTCTTCCTGAACGCAGCTCGGCCTTCGGCCTCGCCCTCAGTTACTTACTTTCTTCGAGAAGGTTTATTTTCTTTCTACAATACAGCTCAGCCTGAAGCCTCGCCGTTAGTTACTTACTTTATTTGAGATTTATCGTTTACCTTATCGCAACTTGGCCTTCGGCCCCGCCCTTGCTATCTTAGCCTTACTTACTATCTTAGAGATGGTTTATCGACTTCCTGCACGCAGCTCGGCCTTCGGCCTCGCCCATAGTTACTTACTGTCTTCTTTGAAATACGAATTTCACGCGAGCGGAGCCGCGGGCTCAGCTAGTTACTTATAAAAACATATTGGACGTAACGTGAACCAAGCAAGATTTTGTAAAAAAAAGGATTTATTATAGTTTCTTATTTATATATGTCGATATGTTTCTAATGTTTTGTATTTATTCACAATACGCGAGTCGAACTCGAGCACCGAGGGTTCCGTATCGCCATGTCATGGTCAGCGCTGCTACATACTGTTTTCGGTAGATGGCGCGCATACACTTTTTAGTTTCTTATATGGGGCCCCCGTGAATTTTTTACTTTTAATTTGTCTTATTTATATTATTTGTTCTTATATCGGCCATAATAACACATATTCTGTGAAAATTTCAACGGGCTACCTTTACAGTTCAAGAGATACAGCCCTCGGACAGACAGACGGACAGACAGACAGACGGCGTAGGCTTAGTAATAGGGTCCCGTACGACGGATACGGAACCCTAAAAACTGATTTATCGCTTACGCTAAACATTTCCGTGCGATGGATCCTACTCAAACACGAAAAAGCGGCGTGTGGGTATCTGGGTTGCAGCCGCGGAATTTGCACGGGGCATTGATTTTATAACCCTGTGCACGGGGTCACCTTCCATGGAAAATCGCATTTAAACACAAATGTGATTAATAAACGATCGCGTCTGTATATTTTATTTTATTTATTTATTTTGTGCACACTCTGACAAGTCATAGAGTATTTAAAAATAATGTTATAAGTAATGTGATATTGTGTATCGAGCAAAAAATAGCCTTCGCCCATTCCAAAAATGGATATAATAGATATAGCTTTAACCGGCTGCCGCCTCAGTTTCTAAAATCGAAATTAAATCATTTTTTTCATCTGATGTAAAAGTCAATGAATAAAACGATTTTTTTATTGCACTGATAAAAAACTAAACCACAGGCATAGAACTGTATTGTTGTAGATTTTTAAATTTTATTACCATTAATAATTAAAAAAAATTAAAAAACAACACGGACTTACGACCTTTTTATATGCAAAGCAGCCAGCTATGGGTATCCTCTTAAGGTGAGGTGCTTCAAGGCACAGCAACCGTCCCCAAATCTGTTAGCACTGTATCTCACTGAGCATTGTCAGCTAGGAAAAGTGAATTTACCCCTGCCGATTGCGATTTGACACTACCCCACAGTCAATGGCGCTGGTTTTCAGAATAAAAAACCTAATTAAAACGTATGACGCGCACGCCTGCCTTTTATAAAACGCAACCAATCAACAAACTTAAGTATAAATGTTAAAAATTTCCTAGGCCATACCGAGCGCTCACATAAGGTTCCAGGCTCAGAGGAGGCCACAGCTAAGCCCGTATCACGCCGGCTCAGTATATGCTGAATGAATTATTCAAGCTGTCAGACGAGTCGACACAGGTGGTTGACCCACATTTGAAAACTTCGCCGGGCGAGCCCTTCGATATCATTCAATAAAACTTGGTACGGTTTCGGTAAATTTGTCTTTTTTGTACGTCTTGGCGGCGAACTTACAAAAGAAAAACTTTCGCAATAATGTTCGCCCCTGAAATGAGGTAGTCCGGGAAATACTTCATATTAATATTATTCGGAACTCGACTTACACTTTCGCAAACTGCTGCTGCTGTTGCATGGAACGTATTGTCAGTCTTTTGTAGTTCACTTCATAAATTATATCTTGCTAGGTAGGTACTTATAAAATAATAATCATATTAGGCAATAAAAAAATCATGTATCATAGCCAAAGCATACCCGATTGAGAGAGTTGCATATTTCGGTACTTGTTGTTTTTTTTTTTTTTTTTTTATGGAAACTGACACGGTTGGCTACATCACCTACAACATCCGTGATGTCAGCCCCGGCACCGGGTGAACTTGGTGCTATGTCAGTGCTTCCCTTCATTTCGCGCCGGCTACACTGGAACTGGACGGAAAACACGAACTATTTACATAGCCGTTTCGACCGACGTTTCGCTCAGTGCGGTGGTACCAACCCGGCCGGGATAAACCCTACCACCCAGTAAGGTAAGAAGGGAAGGGACCTACAGTTTAACGTGGAATCCGAACCACGGTCAGCCTCCAACGGTCGGGCGGTCACCCATCCAATAACTGACCGCACCCCTGAGCTGACGAGGCTGACGATCCCTTAGTCGACTTTTACGACATGCAACGGGGAGAGATGCAGTGGGGCTATTCTTTTTAAGTACCGACCCCACACGGTACATGTTGTATTGCAATAAGAAAACAATAAAGATAATAATTTAAACAATCTGTTAAGTGCGAGTTTTACTCGCGCACGGAGGTTTCCGTATCTATCCGCTATTATCCGCCTATCTTTTAACTTTCACCAATGCAATGTATAAAAGCCTGTGGGGCCATCTATTATTCAATAGTGTGACTAATCGACGTTTGTTGTATGGGAGCCCCCCTTAATTTTTAGCATTTTCTTATTTTTTTTCTTATTTGTTGTTATATCCGCCATAGTAATACATATTCTGTGAAAATTTCAACGGGCTACCTATTACGGTTCAAGAGATACAGCCCTCGGACAGACGGACGGACGGCGGAGGCTTAGTAATAGGCTTCCGTACGGGATACGGAAACCTAAAAATCGACTGCTAATAAAAATTATGGAAACAAGGAAAGACCAGTATAAAATGCTGTAGTCGGGCTCCTTGTCTACTCGAATTCTTCTACAAATCCGACTACTTACTTGTCAAGTCTGTTATGTGTGTTACTTGTTATGTCTGTGTTGGCTTAATCCGCTCTTAGTATAATATCTTTGTCAAAAATATGATACGAAATTTTTTATTCAACTCAATAATAGTTAACCGATCGACGGCTCCAGAAGACTGTCGAGGAGCGATCGACAGTCTTCTGGAGCCGGGACACATGCATAGTACACAATCCACGAGACGAGACGCGGGAGTGCGTATACAATGTATAATACTAATACTATTACATTTTATGCCATTTAATATGTGGCAAGGGCGGACTTATTGCGTTATGAAATGTATTGCAGTCAACTCGGTGGACCTACAGTTTTACATGAAATCCGAACCACGGAGCAGCTGGTGAAGGTACTTATGCACATATTTCAATAAAATGTACGTATTTTATGACTTTTATGTATTTTTCACTTCATTATATTTAACAGTTCGATGATAAAGATCGTCTACGTTTGATCTCCTCTATAGCTGTGCTATTTAACCGACCTAGAAAGGAGACCGGGAGTCAAGTCAAGTGAAATACGTCAAGTCAACTCTATTGTCACTTCTGACAAACGTCATTTCAGAATACCTTAATTCGGTGCAAAACAAAACTTTAAAAATTACGCATTTCCCATTCAGACTTTCGCCACTTATCTCACGACACGGGATGAATTTTCAAAAATCCTTTCTTAGTGCTCACCTACGTTATACGCTTGGTCCGAAACGTCCAGCCGCATAGCTCGTTAATAACCGTGAGTAAAGCAAAGAGATTTTATACGTCGTTGAAGTAAAGCTGTTTTGTTCTAAAAATAATAATTATACAAGGAGCTTCTGTGCAAAATTTCATGCTTCTAGACCCACCGGTTTAGGCTATGCGTTGTCTTGGCGGTTGTTGGGTTGGCGGATATAAGCACCAAGTAGTTCACGTTCTTGTGAACCACATAGGTACAACGCCATCTGTCGACGTCGGAAGTAATCTGCATCGATTGGAATACGATTGGAATAGCTTCAAAACCGAGGCGACGTATGTGATAGATTCTGCGACTCGCTCTCCTCGCTCGAATAGATTGTTTCAAACTCGTTGGATTTTCCGCGGAACAAACAATAACAAGTTATAAAACTCATCATAGATTGATTGTGATACCCATATTCAATGCGACCTTTCCGTTTGATCTCACTGTTGGTCTTCTCTCCCTGTTCCTTTACAAATAAGCCGATTTTAAATCTGAAGTCGAAATTATAGTCGAAACGTCCTAGCGTACGTGGCATTCACTCAGAAAAAAACTATTTACATAGCCGTTCAGACCGTTCGTGAATATAATATGAATAATATGATAGGTAATAATAAGTGAATAAGATAATAATAATATTCTCTAACATGTTAATTCTACACGAAATCTGTCTGAAATATCGCCAACCAAAGATTTAAAAGTTTAGGTCTCTGTCGCCAACCATTCTCCATCGTCCGCCATTACAGCCACGCACGTCACATCCCCGCACTGTACCCGCACTATTCGTGTCGCAACGGCGGCCGCGGCGCGCGGCACGGCGGCGGCGGCGCGGCGTGTCGTCGTCACGTCAGAGGGCGCGCAAACACTTTTAAGCCAAACATTGTTAGTCCGAACATACCCGGCTCATGAGTGAAATTATAGTCGCTACCCGGTGTAATCGTGAGGAGAGTGGGAAATTAACCGAACGCGGCCCGGGCGACACCCGGCGCGTGCAGGCGCACTACACGTCGACAGAAAGATCGACTACTTTATAGACAGAGCGTTGTCAGACACCTCGTTCGATAGATAGTTGACAGCTTGTTCGACAGAGGGTTTACACTTTACAGCTTCGGCGACAGGAGAGTTGACAGGTCGATAGTGGGACGACAGTTTGATAAACGAGTGTTGACAACAGGTTGACAACTTTGGTACACAGTTGGCCGAGAACTTCCAGACTTGACTATCGACTTGATTTTACGAGTATGTTACTGAAGAAGACTTCTTCGAAAACGGCACGATCTATTCTACGGCACTTCTTCAATAACGAGACTAAATCATTCTTGTGTCGCACTGAAAAGGTGTGGAATAGACTTCCGGGGAACATCTTTCTCTACTCCTACCATCTACAGATCTTCAAATAGCTTGTTAATGGCCTTTCCCCAGAGACTCGAGTCCACCTACAAGAGGGACTCCTCGAGCGGAATTGGCTGAGCCTGAGGCTTCAAGCTCGACGATTAAGTTCTGGTACTGGTTCTGGTGCAGTAAAAGGCTTCAACCAACAGAAGGGTGCGTATTTGTACTCGAAAATTCGATATTGTGTAATGTCTAATTCTGTGTGTACCTATTATGTGTGTGTGTGTGTATGTAATGTACATAAGTATATATGTGTAATGCCTACAAATTGTAATTTTGAATAAAATCAGTCGACTTCGAGCCCTCACCGACGACCCTACGGCAAAGAGGAGTATGTGCTGGTGATAAATCATTACCAACCGTGCAAGAAAGTACGTGCCTGGAGGTGCGGGGCGGGTCGGGGACGGCGCGGGGCAGGGTGGGAGGCGGCGGCGGGTCGCAGGTCGTCGAGATTACGTGGTAAATTGTGTTAGTTCACGTATTATTGGTTGTGTAAACATGAACCTATCGCGGTCCGGTCACCGGGCGGGGAGTAAAGTAGCTTGTAACGAAATTGAAACTTTTATAGTTTATTCCTGTGTAATTTGGAGTTTCGTATAAAGTATTCGTTTTATATAGGTCTCATTTACCATCATTGAATTGGTACCGTATCGCACTAAATGAAGGTATCGACCTTTATTACCGCAACGACTGAATATGAAATGGTTATGAAATATTGATCGTACTCGTATTTTTAGTTTTTTTTTGCTTTTAGAGTTTATAATAAAACCAGGAACCATATTACTTTCGCTATTGTTTGTCCGTTTTGTCCGTCCACCCGTCCATTAATCTGTACGTCTGACTGTCAGAGCCCTCGTAAACTAAACAAGTTATGAGCATGACATTTACGAATTATAAAATGTTAATTTTTCTTTCGAAAGCCGGGTGTAGTGTGAGAACTTGTAGGCTCTTCATACATGGAAGTAAAGGGTCGAAAATATAAACAAAATTTCCACCTGGGCATGTGACATATCGTTGTTTTGGGGTCGTTCAGTAGAATACAAAAAAAAAATATTGGATAAGAAATGGCGTCGTTGGGAGTAATATTTTTTATATTAGACGACTTTGCACGATTTTGCCACGATTACAATTATAACGCCATGAATATCCTATCCTATAGTTAAATGACAAATAAGAACTATTCTGATCTATGCTAGAGTTCTGGAGTTATGATTAAATTTCCCCGCTCGACTTTCCATAAGTTGGCATTGCCCTTATAATTAGATAACTTAAATAGTTCTTTTGATGTAGCGGATTTACGGAACCCTCGGTGCACGAGTACTTTAGGTTTCGTTCAACCTGCAAATACGAAAGGAAGGTAAGCACTAGCATAATGAATGAGTCTAGCGGATGATGTAGTGAACCATAATAATAGTATGTCTCCCCGAGGGAAATATTTCTATAAATTACTATGTAAATATAGTAATTAACATTCCAGCATGAATGTGACCAAATTATCTCATGCATATTTTGCTCATACTTTCTCCTCAGGCAATGATTTTCAAGAACTTCCTTCAAGAGGCGGATTACATATTTAAGGTACCCAAATGGTGGAATGAATATTTTCTCTTCATTTTACGCAGCTCATGTATAACTTTTCTTGGCATAAAACCACATGCTATCCTAATGTCCGATAAAATCCGTCCGGCAAAACGACCGGAAAACACTCTACATATCTGTCATCAACCATGATGTGTTTATTGAGAAAATTTTACCATTTTAAATGTAGAATTTTCTTTCTTTTCGAGGTTAATATTTTCTATATAAACCGTAGATTGAGTCTACGTATGCAAACAACGTAACGAACGAATGTGAAATTCATTTCAACATTCAACCATGCGGATCTCACTTCAATGCGTTCAATGTGGAAGTTTGTATACTTACTCACTCATTTAGTTCCTCAAGACCTCAGCGTCATGTTATTTACTTTATAAGCTAATTCTTGAACTTGAACTCGCTACTTTGCCTGCGAACTAAATTCAACTTCCAAATCGAGCGCTCCTTATCTTGTAAATTGGAGTTTGGATACTAATGATAGAGTTCTGTTGTACGAGAAGACTAATAGTGGATCTTGTGCAGGTACGCGGCGGCGGCGCGGCGGGGGCGCGGCGGCGTGAATTTGTTAGTTTTCGAGAAAGGCAAGACATCTGAGATCTGACAAGCATCGTCAAAGGAATGACCTTTCATTAGTAGGAAAACATAGAGAATGTTTGATAGATAATCAGATTGATAGAGAATCAATCTGATTAAGTTCTTGAGAGGTTGGAGGTATATATTTGATTTTTATTTATATAATAAAACATATTTAGTTGCAATTTAGGTACCCTTTTATTCAATATTTTATAATTAACAGTTAATTATGAAGTGTTCAATACAAAGTAAATTGCACCGTTCAAGATCTTTGTTATTTTATTTAAATTAATCAAAATAACCTAATACAATAAAATTAAACTAAAATTAAGAAATATCTTCAAGATCTTAATCAGATTGATAGAGAATATATTGCTACTATGCTTAGGCAGCAGAATAATCGGTGCTGTGCTGCGAGAACTACATCACAACACCGACCACCACGTTCAGCAATACTTTGCTGACAACATACCTTTCAAGATCTGATGCCGGCTGTACCTCTCGAGAGCCTCTCGCCGAGTGTCTCGCGCGAGAGGCTCTCGGCGAGGGCGCACCATGTACACACTCGGTGTTATCAGATACTGATACTGATACTGATACTGTCTTGAACTGCAGATACCCGCCACGATGGACCTAGAAACTGCTGCTGCATTTTGTCTTTTTGCTGCTTTTTAATATAATTATTTAGCTGTATATAATAAAAAAAAAAGATTACCAAGCCGTGGCGAAGAAGAAGATGGTAGATGATTACCATGGAAACGCGTCGTCACTCAAACACAGTTAGCGGGCAACTAAACGCACGAGTGTGTACATGCTCGCTCTCGTTTTCCTCGCGAGACATCACGAGACCCTTTGACTCGGAACCAAAAAACCGACACACGACCGAGAGGTAGCGAGGCGAGACGAGAGAGGGCGAGACGAGACGAGAGCACCATGTACACACTCGCTCTCGGCCTGCCTCGGGATGTCTCGCCGAGTGTGTACAGCCGGCATCAAATGTCTTGCTTTTAGATTACTGGCACGTCGTAAAATTCAAATGTAGAATGTTGAATAAGATTTAAAGAAAATAGTTCTGCGAGTGCAGATGGTGTTTTGTTTTTTCGCGAGAGACACAATATGGCTCCTAGAGCAGGCTCCAATGAGATGTTCGTTTGCAAAAATAGCGGACCGCGAAATGTTTTGTGATTCGTCTACCTGATACCCTCGACATTATAAAAAGCCATGTTGCCGCGCGCGCTCACGGTTCTTTGTCATTTGTCAATTACAGCTAGTGAAATTTCTATGCAAGCATGCCTCGACTTATAAAAAAGTCAATGAAAAAAGCGATCTGTATATAAGGTCTTTCAAAATTAGTTAATATTACGCGAAGGGGGGGTTCAGTATCATATAAGGAGTTAAACCTATATAAAATTTTTGGACCTTGGGATTTTTTTATGTAAAATATTTTTTTATGTATTTAAATAAAAAAATAGGTGGTTGATTTTTATAGCCTAATCGATTCAGTTTCATAACAGTAACAAAAAAGTATTCATTACCATTATGATGTATCTCGTGTAAGTTGGTAAAAAAAATCAAATTCTTTCTATTCCATACTAATAAAACTAAAAGTGTGGTTTTTCACAATTTCTAAAAGAAAGAGATCTATGTGTTGGAAGACTTTTTTGTTCCTGGCATGAAACTGAAACGATTAAGAAATAATTTTTTTTTTACACTTTACATTAAACAATTATTTTTTTGTAAAAAATCTCTGAAGCAATTTTTTCGTAAATTTCGTAATATTTCATCAAAAAAATTGTTTTCTATTGGTGTACTGGCTAGTATTTTAATTATGACACATATAAGCACCCATACGTACTAATTTTCTAATTAAATTCCAAAATTAATACCAAAACTCTTTGTAATTTACTAATAATATTTGTGAGGGAGGAGGGGGGGGGAGAGGGAACCACAAAACTGGTTGGCAACATCTGTTAATTGTATGTCTGGGATCTATACAATATATATCAGAAGTCAGAATGAGGTCCGCAATTTTTGCAAACGGAACTTCACTGTGAGTCCGGTCTATCCCTTGCTGGAAAGTGGGTGAATAATTAGATTCTGGTGGCTTGTTCCTGTTTTGGTTTTTGGAGCCTACACCCAAAGAGTACGTCATTGCCTACACCTAATTTCTTAGATTATTGATAGGTCTCCGCGCGCTCCGAGCTCCGTGAATGCGGCAACTCAATATTCTAGTGTGTGTAAGAAAATGTTGTAGTATGTGTGTGATCCCATAGTCTTTCCTATTGAGACTGGCTCGAGTACGCCGACTTCGGCGTAGTATTTGTTGCCGCATTTTACACGTACACGGGCGGTATCTAGTCGGAGCGCGCGGAGACCTATCAATAATCTAAGCCTAATTTATTATTATATTAACATTGTATTTTAACCGTGAACGTTCTTCCCAACTACGGAACCATTCACTGTGCGAGGTCCGACACGATTTTTTCCCTATATTAGATATTAGTACACTAGCTTTTGCCCGCGTGAAATTCGTATTTAAAAAGAAGGAAGTAAGTAAGCCCACTTCCGTATTCGGTTTCCTAAAAAGCCTACGCCGTCTGTCTGTCCGTCCGTGCGTCCGTCTGTCCTACCTGCTGTACCTATCTTTGGAACCGTAATAGGTAGCCGGTTGAAATTTTCACAAAAATGTGTTATTTTATTACGGCGGATATAACAACAAATAATAAAAAATAGAAAAAGCAAAAAATGAAGGGGCTTCCCATACAGGAAACGTGTTTTTTTTTCAATGTTTTTTTTGTGGTGCGGAAACCTCAGTGCGTGAGTCCGACTCGCACTTGGCTGGTTTTTTCCTATATTAGTACATGATAATATTAAAAACATTACAAATTCAATTAACTTCTTAATAGGCAATTTAAATTGAAATGTCCAGGTTTAATTTTACATATGTATACATTGTATATATAGTTAACTGGGTCAAACTTGCAAATTATCTTGATTAGACAACAACCTAGACTTAAACCAATAGCCTTAAACAAATATGTATTTACAAAATGAAATCTGTAGGTTTGGATTCTGTCTACCGAACATGGGCACTAGTGTTTCAATTAATTGTTCAGTACGGCGTATAGTTAGCATGGAATAGACACTTTTCTTGCACATACATTTGAAAAAGGTAAACAATACATGATAGATAAGAACGACGTAGGTACAAAAGTGCGGAAAAGCGGACTTATAACTAGGAGTAATAGTTTCCAGTTAGGCTGTATGACGTATGTGATGGATGAGGAAGAATATAAAATGTAAGTAATAAGTACTTAACTCTACTTCGTATAAAAAAGGAACGTTTCTGTACGTATGTTTGAGATAAAATCCGGAAGCATTGAACAGATTTTGATGGGGTTTGCACCAATGGAAAGAGTAGTTCTTGAGGATCACTGTAGGGTATATAACATCACGCTAAATAGCCTTAGGGCTGAGCAGTATCAAATAAAGTATATTATGGATGGAGAGAAAGAGATAATAAGAGAAGCGATTGTTTATTATTTGCGTTCAAATCGGATTTGCTATTAAACCGAGTCCACCGCGAGCGAAGCCGCGGGCAAAAGCTAGTGTATGCTATTATTTTAAAGTTAGCTTAAGAAACAAACTTTCCGGTGGAACCTACATTTTTAGGGTTCCGTATCCCTCGTACGGGACCCTATTACTATGTCTGTCTGTCTGTCCGTCTGTCCGAGGGCTGTATCTCTTGAACCGTAATAGGTAGCCCGTTGAAATTTTCACAGAGTATGTGTTATTGGCCGATATAACATCAAATCGCATTGTCGCACCGCTAGGGTGTGGAAGTGTCTTCCGGTGAGTGTGATTCCCGAATGCTTTAACAATCCGCAAATCTGCTGGAATGGCACCTAACTGAGCGTGGTTTCGCGAGGAAAGGTTTTTGGGTCTGTCGAATGCACCATTGGTCTCTTGGCACAGCCCATGTTGGTTTGCATAAAAAAAAAATATAAAAATAAGAAAAAGTAAAAAAGCACGGGGTCCCCATAGAAGAAATTAAAAAGTGTATGCGCGCCATCTACCGAAACGAGTATGAAGCATTTTAAATAATACATAGAAGGCGTGAGTGGCGCTGACCATGACAAGGCGATACGGAACCCTCGGTGCGCGAGGTCGACTCGCACTTGGCCGGTTTTTTTCTTGGTACCTACATGGCAGGTGGAGAGAAAGCTCTATTTTATAACATTCAGACTGAGAACAGCTGTCGCAGGGCGAGTTGATGCCACTTCTGTTCTTTTGAAATGTTTGCTAGGAATATGGAATGCCGGCACCCCGGCGCGGCGCGGCGGCACCGCGAGCGGTGTTACTTCCGCCCAGGGAACTCTGTTATCGATGGGGGTTTCTTACTCCTACATACAATGAATATTCATAGCGGGCCAACCGTGGCGGCAACCGGCTGACTCCGCGGCCCACGGGGGACCGGCGCGGCGCGGGGGAGGCGCGGGGAAGGCGCGGGGGCGGCGCGGGAGGCGGCGGCGGCGGCGGTGCGGGGCGGGATAGCCAAACTCAATTCTGATAACATCTTCTATGTGTGCTAGATGCCGTTTACGTGTACGGACTAAGGCCCACTTGCACCAACACAAGTTCAATATATAAACCAGTTCAACTCGTTAAACTAGCACCCGTTGTATGTGTGAACCGCGTTTAAATCCATAACTCGCTACTTAACTTTGAACTCGTGTTGGTGCAAGACGCGCTAAGGCCCACTTGCACCAACACGAGTTTAAAGTTAAGTAGCGAGTTATGGATTTAAACGCGGTTCCCACATACAACGGGTGCTAGCTTAACGAGTTAAACTGGTTTATATATTAAACTCGTGTTGGTGCAAGTGGGCCTAAGTATATACTGTACCACGTGGTTTCAGTATGTGTGATTAGAGTAATAAGTTTAAAAGCCGTACATTTAAATTCGATTTTGGATAGGTACTCATTGAGGTACTGTGTGGGGCCGGTACTTATAAGAATAGCCCCACTGCATATCTTCCCGTGCATGTCGTAAAAGGCGACTAAGGGATAAGGATAAGATGCCGTGCATAAGGGTGACAGGCTAGCCACCTCTCACCTTGACACGGTGTTTCCACCGAGTCTTGGAGCAGGCGGGCCTTCATTCTTTACTTGCTGCCTGATCTGAGTTATCTTGCCCGAATACTTTGCTAAACGTGGTGGTCGGTGTTGTGCTGTAATTTACCAGAATACTTGTAGCACAATACCGATTACTCTGCTTACCCCGATTGTCGGGATACGGCGTGTGGTGTGTATGTATGTACTCATTGAGAGTGTGCCCAAAAATAAATAAAAGTACCTAATCGTTTGTATGTAAATTAGTATATTATATTATTTGTCAGCCTCCTCGGTAGCTCAGTGGTGTCATCGGTCGACTGCCGTTCGTGATCATATGCACACCTGGGCGCGGTCACAACTTGGATGGGTGGTGACCGTTCGACCGTTGGAGGCTGACCGTGATTCGGGTTCCACGTAAAACTGTAGGTCCCTTCCCTTTCTTTACCATACTAGTTGGTAGGGCTTACCCCGCCCGGATTGCTACCACTGCACTGATTGAAAGGTCGGCGAAAACGACTATATAAATAGTTCGTATTTTTCGTCCAGTTCAGTGTAGCCGGCACGACCAAAGGGAAGCACTGACGTGGCACCAAGTTCACCAAGGTGTTATGGGCTAACATCACGGATGTTGAAAGTCATGCAGCCAGCCGTGTTAAAGTTTCCATAAAAAAATATTGGACTTAGTTCAGCACACTCCCGCAATATTCGCAATCCCCGTGCATCACAGAATGCCCATGGGCATCGTTAGACATCGTTTCACCTACAAGTGTAGGTGAAACGATGCCAAATGTCGAGCTACCTATAAAAAAAAAGAAACACTGCCGCCGCCACTGCCGCCGCCGCACAGTGGTCTGGAAATCGAGCTCCATAGACATAGAACCTTAATGTCAGGAATAAAAATTAAAACAAATTTAATGTCTCTGGTATACTTCCCTTTATTTCATATTATAGTATGAAGGGTATAAGTAGCTCCACAAGTGAGAAAAAAAAAGTTTTGTTTTTTTTTGTATGGATGAAAACACTTAAAGTAATTTTTTTTTTAACTGAATGAAACTGAAGGGCTGGTGCTCACATCTTCTATTGCACCTTACACGGCGATCAAGATGACATACAATTCCTTCACCTTTAGGTGCCTATTTGCGCGTAGCAAACGTTTGAAATTTGGAATTTTCGATAAATTATTTTTCAAACCTTAGTCGTAATTTAATGAAGTTGCCTATCGCTTTGAATATGAAAATACTTTTCTCATGTTGTTATTGTACTGAGTAGTACTGACAGTACAGTAATTAACCATATTTTATAGTAAACACAGCGTAGCACTGTTAAAATAATAAGAATAACATACAACACACACAAGCGAGCGACAACTAATTAACGAGTTAGCGAAAACCGGTTTTTTCCACTCGCAGCGCGTACTAATCCTCAACACATAACCAGTCCCATGCCTTCTTAGTTTCAGCGAAATTCTTTCAGTAGCGTTAAGCACTTGTGCGCGCTAACAACTATACTTATTACGTTCTATTTGTTTTCGTGCTATGATGGAAGGTTTTGGTACCAATTTGGACATTTTCGATTTTGTGGCAAACAACAGTTGCTTCCCACAGCCCAGTGCGTTGTTTGAAGTTTTTAGGAGTGCCCATGATCTGTCAGAAAGTGAAAAGAAAGAAATGAAACAATTCTGTCAGACTTATGTGTGTTCGTTGAGGAACAAATGGATCTCGTGTAATCGCACGAGACATGCATTCACGAAGAAGTACGAGACGTGGCTACAAGAAAACATAAAATGGCCTGAGTTCATGAGGGAAAAGATGACACCTTCTTTAGTGTCAGTAGAGCGGCAACCATGTTCCAGTGACTTCGATAATTCAAAATACCTAAAGCTTTATCAACGGAATATACGGGCACAGCTTTCTTGGGCTTCAACAATTGTTTTATCTTTGTAGCCTCTTCGGGATGCTCTGTGACCAATTTTATTATTTCTGCCACATCCTTGTTGTTCACACTTAAAACAGTTGCATGAGCGAGGCTTTCAGTGCTATGCGTTAGGAGCTCTTCCACTCTCCTTCTCTTCTGTTTAGGGCTTAGTTCCGAGAACGGTTTCCTTTCACTCACAACTCTTGGTGATATTCCAACAGTGCACGTCTCTGGTTTTGAGGACGTTGATGCACCCTCATTTACACCGAAGTCACTGGAACATGGTTGCCGCTCTACTGACACTAAAGAAGGTGTCATCTTTTCCCTCATGAACTCAGGCCATTTTATGTTTTCTTGCAGCCACGTCTCGTACTTCTTCGTGAATGCATGTCTCGTGCGATTACACGAGATCCATTTGTTCCTCAACGAAAACACATAAGTCTGACAGAATTGTATAAGTTCTTTCTTTTCACTTTCTGACAGATCAAGGGCACTCCTAAAAACTTCAAACAATGCCCTGGGCTGTGAGAAACAACTATTAGTTGCCACAAACACGAAAATGTCCAAATTGGTACCAAAACCTTCCATCATAGCACGAAAACAAATAGAACCTAATAAGTATAGTTGTTAGCGCACAAGTGCTAAAAGCTACTGAAAGAATTTCGCTGAAACTAAGAAGGCATGGGACTGCTTATTTGTTGGGGATTAGTACGCGCTGCGAGTGGAAAAAACCGGTTTTCACTAACTCGTTAATTAGTTGTCGCTCGCTTGTGTGTGTTGTATGTTATTCTTATAATTTTAACAGTGCTACGCTGTGTTTACTATAAAATATGGTTAATTACTGTACTGTCAGTACTACTCAGTACAATAACAACATGAGAAAAGTATTTTCATATTCAAAGCGATAGGCAACTTCATTAAATTACGACTAAGGTTTAAAAAATAATTTATCGAAAATTCCAAATTTCAAATGTTTGCTACGCGCAAATAGGCACCCAAAGGTGAAGGAATTGTATGTCATCTTGATCGCCGTGTAAGGTGCAATAGAAGATGTGAGCACCAGCCCTTCAGTTTCATTCAGTTAAAAAAAAAATACTTTAAGTGTTTTCTTCCATACAAAAAAAAACAAAACTTTTTTTTTCTCACTCGTGGAGCTACTTATACCCTTCATACTATAATATGAAATAAAGGGAGGTATACCAGAGACATTAAATTTGTTTTCATTTTTATTCCTGACATTAAGGTCTATGGAGCTCGATTCCCAGACCACTGTGCGCCGCCGCCATCGTCTCCGCGCCGCCAAGCTCGCTGCGCATAGTAAGGTTTCATAGCGAGTACATAATTAATTCTGTGGGCCGGCAGAAATCCTTGAGAGCAAACGGACTCTATCGGCAAAACTGAAGCGAGAGCATAGGCAAAGTTTAGCTAAGCTAATCTACTCGTACCTACTGAGGTGCTGTGGCAGTTTATTCATCTTGAAAATTTGAAAAAAAAAAAATAGAAGTTGGATTGGTTAGGTTTTTATTTAGATGTAGGTAGTATTTACCTGAAATGAAACATATTAACTGTTTTTATACGAATATTCTCATTTCTTCACATATTTATGGTTTGCGTAGGTATAAGTTTATAAACATACTAGCTTTTGCCCGCGGCTTCGCTCGTGTGAAATTCGTATTTAAAAAGAAGAAAGTAAGTAAGCCCGCTGCCGTACCTTAATTTCGGCGCGCGGAAAAATTCGGTTTGTATGATAGCCACATCTTAGCGTAACCGGAACGGAATGTTATTTAGCCTGTCATGTGTCCCCTATAGTAAAATGTGCTTGTACTAAGTTTCATCGAATTCAGATGATCGGTTTGAGAGTTATGGAGGATACATACATACAGAAAATATTTCTAAAAATCGTAAATTTAGTTATAGTGTCATACATAGAGTCTACAAACTCAGTATCGCATAAAACAAAGTAACTTACTCCATGACCACCCCTTACATATTTATTATTAGTATTGATTAGTATTGATATGTAATCATGCATGTAATATTGGAACAACCGTGTTCATACCGTGAGCGGCTGGTACTTAAAAAGAATAACCCCACTGCATCTCTCCCCGTGCATGTCGTAAAATGCGACTAAATAATAAGGACAAGGTGCTGTGCTAAAGAGCGACAGGTTAGGCACCTCTCAACTTGGCCCGGTTTTTCCACCGAGTCATGCAGCAGGTGGGTCATCGTGCCTTACATGCTGGTTGCTGTTTATAGTTATCTTATCCTAATACATTGCTAAACACGGTGGTCGGTGTTGTGCGGTAATTTACAAGGTACTTGCAGCTCAACACCTATTACTCTGCTTACCGCGATTGTCGGGATACAGCGTGTGGTACTGTGGTATTGTCACAGTATAAATTTATTTGTTGGGATGAATAATTTAAGTAGATAAGTGTATAATAGTTTGCTAACACGTCAAAATGTTTTTCTTTTTTTTCTCCTTGTAATATTTATCTATCTTTCAAGTACACAACACTTGTAACTAAACCACACCAACGAAGAACGAAAAATAAGCAATACGGACGGCAGTCTAAAGCCTTCTTCGAGCATAGGAATATGAATATCATTTTAAAAGTTTGGTAAGTTACTTAGATATCTTGCATTGTATCATACATTAAGTATAATGAACACATATATGTACCCGTATGTAATTTTGCAAAATTATCAATAAATATTTAGAATTCGAAATTGATTTCTTCCATACGTTTTAATTTTTTTTTTTTTTTGCGTTCATTTTTATTTTTTGTATTTTCGGAACCTTAAGAGTATAATACAATACATACATACCACACGCCTTAATTGTGCAAAGAATTAACAAATTTACATTTTAGAATCCTGTGAACTAATAAAAGTGGATGAGTTTGGTGTAAGTAAGGTTCCAATATAAGTGCGGTGGCGCGCGGCGCGGCGCGGCGTGCGTGAGTACTGAGCTAGCTCCCTACAGCGATCTGTTCAGTTTCAGTACACCGAGACGAGAACTTGTAAAGTGGAACGTATTTGGATTAATTTCAAAAACAAAAGGTAAACGAGGAGCGAAAAGTAGAGCGAACAATCTCGCATTGTTTAATAAATTATAAGTATCGTTGAAAAGCTTCCAAACATTGTGCCGGTGGAAACTCATCAAAAGTATTAAGTTACTATAGTGCCTACTCAAAGGCTGGTATTTTCAATTTATCCATTGTGTTCGCAGACACATAAGAGGAGGCGAGCCCGGTAATTAGATTATAACCTCACGAGGCGCGGGGCGGGGCGCGGGCCTCGCTCGGCGCGCGCTCCCGTCGCGATCGGCAACATCGCGCGCGGTACCTAACGCTGATTAACTTACTCTGGAAGGCTTCGCCCTGTCCTCTTCTCCCCTTTCAGCGGCTCGATTCTAATTCGATATTAATACGGCAACAGTTTGCGGCGGAGGGGGCAGCACCGGCGCGGCGGAGCGCGGCGCGACGCCAACCTATCAATACTTAGTTTGGCGAACTTTGCTTCAGCGGCGGCACCGGGAATAATTATTACTCCCTAAACAGAGCCTGAAGTATGAGCGCTTATCGAACCGTTCTGTACACAACTAACAACAAATTAGTTTTTAACTAAATGTTATCAGTGAAACTTGGTATCAAATATTACCATTTAATGGCCTTGTTACAGGAAGTTATTATTAACTAGGAACACGCTGTAAGAAAAGTGGTGGAATGGGCTCAAATAATGAATCTAGGAAGTGATGCGCACACAGGCGCAAAAAAGATAAAAACTAAATCAATTATAAAAGACTAGCTTTAGCCCGCGGCTTCGCTTCGCGTGGCTTTTTGTTCACAGCTCAGGCCGCCGATGACGTAGCGTTATGATATGATTTACAGCCTAAAACTTCTGGGTTAAGATACAATCTGTACCTAGACATGCATGCCTTAAGGTTATCCTAGATACATTTATGAAGCAGTTATTAATTTAAAAAGTGACGAAGAATCATAATATGCCCAAGTCCTTTCCACAGTTCGTTATCGGTTGCTGAAAGCTCACTTCCTCCTAACTTTCCACTTAGTGCTGGCTTCCGCACTCGCCAACGGAGACCAGTATGCCAGCGTCTTCGCTCAAACCTCTCCCCTCAAAACCAGGCGGTGAAATTAATTTAAATTATTGAATAATTAAACGGGCATAATGAAAGAGTCAAATTAAGCATTTTAGTATTTTGGTAGCTGTTATGAAATATAAACGTTACCTATCTCCATTGATAGATTGGGGATTTATTTCTCTCTGACTGAGTGTACGTACGTACGTCCTCAAAAAACGTTCTGCCCGGGGTAAGTAACATTTGCTAGTGTTTAATACACGTGATGTTTTTTTTTTAACCCACTTAGAACTTTCTAGTGTATCGCGGTCTGGTTTGGATTTTATATTGTGAGTTGATGATGAGAAAGATATGAATTCAATAGTATTGCTTTTTAGGGTTCCGTATACATACGGGATTGACGCTTTTTAAATGTAACGTTGACATAATTTCAAGTCAAAATTACAACGTACTTGCAATACAAACTTAATTAATCCTTAATTGCATGAGTCTTGAAACAAGACAAAACTACCGAAAGCCTTCCTAAAACAACTTGGCACGACGCACCGCGACCGCCGCGCGGGCTGCAAGCCTCCAGGCACCTCGATTAGCTTCCCCCGAGGACTTCATATTTGAGCAATTAATAATTGAACTGATATTTATTCTACATAGAACAGTCTAAAATCGGATGAAATACGAAAGATGCATTTTTTAAGAAATACGAGTTTTATATTTGCGTAAAAATTAATGACCATACAGTCAGTCAGTCAGTCAGCGTGTAAGCGTCCACTGCTAGACATACGCCTCTCCAATTTTCCTCCAGTCTTCCCGGCCATACGCATAAAACGAATTAAACTGCTTGAAATACAAGGCTTGATCACTTCCAGTTAATAACTGACATTTTCGATATAGTGATATAGGCAACATTAGATTCGATAATTATCAGATAATTTTTTAGTGTTCCGCTCATACAAAAAATTATAACAAAAAGCTAAACATATCGTATGGTGGAGCTTGATTGTCCGTCTGGCTGTCAGCCACTCCTTTATTTCATTGGCTAACAATTTATTCCCACAGCATCAGTGGAATACAGTGCAGTGCAGTGTGGTTGTAGCATTAAGAGTGTTTTAACACAGCTTCGCTAACAAGCTAACTTTTGTCAAAATACCGCTAAGTCACCCCTACCGCGAAGTTACCTACGGTACCGGGAACGATAGCACCTCATTAGCGGCACGACTCGCGGACGGAGCAACCCCGCTCCCAAAGTTGGTGTCAACGGTGACAGCTACTGTCGGCAGCCAGTTCCGCCTGTCACACATTTGTTACTGCTACAGCTGCCACCCCACAGTGCCTCGCGCCTGTGCCCGCGCGCCGCCGCCAACCCCGCACCGCACAGCGCTGCGAACGTATGGGCTCTAGAAGGATCACAATGTTAATTGTATTGTGAACTAATTTCCATAATTTGTTTTTAGGTTTCCGTATCCTGTACGGAAGCCTATTACTAAGCCTACGCCGTCTGTCTGTCTGTCTGTATGTCTGTCTGTCTGTCTGTCCGTCCGTCCGTCTGTCTGTCCGAGGGCTGTATCTCTTGAACCGTAATAGGTAGCCCGTTGATAGGTACTTTCACAGAATATGTGTTATTATGGCGGATATAACAAAAAATAATAAAAAATAGAAAAAGTAATAAATTAAGAGGGGCTGCCATACAATAAACGTGTTTTTTTTTCAATGTTTTTTTCTGTGGTACGGAAACCTCGGTGCGCGAGTCCGACTCGCACTTGGCCAGTTTTTTGTTGCTGCTCATTGTTTGTCCCTTTATATGCAGTTGTAACAAAAGTTACCGACAATAATTATCTGAACTACCTCCAGTGCTCCGTTTCTAAATTCCTCAATACAACTCGAGCATAGATACGTAGTTATTGAAGGCGGCTCATCTCGCGAGAAATGACCGGCGCCGACAGAGCTATAATTAAATTCACGAGGACACAACAAAGGTCCAGAACACGAGAACACGACTCCACCGTCGTCGCCGCCGCGCCGCCGGCGAGAATGGCTCCTGCGGGAGTTGCAGACAGCGAGCTTGGATTCTTGAGTCACTCTAAATCAAACCGAATGAAAACTTTGACTGCAGATTAAATAATTAATTTCATAAAAGAGTTCATGTTAAGTTGGTGATGTTCTTAGGAACTTGAAATCCACATTCCCAATCACACAACCTACCAACCAACAACAAGAACGCGAGCGAAGCCGCGGGCTCACAGCTAGTCAATTGCATAACATATTATGCATATAAAAATTGTAAAATTTGCGTGTCTGTACATATAAGATAAAAGATAAATAGAATGCGCGAAATTTTTGTCTGCATGTGTGTTTGTGCGTTTGTATGTACATGAACCACATAAAAACTACTGAGCCAATTCGAGGGAACTGGAGCTTTCAGAAAAATATACGACTAAACTCAGTGTAACTAACATATATATACTATATAGGATCACGCCATTATTTATATTAGCTTAGTAGTGGACTTGAAGGCGAACGTAGTCTGAGAAAAATCATAACTTAGTTTGCGTTTATGTGATTACTCGAAAAATACTTAACCCCCGCCAGTTGGGACGACATCTATTAGTACGTCAGCGGAAAGCAGTGGTTCCGTACCGCTGAAGGCTGGGAGGACTGGAGGAAAATGACGTGGCACCAAGTTCACCCGGTGTTATGGGCTGACATCACGGATGTTGTAGGTGATGTAGCAACCCATGTCAGTTTCCATAAAAAAAATGTGAGAGGCGTATGTCCACTGACTTTGACTGACTGACTGAAGTGATTGGGGTTAGTTACTTTGAGAGAGTAGGTATTCGTATATATATAATTTACGTGGTGGTATGGTGGCCTGGTGACTTCTTCGTCCGATTTTCTAAATACTGACGGGCTCGGCTAACACATTTTGTAACATACCACGAGTTCGATTGCTATATAGATCTATAGTATGACTTTTAATCCGCGAGCAATAACAGTTCAATGCGTCATGAAATAAAAAATTACGAATTTATTTATGTTTTTTTATTGAGAAAAATATAATTGATAATTTGTGTTACATTTTTCCGTTTACAGCACCGCCACCCGGAAATTACAAAAACAGACATCACAGGAAATCCCAATTTTGTCTCCTCGATTCACACTCGCATTCCAAGGTCTGTTTTATAACCAGACTTAATAATGCGAGTGACACGAGATTTCACGCCCAGAACTTGACTCACGACTACTGCTGGGTGAATTTACACTTTAATTAGGACCGGAAGCAAAAACCAGCAGCTGGAATAAGAAGGGCCGCTCGCTCGTTGTCGCTTCACAATGTGAGCCGAACTATACAGTTAGAGGCGTTTTTTACGTAAATACATTTAATTTATTTATTAATCGGTGTTGACTGCTCTAAGAGCGATTTCGAAAATCCTTAGAACTTCATAAAAAAAAAACTTTTTTTTTTTACTACTAAAAGAAATAATTATTATTCAACAATGTCGGTCACTAACATGCATTCTTACCGCACACGCTGTATCCCGTTGTTCTGAAAGAACATGACAAATTACAGCACAATGTCAACCACCACGCTTAGCGAAGTTTTAGAACAAAATAACAAAGAAAATTTTTCTTTGAGATAATTTTTTTATGGGAACTGACACGGTTGGTTATATCACCTACAATATCCGTGATGTCGGCCCATATCACCGGGTGAACTAGGTGCCTGGTTAGTGCTTCCCTTCCGTTCATGTCGGCTACACTGAACTGGACGGAAAACACGAACTATTTACATAGCTAAATGAAGATTACTTTATAAGCTTATTTATTACTAGCTGTTGCCCGCGGCTTCGCTCGCGTGAAATTCGTATTCCAAAGAAGAATGTAAGTAACTAAGGGCGAGGCCGAAGGCCGAGCTGCGTTCAGGTAACCGATAAACCTTCTCAAAGAAAGTAACTAACTAAGGGCGAGGCCGAAGGCCGAGCTGCTTTCAGGTAAACGATAAACCTTTCTCAAATAAAGGAAGTAAGTAAGGGCGAGGCCGAAGGCCGAGCTGCGTTCAGGTAAACCAAAAACCCTCTTCCGCCTTCGGGCCTCGCCCTTAAAGACTTCCTTTCTTCGATAGAATATAATATCGTTTACTCAATCTATTTATTTCATAAAAATAAAAAAGTAATATTAATAACTAAAGAATTAAAACCTACCTAACAAACATTAAAATAACTATCAAAACGGGCATTTTCAAATGTTCTTAGAGCACTTGCGGCATTACCCCGCTGGATGGCAAGGCTTACCCTTTGAATGAAGTGCATAAGCCCTTGATGGCGGGACACCAGTTGCGTCAACCAGCAGAGGCCCAAGCCTCTTTTGCTTCACGGACCGAGGGTTTCAACCGCAAACGCAACAAATTCGAAATCTTGAATTAGATTTCTATATTTGTTGCGTTTGAGGCTCTCCGCCCCAGCCTCGGCCGCGCCAGCCGCTCTTGAAGATGTCCTAACGTGACTTGGAGCCAATGTGAGAACAAAAGTGGCGTCCCACATCAAAGAACTTCCCTTAGTCCGTGGCACTAAGGTGATAGCATCGGGCCTCTTGCCATCCAGCCGGGAATAACCGCGAGGTTCTAGGATGCACGGTATATATGCCGTCAGAGGCGTGGACTTTATAATAAAATTTAAATTAAATTAACACAATCTTAATATTAATTAACTTTATTCGAGATGGTTTAGCTTCTTCCTGAACGCAGCTCGGCCTTCGGCCTCGCTCTTAGTTACTTGCTTTCTTCGAGATGGTTTATCATTTGTCAGAACGTAGCTCGGCCTTCGGCCTCGCCTTAGTTACTTACTTTCTTCAAAAATGTTTACCTTTTTCCTGAACGCAGCTCGGCTCACGGCCTCGCCCTTAGTTACTTGCTTTCTTCGAGATGGTTTATGGTCTTCCCGAATAGAGAACGGCCTTCGGCCTCGCCCTTAGTTACTTACTTTCTTCAAGATGGTTTAGCTTTTTCCTGAACGCAGCTCGGCCTTCGGTCTCGCCCTTAGTTGCTTACTTTCTTCGAGATGGTTTTTCAATTATCAGAACGTAGCTCGGCCTTCGGCCTTGCCTTAGTTACTTACTTTCTTCAAGATGGTTTAGCTTCTTCCTGAACGCAGCTCGGCCTTCGGCCTCGCCCTTAGTTACTTGCTTTCTTCGAGATGGTTCTTCAATTATCCGAACGTAGCTCGGCCTTCGGCCTCGCCTTAGTTACTTACTTTCTTCAAGATGGTTTAGCTTCTTCCTGAACGCAGCTCGGCCTGCGGCCTCGCCCATAGTTACTTACTTTCTTCTTAGGTTTATGGTCTTCCAGAATAGAGCTCGGCCTTCGGCCTCGCCCTTAGTTACTTACTTTCTTCAAGAATGTTTTTCTTCTTCCTGAACTCAGCTCCGCCTTCCGCCTCGCCCTTAGTTACTTTCATCGAGGAAGATTATCGTTTACGTGAGCGCAGATCCGCCTTCGGGCCCGCCTTTAGTTACTTACTTTCTTTTTTTGAAACACGAATTTCACGCGAGCGAAGCCGCGGGCGACAGATATATAAATTTTATTGCACCAATGACAGCAACATAACTTCGAATTTCAATTATTTTTTTAAACAATTTGTCACCGGCCAGCTCACGTCGAGATGACAGTTCTCCGTTGTCAACATGACATTTAAAATTGTTTTATGCCTTTACTTTGGATTACATGATTTTTATTATATTTTTTAATTATTATGTTAATCCGGGATATACACTGTCACTATAAAACGTTTCGTCAAATTCCGTTCAGTGGTTTTTGCGAAATGCGCGTACAAATAGACATTTTTGTATTTACGATTTTATTATATGTATAGAAAGAATACATATGTATAGACTATTGTGTTCAAGTTATAAAAAAGAAGAACTGTCATTTTCGTTGCGTTCTACTTATATTTAAATTTTGAATGAATATTTTATTCAAATTGTATTTCCTGCCAGTTCTCAAAATATAATTATGTACTTTGGACTACGTGATTTTAAACGCGCAATAATGTTTATAATTGTTTAAATATTTTTTTATTTTTGTTATTTTTTTTTACGTATTATGTTAACCCGGCATATAAACTGCCACTATACAAAGTTTCGTCTAATTCCGTTCAGTGGTTTTTGCGTGATGCGCGTACAGACAAACAAACAAACAAACAAACAAAAATTTTAAAAACTGTTCTAACATGTTCAGTATCTCATTTTAAGCCACCCTGGTTAGTTTTTTTCCGAATACATTCAATGTACAGACTTTCTTACCTCTACGATTTTATTATATGTATAGATTTTACGTGCCTTACTTGCTACTCGGTTTTATTATAAACCGCGTAGCAAGTAAGGTGCGAAGACCTAACTGCATTATTCGGAAAATGAGCCGTGCCGAGGTAGTCAAGCCGGTCGTCCTTTAGCACGCTTATTTCTTCGGAGTCTGTCACCATCACCAATAAGCGTTATATTTGGTTTAGGCAAAATATTCTGGAATTTAAGGCGCTTGAACATTATTTCTTTGGCGAGGCATACTTATTTTTAGGTGTAGTTTTGAAATTTTAATGTAAATAGTATTCCTATATACTTTTGCATTCAAAAACCAAATATGAGCCGCCTGTGGCCGAATTTTATTGAGTACTCAGATTTTATATATTATATTTGTAAATAGTGAAGGTATGTACATATAACCACGAAACTGTTCGCGATTTTCAAGTTCTGATGTAGGATTAGCTACATTTACATATTTTGAAAGTCTTTCATCTCATCACACCGACAACGGGAGCTCGCCGGATGCTGCCCCGCCCCCTGCACCTCCCCCCGCACTTCTGAGAAATGTCGCTTTGTTGCACGAATTGAATTATGAGGTGTTAGCTCGGAACAATAAATCAGAAATGGTGCTATATCACTTGGTATTGTGTTGTATTGTATCACAAGGGTGCTGATCAGGGTCAGGCGGATTAAACCACGGTATTGATGGGTTTTGGTTAGCGTAGGGCTAACTACCATATAAATCAATATAGAATAATCATAAAGTTGAGTACATAACTCTAATCAGTCAATCAGTAATCAGTAAACCCCGGATATCAATGTTGTCAACATTGATATCCGGGGGCGAAATGTTTACCTGGAATTTATTTACTAGGTTAGTTTTACGTCATTATATTTTTACTCATATTTGACTTCTCTGCTAACCTCATAAGCCATTCAGCGTGATGAAGTTGATATAATTGATGGGAAAAACCAAGCTATCCGTAGAAGCAAACTGTTCAAATCGGTTCAGTGGTCCTCAAGTTATAAGCGGACAGACAGACACACAGACAGAAAGCAGACGTTGGATTTTATTAAAGGTTTTTAACTGACAATGCGTAAAGGGGGTGTTCTGTATCAGAAATAGATCATAATATTAAAATTATAAATAAAAAAGGGGGGTTGTTGATGGGTAAGGAAAGGATGTATTCAAGATAGTTATAATTGTACATGGTATAATTTAGTTAGATTAATTTTGTATTTAATTTATTAATTATTTTAAAATCAAACATCAATGAACTGCACTTATTAACACTTAAACCAACAATTAATATTTATAAATAAAGCTACACCTCCATCGCATTTATGTCCACTTAAAATCCACTTTTATCAGTGTATATATGTATGTTGTTGTGTGCAAGCAGCTTTGGCTCATAAGGCCAGGACAGAATAAATAAAAAGTTAAATTACAAATTTAAAAAACCCCCGACCCTTAAAAAGTCAAAAATAATTTCCGTTTACTTAATTAAAGGAGTCGGAAGACCGCTTAGTAAATTCCCGCGCAGCTCTGAGTTTTTATATTTTATTTACTTAGCGGTCCCCCGACTCCTTTAATTAAGTAAACGGAAATTATTTTTGACTTTTTAAGGGTCGGGGGTTTTTTAAATTTGTAATTTAACTTTTATTTCAAGCTTTTTAAAAAAAACCGCATGAAAATCGGTCCACTTTTTGAGATAACAATTTTTTTTATTACTTAATTACTTGATTACTTGATTACAAACATAGCTAAGAACCATCCCGATTAAACAAGCTTCCTAATAAAAAAAACCGCATCCAAATCGGTCGATCCGTTTGAGAGCTACGATGCCACAGACAGACACACACACACACACACACACACACACACACACACGTCAAACTTATAACACCCCTCCTTTTTTTTTCGTCGGGGGTTAAAAACACATTCAAGCGAGCTTGTGCTTTGAAATCCGAATCAACCCGTCTCGTATTGTCGTTGACCAGATAAGTTGAGAATTTACTATTTTCAGCAACGCGGTATTGTGCTTAATTCTGTGTTCATGTGTAATTTTTTTTATGTAGCCTGACACGCTTGGCTACACCACCTACAACATCCGTGATGTCAGCCTATAACACCGGGTGAACTAGGTGCCATGTCAGTGCTTCCTTACATTTCGTGTATAGTTCTGATAAGTTAGCAGCCTTGAGCGGTTACCCAATCCTAACCCACTGATCTTAGATTGGCGGTGTGCCCACATGAAGAGAAATACATGAGAAGGGAAAGATCCGAAATTGTGTTAGCGTTTACAAATACCTACAAGAACTTGATGAAAAGCTATTTCCAGATTTTTTTAATTTTCCCTAGATATCAGTGGTTGGGGAAGGGAGGGAAGGGAGGGAATATGGGCGTTGTGGAGGGGGGGGGGGGGGGGGAGAGTGAGAGGGAGGGAGGGAGCGAGAGAGAATATAAGAGAAACGATCGTTTATTATCATAATATTTGCGTTTAAATCGGATTTGTTGTTAAATCGAGTCTACAGCGAGCGTAGCCGCGGGTAAAAGCTAGTTCTATTTATATGGATGTGATGTGCGTAATGCGACGCCACTTTCATCAATTATCGCCCCTTCGATGCTCGGTTCTACTTATAATGTCTAAATTCCAAGTGTGTCGTTCTCACGGAGGCGTAGGAAGTTTTGAAGTTATATTCGCCATCTGAATATATAATATTACTTTGGACAACACGTTACGCTGTATTATTTGCTAAACCCTTGAAAGTAATACCTATAGCGAAACCAAAAACAATTATAAATTTTAGTATAATAAACATTTAATTGGCATCTTTATTTATCGCTTATCTCCTAGTAGGAGAAAACACGTATATAATTTTTGGCTAGTCTAATATGTGGCCTAAACTAGCGTGACACTTGAAATGAAGACACAAAACCCCCTGCACGCTCCGCACCGGGATTTCATTAAGAGCTAATTATGCGCGAACTTTATTTAAGTTCAGTGCAATTTAAAAGATTTGAGCTGTTCGCTCGCGCGTCGACACGTATCCATAGTCGAGCCTAGAAAACATTGCTCTTGACTAATATGAATGTTGAAATAGTGAAAGTGTAAGTGACAACCATCCCTTATTTTAACAATGTCGGTACGTAACGAATAAACTTAAAACGGCTTAACGATTTGCATGGAATCTTGCATATCCGGCTTGATTCTTGGCTTCCTAACATCACACTATTGAGAAGATTGCAATTTGGAAGTAGGGTAGTTAGTATAAAAGGATGAAAAAAATAGTTAGGGAGAGACGTCAAAGGACCATGGCACATTCGTTGCTTCTGCCAACTCATTGGGAAACATAGTCGCGCACATAAAGCGCATAATCTAGACAATTGGAATTGTGTGATTTACGTAAGACGCAAGAACCGAACCAAACAGGAGATACTCTCACCGAAGAAGGTTAACATTAGGAAACTAGCCTTTAGAGAACCGAGTTGAAAGTTCAGCTGAACTAATACTGCGCTCGCGGAGGATTTTCTCAAGACTCTCGACTGGGACTCTCGGGGTGATATTCTTCTAAGAAGATTCTGTAACGCTCTTTTATTTTCCAGACGTGCGTTGGTTTTATACCTTGCTGCTGACAGTTTTTTAATATTTTGTATTTCAATTAATTTTAGAACAAATTATTTGTTGGGATAAAACTAGAAATTCTACGCCTAAAACGTATATTATGTAAATTGCATGTTCGGTAGGGTGACATCTAATATGTATATTGTATAAAGATAATAAAGATTTCTCATGCATTAGAAATCTTTATTTAGTCGAATCTTTATTTAATCTTTATTTAGTCGAAGGCAACACGATCGAAAGAGTTTACGGCCCCTAAGACAACATTCATAATGTATAACCAACGTGCATAAATATGCATTTGAACATTTATTTACAGGAGTGACTTGTTTTCGTATCGACTTTCGGATATCCTTGTCGTGTATTCTGAAAATTATATTATGGTAGATCCAGGATAACCACAATTTAGAACAAACATGCAATGGAGGAATCTGAAATATCTTCACTTTAGATGGTGCATAACTCTAACTATTGCCATTCTTGCTATTTAAGTTTTTAGCCATGGCTTGGCTAGATATAAGTATACAAATAAAACGTGCGTCAGAAAACGCCTGTTTAGCGAAAATCTTAGAGAGTGAGCTCTCAACGCGTTCCAGCAGTTTTAGTTAGCTGGTTTATCGAGTTCAAAAAAGCTAAGATAACAAAGTCGTAAAGATTATTGCTGCTCCGAGACATCGCCCAGTTCCAAGAGTCTTGTTTTCGGGTCGATCCACTTTAGAAAATAATTTTAACAAAGCGACCTTAGGAAAAACAGCTGCAACGACGGTATAACTCCCACAGGCATAAAGGCAATTGCCTGAATTGTTTCGTTTGTTTGCCTGAAATCAGTAAGATTGTTTTGTTGTGTAAATGTAAAATAAGCCCTTCTGAACTTAATTAGTTGGTGACAAATGATACAATTTTTACAAAGTTCTTGAACTAACAACCGTAAAGAAATTATAAATTATTTGTCGTTTAGTTGACAGTCCCCTAGACCAGGACCCTTAACATTAAGAGGTGTAGACTATGAATGTGCGCCACCGCGTATAATGACGTCGGTGAGAGTTTAAAGTTTTAATTTTCTTTCATATTCAGGGTAATAAATAAAATTACGTTGACGTTATTAGGTTACGTGTGTGAGAGTGAACCTCCCCTCTTCCTCCCGTTCGACCACCGGCGGCCCGGCCCCGCCGCCGCCCCTCCGCCGCTCTACCCTATTGATATGATGGAAGGCCGAATATCTGGGAGATCACTTAAATTCCATTTAATTTCATTTAATTCATAATTGAGTTTGCTTATGGCGCCGAAAAGTGAATGATGCGTAAAAGCTGAATTACATTTTACATTTAGCCCCATCATGTTCCCCCGGATCATTAATTTAGGTAAGTATTATGAGATAATTTATTCCGATGCAAAATTGTTATATTTTGACACTTTTGTGTAGATCTTGTGAGTTATGGAACTATGAAATTAGACAGTGTCAGCTAATCTCACACTATTAAATTTCAAACCTAAAATTTATTATGCAAAGAAAACCCAAAAATATAAAAGTAGACACGACGTCGCATCGTTCGTTCGATCTGCTAGCCCCTCACCCCCGCGCCGCCCCAGCCGCCCCGCCCCACCCCCGCCACAACTCCAAGGGGCCAACTTCTCCAATAACATCTCAATGTAAATCGGGTTCGTTATTATTCCAAGTTTACAAGCCGAACAGGCCAGGGGTAAATAAATAGAGAGGTTCTTTTGAAACTTTAACGATTATTGAGCCGTGAATCGGCGCTCGCTTTATTAGTCGCTCGTGATTAAAATTAAATGAGACCATTTCTTAAGGCCACAGTTTTTTGGATTTCCGCCATATAAAGTTGTATAGCCGGCATGTCTGAGAGATCCTGCCAATGAATAATTAGATTTTATATTTCAGTATAACTAAGTTCTAAAGTTCTAAGTTTTACTTATCCTTGCTCCATCATACATGTTCCTGAATAATCTTTTTTTTTAATAATGGTCTAAAATACACATATTAGAAATTTCAGTTTGCCACTGGCTTCGTCCAGGTTAAATTAAGAAAACATTCATCGGAACATCAGCGCTACATTCATTATTTGATGTTAAATGGCCTTGCTGCTATTAACATATAGATAGACCCATTCTGTATTTCTCATAGTACCTATGTAGTTACAAAATGCACTCGTATTTCCAGCAACATTTTCCCCTAAACTGTTGTCATTTTCTTCGTATCACCGGACGTCCGGGTCTGTTAGGGCGGGTTTTTGATCAGCGTCCGGGACATACAATAGGCCAACTAGACCTCGAAAATCTAATATCAGAATAATATATTCCAGAGTTATTTACAGTTCAAAGATAGAATATTGTTAAATACTAATCCGTCGGAGTAGTGCCTACCATGTTATGTATGTATTATATGTAGATAATATTGTTTGTCTGTTCAATACTGTTGTGTCCATAAATTGACATTATACAAATTTAATTTTATTCCTCCTTTTTTCTATGAAGAAGCACGGCTTCTCACACGGAAAAGAAAGGAAATAATATGGAAATAGTATGTCAGCCTCGATAGCTCAGTGGTGCAGACAGTCACCTGTCGCTATTGAATGTTAAGCAACGCTGGGTGCGGTCAGTACTTGGATGGGCGACCGCTGACCGTTGGAGGCTGACCGAGGTTCGGATTCCTCGTAAAACTGTAGGTCCCTTCCCTCCTAATCTTACTTGGTGGTAGGGTTTAACCCGCCCGGGTTGGTACCACCGCACTGAATGAAACGTCGGTCGAAACGGCTATGTAAATAGTTTGTGTTTTCCGACCAGTTCAGTGTAGCCGGCACGATCAAAGGGGGAAGCACTCACATGGCACCTAGTTCACCCGGTGTTATGGGCTGACATCACGGACGTTGTAGGTGATGTAGCCAACCGTGTCAGTTTCCATAAAAAAAAATAAAAAAAAATGGGTTGGACTCACCACACCCGGCGTTTTCCTATAATCTGGGCTGCAGTCCAGTGTGTGCTCTGGTATGAGGTCCAAAATGAGTTTAGAAAACGTTTCCTTTGACTTTGATGGACAGGAGATCGCACGGCGATTCCTTGTACCTTCCTCTCACACGGTGATCAGATTACCAAGTGACATTATATTTCTTTGCTCTGAAGTGTGGGTAGGTGCTTGACCCGTAATTTGCGCCAACTTCATACCTCATGCAGTAGTCCATTTCAAAGGGAGTAGGTACAGTTTGGATAGGAGATTGATATGGATGTATGAGAACCATACAAATACAGTGTAGCCGGCACGATTAAAATGAAAGGACCAACGTTTTGCCTAGATCCCTCAGGAACATGGTGATGATGTGGTAGAGTCCATAAAAATGCCTGGAATCTGCGAAAGTATTAGTCGGAAGGCATTCATACCGCAACCGGACTATTTGCGCGGCTTCCGCGTGAAAGCTGCCGTCACTTGGTTCATCATCAATACTAATAATAAATCTGTAAGGGATGGCCATGGAGTAAGTTACTTGCTTTTATGAGATACTGCGTTTGTAGACACTATGTATGATACTAAAACTAAATTGACGATTTTTAGAAATATTTTCTGTATGTATGTATGTTCCTCCATAACTCTTAAGCCGATCATCCGAATTCAATGAAAATTAGTATACAAGCAAATTTTTCTATAAGTACGACGGGACACAGGATAGGCTAAACAAAATTCAGTTCCGATTACGTTAAAATGTGGCTATCATTAAAACCGAAATTGTTCCGCGCGCGGAACGGTAGCGGGCTTACATACTTTCTTCTTTTTAAATAGGATTTTCACGCGAGCGAAGCCGCGGGAAGAAGCTTGTCCTTTATAAAATAGGGTAGTCGCCGTGGCCGGCTGGCTACTGCTGCTGGCGCGTTCCACAGTCTCTCGCCTGCTGTACCTGCCTGTGAGGTGAAGAAAACGGCGAATGAGTCACGAATGTCGGTCGAAGCGCTTCTTTGCTCGACAACGTCCCCGGCCACTGCCGGGGCGATGGTGCTGGAAGAATCTTGTCCGCCAGTTCGATTATCACAGCGAAGAAGAACTGGCAAGAAACTTCGCTGGGTCATTTACTGGTTGTCCGTAATAATACAACGAGATCTTGACGTAAAACAATTATAGCGACGTATAGGTATTCTACATTTTAGTGAATTGCTTTTGTCGCAAAATAAAACTTTTTATTGATACCTATTTATCCGTACTTTTCGGATTAGATTCTGCGTCCACAAAGCGCCGCGCCGCCGCGCCGCCTCGTCGGTCGACGGGAAATCCTATTATTTAAAAATGTGTATGCCGTTATCCTCAGATAATAATATTATTCTCGTGCTTCTCTTGCCGAGAACGGTTTTTCTTCATACTCGTATAATATCTAATGCATATTTTTTTCCCTCAATGATATATTCGAGAAAATCGAGAAAAATAAGAAAGCAATATTAATACCATTTGTACAGTACTAATAAATATTTACATAATATCGGTGGACAACAAAGCGAGAGCAACAATAATAAAATCTATTATTATATTGGGTACTTTCACAAACATTAAGTACCCTCAATGTGTGGGTGCGCGAGGGTGTGTGCGTGCGTGCGTGCGTGCGTGCGTGCGTGCGTGCGGGCGCGCGTGCGTGCGTGCGGGCTTGCGTGCGTGCGTGCGGGCGCGTGTATGTGTGTGTGCTAGCTACCTTTCCCCTTTATAATTATAAGTATTCTATGCCTTGGCGCGGGCCTTCCACCGAGTCATGCAGCAGGTGGGTCTTCGTGCCTTACTGCCTGCTTCATAGTTATCTTGTCCGAATACTTTGCTAAACGTGGTTGTCGATGTTGTGCTGTAATTTACAAGTCTTCTTGGAACACAACACTGATTACTCTGCCCACCCCGGTTGCCCGGATACAGCGTGTGGTATACATGTAGAAATTATTGTAAAAGAACTTGTGTTTCTTCGTTTATTTTCGCACCCCTTCTTCTTCTTCTCAGCTCTTCTCTAAAATGAATTGAAAATTACAAATGAATGAAAACCCTTGAGTGCAAAACATTAAGAGCTTAGAATTCGGGTAATTTAATTCAATACAGTGTATTGTTTTACACGGCGAACAAAACAATACATTATATTCTTTTATTACCTTCGGTTGGATTTCGAGTATTTCTACTATACCAACTTTGTTAGCTCCGTCAAACCTAGGGCATCCAAAATCGGAAAATCGGAAATCGAAAAAACCGAAAATCGGACAATGTTAGTGCTATTTTAAAACCGATTTTTTTAATATCGAAAATCGATTTTTCCGATGTTCCGATTTTTATTAGGTTTTTCAAACATTCCCCGTCATTTGGTTTTAAATGCATAAAAACAGTGCTATTTTATGTGAAATGGGTTATGGGTGGGTTACTTAATCATCATCATCATTTTTCATCCAATAAAGAACGAACTTAATTAAAAAAATAATAATAATCACACCAAGCTTTGAAATCAAGGATTGATCAACGCCTAACTATGAATGAACACCTACATGGTAATGTACCTACATAACCCTACTGCGTACTTCAGTCAGACGTGATGAAGTATACCCGGACAATGATGAACTGCCTGGTGGTATAGAACGAGTATATCGCAGATTACATTTGACTGTACAAAATCAAACACAGTTAGAGAGGTCGGAGTCTGCGTCCGCTTCATCTTCGCCGACACCTACTTTGGACATTGTCGATCCTCGGCTGGAGCTGGAAAGTGCCAAAGTAATGACAAAAAAACCTTCTAACACCGGTAAGTAAAATCTGCGTGATGTCACAAGAATTGAAATGACATTATTTGAGTGTAACGGTGAGAGAGACCGCATGTCTAGAAAAGGTATAGACATGCGGTCACCTACTCACGCACGATTCCGCCGACAAGTTTGGGAGCCGAAAGGGCATTTTCAGCAGCAGGTTATTTAACAAGAAATTTAAGAAGTGGCATGGGTGATCCCAGTTTAGACGCTCTATGTTTCCTTAAATCTCACTTTCAACTAAACAAAGATTAGTCAACTGTTGCTACGGTTGACCAGGTTCTCGAAAAAGTATCCTCTTTGGGGGAAGAAGAACTTGGTCAACTTAAACGTAGCCAAGTAGCAAGCTTGTGCCTTCTCTACTAAGGCTGATCAGTTTCCTCTCCAAGCACTTTTCAGGGCAGCCAAGTCCCCAACGATGGTAGTCTGGGCGTCTTGGATATGGAGGCTTCCAGGGACGTTGGGTTTCGATCGTTCATAGAGTGCAAGGCGAAACTAGCGTCTCGAAAATTAGGGATCCTCTACCGATGTCGGCGATTTTTCACGCCGGTCCAACTACTTACACTCTACAAAGCACAAGTAAGACCGGTGATGGAATATTGCAGTCATCTTTGGGAGGGTTCCCATGAGTACCTTCTTTCAGCCTTGGATTCTATTCAGCGACGAGCCATTCGCCTCATTGGTGACTCTGTGCTCACAAAGGACCTTCAACCTCTAAAGTACAGACGTATGGTTGGTTCATTGAGCCTGTTTTATCGGTACTACTATGGCCACTGCTCTGACGAACTTGCTTCCCTTATCCCTCCATCTCCTGTTCACCTTCGCCAAACCCACCATACTCTCGCGGAACACCCCTTTGTAGTCGACAGAAGAGTTCTTCGAACTGCACGATTCTCTAAATCTTTCTTGTGTCGCACTGCAAAGGTGTGGAACGGGCTCCCAGGGAATATATTTCCCCACTCCTACAATCCACGGATCTTCAAATCGCGGGTTAATGGCCTTTCCCCAGCAACAGTAATCCACCATCAAGCCGGACTGGCACCTCCTCGGCGGTGAAATTGGCTGCCCCTGAGGTTTCGACCACGGGTGGAGCCACCCAGTTCGGAAGCAATAAAAAAAAAAGTCACGCTGACGTAGTTACCAAGTGGTTTACGTCATCACGTTAAAGTTAGTGTTAAGTTCCCATTCAACATTTTAATTTCAAAATTTGAACACATGTTATTTTAATATTGCACTGAAATATTAAATGTCACTTATTTTATTACTAGTATACTCTTTATCATTTATTTTCATGTGGCCCAGTGCAAAAATACCTACCTTATAATATACCTTACCTAAGTTACACTTCACATTTTGCCGTAAAATCCAAAACATCGAAAAAATCGAAAAATCGATTTTTAAAATATGAAAATCGGAATAAAACCGATTTTGAAAATGGTACCGATTTTGGATGCCCTAGTCAAACCACTCACTTAAGGTTAGCCTATTAGATGCACATAAGTGAAGCTTATTCGCACTCGTATATTGAAATCCATAGACTTTGAAAGAAAGGTCCGAACGATTCGTATCGACCGCACTGTATCAATTCAATTGTTTGGAGAGCCCTCAGAACCTCGGAAGGCTTTCCTTTTCCTCGATAACCGCATAATTTTTTTATTTTTTTTTTTACATTTTACATAAAAAAAAAAATCATTAAATAGAACACCGTTTTATTCAATTACCAGACCAGGATGTAGGGTCTACTGCTGGCAACATTTGTACGTGCGGGGTGAAAGAACGATCGGAATTCTGTGAGTACTTTTTAGGTTCCATATCAATACGGAAGCCTATTACTAAGCCTACGTCTCGTCTGTCTTAGTCATACTGTTTCATGTAAAGTTCTGTGTAACTGGTACGACCAAAGGAAAACTTGGGTTAGTTTCCAAATTTTTTTTATGCAAACTGACACGGTTGGCTGTATCACCTACAACATCCGTGATGTCAGCCCATAACACCGGTTGAACTATGTGCCCTTTACTTTCATTTCATGTCGGCTACACTGAACAGGAAGGAAAACACGAACTATTTACATAGCGTTTCGACCGACACGTTTCATTCAGTGCGGTGGTACCAACACGGGCGGAATAAACCCTCCTAATACATAACCTAGTAAGGTAAGAAGGGAAGGTACCTACAGTTTTACGTGGAATCCGAACCACGGTCAGCCTCCAACGGTCGAGCGGTCACCCATCCAAGCACTGACCGCGTTCAGGGTTGCTTAACAACAGTCAACCGACCGCACCACACCACTGAGGCTGGCATTATGATATGGGCTGACATCACGGTTATCGCAGGTGAGGTAGACAACCTCAGATCTGTGAGTAGACAAACATGTTAGACCCAATAAAAAAAAGTAAAAAGGAGGAAGGGATTGGTTGGGGTTTGCGCCCCGCGCGGCAGTTTCAAGGGTCATCGGATCTCGAGACGCGAGTACTCTACAAGGAGTGTTCAATGAGCTGTCAAACCGTGTCGGCCGTTGTTGGTATCATTCTCATCTCGACAGGTCAAAGTAGAATAACCTTTGGTTCAGGAAAAACGAACATTTTATTTTATTACGCTATAAGGAATACGCCCTACGCTAGGTACCTACAAAGTACATGTACTAGTAAATATTTCTGAAAGTGTAGTAGTGTAACAGATGACAAAAAACCGGCCAAGTGCGAGTTGGACTCGCGCACCGAGGTTTCTGTACCACCACGTAATTGGTCGGTTTTTATTATTTGTGATTTCACCTTAGAGTTTGCAATATAATCACACCAAGTTCGACGTTTATATCTATAATAGTTTTTACGATAAGTACAGAAAAAAACATAAATAAAAAAAACAGGTTTTTTGTATAGGGATCCTTAATTGATTAGTTTTTTTTCTTGTTATTTGTTAGTACATAATATCCGCCATTAATAACGCAAATTCTGTGAAATTTTCAACCGGCTACCTATTACGGTTCAAATGATCATCCCTCGGACGGACGGACAGACAGACGGCATTGGCTTAGTAATAGGCTTCCGTACGGGGTACGGAAACCTAAAATGTAAGCCGGTGATGCACCAACACCAGCGACACAACTGTCCGCACAATATACATACTGTACTGTATTGATGTTTTAACCCTAGTCCCGACTACAGGTTATATCAATTCTGTACAACGTAGGTGTTACACGTTGCCTGCGGTTGGTCCTTCTGAAACTTGTATTGCATTTGTTTTATTGCATAGGCTATTTATTTTTATTTGTTTATTTATCTATTTCAATTCAATAAGCATATCAATAATTACATACGGAACCTCTACACTTGAAATACATACATGTATCTGTCAGAGAAATTAATGTTTAAACACATTTACAAACATTTGAGCATTAATGCGCATATCTATGGCATTACATTAAAGTGTGATTTAAAATATATAGATATAAATTTTTTTAAGTATTTTGAAATAATAACAATTGCAATAAAAACAGAAATAATAAATACTTACCTGAAAATAAATTTACCATAAAACATTAGATTAGATATTAATTAAAACCTATTACAAGATAAAATAAGGATAAAGTAATTTCTATAAGTATATATTATATAAGTAAGATATAGGTACACGTTTAAGTATTTAATAAAAGTCCTGACTGCGTCAACTGACAATTCCGTCCGTGCGCCATGATAGAAGAAGCTGAACACGGTTTGTGACACGGTGTCCATCCGTTGTCTCTTATTGAATTATCGAGCTACGGAGCAATTCCTGCCGAATTACATTAGAGGACACAGCCGGGACGCGGATGTCTTAATGGACGTCTTCGGCTGATTGTATATACGAGGCGACGACGAGACGATCCGATGTGTCCCACACCCGGCCGCCTCTAGGGCTGCCAAGACAGTCCTGTCTTGTAAAATAAACATATTGAGGAAAACTTACAAGACTTTAAAATCACGATAGCATCTCTATTTACAAAAGTTGAGTCCACAGAACAAAATGAAATAAGAAATATTATACGATTAGTTCTATGTTTCCCTATCCTTATAAAATGTAACGTTTGCGATGTATAGGTATATCAATCAATCAGTCAAATCAATCAAGTATTCTTTAGTGAAAATCGTTGTAAGTGTATTATACAGGGTGTTATAACGGCCACTACATTAAATTTAGCGGCGGGTGGCCGAGTGGTTTGAGCATCGGCTTCTCATGCGGGAGGTCCGAGGTTCGAATCCGGTCGGCGTGTACCAATGAGTTTTTTCTGACGAAAAAATTTACGTGCATACCTACACCTGCTGCTTCACCGTTCGGAACCGGTGTAAAACTGTAGGTCCCTTCCCTTGCCCCTTACTAGGTGGTAGGCTCTAATTGTAGCCGACTGGGTTGGTACCACCGCACTGGATGTAAGATGGCCGCATAGCAACCTCGGTTGTGTTCTCCTCTAGTCCAGTATGGCCAACAATCCAGGGAAGTCTCCGGTATGGCACCTACCTTCTCGGAGGTGATATTGGCTAGTCAGAGCATGTGCTTTGGCCCCTCTGACTCAGCCTCATACCGGATTACATAAAAAAAAAAAAAGTCAAACAACTTTTTTCTGAATTCCCTTTAAATAAAAAGTTACAGTTTTCATACAAACTAATTGATTAATTTAGTGTAAAAAGGATCTCATGTTCTGCATGAACGTAGGAATGAAAGGCGCGCGGTGAGTGAGCGAGCAATGAGGAGTGCGCGGAGCGAGGAGATGCGCGGCGCGGCGACGCGGTCGCGGCGTGAGTTTTTCGACCCCGACCGTTCCCGCGCCAGCACACTGCCCCCGCGCGCATCAAATTATTACACTTGACGAAAACATAAATTTTAAATGCAAAATACCCAAAAAATCTAATAATATTCCTAGACACGCCAAAATATGTACCTACTAGACAAGAGGTGAAATGGTGACCCTAGCCTTCCATTCGCTGCCGCCCTCCATCGATAGCAATACGAGCGAAGGCGAATTGTGTAAGATTTTTTGCTGAAAACTCAATATCAGCCACGTTTTTTTTGCGGCAAGGCGCCAAATTTGTTGCCAGCAGGAACTTACTGCCTAGTATATGGGTATTTTTTATCCTTGGAACCACACATGGTTCATTCTCTAGCTATATGTAATTTACCACTTTTTGTTCTTGGATTTTTTTTATTTCGTCGTAGATTACAGAGATATGTGTTTTTCTATATTCAACTTAAAATGAAGTTGAAATCTATAAAACATGTGGAACAAATTTCGCAATACAATGTGAAATAAACACGTTTAAAATGCTGTACCTACCTAAGAGGAACATTCGTTCTACTTGATACGGAGTGGTGCAGTATGAAAGAGCCCTCCAGCCAGATAGGCCCTTCTTGTTAACGCTAACGCTATATCACAAAAACCCTTTGTGTGCACCCGGAGCCATCCTAAGCCCTTTCATTCAATGGCTCGATCGAATATGCAATATTCGGCTCCCAAATGTCAGTATTAACCCGCTGTCCGGACACTTTGCGATATTGCGGCGCGTGGAGGCAACACGCTCTTTATAGGGCGCCATAAATCATGTTCACTCGAACATTGGCGATAGTTTAGAAGCGGTAAAGGGTTTGATTTATCCCGCAACTTGGCTCATTCTGAGCAGCTGTCGCTTAACTTTCACATTATTACATAACACTTAAAGCAAAAACTTGGACCTGCAACAATTTGCCAAGTTCCAGGAAGGTCAGTCGCGGCCGCCTACGCCCCGCCCCGCCCCGCCGCAGGTTGTGTGAGCGCCCAGCGTGCGAATAACGGCGTTAGTGACGAGAGGACGAAATAAAGAAGGTGTGAATGGGTGACGAGGGAAATGCTACAGCCAAATACTTTTTGGAGGTAAGGGACTCGGATGGATAAAATGTTTTTCTTAGCGCGCACTAAGCGAGATTTCTAAACTGAAAATAAGAGCCGGCGTGCCGAAAGCACCCACGCATTTTTTTAAGTGTTTTTTCAGTACTTTTGGGCTAGAATCGCACACACATCAACATAATCATATTTAGGACAGTTTAGGATACCTATATTATCACATTAGCAATAAGGATATCAGAAGAAGGATTTACATTCATACTGAATCTACATAATAGTTAGAATCCTTGAAACGCATGTCTGACAGGCGCTAAAGGCGCACGCATCTAGCTGAGCTCACTGTACCTCGCCCCATTTCATAACGTATCTGGTACTTTCAACCTTAGTTCGCAATTTTCCACCAACCATTCCGTCCATCGCGAACCATCTAATTTAAATGTAGGTATTCCGAACTCGTGCAGTGAGGGCGCGGTTTTTTTTCTTCGATCGCAATCCCGAAGCGAAGTTTATTACCTCGGTGCCAGCGCCAGAGGATAATGGAACTGCTGGTGCGCGTCGATTTCTCAACTCATTTGGATTCAATTCACAACAAACAATAGTGCAGCAGTAAGTAAAAAGCACTGAGGGGGCGCAGCGAGCGCACAGTAGATATAAGGATATCATGTCAAGTTTCGAGTCGAGACAAGTTTAGAAATGTGTTTGATAAGTCAACACATTGTCTGTAAGTATAACTTTACATACGTCATAGCTCACAATATTAGTTAATTAAGACTCATTAGGGTTCTAGTGTTAGACACCTACGGAACCCTTCAATCACTGAAAGGGCAGAACAAAAGCACAGTGTAGGTATACGAAGTTTACTCGCACGTGCAGTGCGAGTAAACTTCGTACACACACACGTACGCACGCACGCACGTCCGCCCGAAAGCCCGCCCGCCCGCACGCACGCACGCACGCCCGCCCGCCCGCACGTACGCACGCCCGCACGCTCGCACGCACGCCCGCCCGCCCCCACGTATGACCGCCCGCCCGCCCGCACGTACGCACGCCCGCACGCACGCACGCACGCACGCCCGCCTGCCCGCCCGCACGTACGCACGCCCGCACGCACGCACACACGTCCGCCCGCCCGCACGTACGCACGCACGCACGCACGCACACAAGTGCTTTACCACTGCTATTAGAGATTCCGTAATGGCAAGAAAGCAGACAACCTTGTTTCATCCACATCAGTAAATCAATTTAACAATAAGTACGTCGCATTGAAATCAAGTAGGATGCCGCGAACGCTCGTTGAGTTGGAAATTATCCAAATTTAGTGAATTGAACTAAAAATAAAATGAATCCTACTTTTGAATTGCAGACTGAGTTCCCGGAATGGGGTCAGTGTTCCGTTAAATAAAGTTGGGATATTCAAACAGGGGAATACAAGGAGAACTTGCATGCAACGATCCGCAGGCACGTACGTACATATATGTACAAGTTTCCGACCGGCATTCCTGTGTCACTGCTGGGCGTCGGCATCTCTTTAGGGCTGTGGCGAAACTTTTACTTCCGTTTTCTGTCTGAACTTCTGTCCGACAAAACTAACTATCGACACATTTGATAGAAAAATATTATCTGGAAATACATAAAATTTAACAATCAAATAATCAGAGAAAGGTAGAGTTGAGAACCTGTCAAAATACAAGTTATAATTTAATGGGGGCGGAGCCACGGGTGCGGTTAAATTTCAATAAAATTACACAGATATAAACTACATACGTAATACTTAACTCAACTTGTAAATTTTAAAATGTCTCACAACACGCGGAACTTACTTACTAGATAATGTAATTGTAACTACTGAGAGCCAATACGAGTTCTAACAAAACGTTTGCGGTGCAATTGTTTAAATCCTTTATGACAGCGCGTTCACACGAATACAGTTGTAGCATCTCACGAAGGCACATATCATCATCATATATCATGGCGAAAACGTTTACTACAGTTAAAGTGAGAACAGGAGTGGACGCCTGCTTTAAACAATTGGTTGAAGCAATCATGAGAGTCCTATTGTTTTCGAATTGTACGAAAACAGTCATGCTTTCGTTAGATGAAACACCTATACGTATATAATAGTTCTATAGCTAGGTGTACAAGATGTCGCCGAGCGAAGCCAAGGTTACCCGTTGGTCTGAAAGCTTTTCAGGCTTTCACAGGAAGTGGTCGAGGCTGGAGCCGCCCAGCCGCCCCCGCCACCCCACGCTACTCGTAGGTGCGTTTTATTCATAGGAATTCTTGCCGGAGAATCTTGTTTATATAGAAATGGAATGTGAAACGAATATCGGGAATGTTTCATCGCGATAAGGAATGTTGCTGTGTCTGGTTTCGAAATAGTTTAAATTTTAAAAGTGAGTACGTATAGAAAATATATATTGAATTGTATTCATTTTGTGCCGCATTTTCTTCCAAATAACCATAATAAGGTATCCTCTTATCTTATAAGTCTCCATACTTTCGAATATGCGAGTAACTTAGCAATAGATAAATAATAAACTACAAAACAAATGATCTAATTTGTTTATAGAAAGCGCGAGGTTTGGCGTCGAGCCATGTCCATGGACATTCGGTCGCAAGTGGGTGTTGCGCATACCATGTATTTGTATTTATTTGTTTCATTCTTGGGTACACTCTACACAGCGGCGACTCCTGGTCCTGAATATTGGGTTGGCTCTGGCTAAGGATTTTTTTTTTTCATTATTTCATAACTTAGGTACCTACGCGTTAATTTATTTCTACCACAATGAGTTCAAAAACTGAAAGACGATTACGATATAGATAGTTTATAATATTTAGTTTAAATGATTTATTTTGCTCACTTACGACTTATTTGTCTGTAGATAGGTACCTACTGGTTGTGTCAAAGCTGTCGAGTTGCAGCCGACAACAGCGACGTCTCCTCTGGCACGACGACGACGAGACAGGAATACAAGCTTGAATTGTTACATTTTATTTGTACATGAAGTCCACTCTTCGTTCCACAGACAAGAAATTTTCGATGACTCGATCGTGAAAATCTTCTTTCTTCCTCAATTTTGTTAGCAACTCCTTTTCCACAGATATGTAAGAGTGCCAAATTACTGAGTCTCTCTTGTCCTTGAGTGCTCCGTAGATAGCTCGGTAGGAGTTTGCCATTATAATTACCAATAAATCACTTTAAATTTAACAACACTGCACAGGATTCATCCATACAAAGTCCATACCTACATAACGGAATATGCAGCTATCAACTCGCGAGCCAATGCGCACACACACGCGCACATAACACACCTCTAGCTCGCTAGTCGCATCGCATCGCACGTCGCACAGCACAAGAATACTCGTCGTGTGGACGCAGCGCGCACGCACCCGCACACGCAACACACACACACACCTAGCTCGCTCTACTCGCTACCGCCGCGTCACTAAATGCACTCCCCGCTGCGCCAACTCGAAAGGCTGATCAGCGGGTCCGCGCGGGACGGGGGGGACATCGGTCGCTTCCGCCTTGTATGGAATACGATGGCGCTTCAAAATGTAGCCAACCGGCCAATGAATGCCTTGATGTGTCGTCATTCGTCGTCGCCCGCGTTTGACGCGGAATTTCAAATTATGTAACGGGTACGGGATTGACGTTTTATCTTATTAATCGTGGATTATATGACATAAATAATATAACTCCGAAATTTTTTCACATTTATTTTAGCCTGATACTTCTGTATTAATGGTGTCATTCATTTTATTTGGTTTGGCGGCGCCAACCTCGCCAACTGAGAGGAGTCGCCGCTGACTCTACACTTGAATTCGTCACATTAGAAGGCAGGAAATTGTGTACGGAATCTAACACAATTTCCAGGTTAAAGTTCTCACGGAAAACAAATTGGTATGGTTGGTATATACCGTCTCCACGCGAGTTCGACTAGCACTTGACCGCTTTTTTTGTTTACCTCTGCCGCGTTGCATGGGCCCAATATTGGAACCGAATAACGAATTAAAGGGAATTAATAATTATAATGTTGGAAGCCTACAGGTTAATAAATACACTTTGGACTAGTAGCAACCTAAATCTAAAGATGAACATGTAAGTTTCTATGATCGTTTAATATTTTCTCTAAACAAATTTATATTCCCGTTAACTAAAGTTCATAATGTTATCGAATGTGTAATTTAAGATTACAATTCTCCGCAATTACGTAACTATTCTGAAAAGCTTCCGTGTTGACGCTCGAACTAATCTCAAGTAGGGAAGTTCACCGCGCGTCGGCTCTCTCCTTAAGTGGAATTATCTCGGACAATAATCCTCGCTTTCATTTCGGGGCGAGATTCTGAGAGGTGTCGCCTTAACGATTACCTGCGAGGCGCGACAGCATTGCTGCGGCAAATATATCGAGAATCAACGAATAAAACATCAAACTGAATAGGTACAGTTTTTTTTCAATACCACGGTCGTGGTATTGCATCACCTGAATCAGACTTTTAATAACTAACATATAATATAACATTTCACAAAACCATATTAACATCGATTTTAATATGTATCTGACGCATTGTGCTGCATTGTGTCTGAGTCTGTTACACATTCTCAAAATCCACCTTATTCCACTTTGGCGAGGGGTTTCCCCAAAGTTTTGTAAAATTTTAATTTTGAGAATAAAATGTAAGGCTTGAAATTTGTTTTTATGCAATTTGACATGGTGAGTGGTGACTACACTGCACCCGTGATGTCAGCCCATAACACCCCGATGAACTAGGACCCATGCCGGTGGCTCTCTTTGGCCGTGGCGGCTACAATGAACTGATTAACTGATCAATGACTGTTAAATATTTATACACGGTGTTGCAGTCGCCCCCGAATATTTTTAACTGACATAAGGGGGTTATTCTATATGTGAAACTAAACAACTTGTGTGGTGAAAAAAAAATTTTAACCAAAAAAAAAATTTTTTTCCATACAAATTTTAAATACATATTCTCAAAATGTATGGAGAAAAAAAATCTTTTTTCTTCAAATTAAAAAGTCGTAGAACAAAAGTTGTTCTATTTCACGTACAGAATCACCCCCTTTCGGGTTTTACGGTTGGGGTTGCAACACCGTGTATAAAAAAACACTACAACCACCCCATTTATTCCAAGGTGTTAGTCGAAAAAATCTGTATATTTTGAAGGTGTATCGTAACGTCAACATTGATAAAACAATATAGGAAACATTTTGAAGTTTAGTATTTCAAAGAAATTACAGATTCGCTGTTGCTTGCGGTACGGAACGCTCTTTGCGCAAGGCCCGACTCGCACTTGACCGTTTTTTGCTTTATTTTATTCAAATGACCCAATATATTGAGTTGTCATATCGATAACCGCGCAACCCTGCAATCCGGTCGAGCGATCCCCCCCAGTGAATTAATTAACAATTATAAATGCAAATTGAGCGAAGGTAACTTTTCAATCTCCGCCGAGAGATATTCGAACGGAATCTCTTCTCCCGGCACTCGAACCCCACTCCATTATATCTCGGTAAGACTTAAATGTTATTGTGTTAAGCGCTCTGACGCTACCGAAAAGTAATTAAATACGAAAACTTTTCAAACTGAAATATTAAATTTGTCTTAGGTTTAAAAATTACGTTACAGATCTTTGAGAAGAATAATACTTTCTTTACACATTCGCGGTTTTTAAAGTCGACAAGCGCCACGAAGACCCTTGGGCCATTTTTAGGCCCAAATGGGACAAAAAGACGTATATGTTCACAAATCACTCTATTAGCTTGAACGTGTTTCATCGAATGCCGAATATTTATTGAAAAACAGAATGAAAACTTCCATTAAATTTCAATCAATATGTCAAAACCAAAAGTTATACATTGAAGTTAAAATATTTGAAAAGAGAGGTCACTCATAGAATTTCTGCCTACAGTAATCTCGTGAACACAGAACATCTTTAACGTATTCACTGGAAATTTAGTTTCACAGAATTTTCTGTGCGCAAGCTTTTTCTGAATTGATTTGGTTTGAGTAGGTACTGAAAATCATATAATGTTATTTGTTCATTCACATAACTTACTCACAAGAGTACCCTAAAAATCTGTTCAATGAGGACGTTGTTCACGTGCAGAGGGTTCCGTAGCCATATTTTCTTTCTTGTTGCACGATGCACGATTTTAATTCCATATTTAACCCCGTTAAGTGATGCATTTAAACAAATCCTTTTTGTAGTGCTCACCAACGTTATATAAGAAACTTCTATGCAAAATTTCAGCTTTTCACCAAGCGGTCAGTCAGTGTTAAAAGTCTTATTAAGTAGATAACTTCGCAATTACCTGCGCTGAACGGTCACAGCGTCTTTGAATTCTAAATTCGAAAGTCTCGATGCGGCGCCCAGACAGTAGACACGAAGTAAGGTCGGGCACTGGGCTTGAGTCGGGCACGCCTTCGCATCCTTAAGAAGGATTTACGAGAATGTAGGAGTAGGAAGGGCGGGGGGGGGGGGGGGGGGGGGCGGAGTGATGAAACGAAGAGAGAAGGGGGAGTAGGGGGAGAAGAGGAGGATAGCTCATCAGCATGTTATTTGTGTTGGAGATGGCTCGAGCGACTTGTCGCCACCGCAGACGTATGAGATGTAGATTCTTCTTGCACTCTTTTTTTTTGCTGACGGGTATTCTAAGAGCATAAGAATGAGCTCTCAGACATTTCAATTTATTCGTATTTATATGGCGTAAGTAAGTACGACTCTCCGCGCTCCGCATTTGAATCGATTGATAGAGAAATAAATTGTTTTCATTAGAGGCAATGATGAAATTGAGAACGGTACTTTCATCGTTCCTCTATTATGCCAATATACATAATGATAGCCAGACAGACAGCTGTTTCAGGCGTATTTGAAGTCCAAACCTCTTGCATGCACGCTACCACCCATATAGGCTATCAGTAAATCGCACATAGAGTCCACTTTACAAATGCTATAGAACGCTGTAAAACCTAACTGGCTTGTTGTTCGAGGAGAGAATCAGACCAATAAGCTAGCTAGATGAGTAAACGCGTGAAAAAGCTCCACTTTTAGAGCCGGCTTAGAAGCCGGAAGATATAAAAAGGTATTCCCAGAAATAAATAGCTCCATTTAGCATTCAGCTGTCGCAGCCTATCGCGAGCCTGGAACTAGTTGCCCGTCGCCCTCTACACCGCTACAACTTCACGACATAAACACGCAAAAGACATTAGATCAAGAAAGCCTCGCGCGAGAAAATATTTGCTTTGGAGTACAACCGCCCCGCCCACAAACGCCGCTCCGCCGCATGCCGCCGCCGCCGTATCGCCAACACTATTTTACATTTACGAAAGTTCCATCTCGAAAGTGTATAACGAGCGTCGCGATGACACCTTTTTTCTTCCGAAACATTTTATATTGGACTAGCTTTTTCCTGCGGCTTCGCTCGCGGTAAAATCAATACTGCCATCAACCACACTGCAACGCAACACAACAGAACTGCTAACGCCTTCTATTACTATCATTCGACTCAACACTAAACGTTCATACTATACTTTCTTTGATACTGCTCAGCCGTAAGGATTTTAGCGTGATAGTAGATACGAGTATGTAGCCTATAGTTCCTCAAGAACTACTCTTTACATTGGTGCAAACCGCATCAAAATCCGTTCAGTGGTTCCGGAGTTTCCTAACTGCTAACATGCTGAAAAGAACTTTTATGTCAATATTACATCGACTAGGTATTATTGCGAGAGATACGATTTTGAATCCTTCATCACATCACAACTGATGTAATTGCCGTCGCGAATATTCCAAATTTGGCAATTGCGAAAATAATGTCGTGTCGATTTTACGAATTTCATAAATGTACAATCGGCTTCACAGTCGCGTGTGCCACGTAATAGCTGAGCAACGGTGCGTGATCGTCCTCCTTTGAGTGCAGATTATACAGAATCAACGGCTTTATGGGCAAAATAGGTATTCCAAAAGTTGAACGACGTAAATCGACATTACGACTAATAATATACTATATTTTACAATGGACAATTTTATTTCTATATTGTAAAATATTGTAGCCTCTTGTAACATACGAGTAACGAAATGTGGGAGAGTCTTCTGTGGCATAGTACATACCACCATCCGTGAAACCACAGAGTAAGAAAGACATGCCGCGTATTAGGGGCGAGAGCAGCCGCCGATAGTTGTTCTGTGGATGAAACGGTGCTATATTTGTATAAATTTTCTTTTGTATAAAATACATTCAGATATTCATTTTAAAAACTGCTGAGGAGAGCGAACGTGTGATGACTGATGATAAAACAAGCTGCTCTTGAAAAAATTCACTGCTCTAGCGAATCACTTTTCGCAGCTGAGTTTCTGACCTTCGCGGTGGAGACCGCATGTGATTGCCGGACTCTAAGGTATCGCCAGAGTAAATTACAATTAAGTTAGAGACTAAATTATAATCGAATTAGAAATGTTTAAAGCATTCAGATTCAACGTTAATTTTTTATTTTATTCAAAGCGTCAAAGCGCAATATGTGGCGCAGATCCACTCATCTACGACGCCCACGGACATTGGATCGGATGCGGGGGGTGGGGGGTTATTAGTAAACTTAATAGTAAATAAAATTGCATCTCTCTTCTTGCATATCGTAAAAGGCGACTAAGGGATAAGGACCAGATGTCGTGCTAAAGGACGACAGGCCAGCCACTCCTCATCTTGGCATGGTCCTTCCACCGAGTCATGCAGCAGGTGGGTCTTCGTGCCTTACTTCTGCTTGATAGTTATTTTGTCCGAATACTTTGCTAAATGTGGTGGTCGGTATTGTGCTGAAATTTACAAGAGTTCTTGCACCACAATACCGATTACTCTGCTTACCCCGATTGTCGCGATACAGCGTGTGGTATGTGTGTATGTATTAATAGTAAATTTAATTGAATAATTGTTTAGTTTAGTTTTATTCAACTTAATAAGGTAGGTATATGCGAGGGTATTTTATTATGTTTTATTTTATAACTCAATTGTGCTTCAATAATTATTATTGAAGCACAATGTGAATGTTTAGGAATATAGTAATTGTTTTATTATTATCTATACCTATTTATTTCTTTATTTGCGACATCTCCACTTACGTAATTTATTCAAAAAACAAACGATTTACAAATTTAATATTATCTTACTGCTTACTGCTGGCTTCCCCCAAATGAACACTTTAATTACCTACTGAACATAAAAGAGAAACATATTTTATAAACCACGTTCAATTTATTTCATTGGCCAACTTGGTTAAGAAAATTTGCCAAATATTGTGTGGAAATTGCTGTTTATGACGTATCATATTTCAGGCTCGCTCACAGAAACCCCTTTTTTAACACTCCCTCGCGGCCTGATAGACGGGGAGCAGATAATGTTGACGTCGGTATTTAATGAACTTCGTAACTTGCTAATGACAAGGAATTTTTTTTTCAAGTTTGTCTCAACCAACCAAAATGTGTGAAAATATAGGTTTGGGGGCAGGATTCTTCTTTCGATAAGACGTGATCCATGGTACTACGCGGTAAGCTGGAACCAACCCCCGGATCGAAGTTTGAATGGACTTATCCCTTGAAGATTTATTTCTTTCAGCCAACCTATGGGTGTGTGAGACATGCGCACAGTGAATGTTAATGTGATCAGAAGCAAAACAACGCGATGTAAAAAAGGTTTGACATTATACTTAACCTATACTTAGATAGACAACCTACAGTTATCTATCAGTCAGTAATCATCAGAGACGGGGCGGGGGCGCGCGAGGGGCGCGGCGGGGCCTATCAGTCGTGCGGCTTCGCCAATTAACTGTATCGTTGTCTTGTGTCCGGTTTTGTTTGTATCACTCGACGCCGACGCCGCCGCCCGGGGCGGCGCGGTGCGGCGGCTGCTGGACCTTTCAGCCGCCGAACTGAGCGCCTTCGGGCGGTCTTATTTCTATTTCATTTGGTTTAAATGTAAAGTGAACGCGGCACAGAGTGAAAATAATTGTCTAGTAAATATTATTATTTTTAAAGAGAGCAGATACATTTCAGGTTGTTGTGTTGACTTGGCCACTTGGTCTTCGGCTTCTCCCTAATTGCCCCGAATCTTTGGCATTGCCTTGATAGAGAAATTCACGTAGTTCTTATTTATGTGTTAGGTACTTAATTACTTCCTTATCCAACTCAATATTTAGCCTTGCCAAAGGCCTTCCCTTGGTTAATGTACCATTTTTTAGGGTTCCGTAGTCAACAAGGAACTCTTATAGTTTCGCCATGTCCGTCCTTCTGTCCGTCTGTCTGTCCGTCTGTCTCTCCGCGGCTTAGCTCAGAGACCCTTACTTAGTACTAGAAAGTTGTAAGTTGGTATGGGTATACATATTAATAACGCCGACAAAGTGGTACAATAAAAATTTTGAAATATTTTTTTTAGGGTAACTCCCCTACACGTAAAGTATTTTGTAAAGTAAGTTGATTTTTTTTTTCACGTCTACCCCATCTTGTGGGATGTCTTTGGAAAATATTGCAGGTGAAAAGCATTTTTCGATTTAGGGATCCGTTTGCGAATTATTAAGCTTTTAAGTGCTAATTTTTTTTAAGAGTCAAGTGTCCCCACCCCCTGCCAGCTAAACGGTTGTTATTAGATATGTGAATAAATTCACAGCAGTAGTATATATATCGAAATTAAAAGGAAAACTATCACAGCTAAGTAGGCTGTACAGGTTGACGAGTAATTGTCGACCAACTTATAAAATGTACGGACGACAGCCATCATTTCACTGTTGAAGAACTTTTTCAAATTAACATTTATTTATTTCCCCTACAAAATTATACAAATAATCAAATAATTTATTTTGATAAGGTTCCGCAACTACGGAACCCTACACTGGGCGTGGCCCGACACGCACTTGGCCGGTTTAAGTAATGATAACCGTCCGACTATCGACGCTCATCGTTTATATTTATACATGAGACTAATACGATAATAAGAATTGTGTTGTTGTTTACAGACCTCTAGGAGGGAAATATGTTGTTCGTTTTAGGTAAAACAAAAATTATGCGGAAGATATAAATACATTTAACTAAATTGAATTAAATATTTTTGTTATAGTGGTTAATTTACTTTATATATTATATTTTGTTGAACTTTCATGTGTTACATATATAAATATATTATTAAAGAAATACAATGTAAAGAACTAGCCATGGCATTTACATTTCTACTCACAGAGTCATGTTTTTTTGGCAAATGGTTTATGTAAATAGAGCATATTATTATTTAAATTACATAGGTCAAAATAAACAAACTTCTTAAAAAACTTCATGCATCCTCAGGACATCACTAAACTTATTGTCCCGAGGACGACCGCAGCGTTTCCTCGCTGTATGGCGAGCCTGATATTTTGTGTGAGGAGCGCTTTGGGATGACGATCACCGGACGCTGCAATAAACAACTGACCTGCTGCCGCTTCACGATGTATTTGGCGTCGTCCCTCCACACTCCAAGGGTGGAGACCCTTGGAGTGTGGAGACCGGACGCCAGCAAAAGCGAAAACTAAGATTGTTTTGACTCCTACAATTTTATCGCGGTGACATGCCCGACTGCTGAGAGGAATCGCTATCGATAAACTCTTCGGTTGCTCGCCGCAGTGCACCGCAGCTCTCCCACAAGTGCACTCAAAAGTTTCAGCTTCACGAAAATTGAGATAAAAAGCAGTTCCCACAGCGGCGCTCAGTGAGACGATAGTTCCACCAACGCTGAGGGGGGTCTCCTCAGCGCCGGCTTTATCGTCACCGTTACAACAAAGATAAGCTCTTATTACCTATTAAAATCCCCGAGAACAAAATATATTATTTTCTTGCCGCGTAGTGAATATTTTTATGCAAAGCTTTTCAGGAGTCTCGCCGCGATGAGATCGCGCCTTTCAATCTTTGAAGCGACGTTTTTGCTTAAATCCTTCAGATGCATGCTTCACACACTTAGCAAATTAATTATTTCACTAGCACTTGTATGTGGCTTCGCCCGCGTTAAAAAACAGAACTTGCGTGAACGTAGGAAATTATTTATATGTATAGGAGTCACAGACAAACAGTCAGACAGACAGACAGACAGACAGAGGTCCGGAACCCTAAAACAAATTATTATTTACAGTATCAATAGCATTCATGATGTTTGAATATTACACAGGTGGAGCAGTAAGTAAGGTATGAAGTCGTTATCCAAACAGTTCCTTGGAGAAATTTGAAATAGGTACCTACACCTACGGAAAAGTTTTTGAACAAAGCAATCACAAGTTCGGTAGTTCAGACGCCCGGGAGACACTCAGACGGCTCTGACAACATCGGCGCCGACACTAATAAATAATGAAGCCATTAAAGCAAACATTTATCCTTTTAAATAATTTTGTAAGACCGAAAGCAAAAATATTAATATTCAGGCCCTTAACCAAATAATGATGATAATGGGGCATTGAAATATTTCTCCGGGGGATTGTAAAAATATAAACCGGACAAGTACTCGTAGAATTCAATTTAGGCCGCCTACGCAGCGACGCAGGAACCTGCGCTAACGACATCAGGGAATTTCATAGATTTTAAGATTTACGTAATATTTTATAGTGGACACAATACCTATTGTAGCCTTACTACTTTTCATCTTTTGATATGGAAATATCACACACCGAGAATTTTTCGGAGCTGGCGTGAATTGTGACATTCGTTTTAACATTTTAACCCCGAGTTCAGCCAATCACATTTTTTCAAAAACAAAGTGTGCACTTAAACTGTCAATACTTTCCTAAAACATACATACATACATACATCACGCTGTATCCCAACAATCGGGTTAAGCAGAGCAATCGATGTTGTAGCGCAAGAACTCTTGGTGAATTTTAACTTGGAGAATTTTAACGCAACACTGACTACCACGTTTAGCAAAATGTTAGATTACAAGCTAAGTAAATAACCGCTCAGCTCTGAGTTTAAGGCGTCGGGGGTTTTTGAAATTTGTAATTTAACTTTTGTTTCAAGATTTTCAAGAGACGTAATTTTTATTACTTGTTTACAAACGTAGCTAAGAACCAGCCCCGGTTAAACCAGCTTTCTAATAAAACAATCGGTCCATCCGTTTGGGAGCTACGATGCTACAGCAGACAGACAGACAAACACACAGGCAGACACACTGACAGACACACCGACAGATACACAGACAGACACACATGTAGACATACAGACACACATGCAGTGGCGTCAAACTTATAACACCCCTCCTTTTGCGTCGGGGGTTATAATATTAGGACAAGACAATTTATCAAGCAGTAAGAAACATAAAGGCAGTTAGTAACCTGCTGCCATGTCTGTGGAAGGGCCGCGTCAAGGTGAGAGGGAGGTAATAATAATATTTTCTCCAGTCCAGGTGGCTAACCTGGCGCCCTTTAGCACGGCATCTTATCCATTAGTCGCCTTTTACGATACGCACGGGGAGAGATGCAGCTGGCCTATTTTTTTCAAGTAGCGAGACAGCCACACACACTTCCACAAAGCCTCGATGAATAAAACTTTACATCTTTAAACTTTTCAAAGAAAATTGAATAGTTTCCCAGACAAGAGCGTAATTACATCATTTGAACATTTATAGCGAAAGGTTTTCTTTGTTAGCCGCCGCCTGAGAATCACAAGTAATTAAAATAAAATTTCCAATTGTACTGCGATACGCGGCGGGAGGCGGAGCGGGGCGGGCGCGGGCGTAGGCGCGGGGAGGGCATCTCACTCAGCCTTCGCTTCAGATTGTATTATCTCTGCTAACGAAATTATTCCCATTTTTAAGAGTTTCCCTTTTTTTTCAAAGAAACCCGTCGATGTCAGCCGCAAACGTTTCCTGCCAACTTCTTAGCGTAAGAATATTATAGGTATCCCTCCTTCCGAATTGAGTTAATAAAGTTGATTTATATAAACAGAATGGAATCTTACCTAGCACCACCCGTTCCTTTCATTATTTCAATTTACCCGAGATTTGAACTATTAAAACAGTGACACTCCGAAATAATTGTGTCTTTTTTTCGTATTTACAAAGAAAAACTTCCTCACCTAGACGTTACCTAATTTCTAATAATGAAACTTCGAACTAAACAATATGAGATGTGAAGTTTTTACGTTACATTCATGATACATGTTTAATTTAGTTTATTTGAACGCTTCGAGCTATAAAATTATAATAATTATGTAGTTCAAGCAGATTACATTCAAAACTCAAAGCCATAAAACTAACTTTCAATTAAATAATTTTCTAACTACTTAAAAGGCTGCTTAAAAGGTGAAATTCAGCTCTTTGTGCGAGATGTACCATCACTCAGAAATAGCCGACATTCCTACTTAGTTACTCACCGGACATACTCAGTTTTAATACATGTAAAATTTTATAATATAATATAATGGCAGATAGGTAGCCCATATTGCCCCACCTAGGCTTCATACAATGTTTTGTTTGAAGTATGGAATAAAGTTAAAACCTTTGTCTGTTCGTTAGAGTTTGTCTCGTTAGCGTTAACGACTAAAGCGCGAGAGGTGTTTGAAGTTTGCATGTTTTCGCATTTTTCAAAACATGCCAACTTGAAGGGCTGATTTGGGCCAGAATGGATGGAATGACAAAATAAAAATGTATTACGTATGTGAAGTCGTCAGATGGATCTTTCATCCGACATATTTAGAATTGGTGTACGTATTCTGGTTGCTGAGTACTAAGCGTCGCAAAGTACAAAAAATCTTAATTTTTTTTAGTCGCACCCAAAGACGTTTCATCAAATTCACGTCAAAAAGCGTGTCGCTCGCTATCTTGCTTGCACCCGTGAAATATGCACCGTGCTCGCTTACCATGTATGGGGTCTCAACTTCATTTTTGTCGCATCCGGTATGGTTATCCCAACTTAGACTTCAATGTTGTGTAGTTCGATCGAGGCCTATCCATACGTTCGAACGCGTTAGCTGTGTCAACATTGATCACGATAGATCACCGATATTGCAGTAGTGAAATATCTCGATAGCAAGTCTCTGCTAGCCAAGAGTTGCTCTAAAGACAAGTCTGACTAACTAAATGAGGCAATTTCAAACATGAAATTGTGTTTATTTATTAGAAAAGTAAATCTAAGTATTAAAAATTTCATTAATAAAACTTTTTAATGACGAGCAAAGCGAGATAAGTAAACTCGGCAGAACGCTCTAATGTATATTGTTAATTATAAAACTTTGAAATATTTGATTTAATTAGGTAGTGTTTCGTTTAATTACTTTTATAAGTTCTATAAAGGTACTACGCTGTTGTCTAAAGGTTAAAATTTGCCCAGCGAGCAATGGAGTGAGCCATGCTGCGAATATCGTTAAGATATATAGTGCGTAACGAGGCAATTCGCCGACGCCGCGGGGTGGCTAAGCACAAGTGGCAGTGGGCTGGGCATGTCAGCCGAAGAGATCGCTAAAGGCCGGGAGGACTGGAGGATAATTGGAGAGGCGTATATCCAGCAGTGGATGCTTACACGCTGACTGACTGACGTTAAATTAAATAATCGATAATAAGGATTATCGACATAACGCCAAGCGTCGCCGCCGCCCCGCCCGCCCCAGCGCTGGGGCGGGCGGAACGTCGACGAGGCGGGTGGCGGCGCGCGCGCGACGCGACGCGGCGGCGGCGACGGCGGTGAAGGCGACGCGGCGGCGGCAACGGCGGTGAAGGCGGCGCGGCGGTGGGTGAGGCCGTCTACTGTTTTCTTTGAACATCGCTTCTCTCTGGAATTGTATTAACGACCCCACTACTTGTCAGTCATTAGCGTTTCTACCGAATCGAAGGCGCGTCAGGGTGGCGGAGGCGGGTGGCGGGGGCGCGGTGCGGGCGGTGCGGGGGAGACGCCGTGCCCTCGCGGTGATCGATGCTCGTAGCTTCCGAACAGGATGAAATTAGGCATTCCACGTGCAATTTGCGCTCTTTGAAATATCGAGTATTAAGAAATGCTGATGACGCGATTTGTTCGAAGGCGCACAAGTCAAAAGAAGAGCTTTAATTTTTCAGGTAGGCAGGCGCTGAATTAATATCGTTCCCTTCTAGTCGCTCCTTGCCTAGCGCGGCGCCGGGCGAAGGTGAAGGTTGCCCGTTCTCTTTAATTAAATCGTTACTGCGCTCATTTTGGACCTATACTATATAGATATGTTGACGTTTTGTATACATTAACAATCAGGGAACTATCCACAAATTAGTAGATTCTCGCTTGAATAAGGAACATCAATTAGTAAGAACGGAGCATTGTTGCGTTTTGTATAGAGTTCCGGTTAGCACAGACAATTCCGATCGGGTGGGAGATAGCGTCGCGTCGGCGGCGCGGCGTCGGGCCGGTAGTAAGAGAGGCCGAACGAGGCGCCGCGTCTCGGTGCAATTCCGAGGGTAAGTTTTTCCTTTGAATCTTAAAGAGTTAACGGAATGTGAAGAAGCGCTCTCGATGAAACTGGATCGGTTCGAGGAAAGTTTTTAAAGTTTAAATCAAATTTACTAAGGGCACTCGAGCCGTTTTCGTAACTACGATACCCGGCATTTTGTTACTGATGCGGTTCACTAACCAACACTGTACTGTGAAGAAACAGCGTACAGCGCCACACGCGCAGCTTCTCGGCGAACATCAGGCGGTCCAGCTCTTTGCATTCAGAGTTCACGTTCACGCACCGCGTGAGATCTCGAATCGTCGAAGTATGCTCTCGAACGCTTGTTAAGTTCGAGCCCTCTGATGTCTGGAACCTCGGAGCTCCAATCAAAGCTCCTGTGAAATTATGATAAATGTGAATAAAAATTAGGCGCCTACGGTATTTGTGTAGTTCATTATCAGAGAGCTGTCTTCGAGATGAACGTTGCTAGCCAGTAATTACCTGAACAACATTCAAGTAGGCAATCGAGTGTGCGGCACCGGGGCGCGGGGGCGGGGTCCGCTCTCCGCGGCCCGACGAGCTCACGCCAGAATCATTGTTCAGGGGTCTGGAAAATTAACTTCGGGAGTAAAGACCGGCGCGCGCCGCAATCAAGTTTCCAAACGGCCTTTCTGAGAGAATATTTGAAAAACTAGTACCCAAATATGATCAAAACAACCTATGCATACGTTCTACATACCTATGTATGTATATGCAGTTATTTACTAATTTATTTCATAATTAATTAAAGGCAAATATGATACCGAAAAAAATACACTTTCGCGCTAAACAGACTTTCACCAAAGAGTGGCTATTTTCCAATATTTACTTGGAGGTATCATCAGTTTACACAGGAAAATTTGTTTCACCAATTTTTATTTTAACGTTGACACCCACTTGAAAAGCTTACCCAGAGAAAACCTGTATGCCTTGCTGGCTTTGTAATTAATAGAAAATCGGTCAAGTATGAACATTATTGTATTGTTTGTAGAGAATTCAAACAATGTAAATTAGCGACTACCCGATTACCCGACTGATAACTGTAAATACCTACTGCTGATAATGCTGACTATAATTCTTAGGCAGAATAGAGAATCACTGAAAAAAAAAACCGAACCTAAACAAATTGCCAAGAAACAATTTGAGGTCAATTTAAGAAATAAATATTTTAGGGTCTTAGTTAGACCTCAAATCTCACCTATGACAGACGAACAGACAGACGAAAGAACGCAAGTGCGGACAGCAATGTTTCTTCATAAGGGTTCCGTTTTCGCCGTTCCCGTGCTAAATTGTAAAAATGGAGTGAGCAAGAGGGTTCATAAGTTTAATCTCAACGCAAATTTAACGTTAGGAGCGCGCTGAAAGTGTTATGCTTACGATGTTGTGCTTGTTAACGACTTAGCGCTAAGAAAGCTAATTTCTATTCAGGATCAATACAATCCTCTTGTCAGGAGACGGCGACGGCTGCGGTGCGGCGAGGCGCGTGAGGCAGCGCGGGAGGGGGTGCGGCAGCGAAGTAGCGGTGGATATGCTAATCTCGCTAGCAACACTTAAGGGAACTCGCTAAAAATAAGCCAGGAGACATGTCCACCACCTTCGCTAGAGGATGCACGCTGTATGTCGATAATTGAGCAGTTTGAGTCTTTTACGCGTTTACACCAGATCCTTCCTTCCAAAGCAGGTCGCTTATATCCAGCGATCACCTCCTCGGTGTCGAACCCAGTATCTGAAATGGCATCAGTATCACCACGACCTAATATAAGCTTCCGGCGTGACATTAATAGCAAGACCAAGCTGACCTCTCAGAAGCAAGCAGGGGTACTCAACAAAGTGCGGCGGTACCTCGCGCCGGGCCTAAAACAGTTTTATAAAACGCAGATTAGGTCTTGCTTGAGGAGTACTGCCACACTTGTGGGCGGCTCAACTGAATACCAACTTTCGCCGCTAAACTCAATCCAGGGTCATGCCGTGCGACTGGTTAATGAACCTGAGGCGTACCGCGATTTAGGTTGCAACTCGTAGGGATGTCGGCTCTCTAAGTGTGTTCTATCACCTATTTCATGGAGAGTGTTTGGAGGAAATGTTTAATGCAATTCCGCATCCCCACCCCATTCCACCTTCGCACTACGCGTACTTAACTTTCTAGGTGGTAACGTTTATCCCGACCGGGTTGGTACCACCGCACTGAATGAAACGTCGGTCGCAACTGCTATGTGTTTTCCGTCCAGTTCAGTGTAGCCGACATGAAACGAACTAAAGCACTGACATGACACCTACTTTACCCGGTGTTATGGGTTGACATCATGGATGTTGTACATGGGTGATGTAAACAACCGTATCAGTTTCCATAAAAAAACTGGTCAGAGAATGCACCGCTATAGGTATAATCGACTTACCACAGATGAATACCATCCGGTTCTGTAGGTCATTTATTCACAGAACCGGGAAAATGTGGAGAACGCACTCCCTTCTTAATCTACATATGTATTTCCCTCTAAATACAGTACACATAGTACAGTCTATTGGGTTTTTCAAAAGGGGCGTGGAAAGGCTCCTGGCAGGTCGATATGGCATTCGAAATCCACCTGCATCACAGAATGTCAATTTGCATCGTTGGACACTTAGTACTCGTAGGCGGATGCCATATGTCGCGCTATCCAAAATAATGAAAAATTAACTAACTCAGTCTTCTGTCAAACATCGGCCAGACCTGACCAGTGCAGGCACTCCTATGGGAATTGATTGCACGCGACGCGTCGCATCGGCAAAAGCAATACATGACCGGCAAAAAAGAAGGGTGACCATGTTGAGCCAATTAATGGGTTATTTAAAGTACAATAAAATTGTGTTTCCCAGTTTCACCATCTCCCAAGTACATTATCTCATAGGGCTCAAGCACATACTTAATGCAGGCGCGGTCTGCGTGCACCGTTCATGTGTGTTGAGATTTTACCTACGCATTCTTGCGGTGCATTTTTGCACCCATCAACCAAAAGTTTGAAATGGGCTTGAAGCGCGACCGTTGAGTAAATGTTCTAACGCTTCAGATTTAAGAACAATTTTTCTTCGATTGAGCTTTGATAACAATTAGGTACATCTATTCTAGAAATATATAGTACTAAGTGCATCCTCGTAAAACCAAACCAAAGCTGTGACTATTACCAAAGTATTGAAATCCGTTGCGACGAGCTATCGTAGCCAGCGAGTGTGAAGCGGCGCGATGGCACATAGTCCACTGGGACTGGAGGTCGCACTTTTTATACGGAAAAATTGTATTTCATATTCACAGACAGTTCAATACTCGGGAGAGCGACCCGGCCAGCTAACTCGCTCACGAGTTTTCAGCACGTTGTCGAACTTCGTTTAATTTTTTTTTATGTTTCTATATTGACTTTACGTGAATGTTTCCAATCTTCATTTATGAATATAAAACCTTTTGCTTTTAGAATTCCCAAAAACATGACGTTATTCGGTAAAATAAAATATACCTATGAGTAAACAACGAAACGCTTCTACAAAAATTATTTAAGTAATTTTGCCCTGAGCTACGCTCGCTTTAAATGTTCTGTTTGCTAAGTCGGAACACAATCTAATCCCATATGAAATAGTAAGTTAGGTGACCTTATTTATCTGTTTAAGTAACAGTACCTACCAAGCAGACAACAGACACATTCGCAACATTCTAATGAATTTTACAGAGCACTTCTTGGTCGATCTTCTTCGATCTGTATGTATTATTATGTCCAACTGCAATTACACTTTTACTGCTACCCTGCAGCGTTCTCTCGGCCTTTCGACGGCGGGCGACCGAAGCACGGCGGCGGCTTCGACTATGCATACTGTAATAATTCCGTGATTTTATCAACATTCCCCTGCAGCAGGGTAACGCGCCCGCGCCCGGCGCGGTGCGGCGGCGGCGGGGGCGGTTGTTTATTCATAGTGCGCGTGTTGTTTATCTATTTCTTCGTTGGCGGCCATTTGTTACTTCGACTTTACCCTCATAAATTGCGATTAAGCAAACATTTAGAAGGACGATCGCGACACCGCGTGCCTCGCCCACCGCCCCGCCGCTCCGCCCCTGCGTCTTACTCGTCCTCTTATTTCCCTTTATTTCCGAAAGTGTTGGCGTCATAAATCATTTGAATATGAGAAATGACCGGTCGGTTCTTTGCCTTGTGGAAATGACGAGCCGCTTTTTATGTTTTATTTATTTTTTTCAAGTGACTTTGTCCGGCGGGGCGGGGCGGGGCGGAGCGGGCTGGGGCGGGGCGGAGGGCGTACTCCGGCTCGATGAGCAGACAGTTTCCGGTTGAGGGAAGCATCCGGTGACCGTTATTTATATTGGGCTTTTTCCAGGAATTTCGGTAGTTTTATGTTTTATGAGGCACTCAGTAATAAGTAGCTGAAAATGATAATCAGTTCTGGCAATAAAATATATGAATACGGATAACAAATGTTTTATTATTTTTTTATTTATTGTTTTTTTTTTAGGATTACGACAAAACTGTTTTCTGTGCAGGTGATAATAATTCAGTAGTTAAATTTACAGTCCAAAGTGGTGTTATAACGAATAACAAACCTTTTGAATATTGAAAATCATAAAATAATCACGCAGGCACAAAAGCAAACGAAACGAAAACACAATTTATTCGATTGTGTATTATTTGAGTTAAGGAGATTATACCAACGAAAAATACGAATATCCTAAAATAGGTTTTTTTTTATTGCTACTGGACTGGGTGGCTCTGTCCGAGGTCGCAACCTCAGGCGCAGCAAATTTCACCCCCGAGGAGGTGCCAGTCCGGCTTGGAGGTGGACTAATGTTGCTGGGGAAAGGCTATTAACCCGCGATTTGAAGATCTGTGGATTGTAGGAGTGGGGGAAGATATTTCCTGGGAGCCCGTTCCACACCTTTGCAGTGCGGCACAAGGACGATTTAGAGAATCGTGCAGTTCGAAGAACTCTTCTGTTCACTACAAACGGGTGTTCCGCGAGAGTATGGCGGGTTTGGCGAAGGCGAACAGGAGGAGGAGGGATAAGGGAAGCAAGTTCGTCAGAGAAGCGGCCATAGTAGTACCGATAAAACAGGCTCAATGACCCAACGATACGTCTGTGCTTTAGAGGTTGAAGGTCCTTTGTGAGTACGGAGTCACCAATGAGGCGAATGGCTCGTCGCTGAATAGAATCCAAGGCTGAAAGAAGGTACTCAGGGGAACCCTCCCAAAGATGACTGCAATATTCCATCACCGGTCATACTTGTGCTTTGTAGAGTGTAAGCAGTTGGACCGGCGCGGCGTGAAAAATCGCCGACAGCGGTAAAGGACCCCTAATTTTCGAGACGCTAGTTTCGCCTTGGACTCTATGAACGATCGAAACCCAACGTCCCTGGACACCTCCATACCCAGGACGCCCAGACTACCATAGTTGGGGACTTGGCTGCCCTGAAAAGTGGTTTGGAGAGGAAACGGTACTAATTTATTAATTGTATTTTGGAGTTTGAAGGTCTAGACAAGCGAGCCCCCTCGAGCGCAACAACTCGAAAGCGTTCAGCATTGTATATTGTATTTAGAAAGAAAGAAAGAATGTTTATTTTACAAGTGTGAAGATTAGAAAAAATTATCTGGCACAACCTATGCCGCGACACATCAGCTCAGTACTGAGGCTGTGTGTGCGGCGCTGATTTTAAGCCAGTCCCGTGTGACAATCAGCCATTTAAAATACATAGCAATTTTAAAAAGCCGGACACCGTAACTTAATTCTTAAAATTTTTTTAACTAATTTTTTGTTTACATAATTTACTCATTCCCTCGCTCATATCTATTGTATTGTGTAAGTATGTGAATTCTTGGATATTTGGGCGGTCACTTTTGCCGTACCTAGGCTGATTTTTTTAAATAGTTACAACCCAGGAAATGAAATTAATGGAAGCACTGACATGGCACCTAGTTCACCCGGTGTTATGGGCTGACATAACGGATGTTTTAGGTGATGTAGCCAAAAAAAGAAGAAAGAAAAAGAATGAAAAATGTTGTTTATTGTCATTACACAATGCCAAACGTGTCAGTTTCCATAAAAAACCTCATTTAGGTGTTTCACACACAGATATTTATTTCGCCTAAAATGTTAATTTATTTTAATTGACGCAAAATACTACTATGTTATAATACGATACGATCTAATTACGATGTTATAGTTTAGCTTGTGCTAACACACAAGTAGACCAAAAAATTTAATGGGCCGCTGACAGATGTATTGGTGTTTTGCCAAAAAAAATTCTTCTACATGAAACTACCTAGGTACCAACAACGCAATTTTATTAGAACTTGACAATCAGTCCTTCCGAAACAATCATCCTTCTTCCTTAGACATCAGTGGTGGGTGCTGCATGTTGGACAATCGTCTGAGAGCAAGGTGTCCGCATACTGTCCTGCCTGCAGTTTGCTCTTAATGACATTCCGGCACTCAACGACATTTGCTTTCATAGTTTGGTTCAGTTGAGAAAAATATGTCTAAAAATTCCTCCTAGATGTGCCACAGAGAAAAGATTAAGTAAAGTTAAATGTTCGCAGTTTTGCATCTGAAGTCAGGGTTTTTGCTGGTCATACTTACAAGGAATAAATATGGCGACCCTACACGGAGAGGTCACAACGGAGCCCTGATTTATTCCCGCTTGATTTCTTTTTGTGGTGATATCTCAAGAGTGGTGTTTACACAAGCAAATAGCCGCGCGACAGCGGCGAAACTGAGAGAAAATATTCATCTCGAAATTCTAATAAATCAAATTATAGAACTGGAACCGGCTCGACGAGCAGATTAAATTATATTATTATATAAGGTGCTTCGTTATTCATGTCAAATGTTTCGGGAGGGTTACATACACACTCAAATAAACACGTTACGCAAAAAAATTATATGTTTTTAGCATTACTTTTCGAGAAATTTAACAAAACATGTTTGCTACCTAAGTATTAAAAGGTTCAACCTGTGTGTAACCTGTGCTTGCATTGTACGGGGTCAATGACCGTACTATGTTCAAACTCAGAACGCTGTTTGTTGTAAGTAAGTCACAAGGTCACTAGACCTTTGTGTAACAGTAGGTAGCTTGCATTGTACGGGGTCAATGACCGTACTATGTTCAAACACAAGAACAGCTGTTTGTTGTAAGCAAGTCACAAAGTCACTAGCGCGCCGCCGCTAAAAAACTAGCCACCTACCTACCTACCTACGTGTGCGGTGTGTGTGCCTACGTTTCGTGTTTGGCAAGGGTCTATAGCAGTGGCGGTTCCCCAGGTGAAGCAAGTGAAGCACCGCCTCACTTAATTATCTTGAGGTAAAGAAAAAAAAACATTTCAAAATATCATGAAAGAATATATAAAAAAATTCTATCCGATCCGTCAGAACATTAGCGCAGCGGCGCGGCGGTGCGAGGAGGCGTGGAGGCGAGGAGACGGCGGCGGCGGGGTGCCGCGCGGAGGTGGTGCGAGGGGGGTCTTTAGAGGCGCGCGCGACGAAATACTCGGCTCAGCGCCAAATATGTGTTAGTGCATACAATACACATGCATGAGCATGACTCACCACTACACAGCACGCACACGCACACAGACGTGACGTGCGTGCGGCATGGCATATGGTGAGTCACTTCACCTCCGCTCCGTCCGGCGCGGCGCCGGACCGTTTCGACTGATATCGCTTCACTACGCCAATAGAGAACAGTTTGACCTTGAAGGCTTCGTATGTAGGGAGTAACTGAGGCTCTGTTAAATGCCGCCGGACGAGACATATATATCCAACCATTAGAACGCAGAGCGAGATGAGGCGTTTCACGACGTCACATTCACGCTTTCTAGTGTTGCCAAGTCGGGTTGTTTTACCTCCGGAGTTGGGATGTTTTCTAACATTAATGGTAATGATTTTTTTTTGGTCAGACTCGGGATATTTGGTCTAGATATTATGTATTTTCATTAGTGAGTTACTTTTCGTTTTGTTAGATAGAACACACAAGGCTGCAAGGTGGCAAAATTATGTCCGAAACTTACTTGTAAAAGTAATATTTATATTAGTAATAGAAATATAAAAGGAATATAAAAAAATTATAAATATACCAATTAAACCTAAATGATCGAAATAACCATTACTTACCAATAATAATGGTAGGAATTAACCACTGGTGGAATTAAAGATAGAATACAAAGTATGACAAAATACCGCGTAGATGAAAATGGTTCTATTGAATAGAAGTACTAGTCGAAAACGCCTACTAATTTTAATGGCTGGCTGGACTAGAAGTATTCTTAGAAGAGGCTAACGCTATTCATTCGAATTCAGTACCTTTTTCATTTCATCAGGGAGGTCTAGCTCGCATAGCGTAAGCAACACTGAACACCAGCCGTCCGTCGCTCGGGCGGGAGGCGCGCGCCGCCGCCGCTTCTCCGCGCCGCGCGCGCTGACGGCCGGCCGACCCGCCCGGCCGAGCCGATCAGTCAGTTCAGTCCATTCGTCGAGAGAGGTTGACTTGACGCATTCGAAAAACGCGCGCTAGCGCGCGAGTCGATCTTAATATTTTTTTTTACTTTCTCTAAACTAAAACTGCGCTTAGGTACCTTACAACTCGAGAGATTTTGATTAAGTATATAAACAAACAAATTTATATTTTCACGAAATTTAATGTTTGAAATGGAACCGGCGTTAGATATTAGGTACTTTACTTTATTGATAATAAAGTAAAATAATATCTACCTCTTAGTAGGGTTTATCCCGCCCGGATTGGTACCACCGCACTGAATGAAACGTCGGTCGAAACGGCTATGTAAATAGTTCGTGTTTTCCGTCCAGTTCAGTGTAGCCGACATGAAATGAAGGGAAACACTGACATGGCACCTAGTTTTCACCCGGTGTTATGGGCTGACATCACGGATGCTGTAGGTGATGTAGCCAATCGTTTACTTGTAGGTAAAACAATGGCACATGTCGCGCTATCCATAAAAAAGGGTTTATTGATAAGTTTCAATGAATTTTTATTAGTCATTTCTATGTTATATTTATTTGTCTTGAAATGAAATGAAAATGAAAATATACTTTATTGCACAAAAAGTGACAAAAGGCGGACTTAAGGCCTAAGGGAATTATCTGGGATTGTGAGTAGGGTAGATACACAGTAATTAACGCAATCAACATGGATGTTTATTTATTGCTAAACTTTGGGCGAAATGAAAACTGCAATACAACATTAATAAAATAATAGCTATTACTTATGTAGGTGGATTTTTAGTCGCCTCACTAAAATTGATTGGTCAAAGCCGCCACTGGTCTATAGCATGATTGGTTTTTAGAGCTATTGGATTTTATTTCTTTGTTAGGAGAAAAAATGCTCCTATTAACATGTTTTTTTTACGTAAAGTGTTTATTTGAGTGCGTATGTAACCCTGCCGAAACATTTGACATGAATAACGATGCACCTTATTTATAGGGACGCAAAAACAAAATTACAAACCATATGTCTACCTATCTCTTTTATACTAGTAGACACGCGTATCTTTATCAAATAACTGGCAATGGTGTGCATTTACTGCAGTGGTGAATGAAACAATTTATATGCCGTGCATAACAATAACAGTTCTATGCATTTAAATTCTTTGGCTAAATCCAAACAATTCCCAGCGGAATGTGGAAGGCCAAGCTCGTTTGTAGAAGTATTAAAGTTGGAAGAATTTTGTCGTCTTAATGTTCGTTGTTTCGGCGACCTTAATTCTTCGAATTTAAGTTTTTCATTAATTTACAGAACAATTGAAGGTCGAAAGAAGGTCGGACACTTAATCCGAAGGCCGTGGATTGGAGTCCGACACAAACTGGCAGTTTTTTTATTTTGAATATTATTTTGATGTAGGTACACCTGCATTATGTTTTAATTAGTTTGTTGCATTTAGAATTGCTCCGTTGAAATATTGATTGGTTCAACAATCCAAAAATTATATAGACGATCTTTGAAATATAGACCGTTTTTAACACCTAAGCAAATTTTCTAATATATATTCTTGCATAACTTGTTCAGTTCTTTTTATTTTATTATTTCTTATATAAGCTAATTCAATTACAATTTTGAATTTCTAAAACACTGGACAATAAAATCACATTTATAATAATGAAATTATAATTAATAAATCTGCCTAAAGAATTATCAGCCTCACTGAGCCGCCTGCAACTTCGAGGTGTCTGAGGATAATAAAAGGAGCTTCTAAGCACAGTCTAATGAATTCATACAAAGTAACGAATCATAACGCACAATGTGTTATATCCATTAGACAAGAACAAAGGAGCGAGATATAGGTATGTACGTGTATGTAAGTGAGGCTCGAGCACTTTACGAAGGTACTCCGCTTTTATTTTGATTATTTTAATATTTAATGTATCGTAAAAAAAATTGTGGGTGATTAGAATGAAGCGGGCGGAGTCCGGGAGGGAGTGACACGAGCGACGGTCAATCGAACGCGGCGCTCAGTGGGTGTACACTGCGTTGCTCCTCGTGATCTTAGACGGACGGAGCGCGCGTGCTGATTTTTCCGGATACAGTTCAGGTGATAGACCATAAAATATGATTATATTTTTATTTATTGTAACGCGAGTAAACTTTAGATATTTTAAAATAATCTCATTTGAATAGAAGATATTACAAGGTTGTCTTCGTGAGCTCGTTGAGCTATGGCGTATACAGTAGAAGTTGGTCTGAAACTCAGCGAAATAACACCGAGATATTGTTCCGCGCGATAATGACACTCCTTACGCTAAAGTTTTGTTCCAAATTTCACCGCAGCGACTAAACATGCCAGCTTACTGCGGGCCGGACCCGGAGTCAGGAATGCACACTCTTCCGTACTTGTGGTCGTCGTGCTTGCTACAGATGTAAAGAAAATTCAACGTTTTGTTGTAGAACAAACGATCATGCAAGTGTATCGTTTCATACAATTTGTGGTAGGCAAACCTTGTTCTTGTTTGTTTAGGAGCGGTCGATGCCTGCACGTGGCCGTTCGAAGACCGGTTCTTTGTTCAAAATCCTCTTATCTTTTAACCTGGGTGTCTCTAGTCAGAAGACCAGCAACAGTGCGCAAATCTGATGGCATGGCGCCTCACTGTGCGTGGGTTCGCGAGGAGAGGTGATTTTGGCTCTGTCGACTGCACCGTTAGTCCCTCGGCAATGCCATCCATGTTGGATTACTTAAAAAATATAAGTACATTTTTTTACTGATACTATTAATGTTTTATTGATGTTTCTTTCTTTGATTTAATGTCAAATAAACTATCTATATTTTTGGTTAAAAACACATAATCATTACGCATAATGAATCATTGCATTTTAAGTAATTCAGTTAAAATACAGGATGTTCAGTAGCTACACATTTCATCAACGTTGTCATACCGGACATGTAAACAAATAGTTTAAAAAATGCAAAAGTCAAATGTATGGGGTTGTTCCACACAACAACTGGCCGTCCATACCTCCACGTAGCTATTTTGCGATTAGCCGCGGACACTTCGGACGGCGACAAAAGGTCCGAAAATGTGATATGTCATTTGATAATTTCGCAAAAGTTTGACGTCACACCGACCTTAATTATCGGGGTAGCAGCCGCGATGTTGTGTAGCATAAATATCAGAGGGTGACCCAAATTAGACGCCTATTTTGGAGGATAGAGTAGGATAGGTCGATTTATGAATGACTACAATAGAAATTATTACCTCACGTCAATAATTGAAAATTTACAAATAAAAAAACCCCCCAATTCATCAACAACCCTTAAAAAGTAAAAAAGAATTTCCGCTTAGTCAATTAAAGGCGTCGCGGGACCGTTAAGTAAAAATTAAACTCGATCCCTCGACGCCTTTAATTAACTGAGCGATTTATTTTTTTACTTTTTAAGGATTGTTGATGTGTCGAGGATTCTTTAAATTTGTAATTAAATTTTTATTTCTGAGATTAGGACTTTTAATTTCTTCCTCTAACTAGTAACCTCTGTCCTATTACAACACAATTAACATAGTTTGAAGTAGTGTTCAGGTTACCTTCATGGAGTCGATATCGCTGAGCCTATAAAACCAACAAATCTAAATATCGCCGACATCCCCGCATAGCCAGCGAGGGAGCAACCGAAAGGGTGTGCCTAAACTATGTCGAGCCCTTTATGCAAGTTTATGTAAGGCCGCTCGTGACTTTGAAATAAGCTGCGTTATTAGGCTGAAAACTTTCGCAGTTGATGCGGCGAGAGCGCGGAGCTGGAGGGCGGTGGGGGCATGCTGGCACAGCAACTACTATAGTGTCGTTCTTGGTGAAGTTTGTGGGTGAAACCGTGTCTTTGAGAGAATACTTTTGTCTATAACTACGTATTCCTAAATTAGAACAAATAAATAGTGACGTAATATTCAAACTTATCTAAGTGTATAGAAGCAATTTTGTCTCGCTTGACATTGAATTGAAAATTAAGTTTTTTTTATTTCACATAGTTATACTAACTGTGTTAAAATATCATATTAGTTCTTAAACTAAGATTAAATAAAACTAAACAAATATAAATTAAAACTATAATGCATAATAAATAATACACAAACTAAAATGGAAATAAATGTATATCAAAGACTTAAAAATATAAATACGAGTATTTTTAAAAATTTCGGAAGACTTCCGAGACAGAGTGTACGTACAATCGCGCCGCTAACAATTTATTGCCATAAAAATTATGAGAATCCTTACCTCTGAAATGTTACTATTGAATTTTTTTATACTTCGCACTGCTGGTAAAAGAAACATTCTATTCAAAAATAACTAATTAAGGGCCGAAGTACTTGGCACAGAGCGTGCCAACACAATACTTTGAATAGCGCTATTTTCACACCAAAACGTTTAAATTTGGTAGTAGCCTCAAAGAATGAGCGAATTTGAATTGAGCAGCTCCGAACAACGAGCGTTGTAGCGCACCAGAACAATGTAAGTAATGTTGAAGCGTCTAATTAAAACGAAATTTCTCCAGCTGCTGAGAGGTAAAGTACCTACGAAACGTTACGTCAGCCACGTAATGAGGAATTCCTAGCACCAAATTTCAAATTAGTAACGCAGGTTTAGCAGGTGTACATTTAATAAGTAGCCTGTACAAGAACAAATAATAAGTTATTCTATAACACACATATAATCTACAAACATGAAACCTAAAACCACTGGAAACTACCTTAAAATAAGAATCATAATATTTTTAGGTTTCCGTACCCCATACGGAAGCCTATTGCTAAGTCTACAACTTCTGTCTGCCCGTCTGTCCGTCTGTCCGTCCGTCCGTCGAGGAAACCTCGGTGCGCGAGTCCGACTCGCACTTGGCCGGATTTTACCCGTTGCGCGTAGCAAAAGGAGCGTTGTGCAATATCTGTAGCTATCCAGCGAATCATCTCGTTTGTTGTGCGGCGGGTGGCCGAGTTTGGGCATCGGCTTCTCATGCGAGAGGTCGGCGGTTCGAATCCGGTCGGCGTGTACCAATGAGGTTTTTCTAACGAAAAAATTTACGTACACCTGCTGCTTCACCGTTCGGAACCGGTATAAAACTGTAGGTCCCTTCCCTTGCCCCTTACTAGGTGGTAGGCTCAAATTGTAGCCGACTGGGTTGGTACCACCGTACTGGATGTAAGATGTAAGGATGTAAGGCCGCATAGCAGCCTCGGTTGTGTTCTCCTCTAGTCCAGTATAGCCAGCAATCCAGGGAAGTCTCCGGTATGACCTACCTTCTCGGAGGTGATATTGGCTGGTCGCAGCATGTCCTTTGCCCATTATGCTTTGTAATATTATATAATACTTATAATATATATCTTTCCGCCACTCACCTAGCAGTTATCATATCCCAAAGGTATTCTGTTAGAAAATGCCTAGAGGCGTTAAGTGCACCTTTGCCCATATTTTTTTTAAGTGCAATAAATATATACAATAGAATACAATACAACATTATTATAGAGACGCCGAGCGAAGCTCGGTCGCCCAGGTACTAGTTTCTTTATTTAGACACAAGTCACAATAATTTCATAAGTTTTCATTTTCATGTGAAACGACGATGTGTTAAAAAAACTGAATTAAAAATTATCACAATATTACTAACATGATTTAAAAAACAAGATAAATACGTTGAAATAAATATAATAAAATATAAGAGGTGCGTGCTAGAGGCGCAGTTCATAGCCTACTGTGATATTGTTTTCAGTTATCTGTAGAAGCACTGACCTCGCACTAATGAGGGTTATCTGTTATGTAATTTATTGCATTCGTACCCTAGAGGACCTTCGCCGCTCACTTACCCCTACCCTTTCCTTGTTACCCTATCCCACCCCCGCCACCGCCCCGTGCCGTCTCACTTATCCGTTCGGTAACTTTTGGTAACACGGATAGCGATTCGGTCATCGACATAATATAAATGGACGAGCCCTCATCATGACATAACCCTCTGTAAAATTGTATTTCTCTCACAGATGAACACTAAACAAAAATTTTACACATCCACGTAAAATATGCTAGAACTAGTTTTGCCCGCGGCTTCGCTCGCGGTAGGGTCGGTTTAAGAGCAAATCCGACTTAAACGCAAATATATACACGATCTCTTGTCTTATATACTCTCTATCCCTCCCGTCCATACTATACTTTCTTTGGTACTGCTCAGCCCTAAGGCTATTTAACGTGATGGTATATAGCCTATAATGACCCTCAAGAACGACTCTTTACATTAGTGCAAAACACCACCAAAATCTGTTCAGTGGTTCCGGAGTTTACGTCAAACATACAGTGACAGACGTTTCCTTTTATAAGTAGAAAAAATTGAAAAACAAAAAGAAATAAACAGCGTAAGTCATCGAGATCAAGCTTGCACAATTTACGTTTGCGTTCAGAGAACGAAGAAAGAATAAGACGGTTAGATGACAATGTGATACAATGTTCCCAATGTCCCACGCGCGACTCGTCTCAGCCCCGCCAGTTGCCACTGACAATAAATAAACCAAGTAACGTATAGCTATCCTTTTCACGCTTAAGTTCTGTTACACACATGAGACCTGCGAGCAAGGCAGTTGCCTGCAGACTGATTGCTCGCGAAACAGGTTGTGCGATGTGCTCACAGTTTGCGTGTCCCAAGTCAATGCGTTGTATGGCGCTTCCTGATATTTTTTACTTCGCTGGGTGCGGTCACGTAATTTGGGCATTTTAAAATTCTCATTATTAGTTTAACATTGATACAATTTAAAGCTGTGTATTTTAAACAAATGTAGTTCTCAGTTTACATGGATGAACATTCAAACCTACTGCACATTAGTGATCGGATCGTGCAGAATCATTAAACGTTTTTCGGAATTTTGGGACAAGAAAAAACAATGTGAGGGGACAAGTTTGGATTGAATATATTGAATGCTCCAATAACTCCTCCATCAGAGAAAATATAAATTAAAGAAATTAAATATTTCTCCAACTTAGCGTCGGGTGCCCGAGTGGTCTGGGCGTCGGCTTCTCTTGCGAGAGGACCGAGTTTCGATTCCGGTCGGCGTGTAACAATTAGTTTTTTTCTGATGGAAAAATGTACGTACATACCTACATATATACACCTGCTATATGCACCGTTCGGAACCGGTGTAAAACTGTAGGTACCTTTCCCTTGCCTCTTACTGGTAGGCTCAAGTTGGAGCCGACTGGGTTGCAACCACCGTACTGGATATAACATGGCCGTATAGCAGCCTCAGCTGTATTCTCCTCTACATAGCCTGAAATCCAATGGGAAGTCTCCGGTATGACACCTACCTTCTCGGAGGTAATATTGGTTGGTCGGAGTATCTGCTCTGGCCTCTTGTTTGACAAAAGCACGTTTCCCCTCCACTAATCGAATCACCTTGATCAGCTTAATTCTGCACCCCTCCATAGCGCTTTTCACATATAAATAAGTTGGAAGTAGGCTTTAGTTATCAAAATATACACGAGGGCGTTAGGATATGAGGGATAGAAAAAGAACAGGGACGGGTTCCATTAAACCTGTTTTTAAAATGGTTCTGCTGCTGAAACAGGATTCTATCGATCTTGAGATGATCCAAGGATGGGCAAAGAGCAGATCCAAGAAACTGGATTTCATTGATTCTGTTCATGTTCTGAAATATTCACTCAGTTCGGGATGCGCAGCAAAACCACCGCAACTCGCGTTGGCGTTGGACTTAGAATGTTGACGAAGATGTGACTGACAGGGATCTTCCAAAATTGTTTTTTTTTTTTTTTTTTTTTTTATGGAACCTGACACGGTTGGCTACATCACCTACAACATCCGTGATGTCAGCCCATAACACAGGGTGAACTAGGTGCCATGTCAGTGCTTCCCTTCATTTCATGTCGGCTACACTAAACTGGACGGAAAACACGAACTATTTACATAGCCGTTTCGACCGACGTTTCGTTCAGTGCGGTGGTACCAACCCGGCCGGGATAAACCCTACCACCTAGTAAAGTAAGAAGGGAAGGGACCTACAGTTTAACGTGGAATCCGAACCACGGTCAGCCTCCAACGGTGGAGCGGTCACCCATCCAATCACTGACCGCGCTCAGCGTTGCTTAATAACAGTTGACTAACCAACCGCGCCACTGAGCTACCGAGGCTGACGAATTTTCTTATCCCTTAGTCGACTTTTACGACATGCGACGGGGAGAGATGCAGTGGGGCTATTCTTTTTAAGTACCGACCCCACACGGGAATTGTTATTAATATATCTTATTGTTACTCGTATTTAAACATTAAGATAGAACTAATGTTTAGGATTTCAAGAAAACGCGAAAACAATATTGAAAAAAAAAACATTTAAGAAAGTCTTTGAAAAATAATTTCTTAAAATCTCACATTAAGGACAGAGTAGCTACAAAACATTGCACCAGTGTTAAGAAATTACTAAAACGTGCAAAGTATAGTTCGAGATACGTAAATGGAGCTCTCGTTGCTATTGCTATATCTATGTTTTTATAGTGACTAGAGCTCTATTTGCGTGTCTCGAACTATAAGTGAATTCTCTCACTGTTGTGTCACGTTGTACGAGATAGTGTCCGCATAATCGGATACTAACTCGCACAACAAATTCAAGGGAGCGGAAGGGGCATCAACTCGTCGAACAGGTTAAAAGGAATTCTTAATGCTGCGTGCACAACAATGAAATAATAATCATAATCAATACTAATAATAAATATGTAAGGGATGGCCATGGAGTAAGTTACTTTGTTTTATGAAATACTGCGTTTGTAGACTCTATGTATGATAGGCAAACTAATTTGACGATTTTTAGAAATATTTTCTGTATGTATGTATGTTCCTACAAAACTCTTAAACCTGTCATCCGAATTAGATGAAAATTCCAAATTAGATGAACCGTACAGACACATTTTACTATACGGGACAGGATAGGCTAAATAAAATTCAGTTCCGGTTACGCTAAGATGTGGCTCTCATACAAACCGAATTAGCGGGCTTACTTACTTTCTTCTTTTTAAATACGAATGTCACGCAAGCGAAGCCGCGGGCAAAAGCTATTATGAATAAATCTCTAACCCTGCCACACACGTATAAATATGTGTACGTATTCATTACTCCAGCACAGGCCGCTCGAGCTCTGTAAAGGAAGGGTGGAAGACTGTAGCCAGCAGTGGATTGTATACGGGTCGAGCTGGACGGAGGTGGACTGTAGACTGTATTCTGTAGTAGGTCGCTGCAGACGGAAGCGGACTGTTGAGCGCGAGTTGATTGGGGCGAGCGTAATGCGAAACTTACGCTAATGCGAATTGCAGTCTGCAAATGCGAACGTATTTGAATTTTGCCGATGTTTGTAATATGTAGTAATTCTTGTACACTCTTTTAATTTACGGCAAATACACATTATGTCAAGTGCACGAGCGCCTGCCCCACTACCTACGTGCATAAGTAGCTTAATCATAGGTACTGTATTAAATATTGATGAAAAACATTATAATGATTGTCCATGGTAACTACCGTACTTGAGGTTAAACATAAAGCTTGATTTAGAAAAACATCTTCATAGAAAATTCCGTAAAAATAATTTCGGTAAAAATTTAACTGGAATAAAAAAAAAATAGCTCATAACTCGTCTCTCTGTTTTTGTCCGTTCGGTATAAATGTAATGTAATTCGGTATGGGTGACTGAGTCAGAGGGGCCAAAGCTCATACTGAAACCAACCAATATCACATCCGTCCCTTTAGATTTCTGGCCTAGATATACCGCCAAGATGCTGAGATGCACACAGCTGAGTCTGCTATGCGGTCATGTTACATTAAGTACGGAGGTAACAACCCAGTCGGCTACAATTTGAGCCTACCACCTAGCTAGGAGCAAGGGAAGGGACCTACAGTTTTACACCGGTTCCGAATGGTGAAGCAGCAGGTGCTAGGTAGGTATGCGCGTAAATTTTTCCGTCAGACTAAAATTCATTGGTACACGCCGCCGACCGGATTCGAACCCCGGAGCTCTCGCGAGAGATGCCGGCTCCCAGATCACTCGGTCAACCGGCGCGCCGCTCTTTGCATAATATTGCATGATTTTTTTAACTAATAAAACAAGTGCGAGTCGGACTCGCGTACCGAGCACCACAAAATAAAAAACATTGAAAAAAACACATTTCTTGTATGGGAACCCCCCTTAACTTTTTACGTTTTCTATTTTTATTATTTTTTATTATATCCGCCATAATTACACATATTGTGTGAAAATTTCAACGGGCTACCTATTACGGTTCTAGAGATACAGCCCTCGGACAGACAGACGGACGGACAGACGGACAGATGGACGGACAGACAGACAGACAGACGGCGTAGGCTTAGGAATAGGCTTCCGTACGGGATACGGAAACCTAAAAAGGCACCGTGGCACAACCTTACTAGCATCACATTATGTATACGGAACATTCTAAGTGCATAGTTTCATGTATTTTTTTAGAAATACGTTTTGTATCTAGGTATAATTATAAATTTAAATTACACATGCTGGCCAACGTCATTCATAATATTTCCTTGTATTTGTAATTATTGTCATATTTTTAAAATGGAACCATTATAAGATCTCTCCGGTGTCCGTCCGTCTCGCTCACAGAGCCTTTTTTTTTCTTTAATCTTAACCTTAACTTTCATTAACCCATCGCGCGCCGGAGGGTCTATATAGGCCCAAAATGGCGCATGCAATATGGAACTGTTTATACGACGAGAGGAAGCAAATCATTCTATGCTAGTCGCGGCGAGAATTGCGGCCTCGGCGTACCCGGCGGCGCGGCGGCAGTTGGCACGTCAAATTTTATATTGCAATTAGGAAAGCTTTGAATTCGCCGAGATTGAAGGAGTTACTGCTGAGATGACGCTTTTAATTAATTTGATTTGCTTGCGCACGGAATATGCTCAACCCCAACCCCCGCCCGCCTACTCCCGCTGCTCGCCCGTTGCGTTTTGACAATATATTATAACTACTCCTGTGTTGGCTTACTTCTACAAAAAAGTCGAGAGAAATTTAAAGTGAGGCTCGATCGTCAGATGTTTTTTGACACCTCGCGGTGTTCAATTGTCCCTGAAGTAAATGTTTGTTTGTTTTCGGTTTATTGAATTTTTTGTTTAAATTTTTTTTTAAATATGCCCCAGAAAAACAGCTTCGCTATCTTGAATGGTCTCTGAGTGGTCTCCCTTTTATTCACCAACTGCATGTTTATGCAGCCTGCTGCCGGATTACATAAAGAAAAAAAAAACAAAAGAAAAAAAGAAGCTTGATTGAAAAAAAAAGTACACACAGATACACAGACAGACGGAGGAGTCCAACTTATAACACCTCTTATTTTGCGTCGGGAATAAAAAATTGTAACCACGAAAAAGATACGCCCGGTTCATTCGGCTCTAATCTATAAACGCCCCGCGGCCATGAATAGTTAAGCATGTAATGAGAAATGCAAATGAAATATGTAAGAAATTACCTATATGTGTTAGTAGGCGGGAGATGCGACAAGTGAATAATGTCGCCGGAGGGAACTAACTATATCCATTAGACATTCGAGTCGTAATTTAGTTTACACGAGTGTGCGGAGGCTGTGTCTTTAGCGAGTGAATAATTGGGTGCTCATTTTGTGTAATTGTTGAGAGGAAAATCAACTGACGAAAAGCGTATAAGCACTGAATAATGGTTTTGCCAGAGTGAAGGAAGGTTGCTTAACTACCGTTTATGATACTTAATTGTGCATACTTAAAGAAGTTGTAAAATATATTTTAAGCAGTAATTTATTTATATATAGGTACGTACAAAAACTATATGTCATTCATAATGCTTTTATTTTTATTGAAAGGGCGACATATGGGGCTTAGCGAACTATAAGGTGTCTAACGACGTCCATGGTCTTTCAGTTGCGAATGCCATGCCATGCCGGCCTGACAAGTGTCTATTTAAGCTCCTCTTGAACGACCCGAGACTCTACTTGGGCGGAAATATATGGGCTGGGAGTGTTCGCGAGTGTACAAAAAAAAATTATACAAACTAAACTTAAAAATTCCTAAAAAAATCGAGTGGTGTCTGTCTGGTTATTAATCTTGCTTGTCATCCACCAGGTCACCACTGAAACTAAAATTTCATATGGGCTAAATCACATTACACTGTTTAGCGAATTTTCAGTGTAGCGTAGTATACTCAAGCGAAATGTTGGACAACAGTTTTGTAGTACATGCATACATACAACCATCACCCTGTCCCCAACAATCGGGATAAGCAGAGTAATCGGTGTTGTGCTTCTTTGGTGAATTTACAGCACAACAAGTTTAGCTAAATATTAGGACACGACAAATTATCAAGCAACAAGACGGCACGAAGAGATTTACCTACCTAATGCTCCATTGTGGAAGACGTGGGTAGTCTTGTCACCCTGCACGGCGTCGTCTTGTTCTTATCTCTTGATTACCTTTTACGACATGCACGGGAAGAGTGCTATTTAGTTTTATAACATTTTTATTTTATTTACTAAGGAAAAAAAAAACAGAGGCATGTAGTCCATAGATTTTATTATAAAAACAGATAAAAAAAAAGTATACATATAACATGTCCCCACTACGCTTTCCTCTGGAATACATTGAATATGATAAAGGCAAGCAGAAATAAAAGTTTGTACATAATCAAACAATTAATAAAGACAGAAAGATGCGAAACAGAGAAACAGAAAGAAAAGAAAAATATATGTACATAGTCCATAGTTGTGAGAGGTGATGATAGAATAGACGAAAGGGTAAGTATACAATGTAAGTAATATGGTGATAACTTACCTACCTATCCATTCAGCAGGTTATGGACTATATTCTTATAGGAATGGGCTGAAATAGTTGTGTATCGAAATAGCAAAAACATCGCTCGTCTCAAACAAACAAGATCCTATCCCAACTATACGTGTGCAACTCAAATCGATCCTGTCCTTAGCTATGGCGTAAGTCGCCAGGTGTGTCCAGTGTGTGTCCAGCCCGGACGCAGCTCCGCGCCGCCGGGTGAGAACACGCGCCGCCTCCGCCGCGCCGCCCGCCGAGCCGCGCACCGGCTTATTAGCGCAGTCAGTGAAGCTTGCTAGCCCTATAAGCTTATTTGTAGAGCGTAGAGCACGATGAAAGAGAGCGCTCAGCCGCCCGCGGGGAGAACGGGGTAGGGATGAAAGGGGGGAGGGTGTGGGGGAGAGACCGTAGGGGGGGGGGGGGGAAGCGAATGTTCGCTCGTGCGTGGTTGATTATCCTCTTGCCGATGGGCGAAGGCCGCCCTACAAGTCTACCGTTGCCCTGGCTAGTCAGAAACTGAAAAAACCTGTTCATTGTGACGTTGTTCACAGAGAGAGGGTTCTGTAGCCATTCTATTCTTGCACGCCGTACGTACGCTCTCGCTCCTTGCCGAGGCACGCGTCTCGTCGCGCCGTAGTCCACAAGAAAGCTATTTTCTCTATAACCGTTTAAGATATTAACTAAAAAAAAATAGTTCTCAAGCCGTAAGGACTAAATAGGTAACTTTATTAATTATTTTTACGGGTCCGTATCCATACGGAAGCCTATTACTAAGCCTACGCCTCTCTTTCCGTCCGTCCGTAATATAAATAAATAATAAACAAATAAAATAAAAATAAAGGGGGGATCCCCATACCAGAAACGTGCTAGAATCTATTAGTACATAATATTAACGCTAATACATAAAATAGATGGCGCCGCAGGTAGTTTGTATCGCAGATAGACAAAGATATAGACGAATATGGTTTTTTGACAGGCATGGTATAGCGGACCTACGGAACCCACCGTGCGTGAGTAAACTTCGCACATATGAGGATTCATATAGCAAAACAAAAATTCGAGTCGGCGGCACTGAGCAATCGAGCGCCGTGCGCGCTTTTATATGGTGAATTTTGTAGTTTTTGTTTGTTTAAAAATTATTAGGATTTGTTTCACATTCAGAATTTGTTTTCACCATGAAAAAATAATGTAAATTTAAAAAGCCTGCTTCAGTGTTTAGTACATATTATCTAGTTAAAAAAAATATTGTTTTCATATTATGTACCTACTTCATAGAACTAAATGTTTTTTAAGTTCTAAAAAATATAACATTTTCGTTCTTTTGCCATATGAATCCTCTTAACCGAATTTTATTTTTTGAGGCGTACGTTCCGAATTTATCACCTCGGACAGCATGTGTGACAGACAGACAGACGGACGGACACCTGACCGGTTTTATAAGGGTTTTTGCAAGCGTTGCTGGCTACGGAACCCTAAAAAGGTTGGCCTACCTACACAATAGCTGTGCCGGTGGCCGAATACAAGTAACGCATGTAACCCTTTAGATATATGGAGCCAGACTGTGGATCCAAGTGGACCGAGGGTGGTAGATTACGTAGTTGAAAACCGCATATAAATTGATTGTAGATAAGTACATGAATCATTTTCAAATCTGCCTGAAGGCAGGTCGAGAAGAGCGACGGCGAAGCTAAGAATGGTTGTGTTTTAATTCCTCATACATTGAACCAAATTGAACGGAAAAATTCTTTCCCACTCATCATAAAGACATCATAGAGCCCCAATATTCAAATTAGTTGTCACAAAAAAATCTTTATGACGAGCACATGATTCAATTATTAAGTTCTCCAACATTTTAATCGTTGTCTTATAGCCGCTGATACGCAACCGTAGAATTGAATTATTTTAATTATTTACTTCATTCGGGAAATAAACAGACTATAGCTAAAACAATATAAAAAAAATACACACACACAAGATAAATATTACGTCAATAAACATATTTCCACCAAAGATCTTAAATTATAGTATAATTTACAATCTAGTTGTAATACACTTAAAAAGTCACACGCCAGTGTGAAAAAAAAAACGAAACATACCTAATAAGGTGATATAAGAACAAAAATTAGAAACCTATTTGCAAGATTAAAAAATAAGTAAGAAAATGATTATTAACAAAAGAAAAGAATAAGTACAAAACGAGTCGTTTAAAAGTGGAGATGGTGGAGGGTGTGTGTGGGGTGGGGGAAGTGAGGCAGGGGGGAGAGCGATGATGTAACGTAATATAATATATCTACTACAATCGACTGTGGCCTGAGTTTGCAAAAGCACTTTCAGTACGAAAATATTATTTTCCTTACAGCGGTTCTACTTGTGCCTATATTGCTAATATTACCCCAGGGAGTTCCGTACTCACATAATGGTCTGAGGCAAGCAGGATGAGAAATAGGTTTTTATAGGGGAACGTAGAGTCGAATCAAATGAGGTGTACATACATTACGTATACGAGTACTTTCACATTAAACTTATCAGCAGTACAGATGTGAACTTATTTCAAAATAAAACTGATTCCAGGCAAACTTGTGGACAACAACGCATAAAAACTGTTGTGATAAAAAGTTGCACTCGCAACTTTTGTCTCCGGCGACTAATAGTAGGACTAACTACCAATAACTATAAAATTAAATCTAAAACTAACCTAAAACAAAACTATTCTAAAAATACATTTCATTAAGCGATTTTGCCCCCAGGATATTGTCTAGGATGCCGGCCCCGTTCAAATTAACTTTGTATGTAAATATTGAAAATATAAAACAAACAATAACACATATGCAAAATTAACCTGAAAACAAACGGAGTTTCCAGCAGCACAATATTATTATTACTTTAAAAATCAATTCAGTTTCTAAAAAAGTCCTGAGTGCCGCCCCGGGGGCGGGCGGGACACACAGGTTGATGTGTGTGTAAACATCACTCACCGGCTAGCGTGACACCTGTGACGCTTTACGTGTCACACGAAATCTCAATTTACTCCAGGGGCCCATTTATACATTTGGAGCATTTGCTTCTAGATATTGAATGCGGCTGTTTGCTCTCGCCTGCACGCTACACTCGCTGCAGGAAGACCATTTTCCGGTTCGATGCGTCGTCGCTCTTTCACATCGTTCTTCGTAGTCACATTGTTGTGTGTAGTGTGCAGTGTCGCCGTGTAGGGCGGTATTACATTTACGAATATCGCCTCAAATGGTGCCATAAAGTAAACTTTTCAACACACGACGGTGACAGTTAATTTAAAATCGCAAGACTAGCGATAACATCTCAAAATTATGTTGGTCGCCGCGTCTCAACATTCATAAAAAAATCTGTCGCAACGGTAATTACACAAATTCACGACGAAAGTTTCGCGATGGAAATAATTTCTGGGGTGGGTTATCCTTACACAGCGGCGCGGTGAAGTGTATCGGTGTCGAGTGCTCCCTGCCCTCATCCCCTCCGCCCCGGTCCGTCCGTGCGTGAACCATTATCGTGTAGGAACGCAAGCTCCTGTAAAAAACGGCTAGCCACAGGACGATCGCAATTTTCCGTTCAGGCGAACGGAAACTCGTGCCCTGCACACTGACCGAGAACGAACGCGGACATGGGAACCCCGTGGCTCTATTAATACTAAACTATAGCGGGGAAGTGTTTATTGTGAGGTTGGTTCGTATTTCTACTTGTATAATACCTACCACTCGTATTTAACAACAAGGCCATATAGGTTATCTGGAATTTATTGTGTATAATCGAAATCGGTTGCAGTGGTACAGAATTATTCGCCATGTGTCAAACTGCAAAATTTTGAGCTGTTGCAGTATACTGCTGAGGTATCGACATGCAAATGTTTTTATTGCTGAAAAACTCCACATCAAAAGTTTTGCTGAAGGTAACCGCAGATCATAGTTTTTTGTTGATTTTTCAAACCGCTGAATCAATTTCGATAAAATTTATATGGGACCACATTTGAAGTATGACCTACCAAAAAAAAAATATCTGCCCACTATTTAATTGACGGAGTAATCGCGTAACAAACATACAAAAAAAAGATAAAAAACATACAGTCGAAATGAGAACCTCCTCCTTTAGCAGTCGGTTGAAAATGGATGCAGCAGTTACGTATGCCGCACTAGTCAAAGCACAGATAAGGTGTTTCCATACTAACTGCAAATATAATATTTTGGGAGGTACACATACCCATCATAATAAACGCGTTAGGCAATATATATATATATATATATATATATTTTTAGCATTATGTTCTAACGATGAAAACGTGCCACTGGGTATCTAAACAGCTGATTATTTGAGGTCATTGATTTTCATGGCCCCGTGCGCTCAAGGCCATTGACTCTCCTTTAAGTAGGCAGGCACTCCAAGTGGGAGTTCTTCATACCTTACTCTTTTTTGAGCACATGGGTACGATAAGTCGATCGACTGTCCGGTTATAACAACAATTAAAATTAGTAATTATGTATAACGTTAAAAATAAATACATCCGATGAGGTAAATTTAATAAAGCACATCTCAAACGCCATACTCATGGCCATACTACACGCATCGCGTAGAGCAGTCTTTCGCAAAGTGGGCGGTAACGCCCCCCTTGTGGGCGCTTGAGGCCAATGGGGGCCGGTAAAAAAGGGCCCAGAGAAAATGGGGGGGGGGGGGGGGGGGGGAGGTGGTTTAGGAGGGCGATGGCTCATTTGTAATTTTCTTACACAAGAAAAATATTCGCAGACGTGAGTTTCTCAATTTTCCATTTTCCTAATTTATCAGTAGTATCCTTCAAAATCGATCACTTGTTTGCTTACTCCCAAGATTTGGAGAACCTCCACAGTGATTTCAAAGAACGATTTCAGGACATTTTAAAATTGGAAATACCGGACTGGGTGTTGGATCCAAAGAACGATTTCAGGACATTTTAAAATTGGAAATACCGGACTGGGTGTTGGATCCTTTTTTCAAATGTCAACACAGCAGTATCATCCCAAGCTTGAAAAAGAACTTATAGAACTGACAACGAACGAGGAAATGAAAATCAAATTAAAAAATGGCTACCAAGAATTTTCGCTACAAAAGCCAATCCCGCAATTGTACCACGATTTTTAAAATGTGGTAAAATTAAAATTTTGGGGGCGCTAAAAATAATTGATTCTCAAAGTGGGCGGTAGACGAAATAAATTTGAGAACCTCTGGCGTAGAGCAACCTGTGTTAGCTCGCTTGGCTCGCTACAAAGAGAATTAGGAGCGGCTGAGGGGGTCCGCCCCGCTCGCCGCTCGCTGCCGCCGCGCCTCCCCGCTCCAATGAACTTGTTCACACATTGCTAGTTTACTTACAAAAATGCTCACAGTCTCGCTCGTTCATTTATTTTATTTACTATCTTATTTGTGGTTATTACGGGCGATTTATCCTCCAGTCTGAGAAGATTTTATTGTTTTTATTAGACGTTTGATATTGTTACGACGTAACCTTTGTATTCTATGCAAAGTGTTTAGTGCGCTTAGTTTTTTTGTGGTCCAGGGAGTAAATATTTTCATTCATTAATTGTAGATTCTCCCAATGGTACATCATATTAAAAATTGTAGAGTAATGAAGCTAGCGGGAAAGACGAAAGTTTCAACTTTCAAGCGAAATGAGAGCAGTATGTTCACGCTACGCCGGAGTTGCGCAGTGTTTACACAATCCTAATAATTTTACCTCGCGAGGAAGAGTTATTTTTACAGTGGAATACCGTCCGAAGGTAACATTCAGTATCTCGGAAACTATTCAAATAATCGTACATCAACTCCGCACCCCGAGCTGTGCTACACGGCGCGTCGGAGGGGCGGGCGGCGCGGCGCCGAGGGCGGGCGAAGAGTTCACGCAAACTATTCACATCACTTGCGCTACACATAGTATTGCCTGATTCATCCCTGAGCAGATGTTGTGAGTGAACGAATGGAGCGCGAGTGAAATGGCAAATTCGATGGGATAAATAAAATAGGCACTAAACTAAGGTACTAAAACATCTATGGTCAGTTATGTCCTTAGTAAGGAATTGTGAGCAGAGCAACTCGTGGTAAAATATACTAATAAATAAAGCGAAGTATCTACGGGCGGGCGACCAGCGACCGTGTAACGTACGTACATTTTTTTTTATTGCTTCCGGACTGGGTGGTTCTACCCGAGGTCGAAGCCTCAGGCGCAGCCAATTTCACCGCCGAGGAGGTGCCAGTCCGGCTTTGAGGTGAACTAATGTTGCTAGGGGAATGCTATCAACCCGCGATTTGAAGATCCGTGGATTGTAGGAGTGGGGAAAGATATTCCCTGGGAGCCCGTTCCATGTCATGTGTCACATGAATATCGTTATAACTTGAGAACCACTTTATCGATTTACATACGGTTTTAACTGTTACATTCTGTCACTTCTCAAGATGGTTTTAGGCTAAATAAATCATAACGCTCCGTCATCGGCGACCTGAGCTGTGGGCAAAATCTAGTTAATGATAATTTTAACAACTGTTTCGTATTGCGAAGAAAAGGTCTTTTCTTTCTGTGAGTTCACAGTGGATGGTTTCAACTGAGCGTTGCTCTATGTAGGTACCTATAATAGATACTCTAAGTATTAGTGGTGTGTAAGAATTGCAACTATTTTAAAACAATGCCCCGAGAGGCTCATGGCTCATGGCCTTGCCTGCCCATTATCTTCGCCTGTCGTGTCTTAGTTTTTTGCAACGGCTTGACGGACTGCGTCTTACTAGTTGTTCGTCTTGCTGGAGTGGTCAGAATTAGCCCGTCTGTCCGTCCGGAGGATATTAGCAACCCGCTAGCTCACCTCATCCGTATTTACTCGCTGTCTTCGGTAGCTCGATTCCAAATATACCTATGTACTAAATATTTTCTTTGTCGCTATGATGTGAAATTATCTATCGGTGAATGTGTTTCAGAATTTTTTTTATTTGTTTTTGTTTTGTTTTTGAGGTATTTCGAACGTCATCGCCCTTATTAACAGGCTAAATATTAGCAACGGTCCTCAAATCTGGCATGGCACTTCAGTGAGCATGGTTTCGCAAGGAAAGGTGAAATGGGCTCTATCGATTGCACCATTAGGGTATCGGTACAGAAACACAAGCTGTTTTTCATAAAAATAAATACTTTATCTACACCTCACTGCATAGCACATGGCCACATAGCAGCCTCGGCCTCGGCTGTGTTCAAGATAACCAAGTTTCAGTATAACCAAGAAACCAAAGGTCAGACTCCGGTATGCCATATGGAGGTAATATTGGCTGGTCACAGCATGTCTTTCGCCCCTCTGACTCAGCAACTCATACCGGATTACATAAAAAAACGCAAACTGTATGTGTAAACAAACGTAATGCGCTGTGCCTGTGCGCTGTGTCTACAACGACAGGCTCGCGACGCCAATCGACACGACGACAAACTTTGGAAAAATTGGTCGCGAGTTCAGCACACACTGTGTATTCATACGCCAGTGCAGTCGCTTATATTTTTTTTATTATATATATATAATATTATTATACTTTTTTTTTATTGAAAGCGCGACATATGGCGCCGCGTCATCCATAGGGTGTCTAACGACGCTCATGGGCATTCGGGCGTATGCGGGGGTTACGAATGCCATGCCGGCCTGACAGGTGCCCATTCACGCCCCTCTTGAAAGAACTGAGTCTGTACTGTGTCGCAAGGATGTGGAACTATCTATCTATACATGTGGCGTCTACGAAATACGGTGTTTGATTAGTCGTGCTAAACTTGGAATAGAGCTCTTGCACCTTCGAGGAACGAGAGCTGAGCAAACAGCGAATCGCGAGGTAACTCGCACACCTCTTGTTGTTACGAAAACCTCGCCAGTTACTAATACTGTGGTAGCATTGCTGCTGCAGTTACTTGCGGTTGCGAGATACGAGAACATTCAACTCGTAGCACGTATATTCTGAAATAGAACATTATTGTTTTATGAACGTTATTCTACATTATAAACAAATGAAGTGCACAAACGAAACATACAGAAAAAAGCGCCCGGCAGAAGTGAAAACTTTTTGTATTTCCGAAAATAATTCTTAGGTGGTTATAAAAAAAACTAAACACCCTAAAAAAATTTAAACACCGTAACATTGCTTAAAAAAGAAAACAAAAGAAAAAAAAAACAAAAAAAAAATTGAGGGATTTAAACCCATGGTCAAAAAATACAATTCCTACACTCTTACCATTGAGCCACGAAATCACATAAACGACCAAACGAATATCGGATTCCCTTGATTCGCTTTCGGCTTTACTGTCACTGAGAGACGAACAGAATTGATCCCGAGCCACTCGTAACTTAACCCTTAATGCAATGACTTAAGATTACATTTAAAATAATAAAAATAAATCTGACGCTTTTCGAGATCTGACGCGAGTTTAACATTTTTTACCCACCTAAAAAAGTGCCAAGCGCCGCTAAAGAAGTTTTCACTTTAAAAAAACCGGCCAAGTGCGAGCCAAACTCGCGCACCGGGGGTTCCGTATCCCCATGTCGTGGTTAGCGCCACTCACGCCATCTATGTATTAGTTAAAATGCTTCTTACTCTTTTCGACAGATGGCGCGCATACACTTTTTGTTTCTTGTATAGGCACCCCCGTGAATTTTTTATTGTTTTCTTATTTTTATTATTTGTTGTTATATCGGCCTTTAACACACATTGTGAGAAAAATTCAACGGGCTACCTATTACGGTTCAAGAGATAATACAGCCCTCGGACAGACGGACAGACAGGCAGACAGACAGACAGACGGCGTAGGCTTAGTAATAGGGTCCCGTACGGCGGATATAAATTATATTATAAATTATTGCATGACAAAGGTTGCCATTTATGTATTACTTATGTATTATGTTCGTTCATGATGTCGACGAAACTTTTGTTATTTTTAGAATTTCGTAGGATGTTGTAATGAGCTTTCGTTATATCTCTATTAGTTTATCTGAGCGAATATCTGATAAACAAAACAGGGCGAAGAAAAACAAATACTTAAAATGTCTAAGCTGTTAAGCAGGGTCGGCACAAAACACATAGGTACTTTTGTTTTTGATAGAGAAAAACATAGGTTTAAAATTATAAGTTTATGCGAAATAATTTAGAATAGAATATTGTGATAAACGTTTGAAGCTCTTTAAAGTTTACAGAAGTTTCAATACAGTACCTATAAGATCAAAGTGTTTGTTTCAGAAGAGTGGTTATCTTACATTAAACGGTAAACAGTACTCCGTTTCAATCTCGCGCGTGAGACAGATCTACAATATCCCCTCAGGTGTAGACATATACGACGCGTAGAAGACCGCAACTTTGTGCATCCCTTACTTAGCGAACCTTTGGTTAGAGCTTCCGCGGTGTTGGCGCGGTAGAAGTCATCCCTGCGCCTGGCAACCCGCCAGGACGTAAAGCTTGCTTCCTTTCCCGCGAAGCATTAAAATTCCGCACCGCCGCCGCTGCCTCCGCCTATTCTTTACGCGCTGGGAGACCCACGACGACGCTGACCTAATCTGCGGTCTGCTGGAACTAATAAAGCCCCTTTTGCCGTGACAGAGTGTCACTTTATATCACTTTGCGATTGCGATATTTCGGGGTGAGAATTTCACCTGCTTCGGAGATCAGCTTAGATCGTGTTGATAAATACAATTTAACTAAAGTACCAGCGAGCATCGTCCTCTTTTATCTAAGAAAAAAAAAGTGCAGTAACAGTAAATAATTCTGTTAAGGATTTTTAATTTTACAACCTCTGAGCATCGTAAATAAACAACGTTGCATAAATGGCTAAAAGTGAGGGGAAAATAAACGTATGCGCGAGGTATACCTATGCCGCATTGCGTTCATACACTTCCCTGATGTATATTTACAAATTAATATACATGCGTAGCCCTAAAAACCATTTTTACCTGTTCAAGGAGTTGGCAAGAATAAATTTGTCAAAATGATTTTGCATTCATATTATTGAGCATGTTGATTGCTGACGAGGAAACAATTTTATTGTAACTACTCTGGTATCATTATTTATTAAATAAAATACTCTTATAAAAAACATTGCATCGACTTCAAAAAACTACTAGAACTTAAAAATTTTAAATAATATTTTGATTCATATTCGGACCCTTGAGTTGAAGGCGGTACAAAAGTACAAAAGGGGTCCATCTATCCATTTTCAGGTGTGCTTTTGTACAGCCTTCAACTCAAGAGTCCGAATATGAATCAAAATATTATTTAACACTTTTAAGTTCTAGTTGTTTTTTTAACCCTTTGGCCCTCACCATATCCGTGCAATGTTTTTTAAAACTATTTTTTATTTCACTCTTTTTAGTTATATCACATAACAAGTTCTGCGTAGACGACACACGCGTGTTTTTCCAGTGATTGGTACACATTTAAAAGTCCATATCTTGAAAACTACTGAACCGATTTAGATTAAACTTGCACTGAGTTTTAGAAATGTAAGCCAAGGTCACAATCCGATTAATAGTTTCGGAGAAATACGTGGACAAACATATGTACATACAAACATACATACATACATGCACTTATGAAATTTGGCACACCTGTTTAGAAGCTCACATAGACTAACATATACGAATATTGCGCAATTCCAACGATATTACATACATACGTGCCGAATTATTGATAAACTCCTTTTTTTGAAGAAGTCGGTAAAAATAAATTGACGTGAACTGGATACAAACAAATTAACGACGATATTTTACAATCGTCGCATTTGATTGTAATCTGTACATCGAACAAGCGGGCATTATAGCGTCATATCGCATTTTTATCGCACGAAATGATTTCTCGCAGCTCAATAAATCGAGGTGTTAGCGCCTGCCTGGATTTAGCACGTTGTCGAAAAATGTCGCAGCGAACGATCTGTTAAACTGTTGCCTGTCGATCCGATGCAGGCGTTGATTTATGGCGCAGAAACATTTATTGCTGCGCTCTCGTCGTCGTCGGTTGACGGGTGAGGCATTGCACTTGCGTCCGACCACGGCAACGACGACATTTGACGGCGAGAGGATTTTCGGTATCTGAAAAGCTTACGAGGTAGTGAAAATGTAAATCTAACAATATAATATAAGGCAATTTGAAGAATTCAATTATTTTTAATCAGTGACCTAACTTGGAAAAACTTTGCGTACAGAAATAATTTAGTGTTTACATAAGACTATGTAAAATTGTATCTAATACATGGCTTTCTAAATATTACTAAGAAACTATTATAAAGATTTCATTACGTTTTATTTAAATAAACTAGTAAATAAGTTCCAAATAGTGTCAGTGTCTCCAATTTTCCTCCAGTCCTCACGGCTCTCTGGGGTACGGAACCACTGCTTTCCGACGACGTACTTGATGTCGTCGTTCCACCCGGAAGGTGGTCTTCCCACACTCCGTTGTGTCCACGACCGCTAGTGTAGGACGCGGTTACTCTAACGGACGTCGCGTCGTCTCTTCGGCTAACATGCCCAGCCCATTGCCACTTGAGCTTAGCCACACGGCGTCCAATTTCGACTACTTTGGTGCGTCAGCGGATATAGTGTCAGTCAGGTAGAAGATTGCAAACTGCAAATACATTAGGACGCGCTCTACCCTGAAACTGTCCTTTTATTCTATCAGCTGCAAAGTCGTAGACGATCTTTAGTTTTACGAAAATGTCGTAAAGCGTTTTAACCTTTCGGCCGCCGCCGTTTTTCTTTATAGTGATTGCGTGATTCTCGCAAAATACTTCCTGGCCCTTTTTTATGACACAGAAAATTACTTCTTTCGCTCACAGTGCTTCCTCCTTCCCTTTTCTTTTTTTATTATTTTCGACCGGCAATAAATTTCACCTCAATAAAAATCTGTAGCGCCAGTTCGATCCGCTCGCTGTTTCACTTTACTCAAGTGAAGGTTTAGTTGGCGGAGGTGGCGCCCTGTGCGTGTTGGGCGGGCGCGAAGCCGTGGGCGGGCGGACGGCGCGGCGTCAGCGCTGCGAACTTCCGATGATTACGCATTTAATGACGACGAGAATTATTATGAAGGGAGAAACGTGTAAGTTTCGTAATCATGACCTCACATACCTTTATGTTGACGCGTGTTACGAGTCGTCACAGAACTTTGGCACGTAATATTAAATGCACCTATTCATTTTAAATTCAGGACGAGATGCCGTGCTAAAGGGCGACAGTCCAGCCACCTCTCACCTTGGCGCGGTCCTTCCACCAAGCAGTGCAGCAGGTGGGTCTTTGTGCCTTACTTGCTGGTTGATAGTTATCTTGTCCGAATACTTTGCTAAATGTGGTGGTCGATGTTGTGCTGCAATTTTTCAGAATTCTTGCAGCACAACACCGATCACATAGGTAAAACGACATAAAGTCAGACAGATGAAGATAGTATAACATTTTATCTTAAGATGCCCTAAAATGAAATATTATAGTACTTATATATTATCTATGTTCCATCTTCATGTATCACACACAGCTAAGATACGATAATAGATACTTTTACCCGACTATGGCGAACCCAAAAGGAGGGTAATGTGTTAAGCCTGAATTTATTTTTATTTTTATTTTTTTATGGAAACATCTTGGCTTGTTTCGTTGGCTACATAATATCCGTGTCATTGTTCCCATCGGTCATGCCGGCTACACTAAACTGGACGGAAAACACGAACTATTTTCAATTATACTTGGTAAAAAATGTTTGTTTTTATAATTGTTCTACCTGAGGATGTGTATCACTTGCTGGTGGAGTGTGTGAGGGGTTCAGTCGAGAGACAACAACTGGGTATCACTAACTATAATGTTGGAAGCTACACCACTATATAAGCGGAGCCAGCAAGCATAAATATACGAGTAGTATAAATAGATTTTTGTAGGTGACTATTGCACTCACTACCAGTTCACTATGTACTTGTAGATAGATAGATAGATAGAAAATTCTTTATTGCTCCAGTAAACATTAAACAGTAACAAATACATTGGAAAATTTACATAAGGTATTCTTGTAATTTATGTGTTTTCCAATGGGGCTGGCATGGTCACTGTGTGAACCAAAGCCCCTATAAAATAAAGATAAAAAAAAATTGTGTTTTCTATAAATTCAATTTTACATTCTTTAGGGAACTCCCATCTTCTGTGCTCTGAGCCCCCATGAAAAAACGTTACAAAGAGTTTAAATTTTGGATACTAATTAAAATAAAAACTATTGGTTCCAAATTGGCGTCTTCCTCATTTTGTCTATGCACCTTGATGCGATCTATCCCGCTTCACTAAAAAGGAAACTGCATCGCGCTCTCGTTGTCTACTCTGAATGAGGATTCCGCTGTGCCGATCCATTCATGGAGGACTGGAGGAAAATTGGAGATGCGTAAGTCCAGCAGTGGACGCTTACACTCTGACTGACTGACTGATTCATTCATCATTCCTAGGTGTCAGTGGCACACGTATATTAGAAATATATTTCCATATCGCTTGGTTCAAATATAAATTATCTTCGTCGTGTGTGATGGTTCAAAGGATTTTATGGTGAGCGATATTTTGAAATATCCTATAGTAAGGAAATATCCTAAGGTAAGATATACTTTGCATTATCTTTATCGTTTCTATTTTTTTTTATGTAATCCGGTATGGGTGGATGAGTCAGTGGGCCAAAGCACATGCTCTGACTAGCCAATATCACCTCCGAGAAGGTAGGTGCCATACCGGAGACTTCCCTGGATTGCTGGCTATACTGGACTAGCGGAGAACACAACCGAGGCTGCTATGTGGCCATCTTACATCCAGTACGGTGGTACCAACCCAGTCGGCTAAAATTTGAGTTGAATTACATCAATTAAAGTTGAATTACTCAATGGTAACGAAAACAGAATGATAATATTTCGAAATAGCGTTTTGCATTTCTATTTAGGCGACAGAAACAGACGGTTTGAAATATTATTCGTGCCTCTACCAGGAATAAATAACACCGATCGTTGCTTTTGCATGCTCGTACATCTCCCCATAGATTGGACTCATCCACGAAGTTCACATCCAAGCAGTAATTCGATTTCATTGGAAATACAGCGAGTCAATAACGTCGATGAAATAAAAATATTGAACTTGTAGAAATAAAAATACACACTGGGAACATCGACTTTTCGAGGAGGAGAGATAATAGTTCGAAAGACAAATTATAAGCATTTATGTATTATTTATATCTCAATAACATCGTGTTTCCTCAAGTGAAGAAAGTTAATTAAAAGGAAATTAAAAGGGTGACTAAAATAAATTACTCCTAAAAAGGCGGACAAATGTTCTGTTCGCCTTTGTCCGCTATTATTATTGTGTATAATCTATACCGACACCCAGAGGATTTCCGGACTGGAGTGAATTGAGATTTGGTAACGCGTAACGCGGCACACTCATCTTTAACTTCTCTTTGTTTTCCTGTTGTATATTTCTGTTATTGGTGTCCAATAAAGAATGTATTTATTCTCTGTGCTATTTTTATTTCATCTTCTTTATTTCACATTGTTAAAATTTTACATTAATTTTACATAGATTATACAAAAAAGTAATAAAAATACACAAAATTAATATAAAAGTTAAAAACGGTAATACCGCCGGCGGCGGCGGGAGACAAGCCTCCAAGCGCGCCGGCGGGTGCAGGCCGTGGCTACAAAACTCTCCGAGACGATGTGAGACTAGCTTCGAGCGATGGGTGGTGGTACTAGACACGTAGGCCACCACCACGCCCATCTCGGAGAGCTCCGTATCCGCCGGACTGCACGGCGACGTCGTCGTCGCGCAGGTCTTTTTTTAATTTATTTTTTTTATGGAAACTGACACGGTTGGCTTACGTCACCTACAACATCCGTGATGTCAGCCCATAACACCGGGTGAACTTGGTGCCACGTCAGTGCTTCCCTTCGGTCGTGCCGGCTACACTGAACTGGACGGAAAACACAAACTATTTACATAGCCGTTTCGACCGACCTTTCATTCAGTGCGGTGGTACCAACCCGGGCGGGTTAAACCCTACCACCTAGTAATATAAGAAGGGAGTCATATCCCTTAGTCGCCTTTTACGACATACACGGGGAGAGATGCAGTGGGGCTATTCTTTTAAAGGTATGTTAAATGTCTTCATCTTCGCGCGTGCGTCGTCTCATGGGTGCACTACACCACCGGTAGCGGGGGCACTAGACGGGACGCGAGGTCCCGATTGCTATTGTTTATTCTTAATGTTGTTAGCTAAGTAAAATTTACGCAATGTATGACAATGACTTTTCTGAGTATTTATTTCAACGATTCAAACACTGAAAATGTTATTACTATCTATCTGGGTGGCGCGCTCTATAACCGCCCGTAAATACTAGCGCAGAAGTTGCATTTTACGATTACGTAGCCAGCGATGCTGCGGGGACCCTTAGACAGGGTCACGTCAGGTTTCGATTTCTCTGTCCGTCCGTCCGTTTGTCTGTCACTCTCGCTGTCACAGGAGATTATTCTGGAACGCATCTAAAGTAGGTAGTTCATTTAGTCGTTAAGGCATGACAATACTGTACTGAAGCATATATTAAAATTTTAAAATAATTATTATAAGTATCTACATAGAGGAAATAACACTTTTCGACAGCGAGGACGACGACGCGCGGCCAGGCACGGAGCGACCTCGCAAGCACCAGCTATACATAGGTACGCAAAAGAAGTAAGCAGTTAGTTAGTCAGCCTCGATTGCTCAGTGGTGCAGACAGTCAACTGTCGCTATTGAATGTTAAGCAACGCTGGGTGCGGTCAGTACTTGGATGACCGTTGGAGGCTGACCGAGGTTCGGATTCCTCGTAAAACTGTAGGTCCCTTCTCTCCTAATCTTACTTGGTGGTAGGGTTAAACCCGGCCGGGTTGGTACCACCGCACTGAATGAAAAGTCGGTCGAAACGGCTATGTAAATAGTTTGTGTTTTCCGACCAGTTCAGTGTAGCCGGCACGATCAAAGGGGGAAGCACTGACATGGAACCTAGTTCACCCGGTGTTATGGGCTGACATCACGGACGTTGTAGGTGATGTAGCCAACCGTGTCAGTTTCCATAAAAATAGGCAGCAACGAAACCCTCTGTGTGAAAAGCGTTCCCACTTGATCAGCTTTTTTATTTACTTAAAAGTTGCAACGTTGACTTTCATTATAACATCGATCGTGCAGCGAGTGGGCTGCGGCTGGTGAAAACTTTGTTGGCGTGATTGCAAAGTGGTTTTTAATTGACTGCACTTTTATGTCTGCAAATTATGCTTGCTGGATGTTTATGAGCTAGCCTTGGCCGTGATGAAATATGATGCCAAAATATTTTTATAAGGCTTTCGGGTCTTACTTGAAAGGCGTCGAAGTCTGCAAATACACCTGGTAGGCTTGAGAGCGAGTAACAACACACCACATGTGTATTACAATTTTAGAACAGGTTATTCATTTACAATTTATACAGCTCTCTACACTAGCACAAATTTTCCCAGAGGTTTCTACAAGATTTAAGATAATATTGCATTGTATTATACTGTATATATTTATTGCACTCAAATAAAATATGGGCAAAAGGTAACACTAAATGCCTATAGGCATTTTCTAACAGAATACCTTTGGGGTATGACAACTGCTAGGTTGTGCGAAAATGAGAAAGTGGACTGTATTGAAAAAATGTGAATTTGGTAGAAATAATCAAACAAAAAAAAGGGCTACCTTGCTGTGGAGTTGGAGGTGCTTACTGGCGCCCTAGGACGCCGTTACCTGTATCCTTCCGCCGGTTGGGGGCCCCGCCGTGGAGATCGCCAGGCTAGACACTTATAGGGCACCAGTGAAGAAAACTTTGCGTAGGACAAATTTTATCTTTTAGAAAAATCGAGAAGCTTGTGCACTCATGGTGTTGTAACGAGAAGAGCGAGAATGAAGGTAGCTCACAATGATTGTGCGAAAAAGTGAAAATTACAAATATTTTAAATTAACCTGTGGAGATTATTTTCATTCTACCCACAGGGTACACTGGATAAGTTTAAGGCTACACATACGAAAACTGAACATTCCGCCCACCAAAATACATGGTATTTTACTAGGGTTCAGTACAAACGAAACACAAAAATTAATGTAAATGAAATAATAAATAAAACAAGTGAAACTCTACATGTAGAGTTTGATGATAATAAGAATAACGAGAAAATGATTGATGAATGAAGTTAATCTTGTAACGGAAGTGGGCACAGCTTCACGACAGGTCGTTGCATCTGGCCTGAAGCTGTGCGAACAGTTACGACACGAGAAATCCCGTCAGAACCGGGATGTAATTGTTGAATGCGACCAACTCTCCACCGTAGCGGTGGACTAAGCTCGTCGGCGAGGAGCACCATTGTTCCCACTTGCAAGTTGGGATGGTGTTTGCCCCATTTCATTCTCTGTTGCAATGAGTGTAAATACTCAACATGAAACCTTTTCCAGAAATCCTGGTGCATCCGTTGGAGCAATGACCAACGGTCCAATCGATTAATGTTACATGTACTAACATCGGGTGCGGGTACAGACGACAGAGGCTCTAAAGTCAAAAAGTGACCCGGGGTCAGTGCAGATAAGTCTGTGGGGTCCGAGCTTACCGGAGTTAGAGGACGTGAGTTTAATACTGATTCAATTTGAGTTAAAACCGTATACATTTCCTCAAACGTTAGACGTTGTGTGCCTATGACTCTAGCTAAGTGCGTTTTGACGGATTTAATTCCAGCTTCGGCAAGTCCGGAAAAATGAGGGCTTCCACGAGGGTTGAATTTGAATTTGATATCTTGCTGCTCAGCTGCTTGAGCCATTATCGTTTTCAAGGTATTGCTAGCACCCACGAAGTTAGTGCCACGATCTGAAATGAGAAGACTGACTCTACCACGACGAGCGACCAGTCGTCGTAGAGCGGCGAGAAAGGCATCGGTAGTCAGTTCAGAAGCCAATTCAATGTGAACGGCTTTCGTGGCTGTGCACACGAACAGACAAACGTATGCTTTGTAGGATTTGGCTCCTCTGTATCGACCAAGTGAGATTGTGAACGGACCTGCGTAATCGACCGACGAAGACGAGAAAGATTTGAGCTGGTTTATACGATAAGCAGGCAGATCTCCCATGAGTGGAGGCGGTGCAAGTTTTGGATTAGCACGAAAACACTTATGACACAGTGAGATGACTGAGCGTATGGCGCGCTTGGGCGATAAAATCCAATAGTTTTGGCACAACAAATGGTGCAGCGTCTGTAATCCTGGATGACAGTGCCTTTCATGATATTCCTGAATGATCAGAAATGTCAATCGATGCTGTCGAGGTAATAGTACAGGATGCTTACTATCATAGTGTATATTCGCTCTAGTTAGGCGACCGCCCACCCTGAGGAGACCAGCTTCATCGAGAAACAACGAGAGTTTACGAAACATTTTTGGAAGTGAATTCAACTGCGATTTTGAGATTGCGATGATCTCCGTTGCGAAAGATACTTCTTGAGTGTGTTTGAGTAGGAATGTCGAAGCATTGTCTCTCTCATGAAGAGAGAGAGGTCCAATGAGTTTGCTGTCAGCATGTGATGCATTGTGAACAAAACGAAAACAATAAGCGAGAACATTAACGAGAGTGCGGAGCGACGAGAATTTATTGAGTAAATGTTGAATAAAATCAACATTCATTGACGACAAGAGGGTGCAAATTTTTTGTTCACATTCGACAGCATCTACGAAATCAGATGCGAGATCAGAATTAGATGTAGGCCAGGTTTCTTCGGATTGTTGCAACCAACTGGGACCCGACCACCACAAGTGATGTTGTAGTAGAGCTTCGGGCAGCAGACCACGGGAACCGCAGTCCGCTGGGTTGTCACAAGACCTGACGTGTCTCCAACATTGAGGAGGAACCTGGTCCTGAATATGGCTGACTCGATTGCTGATGAAAGTTTTCCATTTTGATGGATATGATTTGATCCAGGTCAAAGCGACGCTGGAATCTGACCACGCATTAATATTTTCAATGCGACAGAGAGGTTCTATAGCGGTGACTACAGCTTGTATGAGATCCGACAGGAGCAAAGCTGCACATAATTCCAGACGAGGAATTGTGATGCTTTTGAGCGGCGAAACCTTGGATTTGGCACCGACAAGGTGCACCGCGTATTCACCTTGGTCATTTTTTACTCGAGAATAGACAACGGCACAATAGCCTCGTTCTGAGGCATCACAGAAGCCGTGAAGTTGAAAACCTTCAATGTCAGAAACTATTCTACGAGGAAGCGAGAGCGACGATAAAGATGGCAGTTCTGACAAGTATCTCTCCCACTGATGAACGATAGAAGACGGAGGAGCATCATCCCATGAGACACCCGCAGTCCAGAGCAGTTGGAGTAGGTACTTGGCGAGGAAAGTAGTAGGAGCGAGGATCCCGAGTGGATCAAACACTTTTGCAACTTCAGAGAGAATAGTGCGCTTGGTGCATGGTCTCTCTTGGATGGATACTTTGAAGGTGAAATAGTCCATATTGGGTTGCCACTGTAGCCCCAATATTTTTAACGAGAAGTCAACATCATCGAAACTATGAAAGTCTTTGCTGTAGAGATCTGAAGTTTCCACATCAGTGAAAAAATCTTTTACATTGGACGACCACTTACGGAGATGAAATCCTGCAGATGCAAACAAACCATTGAGTTCAGACTTTAACTTGAGGGCTTCATCCAGATTTCTAGATCCGGAGACCACGTCGTCTATGTACAAGTCGCGTTCCAGTATGGAAGCTGCGGCGGGATATTGAGCTCTACCATCCCTAGCGAGCTGAGCGACTGCACGTAGAGCTTGAAATGGAGCTGACGTCACCCCATAAGTCACGGTCAACAAACGATAATCCTTGACTGGTTCGCTTGGTGTTGTCCTCCACAGGATACGCTGATAGTCTGTATGCTCTGGTGCCACTAGAATTTGACGATACATTTGCTTGATGTCAGCAGTGAATACTACTGAATGCCAACGAAAGCGCAACAGTAGATTGAATATGTTCGTCTGAAGTTTTTGACCAACGAGAAGGGAACTGTTGAGTGACACACCGAGAATATCTTTTGCACTTCCATCGAAAACGACACGAAGAGGAGTGCTTGTAGACTCTGGCTTCAGAATACCATGATGCGGGATGTAGAAAAAATTACCGGCATCTATCTGAGAAGGTGAAACTTCTTCTAAGTGATGACTAGCTGCATAATCGTCGATGAAATCTACATAATTTTTGCGAAGCGCTGGATCTTTATCCAGACGTTTTTCTAATGAGAATAACCGCTTTAGAGCTAAAACCCTGGAACCCGAAAAAGTGGGCTTTAGATCTGGGTTACGAAAAGGCAAGGGAACGATGTACCTGCCCTCCTCATTGCGAGAATAATTTTCAATGAAGGATTTTTCACACATTGCGTCCTCAGGCGCCAAGGATTCTGACTTTGGGAATGGAATATTTTCTATTTCCCAAAAACGTTTGAGCGATTGGTCGAGTGACGCATGTAGAGTGACAGGATGTGCGCTCAACGATGATGACGGAGTGTCCGAGCGTACGCCTCCCAACAGTACCCAACCAAAAATTGTATTCATAGCGTTAGGTTGAGAGGCGTCACCTCGAATTATTCCAGGACGCAATGAAGACGAGAATATGTCAGCTCCGAGGAGTCCATCAATGGGACCGGGTGTAGCAAAATCAGGATCAGCTAGTTTGATGCTTTGTATATGCTCCCATTTCGACGCTTCGATTTGAGTGGTCGGCATGTCATGACAAATGACAGGAAGAACATGTGCATCGAAAATTATTTGGTCACTATGTGCAGACGCAACAGGTCTAATTGTACATGAAAGATGACCGAGCACCGCTGCTGTCGACCGACCTATACCGTCGACTGACCTACGATTTTTGACGATGTCAAGACCGAGTCGAACACGACAGGATTCTGACAGAAAGTTGGTCTCAGACGCGCTATCAACCAAAACCCTAATTTTGACAAAGTTACCGATCCTGTCCTTCACTTCGACCTGTGCTGTCGAGAGCAGGACGTGTGAAGGAGACTGCAAGTTGTGGCAAGCGAGCGTGACAGGTGGATGTGACGAGGTTTCTGAACTGCTCGTCTGCGACTCAGATGTTGTGCGAGGGAAGTGTAATGTAGTGTTGTGCGAGAAATTACACTTAGAACATCGAGATTTAGAACGACAATTTTTTACTGTATGCGTTGACGATAAGCAATTAATGCAAAGATTTTTCTCTTTGACGAGATTATACCGAGACTTGGGATCCCTTTCTAGGAACTTGGGACAAGTCCAAATGTTGTGTGATTCCGAACAAATAACACACGTTGGACCAGTACTGACGAAGCACGATTTTTTGTGTGTGTTTGAAGGCGTAGCGCTGGCAGTCTTTTCTACAACCTTTTTGGTTGTGTTTGTAGGTGTAGAACTAGATGGATTGGCCAAACTGAGGGCTTGAAAGCGCTTTCGAACGAATGCTTGCAGATTTTCAAATTTTGGAGTTTCGTCAGACTGATGTTCCAATTCGAAAAGTTCTCGAGTCGTACGATCTAGTTTTGACCAGAAGAGATGAACCAACATGAAGTTTTTGTCAGGCAATTGGAATTTATCAAGAATGGCTAAATTTTCTACGAATGTATTGTCCAAGCGTTGCAGCTCGGAGGCGTTCGACAGTTTGGCTGAATCACACGATAGTAGTTTCTCATACACTGTAGCAGCGAGATGACGAGTACGATTGTAATGTCGATAAAGTGTGTCGTAGGCATCTTTATAGCTAGCACTGGTGATGGGAAATCCTTTTATTAAATCGAGAGGTTTACCTTCTAATGATGAAATAAGGTAATGTAACTTTTCCACATCACACAGTTCCTGCTTGCAGTGAATAAGTGAGTTAAATAATTCAATGAACGGCAGCCAATTCTCCAATTGTCCATTGAATGGTTTCAGAGTTATTCGCGGCAGTTTTATTATACTCGTGGGGGCAGGAGCAGCGGTGAGAGTTGTTTTTGTAACAGATTTTGCAGTTGTTATGGAATTGAGGTGTCTTTTTACTTGTATAAGGAACTGCTCAAATTTGATAGTAACTTGCAGCTCATGCTTCCTGTTTATATCTTCCGTGCTCGATAGAACCTGTATTTGTGCCGCATGAAACGAGGATTCTATGTCAGGGAGGCTATTAGTTGCAATTTCGAAAGATAAAGAATCACCACTTGATAGGCTTAGCAAATGCTCCAGCCTCAACAACGCATAATCCCGCGCCACACGAAACATATCCGCACTGTCGCCACTCTGCGGTTGAGCTTTACCTTGCTCAGGATTGCCCATTTTTATTCACTTATTAATTATCAATAATGCGGGAAACTGCACTGAATTTATTCAGCTGTTGCAAACTGTCAAACATGCAAAAGTAACTTTTTTTTTTTTTTTTAATTTATGGCTTGGATGCCAGGTCCAGCCTCAATGCAAGAGAAAAAGCTATTTCGTTTACACCCGCACCCAATCAGCACACAAAATGAGTGCAAATGAAAAGAAAATTAATGTAAATAATTTGTTATTTGTAATTAAAATAATAAACCAACAAACTTAAAAAAATATATATTATTTAAATAATGCACCAACAACAGATTGGAATTTGTCCACAAAGTATATATTACCAATTTATCCCTTAGTCGCCTTTTACGACATGCACGGTGAGAGATGCAGTGGGGCTATTCTTATTAAGTACCGCCCCCGCACAGTACTATACCAATATATAATTACGAGAAACGAGAAAAATGTGCTTTAATATATTGCAAATATATAGTTGCGAAAAACGAGAAAAATGTACTATATATTGCAAATATATATTTACGAGAAACGAGAAAAATTTATATTGCAAACGAGAAACACGAAAAAATCTCCACAGGTAACTTTTCAATTTAAATTCGGATCGAAGGGCCAAAGAAATGTGCGAAAATGAGAAAGTGGACTGTATTGAAAAAATGTGAATTTGGTAGAAATAATCAAACAAAAAAAAGGGCTACCTTGCTGTGGAGTTGGAGGTGCTTACTGGCGCCCTAGGACGCCGTTACCTGTATCCTTCCGCCGGTTGGGGGCCCCGCCGTGGAGATCGCCAGGCTAGACACTTATAGGGCACCAGTGAAGAAAACTTTGCGTAGGACAAATTTTATCTTTTAGAAAAATCGAGAAGCTTGTGCACTCATGGTGTTGTAACGAGAAGAGCGAGAATGAAGGTAGCTCACAATGATTGTGCGAAAAAGTGAAAATTACAAATATTTTAAATTAACCTGTGGAGATTATTTTCATTCTACCCACAGGGTACACTGGATACGATACTGGATACAATGGATACGAAAACTGAACATAGGTGAATGGCGGAAAGAAATATACAATGAGAAAAGAAATATAAAAATGACAGAATTACTAAAATACAAAATATAACATAAACTTAAATATTAAAAGTTACACATGATCTAAATATTATACCTACATAGGTACTCGTATATACTAGATATAGAATAAGAATTTTTTTTTTGTCATCCGGTATGGTTGGCTTAGTCAGAGGGGCCAAAGCACATGCTCTGACTAGCCAATATCACCTTCGAGAAGGTAGGTGCCATACCGGAGACTTCCCTGGATTGCTGGCTATACTGGACTAGAGGAGAACACAACCGAGGCTGCTATGCGGCCATCTTACATCCAGTACGGTGGTACCAACCCAGTCGGCTACAATTTGAGCCTTCCACCTAGTAAGGGGCAAGGGAAGGGAGCTACAGTTTTACACCGGCTCCGAACGGTGAAGCAGCAGGTGTAGGTATGCACGTAAATTTTTTCGTCAGAAAAAACTCATTGGTACACGCCGACCGGATTCGAACCTCGGACCTCCCGAATGAGAAGCCGATGCCCAAACCACTCGGCCACCCGCCGCTTAAAAAAAATATACCTATTACTAGCTCTGAACATGGGAGACATAGATTTGAATTAGAAAAGTTACGAGGACAAGAGGTTTTTTTTAAGAAGAATTTTTAAAATGTGAATGTAAGAAGAGAATAGACAAGATAAATAAAATGTTAACAGAACAATCCTAACTGATCGCCTCTCTGCCGCCGCCGCACCGCCGCCGCCGCCGGTAGCTCGACTACAGCCGACCGAGTCTTCGTCGGAGTGTGCAGGACTCGGGAACATCTTGATCCTACTACTAACTAAGTCATCTTAAAGCGAAGAACTCACCTCATGAAGTGTTCATTCAACAGTTCCTAATCCCCATACATGTTTCATGAGCCACGCCCGCTTCTGCCGCGCCTCCCGCAGCCGCGCCCGTTCACAGTACACATATGGTCAGTATAGCAGCGTTTTACCTTTGGGAGCGGTAAAACTTTTTGACGTGAATACGTCTTTAAATTTGCTTCCATAGTGGGAGTCAATCCAAAAAACTGATAACAAAATCGGGGGATAGAGTTTGGTGTTGCAGCTTCATTTCTATCATCTACATGCAAAATTTAATTACACCAGTCGATAGCTAAAGGGTCAAAGAATTCGTTACGTTGAGTGATGATTGTGACGCATCGCGGGCGGCGGAGGGGGAAGCGCCGCCATTTTGAGGTAATTTCGCTGCGTCACATAATTTCCATTTGTTATAAATTTTGACTCGGAGAAGCTACGACTTTCGTTTGAAAATATTAAAGAAGAATATTACCCGTTACGTACACGTATTCATGTAAAACACACGGCCGTGTCCACGACACAGCCACACCCCGATTTTTTTAAGCCCTATATGTGGCACTGGGCCACCAGAATGTGTCTAACGACGTCCAGGAGAAGTCGGTTGTATGCGGGGGGTGTGAATGCCATGCCGTCCTAACAGGTTCCTATTCACGCCTTCCTTGATGAACACGAGACGTACTCGAGTACGCTCTATCGACAGATTATCATTGTATTTTGTATGTAACATAATAGTTGTCTACATCATCAGCCTTCCTTACTCATTGAACCTTTTTCCTGTCTGGAACTAGGCGCCATGTCAGTGCTTCCCTTTGGTATTGCCGGCGTCACTAAATTGAACGAGTAACAGTGACAATTTTTCACAGGCATTTCTAGCCACCTCCATTCAGCTAGGTGATATCAATCCAGAGGGATACCCATCACCTATTATGGGAAGGGATCCACCATTTTTACATGGAATCCGAACCATGGAGCTTTGAGCTCATGAAATAAATGCACTCAGAACGAGAAAGAGCGTGCACCACTCGTGCACTACTTGTGCACCACTTACTTCTGTACCACTTGTGCACACAGCTGCCGCCGCCGCGCCGGTTCGAAAAAACGACATTCACTTACCAAGCTAGGCTTTTTTCCTCTTGGCCACAGGACGCTTTACCTGGGGGTATATTTCTATAGAGTAAGTAGTTAGTCGCTGGGGAAAGTTAAACTCACTCGAAACAGAATCGTGAGAGCATGATGTCTAGAAGAAGAGAATGAGATAGAAAAAAACGTCACCCGAAATAAACCTCGAATGAATCCTATGATTTCCAGCACAGAACTGCTGTCATAAGACGTATGTGTCGCTCGCTACGCTACGGTCCCGTGGTGTTGGTAGTTTGTTTGAAGTTAGTTTACTGTCGTATCTGCGTTCTGTGAGCGTACAGAGTCCGAAGTCCGGCTCGAGCCGGTTCCGACAACTCGAACATCCCTCACGAACTCGGTCCTGGAGCTCGGCCAAGCCGGGGGCGCCGCATCAGCGCTCCGCGACCGCGCCAATGTTCACCGATAAAGAAACCGATAATTTCCCTTGCATTCTGTTCCCCTGGAGCCGAATGGATGACCTCCGGCGCGACGAAGACTCGCACGAAAATTGCAGGAAATGCGAGTTTCAGTGCGAGCTTATCCGGCCGAAGGAAGCTCTATTTAATAAAAAAAGGTATGATTTGTTTGATAGAATTACGCGGCCGTAGGCTTAGAAGATTACGCTACGCATGCATACATAGTTGGGTATGAAATTTAGAAGACTAGTTAATTAGTTAGTACTTTAGATTGCTTTCTTTTATCAATAAATGTTTATTATAATACATTAGGATGTCAACCTCAACTGGAATAGACATATCGCTTCCCGCTTGAGAGTCCCCGGGAAAGAGGATTCTGTCGCGGCTCATAATAGCTATCCATCGCTTACATAACGCACGTACATATATAGTTTATTTATGAAAATGCTTGTGGTCTACAAGGTCTACTGGTACGAACTAGGTCGAAGCATTGTTACTTAGTGGCGCGGAGCATTAAATTTAAGAAAAATATTACACTGTCAAAAACTCTGTTTGCAGGAGTTAACAGCTCCAGCGCTTTGTCCTAAGCGCCCAATTTGATCCGCGCCGGAATCATCGTGCACCATCTGGCCGCGAACAAAAGTTATCTTCTTTCTAGGCCTCTCCTATCTTACGTTTAATTTTGCCCGCGCCCCCAAACCAACAAGAGCAGTTTGCCGCAACAAACAACAAAGCTTAAGCCATAAAATTGTATTAATTATCCGGCTGTATTCTGTTAATCTGCCAATTAACACCGCTAGCAAACCCTCACCGTCGCGTCGCAGCCTCTAGCGCCACCCGCGCCAGCCTACCCTCTCTTCACCTCCCCACCCTTCCTCCGGGGCGAGACACCCTCGCACCTCGGAGGACTGACAATGGAGGTCTAATGGCACGCTGAAAAAAAAACCTTGTAAAAGTAGCTAATAAAAATCATTACAAATTGCGATCCGCTGATACTTCAGCGCGAGACAAATTTTCTAGCACACTTTGCACATTTCGTTTTGATCAGAAAAAAAAGACTAGCGAAATTAGCTTTGGTCTCGTCTCACCACTAATCTTCTCCATACTCGCTGGCCTTCTTCCGTACCTGCTAGTCCTAGGTTTCACCCGCTATAGTCTACAACGCTACATAGTCCTGTAGCTTGTAGCCCCATACGGCCACGTCAGCCGCAAACTAATGACCGTTGCTCTCTTGCTCACATAAATCCGTAAAATCCAGTGACCACGCGACTAATTGTTCAACAGGTCTGCCGACTTGTGCCTCGCTCTTTCGCTTTGCCCAATTTTCATATTAGATATTAGGCTATGTTGTTGATAAATTATTGTCAATTGGATTGGAGTGGTTGGATCGAAGATACGTCTTGCAGCTCAATCAATTGCACACGCGAACTTTCTTGATAAATCCAAAAACAACCTTTTGGATTCACATTAAATACAATCCTGGTCATTTTTAAGTTGATTTTGAACAAAAATCTGTTAGAAATTATGTAGTAGCGTCTCACCCGCACTCACCCGTCTGGCATATTCATGTCAGGTCAGGATTACTAGGAATGATAAAGTGAATTTAAAAATATATATATATAGGATTAGCAGCAGCTTTCAAGAAAATGTGTGTGTAGGTATCTGCACGCATACCAATCACGTAATAAATAATTGATAGATAAGAAAGGAAGTGAGGCAGTACCACAGAGCACGAAATTACCGCACCCGCGCCCCCTCCTATAGGCGCCCTTAGCGATAATATTTAAAACCCAATATCTGGACGCAGTGCTACTAGCGCTTCGTATGTGTGTGTGTGTGTGTTAGTATCGACACTACACACAAAGAGGAGCAAGTTAGGCACACGCACAAAACAAATGCACACGCACAACACACATATGTAAGTCATAGGCCACCCCTACAGGCTTCAACGCTGTTGTAGGGAAATCGCGCTCAGGGCGCCTCTAGGAGGGGGCGCGGGCGGGGGTATTCCGTGCTCTGTGGGCAGTTATCCTACAGGGATTTTGATATAATGATGAGGTCACTCGCTCTAAGCAATTCAATCTCAGTTTCTTTACTGATTTAATGTACCTACAAGCTAAAACAAAACATTTAAAACACATTTTAAATATTATTTAGCTTTCTAACTGCGTTTGGTTAAAAATACAGGTAGGTACTTTTCGCCATATGCCACGCTGAGCAAGTTATTTTATGCAGAAATAACATTAAATAGCTGAATATACTCGTACCTACCCAGATACCTACATGCCATGTAGGTAATTAATTAATTACTCACTTAGCTCGTCTTGCACCAACACAAATTTAATATATAAACCAGTTTAACTCGTTAAACTAGCACCCGTTGTACGTGTGAACCGCGTTTAAATCCATAACTCGCTACTTAACTTTAAACTCGTGTTGGTGCAAGTGAGCCTTAGTCCTACACATGTACGTGCCAGACTCGTCGGGGGTAATACCACAGAATAGAAAAGAGTACTACTAGCTGTGTCTGAGACTCCGGCCTCAATTTCGATTACACAACACAAAATAAAATAAAATAAAACATTAAAGGTTAGTTTTTTTATTATAAATTTTATAAAACCCGACTGCTAAAATAATTAAGGACACAAGGAAATATAAGTAGAAAATGCTGTAGTCGGGCTATCTGATATGTCTATTCGAATCCTTCGAGCGCTTCTCGAATTCTTCTAACGCCCGACTACGGCATTTTCTACTGATCTTTCCTTGTTTCCTTCATTTCTTCAGCAGTCGGGTTTTATAAATGCCTAATTTAAATTTCTTATTGAATTCATTTCAGTTCCAAACCATTAAGTGCGATATTTTTGAAATCCTCTTTTCGAGCTCTTGACAATGATAGATTTTCAAAGTTTGACATCACGGCCGCTATTTTGAACGCGTGAACAAATACGAGTATGGCACGCTATGACACTCGCGCGAGCAAGATGAATCCAACGACAACTCACATTGTTAAAATCCATCAAGCCGTTTAGGCTACAGGGCGTGACATGACATAATATTAGACATACATAAATAGGCTCGAAAAACATAACCCTCTTTTTTGCTTATCGCAGTCGGGTAAATAATAACTAGCACGATGTGATGATGACACCGATCAGAGTAAGAAATATCGACACGTTGGCCGATCTGTCTGTAGACCGGTCCGTTTTTTCACGCTGCTGGTTTTAGTCGAGTGATATTGTTATCCCGAGTAATGTAGTTTAGGAAACTAGCTGTGCCCGCACCCGCCCCGCCCCGCCCCGGACTGACCCGGAGGCTGTACCAAACTATATACATTCGTTAAAATACCTATTATTGCAGCGATCTTGTGTAAAGCTACTGGATATATACAGGGTGTAAAAACGGCGAGTACATTTAATTTAGGAAATGATTATTGGGATCAAAACTAACAAAAAAGTCTAATAACTTTTTTCTGAATTCCCTTTAAATAAAAAGTTACAGTTTTCATACAAACTAATTGATTATTTTAGTGTAAAAATGATCTAATGACAACAGGGCGGCGCGGAGGGGGGAAGAGCGGGTGAGACGTGAGCTACTCGGACGGAGGTGTTGGCGGGAGGGGCGGGGCTAGCTTCGTGAGTGGAGGACTGGAGGTCGGCAGGCGGAGGGTGCGGAGCGGCAACAACGCGTTTTAAATTACACTAGACGAAAACATACATTTAAAAAATTAATATCTCGAAAACTAGACACTTTAGAGAAAAACTTTATTTGCTTTTTTGTCTAGGAAAAACATCAGGATTGCGCTGGCGAAATTAATGTACTCGCCGTTTTAACACCCTGTATATAAGGTCTTTCAAAATTAGTTAATAGTACGCTAAGGGGGGGTTCTGTATCGGAAATAGATCATGAAGATAGCATCATGAACGCATAGAATAGCGAAATGAAGGGAAGCACTGACATGGCACCTAGTTCAGCCGGTGTTATGGGCTGACATCACGGATGTTGTAGGTGATGTAGCCAACCGTGTCAAGTTTCCATAAAAAAAAAGATCACTTTTGAAGAACAAAGAATTTTTTTTTTACAAAAAAAATTTAAAAATGATAAATTTAATGTAAAATGTAAAAAAAAATTTTTCTTAAACTTTCATGCCAGGAACAAAAAAGTATTCCAACACATAGATCTATTTCTTTCAGAAATTGTGAAAAACCACAATTTTAGTTTTATTAGTATGGAATAGAAAGAATTAGTGAAGAGGACTGTATGGTCCTTCAAAGAAACCTCTTTATTTATTTTAAAACTACAAATATAAACTAAAACTACCTAAATTAAAATTACCTAAACTTAAAACAAACAACATAAAAACTAAAACTACCTAAATTAAAATTACCTAAAACTAAAACTATAAAAGAAATAATATTAAATAAATATATAAAAACCTTAACGGGAAATCCCCGAAGATGCTACACGAGCACCTTGCCGACAGCAACTAAAAGTAAAAAATCTCGTCCATCGCTGCCGCTGTCGGAAAGGTGCCCATGACACTGGCCGAGTTCCCCCTCACAATGGCAAGGCCGATTCTTTGTGTGAGGAAGGAACCGGCACGGCTATCTCCTGAAATTTCCCGCAAAAGTTCTCCCAATTCTCTCACTAAAATTTTTGCCTCGGCACACCAGGGCCCCATTGTTTCAACTGCGAAAGCTGTAAATATATAATTTTGAATTTTTATTTGCCTGTATTTGTTATGTTTATTCACGGCAGCCAACTCAGCAGCGGACGCAGCACGACGCGCTGTCGACTCCACGTACGAATTAGCGAGGGTGTCAACACACGTCGCGTCCCAGACGAGAGCCTGTCCTTGAGACCATGGAACTAAGGTCATCCCGTCTGGGCGCTTGCCGTCATCCCTGCTCAGAGTTGGCTCCAAAATGGATGGCACGTTGACCGATCTGAAGGCTCGTCTTAAAATGTCATTCAAAGTGGCATGACGCGGTATTCTTCCAGCACTCCTTCCGCAGCTAAGGCCGTATCTCCCATCTAACTCAACCTGGGCCCCGCACACGTACTGGTGACGCTGCACGATATCGCAGCCGAGCCGGAGTGCGAAAGAAATTCGAATAGTGTTGTTGTCTAATAGTGTGCCTAAAGGTTTGGAGGGAAGGCAGTGGAGCCAAGCACCGGACTCATAAGTGCACGAGGCTTTGTATCGCGCTACATCGGCCAAACTATCCCAATGCAGCGTTTTACTTATTCTCGTTGCATTTATAACATCCCAGTTTCTTTGTACCGATGGGTATTTCGGGACGGCGGCCCGGGCACATCGTCTTCCAAACGTCTAAGGCCTCGGTTCTATGACTAATTTCAGTTCCGGCTCCATTATTAGGTAACATGTTGAGAACCAGATCTGAAACGCCATAGACAGAGGCCAAGAACGCGGGAACCGCTATGTCCGACAAACGCCGTATACCGATACCGCCTAGTTTGACTGGTAGGGTTGCTTGTATCCATTGCATGTCGTTAAATGAAATATTTAATAAGGACTGAAGTGTTTTTCTTAAACAAATATCAAATTTTTGTAAAAACAAATTACATTTCCATAGAGGGGTTGTGCGAATAAGATAAACGAGTTTTGGGATGCAAAAACAGTTCTTTAAAAGAAAGTATCCAATGTGTGAATTTAAACCTAAAACTCGTTCAAAAAGCCGGTTTAATTCGTTGAATTTGTTTTCTAAAATGGTTTCTCCGGCTTCAGCCGTGATGGGGGCCGCCAAGTAGCGACAGACTGTCAGACACAATACGAATACCCGGTGCCAAGTCGTTAAAATGTTCGATTACTTCTGGTGCAGGAGAAGAACAGAGATATAACTCACATTTTTGTGTATTAATTTGGAGTCCAATTTTGGCGCACTCCGACATGACACTATTAAGGTCGGCCAATACAGTATCTGGGTCGCCCGCCAACGTGCCATCATCCAGATACCAAATGTTAAGTTCCGAAATTAAATTTTGAATTATTGGATGTATTCCTAGACTAAAAATTAATGGACCCAATGGATCACCCTGTTGTGCCCCTACCTGTGAAAGAATTGTACGCTCGCCAAAAAATAGAGATGAAGCCTTAGAGTAACATTGATGAATGTATGGATATAGTTTTGGAACCTTTTCATTTACATTTGTTAACAGTTGATCCCTTTCAATACTATTAAATGCATTCTTTAAATCAAGTTTCAACAAAACTTTCTCAGCGTCTTTGTTGATATTAATATATGTACGAACTGCGTGAATTGCTGCTTCACATCCCCGCTTTGTTGCGAAACCGAGTTGCTTAGGTCTGAAATAGTGCCCCATTGTTTCTTTTGCTGACGTGCAAGCTAATTTTGAAGTTAATCTTCGGAAAAAGTTCCCCACTGCTATCGGACGCACGCCTCCGTCCTTTTTCGTGAGCGCACATAGATTTGCTCCATAGAGATACACGCATGCTTCATCATTTATTGTCCCGCTTAACATACAGTTGCATGTAGTAGTGATTGTCTCAAGTAGGCGTCGACCAGCGTCACCGGCAGATGGGCTCGTCAGGTATTTTATGTGTTGTGGTCGAATGCCGTCTATTCCTGCTGCTGATCCACAAGGAAATGATATGATGGCTTAAAAAACCTTACACATCGATACTTGGAGTGCTTCCTCGCAATTACTCGGTGGCTCTGGCATATTTAAACTTCGGGATGGTGCTGTATGTTTCTTCTGCAGCTCTTCAAAAACTGAATCGTTTCGTGGTGCTATTTCATCGCTGGATGCTAATATCCTGACGGCTCCTTTGATATCCCCGTCGGAAACTTTAGCCTCGATATTGGAGGCAATCGGGGAACGGGCATGGTGTGCTGGTAATAAATCTATGTCATCCAAGGTTGAGTCTAGGTTTCTCTTTATTTTAGCTGTTAATGAAGTGGCTTTGTTTGTTGAATCTGGTGTCCGAAGGGCTACGTAAGCAAAACACATTACATTCTTCCACGATTCGAAGCCATTTTTGGAAGTACATCGTGACAATACTGTACACAGTTTCTCAGCCACCGCTGCGCGTGCTCCTTTCGGTACTCGACGAAGGATCCGGATGCAGTCTTTGAGTCTGGAGATTTTTTTATCGAAAGGTTCATTAGAAGGCATCGATTGGCTTTGGGGCACACTCCGATGTGATGATAACTCACGATGTACCTTGGCAAGATGTATATGAAGGCCCCTGTTCCCTTTGAAAAGGCGAGCACTCGATGAGGGGCAGTGTGGACATGATATGAGTTCGTTAGCAGACTGAAGTTGAGTAGGTGAAGCATGGGATATGTTGTTGGATTCTTGAATTGTATTAACCAAATTATCGCGGCTCTGGCATGAAGGTGGGGAAGTTCTCTGGGACGAGAACATATGGCATCATATAAATATTCTTCTTAAATTAAACATTGTGTACAATTTTTATAAAATCACAAAATAGGAAAACAATTTCAATGTTTTGAATTTGATTTTTTTTACCAACTTACACGTGTAAAAAAAAATTTTTCTTAATCGTTTCACTTTCATGCCAGGAACAAAAAAGTATTCCAACACATAGATCTAGTTCTTTCAGAAATTGTGAAAAACCACAATTTTAGTCTTATTAGTATGGAATAGAAAGAATTAGATTTTTTTTTTACCAACTTACACGTGTAATGGTCGTAAAAGGGTTACACGTCTAATCATAATGGTAGTGTGATTTTTGTTGTCATCATAGTGGTTTTTTGTTACTGTTATGAAACTGAATCGATTAGGCTATAAAAATCAAACACCTATTTTTTTATTTAAATACATAAAAACATTTAACATAAAAAAAAAGCCAAAAAAAATTTATATAGGTTTTAACTACTCCCTATAAGATACAGAACCCCCTTATATATATACGAAGCGAAGAGCTTATTATAACTGATTATTTTTCCCGTAGCTTCGCTCGCGACATTGTCGGTTTTGGGTGACGATTTCTGAACCAGTTACTAGCAGTTACAAATCAAATCAAATAAAAATATATTTATTGCACTTGATTTTTTTTTTGCAAACGGTACAGCTTAAAACCGTAGCCGTTCTCTTCTAGCCAACCTTTGCGTTATCAGGAAATAGTGTGGAGTGGCAGAGAACAAGAGATGATGATATCAATTGGATGATATAGATAGACCACCGATGATATAGACTATAGGTATGTCATGTCATTTAAACATAAAGTGATAGATAAATGAAGCAGTTAGTGTAGTCTAACAGTCACGCAGAAACCGAAAACCTCTAACCGAATGTTCTACATTTTATAAAATAATACGAAATAAACTAGTACGAACTTCTACTACTACCAATAATAATACGAACTAGAGAAGAAAATCCTAACTAATAATAAAGCACAAATCTGTAATGAATGAATGACTAATGAATGAATTACGAAAGATTTTGGTAATGACTATCGCTGTAACACATTAACTACCAGAAGGAACTTAGGTACCTACAGTTTTAAACTTCACACAGGTTATCTACTCTGAAATCGTTCAAATTCACTCAGCAATTTTTACGCCTTTACGTGACGTAGTAGGTCGTAGACGATTCCGATATAGCGTGCCACAAGGTCACGGCCTCATTTAAGCCAACCAGCTGAGGCGCCAGTTCAGTCAATCCAGTCAGTCTCGGCTCAAATTAAATTCGTTCAGTTCAGTCCAGAAGTGTTTGTTGTTTGGTTGTCAGGAAAGTGGTGTTCGGATTTCGGGTTCAATAAAAATGGAACCACTACCAGGTCCGCCTTTGTACGTCATAATACCTATGGGAATTATTGGAGTGAGTAAAACTTATATCATCTATTTATAAAATCTCTGAGATAGCAATCGAAAGTAATTTTTAGCGACAGAAAACCTACGCTTCGACATACAGACGAAGCCGCAAATATATCCTCTGAACATATTTTCTAAATGGTCTCATTACTAGGTCATTGATTATTACTAGTGCCAAATTAATTAAAACATCACTTATTTACACATATTATGTAGATAGATAGTGATGTAGATAAGAATATGCAAAATTATAATATATTCGTATAATTTTATCTGAACACATCGCGTTTGTCTCATTCTGACATACGCTATTAAAAGGAGATGCAACTAAAAACAAAATTCGAATTCGCGCATGCGGACGATAACGTCACGCTAAAATAGTGGTGTGACATCATCGCCGGCGGCCTATGTTTCGCTCGGGCGCCGCCTCCGCCCCGCCGCGCCCCCCCGCCGCTCGGCTGGCCTGGCTATATACTTATGTGTAGTAGCTGTGTGCATGACTGTGTGTGTATTACGAGCTCTTCTATCAGGGCAGAGCATAGATAGACCGTGAAACTTTCTTTTATTATGTTGTTGCACAGCTCAATAAACACATTGATGAGGAAGACAATAGTGATTTTGAAAAGGTCATAAAATTATATTTTATTTATTACGGTGACTGCACACACACACGCATTAGTATTAACATATACACGAGTATTATGCACAAATGAGATTGTTTGTAACCTTGATCTATGTCACTATGAATAACTTGATGTTGTTTGGTATGTATGTAAACGCTTTATAAAGTGTTGCTGCATATAACAAAATAATAACGAACAACTAAAAATAAGAAGCATATTTAATTTTTCTCATACACAAAGATACAAAACAAAACATACATGACATTAAATTTTACATAACATTAAGAGAGAAAAATTAACCGGACACAGCCTATGCTGAATCGAAGTATAGCACGAAGTAACTATTTAGTAATCTGTGGTATAGCGAAGCACATTTAATTATGACTAGCTGTTTGTTGCCCTCAACTTCGTCCGCGTTGATGAACTGAACTGAACATGAACAAATTATTCTTTGAGAACCACATGAAAATGAATCTATCCTAAAAAAAATGTTTATGATTATGCACGAAAAATATTTATTTACATAGGTATAGCTTTAGCCCGCGGCTTCGCTTGCGTGAAATTCGTATTTCAAAAGAAGAAAGTAAGTAACTAAGGGCGATGCCGAAGGCCGAACTGGGTTCAGATCAACAATAAACCTGGTTAAAGAAAGTAAGTAACAAAGGGCAACGCCGAAGGCCGAGCTGCTTTTAGGAAGACCATAAATCTTCTCGAATAAAGTAAGTACCTAACTAAAGGCGAGGCCGAAGACCAAACTGCGTTCAGGTAAACGATATTTTTTTCTAAATTATAGTAAGTAACTAAGGGCGAGGCCGAAGGCCGAGCTGCGTTCAGGTAAACAATAAATCTTCTCGAATAAAGTAAAGGCTTGGAATACTTTCTCGGCTCTAAAGGATGCCATTTGAAACGTCGGATTGTATAATGTTTTGTAAAAAGTGCTTAAAATCGGCTGAGTTGCCAGAAAACAATGACAACAGTTGTTCAGGTGGTGGGTACAAAGTTGGAAGTTTTACTTTGCCATTCAATCATCAGCATCAATCGTAGTTACTAGTTATTTCAAAAAGATTTCAATGCATGTTTCTCTAAGATATTTTATGCTACTGAAAGTAAACATGCTTACACATAATTATTTGTTTTCACACTGTCACTATACAATGTGTCGTCAAAATCCATTCAGTGGTTTTTTTCCTGATGCGCGTACAGACATACCTACAGGCAAAAATTTTAAACACTGTTCTGACATGTTTCTCTGATTTTGTAGTCGCTTTGGTTCCCTTCGGATTGGTATTGTTCCGAATATATTCAGTGTAGAGATTTTTTTGCCTTTACCATTTTATTATAATACAGATTGCTACTGTACTTATTAATCTGAGTACTAAAGCAGTGTTTTATACCTACCGGATTATTCAGATTGTAATAATCACTCAGTGATGATGCGGCGATATTAATACGATTATTATTTCCTTTACAGTTCCTGGTGTTTGCTGGTGTCATCCTAGTATTCGGAGTGGTCATCTACCGAATGTGCAGGCAGTGCAGAAGAGAAGGCACGTTGTTGGACAACCGGCGCGCGCGAATCTACCGACCTCCTCCCACCAATAATATGACCACTACTCTACCGATAATTACACACACCCCAAGTTCGGCACCGATCATTACACACAACCAATTTGGCGGCTCTAATCCACCGGCGACTGGCTGGGCGGTTCCTCCGGCGTACAACCCTAACTATGCCTACGGCAATCAACCGATTCCGCCACATCCAGAAACAGTACCAATTTATACACAGGATCCCTATTCGAAAAACTCTTTTGGTACGTAACTTACTTTGCGTTTATCACACTGTCCCGTTCTGTCTGACCACCGTACAAAAAATGAAAAATAAAATAAAATAGGAAAGCTCTCCTAATAAAACTGCCAAGCAGTTAGAAAACATTGTGTGATATTGTGTTTTTGTTTGTTACAACTGCGAATATTATAACAAATAATAAATTGTAAATAGACTAATAAATAAGACTAAACTGAATACTCTTGTTGTTTGTCTGACCTTTGGTAACAAACGTGTTATAACTCGAGTCACATTAATTAATCCAGTGCTTTTGTTCTCGATTCGTTATATACGTATATAGGTAGGTATAGGTATATTTTATTATTTGAATCAATATTTACATTTATAAATTAAATGCATTTTTGAAAATGTTATGCTTAGCAATTTTTGTTTGATTATTTTTATCAAATTAACGTTTAAAAGCTGTGTTTTCTGAACGAATTAGGACATTTAGATCTGAAATTTTTTATTTTTATTTCCCATATTTCCATATTATGTTATGTAGGTACATATATTTCCTTAACCCCTCGTGTGCGAGCGGACCCGATTAGCTGTCAGCCCTTGAGTGCGGCGCCATTTTGGCCAAAATAAATTTTGGCCAAAATCGGGTGCGCTCTGCGTTTTTGGCGATATTTCTAGACTTTTTTCTTTTAAACGTATATGAAAATAGCAACATGTCGCGGATCCGCTGGCATGGCGCATCTCTGAGCGTGGTTTGGGGAGGAGAGGTGTTTTTGGCTCTGTCGACTGCACCATTGGTCCCTCGGCACAGCCACCCATGTTGGTTTATATAAAAAATCACAATATTTGCATTTATATAAATCCATATTTTGGACATATTTCCGAAAACATATACGATTATTGAGTAAAAATTGCATTACAATTCATATGTGTGAAATTAGTCTAAATAATGAATTAACAAATTTTATTTTTACAACGTTACTCAAGTAACAAAGCCACTAGAAACTTAGGAATTAACGACTTATAGAAGATAGGTATTCGGTTTAGTGTACCTATAGCATATTTATTATATTAGCAGCTGTTTATTTTATAATGGTATTTTTACTGCACATTTAGACCATATTTTGTACTTTTTACATCCATACGTATGCACATATCTTTGGATTTATCGTCCATACGTCTTATCCTTAGCCTTAGTTACTTCTTGTCCTAGTTACTTATTATTTAGAATTTATAAAATATTCTAACATCACATCATAAACTAAGTACATTTTAATTTAAGCTAAGTACGAAACGAATAATATTATAATACGTCATCATAATCTCGAAGAAATAATTGTTAATTTAGGTATCTCAAAATGTTTTCGCAATGAAAAATATTGTATTGTATCGTGAAAATATGTTCTTTTAAATTAAGTTTGCTGTACGTATAACTGCTGTGGGTTATTTTTATAAAATTTTAAAATCTTGGATTATTTACATAAGTAAAAATGAACAAAAAAATTAACTTACAGCCAAAATGTTTAATTTAGAAACTAAAATGTGTATAAGAATAGTGAATTATTTGTAAAATATGTAGATCAGGTTGTTCAGTGCATTTGCAGAATGTTAATAATGGTCTTTTAAAATTGAACTTAATTCATTAAAAAATATGAGTCCCTAAACCAACACCTCTTGGAGTTTTAAGGATTTGCGGTGGAAAGCAATATTATTAATATGTGCGGTGGAATTATTATTTGTATATTATTTCTGGTTATAAATATGTTTAAAAGGGGTAGATAAAGTTGTCGAACTACATTCGGTGGCACGATCTTGAGCGTCACAAAATATTACAAGAGGAACTAGGACAGCATGTCTGTTGTTCAAATTTGTGTCGGTTGCTAAAATTCAAAAAGGGAACGCTATAAGCGTCCTAGGGAAGTGACCAACGAGAATGCTAGTAACCATGGCTACCTCGACAGAAATGGAAGAACTTTCTTATTTATAAGTCGACTCCTTTAGTTTTATTTTATTGTATTGATAATGAAATCAGTAAATAATTAATTTATAATAATAATTTGACAGAATGAACATGAATTCATAATGTAAAAGAATGTCTTGTGCATTAAAATAAAAATCTCGTAGTTTATACAATTTATTTCTCCAAAATAACATGCGAGCTTATGATGTGATGGTTGAAAAAACAGAACCGAACATCACCTAAAATACAATTTCGAAAATAAAATCGTATGACTGTTGTATATGTATGTAGCTGTAAATCTATTTGTATAAAACTTATGCGGAAAACTTCACCTTTTATACACATTTTCTGTTTACAAAATTATATAATTTGAGATATAAAAAATAATGGTTTTATTTTTATGTTTTCATACTAAAATAGCACAAACATGCTAGCTAGGCTCCGTCTGTTTGTAAATATTTGGTTTCTCAGAAACCTATTATATATACATTTTATATTTAGACAATGTTTTATTTGCCGAGGTTATGTAGATAAGTGTCATCCCTGAGAAAATCCGTTATAACAAAAAAATAATGTACACCGTACGAAGCTCGATCGCCCAGTTACAACCCGTCCGAAATATCTGCCGACCTGACCAAATGCACATTTTGAAATTATTATTATAGTTCTTATTTTCTGGGATGTAGAATTCAGTTTTTTAAATGAAAGTCCTCGTAAAACTGTAGGTCCCTTCCCTCCTAATCTTACTTGGTGGTAGGGTTTAACCCGCCCGGGTTGGTACCACCGCACTGAATAAAACGTCGGTCTAAACGGCTATGTAAATAGTTTGTGTTTTCCGACCAGTTCAATGTAGCCGGCACGATCAAAGGGGGAAGCACTGACATGGCACCTAGCTCACCCGGTGTTATGGGCTGACATCACCGACGTTGTAGGTGATGTAGCCAACCGAGTCAGATTCCATAAAAAAAAGTAGGTATAAAAAAGATATTACAATAAAATGTTTCCCGTTTAATTTGTTTGCTGACCCTCCAGTTTGTATGACGTCATTTCAGGTCAGCAGATATTTCCGACGGGTTTGCGAGCGAGTCACACTCTTGACCGTCACACTCTTGACCGTTTTTAGGGTTCCGTACCAAAAAATTGTCCCACCTTATATGGAAAGACTGGGTCCGTGTCATTCATGATAAGAAGTTGTTTGTCCGTGTGTCCACCTGCCTCACTCTTCTTTTTTTTACTGACAATAGTATAGGGGTTTTAACTGACAATAGTAGAACATTTAAATCCTGCATGATGCTATCGTTTTTCGTTCCACATTCCGCTTTAAAAAGTAAATGCATTTTAAAATATTTCTTTAAACAGTGCTAATATTTGTTTTGTCAATAATTTCCCGGCAGAGTTCTAATCTTATCGAGACGGACTACATAGGTAATACCGCTATTTCTTAAAAAAACCAGATGATTTTTCCGTTATCTATCACACATGCATCGTGCAATACGAACAACTTGAACACTTATTTCGGTTGGAATGTTTGACATACTTGTTCACAGTTGTGGGGAGCAAAGAGCTCGCAATGGTTGATATTAATTTATTCTATGATACGATACCATTTTGGATTGTTTCTGTAAGTGAATTTGAACTATAAGTGTTTCTAGTTTGCCATCTTAGGGAAATTATTTCCGATGAAAGATGTGATTTTCTGTTATGGGAACTAACAACAATTTTCTATAATCTGTGTTAGTACATGGGTATGCATGCTGCTATTATTTTTCTAGTTTATTTTAACCGGTTGACTTCCACAGTTTGTAATTAAAGCTGATGACGGCAGACTTTCAGTCGCCCTCTACCCACTTGCCGGCGCCTGACTTCTGCCCTATAAATTGTTAATATACATTTTATTTAAGCTAATTACAAAATCAAATAGAAATTAAAAATACCTATCAAATTAAAATTACCTAAATTAAAATAAAACAAACAAACAATAAAAATAATTAACCTCTCGAGAGACTGCCACGATCCGGATTTGCCTAACGCCAGAGACAAAGAGCCTGGAAGGCCTCAGTTCGCTATAAAAAAATAGGTAAAAAAACTTTTAAGTTAAATGTTTTATTTAAAAATCATCAGCTGTACCAAAAACTAGAAAATAATTAGGATACAAACCTGGGCCTACTTAATATTTTATGTTTGGGTAATAAATCGTGCAATACTAGCAGTGCTGTCTTCTCATGTCGGATGCCAAGGGGCACTTTGTGTCGCTGCGTCAGCGGAATAAGTAGGTAATAAATTGGGACTTTTAACAGACTAATATAAAAACGTGGGGCGCATTTGATGTTTTTATACGAGGTAAAGGATTATTGTATTAAGTCTAATTGAATTACATCAATAGATTTTTAATACTTAACTAAACATATTTTTTATAAAATAAAAAAAAATCGTCAAAAGGCTAACATTTTAAGACATAATTACTTTAGACTATTAAATATACATTTAGAGTATAAAATATAAAAATTAATAAACTAAAGCAGAATTGGTGGTAGGGTTTAACCCGCCCGGGTTGGTACCACCGCACTGAATGAAACGTCGGTCTAAACGGCTATGTAAATAGTTTGTTTTTTCCGACCGAGTTCAGTGTAGCCGGCACGATCAGAAGGGGAAGCACTGACATGGCACCTAGTTCACCCGGTGTTATGGGCTGACATCACGGACGTTGTAGGTGATGTAGCCAACCGTGTCAGTTTCCATAAAAAAAAAAAAAGAATAATTTTGTCGCTGACAAGCAAGTTTTGATGTTAGCGATGGCCAAACCAATGGTAGTGACTGCCGGAATGGTTCTTCGGGAACAGTAGAGTCTATCGTACCTCCACAAACTCCACAGGCTGGCCGCGCAGAGCTCTTTTTTTTTTTTTTTTTTTTATGGAACCTGACACGGTTGGCTACATCACCTACAACATCCGTGATGTCAGCCCATAACACAGGGCGAACTAGGTGCCATGTCAGTGCTTCCCTTCATTTCATGTCGGCTACACTAAACTGGACGGAAAACACGAACTATTTACATAGCCGTTTCGACCGACGTTTCGTTCAGTGCGGTGGTACCAACCCGGCCGGGATAAACCCTACCACCTAGTAAGGTAAGAAGGGAAGGGACCTACAGTTTAACGTGGGATCCGAACCACGGTCAGCCTCCAACGGTCGAGCGGTCACCCATCCAATCACTGACCGCGCTCAGCGTTGCTTAATAGCTCTCCTTGTACCCCTCGACGCCCGCGCCGTAGTCCCCACTAACCTTAGCTCAACTTGCTAACCTTGATGTCCATGGATGAGATAGTCCACCGACGGCCATCGACATTGTTGCTGATCACTCGTGACCGTTCAGTTCAAGGATGCCTCTGCCTCTGGAAGTTATCGAAATCTACAACTATATTAATTAATTTGTGCTTATTATAATAAGTTAAACCGGTAAACTCTGGAACGCTCTCCCTGTCCATGTATTTCCCCCAAGTACTTGTTCATTGAAATCGCGACATGTGTCGCCGAGCCACCCATAAGGTGTCTAACGACGCCCACGGATATTCGGAGTTATGCGGGGGTTGCGAATGCCATGCCGGCGCGAAGAACCTGTCAGTTCTTCACGCCTCTCTTGAAGAACCCGAGACTGTACTTATTCGCATTTATTCACATCACCTAATAGGTACATTTATTGTCAGGCCATCACACCTTGGTGAGCTAGATGCCATATCAGTGCTTGCCATTTGATTGTGCCGGTTACGCTGGACTGGACGGAAAAAAACAGTTTTCTTACAGGGTTCTCTTGTTTCTGGACTTGTTAATGGCCAATTACCTTTCATGCAAATAATGTTGACCTTTTTTTTCAGATCTCCTTATTTTTATTCTCAATTTACCGCGTTTATCTTCGCATTCGTACAGCATGGCAAAATTTCATTAGTGAAGAAACGCCCCCACCTGAAGGCGCTAATACAACTAATGCGACTGCCCCAACAACGTACGGAGCTACAAGCTCCTCTAACGCTCTTCGTGATGTGACAGCGGCGCATTTACCCGGTTCACTTCCATACCACAAGTATACGAAAGTAGAGGAAGAAAGAGTACACAGGTACAAGAAAGTAGAGGAAAAAAAGTACACAAGTATACGAAAGTAGAGGAAGAAAGAGTACACAAGTACAAGAAAGTAGAGGAAGAAAGTATACTAGTATACGAAAGTAGAGGAAGAAAGAGTACACAAGTTCAAGAAAGTAGAGGAAGAAGAGTACACAAGTATAAGAAAGTAGAAGAAGAAAGAGTACACATGTACAAGATAGTAGGGGAAAAAGAGTACACGGCTCAGAATAAAACGGGAGACACTGAAATTTATACGAATAGCATTCACTAGTTTCTTGCCAAGGCTGATGATATTCGACAGATTTTCTAGGCGAACCTACTATTTTTTTATCTCAAAACTGAAACGGTTGGCTACATCACCAAAACCACAGCCCACAACATCCACGATGTCAGCCCATAAGACCGGGTGAACTAGGTGCCATGTCAGTGCTTCCCTTCATTTCATGTTTTTTTATGGTTTGTTTTTGGCTGTTATAAACATTTTTGGTAGGCAGTATTTTTTTTTTTAATTCCATTAACTTTTTTATACATACCGTTTTTCATGTGCTCTTCCAGAACTCAGACGGGCTTGACCCAATCCCCTGAGTTAGGTATGTATTTATTTTAGTCGGGGCGAGTCTCGTAAATTGAGTCCATTTTTGACCCGCGACGCAAACGGAGGGGTGGTTATAAGTTTGACGCCTACTACGTCTGTCTGTCTGTCTGTGTATCTCTCTGTGACATCGTAGCTCCCAAACGGATGGACCGGTTTGGATGTGGTTTTGTAGGTTTCCGTATCCCGTACGGAAGCCTATTACTGTCTGTCCGTCCGTCTGTCCGTCCGAGTGCTGTATCTCTTGAACCGTAATAGGTAGCTCGTTGAAATTTTCACAGAATATGTGTTATTATGCGGATATAACAACAAATAATAAAACATAGAAAAAGTTAAAAATTGAGGGGGGTTCCAATACAAGAAACTTGTTTTTTTCAATAATTTTTTTTTGTGGTGCGGAAACCTCGGTGCGCGAGTCCGACTCGCACTTGGTCGGTTTTTACTAGAAAGCTGGTTTAGCCGGGATGGTTCTTGGCTATTTATTTATTTATTTATTTATTTATTTACTCAAAAACCTCCTATTTACAGATAATATCCAATTCTTAGGTTAGGTTAATAATAATAATACAATAATATAATCCAATACTATGTTTGTTATCAAGTAAGCAAGTAGGTAATCCAAAATGTAAGTCTCTTAAAAAGCTTGAAATTAACGTTAATTTACAAACCAGAATCTTAGCCATGTTTGTAATCAAGTAACCAAGTAGCTAATCCAAATTAACGTTTGAAACCGTGTTTGTAATCAAGTAAGCAAGTAAATAAAAGTTAAATAAAAATGTTAAAAAGCCCCCGAGCCCTTAAAACGTAAAAATAACAGTAAATAAGCGCGTAGCTCTAAGTTTTTATATGTTTTATTTGCTTAGCGGCACCCGACGCCTTTAAGTAACTAAACTTAAATTATATTTTACTTTTTATCGGGTCGCGTGTTTTTTAATTTGTATATAAAATTTTTTTATATTTTATCCATCTTGCCGACGCGACGTTTGATCGAATCAAAGTACAGTTAGGTTAGGTTAGGTTAGGTTAAGTTAGGTTAGGTTAGGTACAGTTAGGTGTAGGTAGTAAATTCATCAGTGGATATTGTTATAATGCCACTTCAATATATTCCTGTGATTACTTATACTATAGTGAAATAAGTTTATATTAAATTTGTCTATGAAATAAAATATTTTTACATGAATTTATTTTATTTACCTACCTTTACCTACCTCTACCTTTTACCTTTGGCAGTAACTCTCACGCCCTCTCTCTTCTCTTCCGCACATTTAATGATCCTGCTGTTCCCAAATACTTGAGTGAACGATTTGAATTTCTTTCTTCTCACGGCCAGGCCGTGAGAAGAAAAAAATTCAAATTTAAGATCTGCTGACAACTTACTCTTGGCAATACCGGCTCACTCAAGCTCGTTCTACACGGACTCTTTCACAGTACAAACAGCTCGCCTCTGGAATAATCTGTCTGCCCGTGCATTTACGCTCCTCTACGTCTATGAATGTATTTAAGATAAATTTAAACAAACTTCTCCTTTCATTACCGAAGTAAATGCACTTTATATTACATAAGTATATATCTTTACTCACCTTCTCTTACTCTCCTGTCATTCAGTTGATTGTGTTGCACAACGGTACCACCGATTAATGTACATATATATGTAAGTTTATTATATACATATATATGCTTATTAAAGTATCTATGTACTTTAAAGTATTTAAAGTATAAAGTATTTGTACCGTGTGGGGCCGGTACTTTAAAAGAATAGCCCCACTGCATCTCTCCCCGTGTATGTCGTAAAAGGCGACTAAGGGATATGACTCCCTTCTTATATCACTAGGTGGTAGGGTTTAACCCGCCCGGGTTGATACCACCGCACTGAATGAAAGGTCGGTCGAAACGGCTATGTAAATAGTTTGTGTTTTCCGTCCAGTTCAGTGTAGCCGGCACGACCGAAGGGAAGCACTGACGTGGCACCAAGTTCACCCGGTGTTATGGGCTGACATCACGGATGTTGTAGGTGATGTAGCAAACCGTGTCAGTTTCCATAAAAAAAACAAAAAAAAATGTAGTATTCGTACGTAGTTTATCATACATATTTCTTTAATCTAACACATTGTCACAAACTATTCTGGTTCGCCTGCATGTACTTCTCCCACATTCCAAAGGTTAGTTAGAATAGAATGCCTCGCTGCATTAAGCTCGCCTGTTGTACCTAATTTTGATAAATTGGTGTTCAATAAAGAATATATACATACATACATACATTTTATTCTCGCGAAACAATATAGAGGTACCTACACGATATATTAATTTTATTATAAGAAATAATGAAATAACAGTACAAATGCCTAAATCATGAAAAATTGTCCGCAACTGATAAAATGGTTGGTATTTTAAAATTTTCAATGGGGAAGTACCCAAATCCGCCGTCCCCTCCATCCATCGATAGGCGCGACCGTAGTTCCTATCTTATAATATCAGTTATCAGTTGTCGCCGATATGATAAACAAGATTATTGTCAAAATCGATATATTTATCACAAACACACAGTTGATCGCCAGTCTATGTTTTATCATATTTCGTGACAGTATTGTGTGAAACAAAGAGCCCACTATGAATAACTTCGGACCACCATTGTATATTATCATACCATTTTCTATTGTTTTCGTAAGTGACATTTTAAAATAATTTAAAGTTTCATAGTATTGATTTGTTAAAATATCTTTTTAAACAAAGTGCAGAAGCATGTAAGCTACAAACTGAATATTGCACAATGTTGCACTTACACTTTCAACCACGTAATTTTGCTGCTTGAAACTGGTCTAAAATCTGAATCTACAAACGGAATATTCCACAATACTGCAATTCCATTTACAGCTACGTAACTTAGCTGTATGAATCTGGTCTAAAATCTGAACCTACAAGCTGAATATTGCACAATGTTGCACTTACAATTTCAACCACGCAATTTTGCTGCTTGAAACAGGTCTAAAATCTTATTCTACAAACGGAATATTCCGCAACACTGCAATTCCACTTATGTAGAGCTACGTAACTTTGCTATATGAATCTGGTCTAAAATCTGAATATTGCACAATGTTGCACGTACACTTTCAGTCATGTAACTTTGCTATAAAGCTATTCTAAAATCTGAAGCTTCAAATTGAATATTGCACAATTTTGCACTTACACATTCATCTAAGTACGTAACTTTGCGATATGAAGTTGGTCTAACAACTGAATATTGCGTAATGTTGCACTTAAGTACATATACTTTCGGTCGCGTAACTTTGCTGTATGATTTTAGTCTAAAAACTGAAGCTACAAACTGAATATTCCACTATGTGCCCTTACACTTTGCGCCACGGAAATTTGCTGTGTGAAGTTGGTCTACAAGCGTAGTATCTTATCTATCATTAGTACGCACAATATTAGACGCAAGTGGTTACGCATTACTGTCTGCGTAACTAACTTCACACTGCTATATTTGTCAGAATGACTAATAAAAACGTTTATTATCTTATCTATCAGTGATCTCAACATACCGCCATTTGATAGTATTTATTTTTAAATAAGGTACGTACATACTTTTGATTTCATGATAATAATCGTTAGGTGATGTACGTCACTGCGCCTTAATTGTACCAGGGGTAATCACCTTACCGAAACATCATAATTATAGGCATGTCTATTTTGGAAGGTATTTAAAAAAAACCTTTTTAAAAAAGCATTGAACCGGCTTAAAAAGCAACTACTTAGAACTAAAAAAATAATAATTAAATAATTGAGTTGAAGGCGGTACAAAAGCACACCAGAAAATTGATAGATGAAGCCCTTTTGTTTGTGCTTTTGTACCGCATTAGACATTATGGGAGTGGAAGAGGCGGCAGAGCGTCAGGATCGTGGCACGTGGAGATCCGTTGCCTCTGCCTACCCCACCGGGAAACAGGCGTGACGCTATGTATGTAGTTGTTTTTTTAAGTCGGTTCAATGTTTTTTAAAACAGTTTTTTATTTCACTCTTTTTAGTAATTTTACATAAAAAAGAATCACATAAATCGGTTGTCGTTGTATAGAATTATTCGACACACTTAAATGTCCATATCTTGAAAACGAATGAACCGATTTTGATAAAACTTGCACTGTTCCCTATGTAAAATGTAAGCCAATAAAAAAAGAATGGTCACAATCCGATTAATAGTTTCGGAGAAATGCGTGGACAAACATAAATACATACAAACATACATAAACATACATATATACACATATACATTTTTTTATATTCGTTTGAAAGCTCTAATAGATTATCATATGTGAATATATAGTGGGGCCGGTACTTAAAAAGAATATTTCCACTGCATCTCTCTCCATGCATGTCGTAAAAGGCGACTAAGGGATAAGGACAAGATGCCGTGCTAAAGGGCGACAGGCTCGCCACCTCTCACCTTGGCACGGTACTTCCACCGAGTCATGCAGCAGGTGGGTGTTCGTGCCTTACTTGCTGCTTGATCGATTTAATCTTGTTCGAATACTTTGCGAAACGCGGTGGTCGGTGTTGTGCTGTAATTGACCAGAGTTCTTGCAGCACAAAACCGATTACTCTGCTTAACCCGATTGTCGGGATTCAGCGTGTGTGATATGTATGTGATATATTGTAGTTCTATTACTTACATATGTGTTGAATTGATAACCTCCTTTTTTAGGTTTCCGTATCCCGTACGGAAGCCTATTATTTTATTTGAAGTCGGTTAAAAATATATACATAAATAATTAAATATGTATAAGAAGAATAACTTATTTATCGGATAAGGGAAAAAAGGACATAACAATAACAGCCATCAACGGTTACAATGGTTGCTTATATACTTTGTATTGAACGAAGGGAAGCACTGACTAGGCAGGCATCTAGTTCGCCAAGGTGTTATGGGCTGACATCACGGATGTAGTAGGTGATGTAGCCAACCGTGTCAGCCTATATAAAAAAAAACTTATTAGCACCTAATAACTTTTAATTTTTTTTTTTATTTTTTTTTATGGAAACTGACACGGTTGGCTACATCACCTACATCGTCCGTGATGTCAGCCCATAACACCGGGTGAACTAGGTGCCATGTCAGTGCTTCCCCCTTTGATCGTGCCGGCTACACTGAACTGGTCGGAAAACACAAACTATTTACATAGCCGTTTTGACCGACGTTTCATTCAGTGCGGTGGTACCAACCCGGGCGGGTTAAACCCTACCACCAAGTAAGATTAGGAGGGAAGGGACCTACAGTTTTACGAGGAATCCGAACCTCGGTCAGCCTCCAACGGTCAGCGGTCACCCATCCAAGAACTGACCGCACCCAGCGTTGCTTAACTTTCAATAGCGACAGTTGACTGTCTGCACCACTGAGCTATCGAGGCTGACAATATATAAAATATCCCAAACGAATCCTGGATTGTCTTTTATGAGAACACTACGGACAATATATTAAATTTCTATTTAAAAAAAAACGTGTTAACAATTTCATAACTTCATGAAAATTAATGAAAATGTATAAACTTTGTTTTCTGCGTTTGGCTTAGTCTCCTCACATAATATTTTAGACTCATCCTTTTTGAGCTTCTTGAGAACGTCTTTCGTCGTCGTTGATCGCATGGCACATTAAGTATTTAGAATTCTTTCCTTTTTCCAGATTCTCATCTTACTTTTGGCTATTTACGGGATGTGCCACAATATCAGGATGCAAAGAAAAATAATGCAGAACGGGGGGATGATGGTGACAAGCACGTACAACGGCGGGATGGGAATGGGAGTTCAACACCAAGAGACCTTCGTGGTCGCCCCGCCGCAGCCAACGAACGCATCATTACAACCTGCTCTTCAAGTTTCGCCGCCTCGAGCCACGGACGTACTCCCCGGTACCGGACAATACGGTGCTATGAACCAGCATCAGAACCAACACATTGTAGATATGGGAGCGCCTCCGCCATACACTGGCTACCCGCCCCACTCAGGACAGTTCTACCACCATCAGCCTGCCAGCTCTGCGCATGCTAACTTTCAACCCGGACCCGAACGTCTAGGACAATCCGAAATCGAGAAAGGTTTTCGTTCCGGAGACGTTGGCAGCCCGACCCGCTATTGAAGTTCAACTGAAAAGCTTAGTACAGCTATTGGAATACCTGAATAGAATTTACATTTACCCATACGCCACTCCGGTGAAAACGTGTGTCGTGGCAAAGCCTTTATACTGACATAATGCTAATGTGTCGTGGTGACACAGTTTACTGATAGAAATTGATTCGCGCAGTCCGTATTCTGCGATGTAGGAAAACAATACATAAGTTAGTCTTTCTTAGATTGTTTTCAATAGCTTGAAATCTCAGAGTACCAGATAATCTGAGGTTGAGACCTAAGACATCATATGAATCTCTATGAAACCGTCACGAAGTCAAAGTGAGGAAAATATTATATAGAAAATAGAATAAGTGCGTCACACGATTAATAATAAAATGGTGCATTTATCATTTAGAGTTTTTCAGGCTTCTTAGCTCTACGCACAAGTAAGAATTCTTAGACGGCCTCGTGTTGTGGCATTTGCCCGAATACAGACTACACGAGCTCGTTATATCCAAAGAAAATACAGAGTGCATTTTACAATCTATATCTATATCTTAATCGCGACGATTTTTTTCATTGGCCTAATCCCATCCATAAAAATATTTTAAAAACCCGACCAAGTGCGAGACTCGCGCACCTAGGTTTCCGCACCACAAAAAAAAAACATTGAAAAAAAACACTATTCTTGTATTGGGACCTCCCTTAATTTTTTACCTTTTCTATATTTTTATTATTTGCTGTTATATCCACCATAATAACACATATTCTGTGAAAATTTCAACCGGCTACCTATTACGGTTCCAATGATAAAGCAGTAGGACAGACAGACAGACGGCGTAGGCTTAGTAGTAGGCTTTCGTACAGGATACGGAAACCTAAAATTAATTTGAAAGTGGGAGAAACGAAAAATAGTTTGCTGTGTCACTTGCTGCACGCAAACAACTTGCGTCAAACAAGGTGCTATCCCATTGCTCCCTTAGGTTGTGCCGGCTACAGACGCCAGACCTTTATTCTTTGCGGGGTGTTGGTAGAAAATTCGGAAGAATTCAACTATTTGGACTTTCAACGACTTTGGATGGGTGGAACTCCGAATACGCCGATCTTTGAAGTTGATCGTGGTTTGGATTCCACGTGAAACTGGTAGCTCCCTTCCCTTTACATTATACTATGTATATAACATGGTGATTATTTATTATCAGAGCACAAGCCCCTCTGACTCAGCCACCCATACCGATTTCCTATATATATAAATTCTGTGTTTGTTTCATCCACTAATGGCCGTTTTGACCACTTAGATTAAATCTCCTCTAATTTGTCGTAACATTTCTCATAAATTTGACAGGAGTTAACTGGCAGCTGTATTTTAAGGTGGTGAAGTCGGCCGTATATTGATAGACATAATAAATATGTATCAAAAGTGTTTGTTCAACTTCATAAATCAAAGTCTAGTGAGTTATATGGAACGCTAAACACGAATCTGGTAGCAGATTTGGTGATTTTGGCATGTAATTTTCCAAAATATTTTACATTGATACTGGCTTATAAATGTTTCTGGAACCGCGAAAGCGAATCCTATGTGGTAGCATATTTAGCTATAGCAGCGGTCTTTTATACCTGCTCATTGTTTTGAAATTAACACCACGATTCATTGTTACTTGTTTGTTGCCCATTTTCGGATATCGTAGTGAATATTATAGCTGACTTGGAAGATATATAGTTAATATTTTTAACTATATGTCTAAGCACGAGAATTTATGTAAATTGTGTAAACATAGATTCAGCATAGACTTGCGTCTAGTTATTTTTTATTTTATTTTATTATAAGTCATATATAGAATAACCCCCTTATGTCAGTTAAAAATATTACGGGGGCAACTGCAACACCGTGTATATTGTTGTTCTTCGACTGTTAATAAAATTTTGTGTACTAGGGTAGGCTTAAAATCAGAAACAATGTTATGACCCGTGGTCATAACATTGTGAAATCTGTGCCTACATCCTTTTTCACTCATTTTGTCTTATCATAGTTAAATTGTTGTGAAATGTAATTAATGTGTGAAATAAATTGTTTATTTATTTATTTATTTATTTTATTTAAAGTCTTTTAAACTGTACTTGTAATTAAGTATTGTAAGTAGGTATGTTTAAGAAAATAATATTAAAATTAAAAATTTTACTGCTATTGTTTTTTTTTTCAGTCTAGAACGTAGGTTGAAATTATGTTAATAATTAATAATAATTATTAAAAGTGAAACTTAGGACGGGTATGAAGTGAAGGTGTATTAATTTTATCTAGTCACATATTTGAATTTGGCTGGGTTAGTAAATTTAATGAAATAATAAATGTTTTTTTATAATAAAGTATGTAATAAACGTGTGAACCTACAGTAGCTATTTATTTATATAGGTGTATACCAAAGAGTTTAGGGACTAAGCTTTGTCTTTCTTCGTACAATTTCGCACGACCAGAGTGAAGGACTGACATGGAACCAAGGAATTTCCATAGTACCTGTAGGTACTACCTTAATTCAGTGTGTAAATTCCTTACATACATTTGATAGAAATTTTAATGTTAAAATGTTTTGCCACGAGTAATTTACAAGCTTTTATTTACACGTAACTTCACTTACTTGTTAATATGAATAAAATTTTGCAACTGAATTTTATACCAGTTCCAGCTAACGGATTGAATTGAAATTGTCTCACACTCCTACCTACTCTTTTGTATATTGTTGTATATTGTTTATTAAGCATTCATTAGACAGCATGACTGTACTCGAATTTGTCACAATTTGTTCTATCCGATTCGATTACACCCACGAAGAAGAACCGGTAAGAAACTTCGCAGGGTTTTTTTTTTCATAATAATTTTTACAAGCATTTAGTGACTATCCACATAATAACACCGCCTACAGTCGATTGAAAATACAGCTTGAGAGCAAGATCAAAAACAGATTTTTGTTTTGTTTTTGAAGTTCTGACTGCAAGGACTTAATTTAGTGGATCAGGTGTAAAGAGCCTTTGTCAAATTTTTTGATACGTCATTTGTATCAACTCAATAATGTTAGTAATAAGTATACATACTACAACGTAGTATTGTCAAATAATAATAAAAAAAAAATTATAATAAAAATATTAAGATACTTGAAGTATCAAGTTGTCAATCGGTTAGTAAATAAATTTGAGTACAAATAGTACCTAGTCATGCGCTAACTAATTATGCAGTCAGAACCTCAAGATATAGTCCTGTTGACTAATGCCTCTTTTACAGTATAGTAGGCTTTCTTTACAAGAGTTGATTTTATATGTTTCTTAAACAAAGTATCATTTAGATTTTTTACCTCTTCTGGTATTTTATTATACAATCTAACACTGTTGCAAACAAAACTTTTCGACATTTTAGATGACCTGTGCTTCGTAATTAGAACATTATTTTTATGTCTAGTATCATGCTGGTGCATATCAGAGTGAAGCGTAAAAAAAGCTCTAAATTGTAAAAAAAATATATAAGATTTTAAACTTCACGTATTAAATAAAAAAAAATGGCAACTGAATTTTTAACTAGTTCCAACCAACCAAGTGAGCTAAAATGTTTCACACCCCTTTAGTTCTGATGACAATACAATATAACATACTCAAAATTTTGAAGAAAAAAATTGCGTGTACTTATTTACGCGCGTTAGAAGTTATACTTCTTTGTCGTGATAAAAAAAGCGCCCTCCCCCTTCGACCCGTTCGACTCCTCCGGCCCCTCTGACACCTTCGATCCCTTCAACCCCTCCGGCCACTCGACCCCTCGACCCACGACCTCTCGATCAACCAATTTTCAGTTTTCTATATAAATTCTACAGTTTTTTTTTCGTCAGAAAAAACTTATTGGTACATGCCGACCGGACGAGAAGCCGAAGCCCAGATCACTCGGCTATCCGTCCACCGCTTAGTTATGCAGTGGTTGGTCATCACAAAACTTGGTGAAGAGATGAGGGGTTTACACCTGATTCACTTAATTGATAAGTCTTTGTAGTCAGAACTCTCAGCAAAATTGTTAATCTTGCTCTCAAGCTGTGTTTTCGATACACTATGGGCGGTGTTATTATGTGGCTAGTCACTTGTAATTAATTACCCTGCGAAAAAAATACCCTGCGAAGTTTCTTGTAGGTTCTTCTTCGTGGGTGTAATCGAACCGGATAGAACAAATTGTGACAAGTTCGAGCGTAGTCTAACTGCCATATGAATGATCAATAAACAATACAATAAAATACAATACGATGTGTTTGGTGGAGCTATTTGACCGTATTTGACACTATACTTTAGTCAACGCTAAATTATTATTTGCCATTACATATTTTACGAGAAATTCATCCCCTCAATGATCAATTTTGCAAAACGGGGCTAACATTAAAATAAAAATATAAAAAAACCTACCTACCTAATTGACTTCTAAAAACAGTCAAAATACCTCTAGGTAGTTATGCCGTATGGGAGCGAACAGCATCAAAATGCGCACTGATATGGCGCATTTTGAATAGCGAAGCGTTCGCTTTTTATATAGTACTAGCTGAGCCCGCGGCTTCGCTCGCGTGAAATTCGTATTTTAAAGGAGACAGTAAGTAACTATGGGCGAGGCCGAAGGCCGAGCTGCGTTCAGGAAGCCGATAAACCATCTCTAAGAAAGTAAGTACCTTCTCAAATAAAGTAAATAACTAACGGCGAGCATTCGGGCTGAACTGTATTCTAGACAGAAAATAAACCTTCTCGAAGAAAGTAAGTAACTGAGGGTGAGGCCTAAGGCCGAGCTGCGTTCAGGAAGACGATAAACCATCTCTAAGAAAGTAAGTAATTAAGGGCGAGGCCGAAGGCCGAGCTGCGTTCAGGAGGACGATAAACCTTCTCGAAAAAGTAAGTAACTGAGGGCGAGGCAGAATGCCGACTTGCGTTCAGAAAGACTATAAACTTTCTCAAATAAAGTAAGTAACTAAGGGCGAGGCCGAAGGCCGAGCTGCGTTCAGGAAGACCATGAACCTTCTCGAAGACAGTAAGTAACTGAGGGCGAGGCCGAAGGTCGAGGTGCGTTCAGGAAGACTATAAACCATCTCGAAGAAAGGAAGTAACTAAGGGCGAGGCCGAAGGCCGAGCTGCGTTCAGGAACACTATAAACCTTCTCGAAGAAAGTAAGTAACTGAGGGCGAGACCGAAGGCCGAGCTACGTTCAGGAAGACTATAAACCTTCTCGAAGAAAGTAAGTAACAAAGGGCGAGGCCGAAGGCCGAGCTGCGTTCAGAAAGACGATGAATCTTCTCGAATACAGTAAGTAACTGAGGGCGAGGCCGAAGGCCGAGCTGCGTTCAGGAAGGCGATACACCTTATCTAAGAAAGTAAGTAATTAAGGGCGAGGCCGAAGGCCGAGCTACGTTCAGGAAGACCATAAACCTTCTCTAAGAAAGTAAGTAACTGAGAGCGAGGCCGAAGGCCGAGCTACGTTCAGGAAGACCACAAACCTTCTCAAATAAAGTAAGTAACTAAGGGCAAGGCCGAAGGCCGAGCTGCGTTCAGAAAGACTATAAACCTTCTCAAAGAAAGTAAGTAACAAAGGGCGAGGCCGAAGGCCGAGCTGCGTTCAGGAAGACGATAAACCTTATCTAAGAAAGTAAGTAATTAAGGGCGAGGCCGAAGGCCGAGCTACGTTCAGGAAGACGATAAAACTTATCGAAGAAAGTAAGTAACTGAGGGCGAGGCCGAAAGCCGAGCTTCGTTCAGGAAGACTATAAACCTTCTCGAAGAAAGTAAGTAACTGAGGGCGAGGCCGAAGGCCGAGCTGCGTTCAGGAAGACCATAAACCTTCTCGAAGAAAGTAAGTAACTAAGGGTGAGGCGGAAGGCTGACCTGCGTTCAGGAAGGCTATAAACCATCTCGAAGAAAGTAAGTAACTGAGGGTGAGGCCGAAGGCTATAAACCATCTCAGTGAAAGTAAGTATAAACTATGGGTGAAGCCAAAGGCCGATCTGCGTTTAGGAAGAGGATAAACCTTCTAGATCAAAGTAAGTAACTATGGGCGAGGCTGAAGGCCGAGCTGCGTTTAGGTAAACGTTAAACCTTCTTAAATAAATTAAGTAGCTAAAGGCGAGGCTTCAGGCTAATCTGCATTCTGGAATACAGTAAAGCTTCTCGAAGAAAGTACCTACGTAACTAAGGGCGAGGCCACTGGCACCCCCAATTCCCCCCCCCCCCCCCCCCCCCCCTTTAAAATTTGACAACCAAAAACCCTGAAACACGTCTTTCGTGATTTATTCTCAGCAGCTGTAATTCATATTTTCATGTTTCTAACTTCAAATAACAAAGACTTTCATACAAAGTCGTCGTCCCCATCTCCCCCCCTTAAAGTTGTAATTTCCAAAAATCCTTAACGGATGCTTAAGTTATGAAATAAACCTATGTTCCAAATTTCAGCTTTCTAGACTTAGTACTTTTGGCTGTGCGTTGATAGATCAGTCGGTCAGGACAAACAATTTTATAAGTATAGATGTCTACTCTTCTATTCGTCTCTTCTACTAAAAGCATCTATCTACACCAACGCAACGCAACAGAACTGCTAACGCCATCTATTACGACCATTAGACACTAAATTCCGTCTTCTTTGATACTGCTCAACCCTAAGGCTATTTAACTTTATGGTATATAGCCTATAGTGAGCCTGAAGAACTACTCTTTACATTGATGTAAACCGTATCAAAATCTGTTAAGTGGTTCCGAGTTTACCTCAAACATACATACATACGTGCAAACAGACGTTTCCTTTTATAGGAAGTATAGATAGAGAAAAGAAGATAAAGATTAAATTATCCCTCCTTCCCCTCTCCCCGCGGAGCCCTCCCCCCTACCTCAACCCCTCTCTTCAAAGCCACCCCCAGTACGGATAAAATTATATAAAATAATTTAAAATCCTAAAATCTAATTTTGAAATCATCCCCTATTTTAATTTAAGGGTTGATTTAGCAAAAACGCTGAAACACGTAATTCTTTATTTTATACCAAAAGCCTAAATGTGAATTTTCATATCCCTAACTTGAGAAATTATGGGTTCCCCATACAATCTTTCATCCCCTATTTCACCCCGTTAAGGGTTGTTATTTTGAGACAAAAGGTAGCCTATGTTCTTCCTCAGGATGCAATTCATCTCCGCACAAAATTTTATAAAATCCTAAAATCTAATTTTGAAATCAACCCCTATTTTAATTTAAGGGTTGATTTAGCAAAAACGCTGAAACACGTATTTCTTTATTTCATACCAAAAGCGCAAATATAAATTGTCATATCCCTAACTTAAGAAATGCTGAGTTCCCCATACAAACTTTCATCCCCTATTTCACCCCCTTAAGGGTTGTTTTTTGAGACAAAAAGTAGCCTATGTCCGTCCTCAGGGTGCAATTAATCTCCGTGCAATATTTTATCGAAATCTGTTCAGCGGTTTAGGCGTGAAAAGGTAACAGACAGACAGACAGACAGACAACAGAGTTACTTTCGAATTTATAATATTAGTATGGATGTCAAAAGAAGTAAAATTGTATCTTACATCATCTGCAATTAGTATAAACTCAAAATAATGTTTTAGAAAGCTGCAATTTCGAAACAAAGAGAGCATTTCAGAGTATTTAGGACCATTTAGTAGTACGTTTGTGATTTTTTTTTCACATATTTTTTGACATAGATAAAAATAAAAATCTGTCATCAACTTTTAAATATGGTCAACTTTTAGGCAGGAATTTTTAATATATATATTTTTGAAATACGTTAAACAAAAAACTGAAACGAAAATGTGGCAAATTTTGCAAATTGTGCCTCGCGCTGTAGTACCGTAGTCCTAAGTTTTAATCTGTCCTTTTGTTTGTTTCATCTTCGAGGAAAGAAGGTTTCGATTAAAGATTATTTTCGTTTATATCATTGCACCTTCTCTTATCTTATCTCACCGTCGCAAAATACGTATACTCGATTATAATAAATCAATACTAATAATAAATCTGTAAGGGATGGTGATGGAGTAAGTTAGCTTTGTTTTATGAAATACTGCGTTTGTAGACTGTATGTATGATACTAAAACTAAATTGACGATTTTTAGAAATCTTTTCTGTATGTAGGTATGTATGCTCCTCCATAACTCTTAATGCGATCATCCGAATTCGATTCAACTTAGTAAGCACATCTAACTATAAGTGACGCAGGATAGGCAAATTCAGTTCCGGTTACGCTAAGATGTGGCTCTCGTACAAACCGAATTGTTCCGCGCGCCGAAATAAAGGTACGGTAGCGGGCTTATTTATCTTTATTCTTTTTAAATACGAATTTGACGGGAGCGAAGCCGCGGGCAAAAGCTAATATCAGAATAAAATAACTCGATCTCTTCACATAACTAATAAAACGCCACGTTTGTCTGTCCAATACGGCTAAACTGGTGTTATTTTCACATACAGTATATCTGGCATAATCTTGGAGTGGTTATTTGCTTGGCTATGTATCGTCAACGGATTTCTCCAAGTGGCTGAAGCAGTGACCTAGTCGCTTAAATACAACATAAATATACGCAGTCAGTCAGCGTACGCGTGTATGCGTCCACTGCTGGACATACGCCTCTCCAGTTTTTCTTCAGTCGGCCCGGAGGCCTTCAGCGGTACGGAACCACTGCTTTCCGCCGACGTACTTGATGCCGTCGTCCCACACTCCGTCTTTCTGTCCACGGCCACCAGTGTAGGTCACGGTTACTCCAACGGTCGTCAATATAAGCAAGTACGATTAATGCCAAACTTTGTTGACGCTCGTACGATATTCACACTGGTGCGCAGAAGTTTGAATTTTAGGTCAAAGGGAGGAGCGTGGGCGAAGCGTGAGGTATAACCCCGTATTTGTAACTGTGCCCTTCGAGCTGTCAAAGTCGTTAGGTTGGCAGGACTGAATTCACCCCCCGCTTACTTCCTCACCTCTCCGCCGACGCCTATCAGTACACACACACACACAGCCAGACACACACACAACAAGGGCGTGTACTGATAGGCGTCGGCGGAGAGGTGAGGAAGTAAGCGGGGGGTGAATTCAGTCCTGCCAACCTAACGAGGTTGACAGCTCGAAGTGCAGTTAGAAAAACGGGGTTATACATTCATGATCACAGCTTACGGAGTGAATGAAAGTCGTATGAGCGGCAATACAGTTTGGCACAACGAGTAGCGTTGTAAATGTAGAATTTTGTTAGTTTATATACAAAAAGTTCCAAATATAAAATTCCTAAACTTTAGAAACCTCGTCGAAACTGGCAATGCCGCGAGCGGAGCTGCAGGAAAAATCTGTATCAGTCAGTATCATTATAATCGATGTATGTAATTATTTCTTAGTATATAAATAATTAATTGAAGCTACCTACGTGTCGTCTTTATCAAAGTCAGTGAGAAGTTAGAGTGGCAGTCGCGAATAGCAAGAGAGACCAAGATGTTGCCTTTGTATGTTATTATACCGCTTGCTATGGTAAGTAAATGTTATTATTATTTCATAATTTTCACTCCTCACCACCCATGCGTTGACTTGAATAAATCACTTATAGCAAAAAGTTCGCCTTTGTGCCTAACTGCCTATTGACTGCGCAGTGATATGCGCACTCCTATAATGTTTATGCTTCTTCGGTTGAACCGACTTCCCAAAAGGAGGAGGTTCTCAATTCGACTGTATGTTTGTTTTTGTATGTTTATTACGCGATTACTCCGTCAATTGTGGGCCGAAATCTAGGGTTCGATTTTTTTTTATTTCATACATTTTTTAAGTCGGTTTTTATATTTTTTTGTAAATAGTTTTCGTGTACGGTTTTTCTATAAATTGTGCGCAAGGTGCTGCAATTTCCTTGAAATTAACATCAAATTCAGTTGTGACTGTTCTCTTTATAGCTAGTTCAATTTCAAAAGAAATTTTATCACAAACCTCGTCACAAACCTAGGCCAAAGAATATAACTAACTTAAAATAAAAATTTTGAAATTTTATTTTTTTCAGCTCCCAGTTATATTCTTAACTATCTTCGCAGTATACCGGAGCATAAAAATGCAAAGAGCACTGGTAGCGAACGGGGGAATGGTAGTGACAAGAACGCTAACCGTTGTGGATGGCAACGGAGTGACGGGAACGGTCCAGGAGACTGCTGTAATAGGAAGACCAGGAGTTACCAGGACTATAACCTACGGTAACGCCCCACAGGGAAACAACGAACATATTGTAAACATGACACCGCCTCCACCATATTCGGGGCCAATTCATCCTCAACAAGCTAACGCCTCGCGTGATAACAAATAAAAAGTTTTACACAAGGATTAATAACGACGACAATGAAAACGGCCCTTATAATAAGTAGTTAAATCTAATGACACTGTAAGCAGCGCCATCTACCGTCAACGATAATAGCGACTAATATTAATTAGTGCTGCTAGATGGCGATTTACCGACATAATAGCCTAACTCCGCCCGCATTGATGTGTGCAGCAAGTCAATGTGAGACAAGGTAGATCTTTAATTAATTTCATTATCTACTGGATTCGAGTGTTTCAATTGTAAAGCCTACTGTAATCATCATTAAACGATTAGAGTAAGCTCAAGGTTTCTTTGTTCACATATTTTAAAGGTTAGTTAGTGTAACGACAATAAAACTGTTAGAAAATTAAAAATAAATATACACTCACATATAGATAGTTTACTTACTTCCTTACAGTATAACATTTAAGAAACAGTGCACAGATATCGCGGGATTTCGACACAGATTTATGTAAATTCGGACGAGTAATGCTAAAGAGAACCATCTTACAAATGTTTTTTTCACCAGCGTCGACGCTCGAACGGCAAGATTGTGTTTCCGGCTCGCGCAAAAAGTCTCGAAATAAAGCAAGCAGCCCGTTAGCCGAAGCGATCAAAAAGACAATGCAAACTTTCCGACTCTGAGAAATCTGGTGCGAAAATATTTCCACTGGAAAAATGAGCAGACAGGGGACCGGAGAGAAGAAAAAAAATATTTAATTGCTCCCAAGGAACAGTGGGAGACGCGAACATTCGAGCGCGCGAATTTATAAGAGCCATTCCTATGCAAATGGTACGCTCGAGCCACTCCGCCCGTCCGCCGCGCGCCGCGCCGCCAACGCTACCGGGCTGCACGCCGCACCACAGCCCGCAGCCGCCGCCGCTGCGGTATCGCGATCGCAACACCACTCCTACCGCACTACAACCGCTGTTCCGCCCTCGCCGCCGACCCTCCGCCGCCCACGACCACGTGACTTCGCTCAGCGGTGGCGCGCCGCCCCGCGGCACCAGCTGCACGTGAGACCGGGGCGACGCGACGCGACGTCGTAAAATCTTCTGTCACGTGGGTTTAGTTAGACTGAGAGTCAAGAATGTTGTAGAGCCTCCACCGCGCCGCCCGCGCCGCCGCCCCGCGCGCCGTGATCCGGTTGGTCGCATCGCAAGTCGCAACCTGTGTTAACCAAAGCTCTTTTTTTGCTACATTATTTCTGCCTTCAGCGCTCTGGGAAAATGTTGTGTGACTGTTTTGTGTCCTCGTAAACGGAATTGAATGGCATATTTTAACCTAAATGTTGTTAAAACCTGCATTTTATTAAAACAACATTAGACTGTGGCATAAAATGTTTCGTGTTTAGGAAAATCTGTCCCATAAGATTGATAGATAGATAGATAAGTAGAAATACTATATTTCTCCAAAAACATTTAAATTCGGGATATAATGTAAATGAGGGGCAGAGACGGACTTATCCCTTACAGGGATTTCTTCCAGCCGGCCTTTGGACGTTTGAGAGTTTATGAAGGTGATGCTGTGAGTATAAGTAGGTTGTACTTAGTAGCAAAAGACGAATCAAGAATAAAATTTTATGCAGAGTTAACTATTAGTTACATAATCTGTGTTTAGGTCGTGTAAATCCATGGTTTAGGTCTTTACATGGTTGGTTGCATCACCTCCTACGACAACATCAAAAGATTCTTTCATTCCACCATATGAGAGAAAAGTGACAGAAGTAGGTTTTTGTTCACTGTCTGTTTTTGTAAATGGTTAATTGCACCTGCAGCCTACTGTTGCACTTCGGTGGTTGCACTACACTGCTACAATTACTGCTGCCTAGAGCGTGACTACTTCACTCGCTGGTAGTTCTAAAGTGCAACTCCGGAAAATACGGCCCGCTATTATCCAACACTTGTGTCGGTGCGCATGAACGATTCTCTAATCTCGGAACACGCTCGGGCGATCGCGGTCGCAAATCTGTGCCCAGACACGGACTTATTTTGCGATCGCTCGTGCGCTCTCTCGTACAACACTGTACGTGTGTGACTGTGGCTCTGCGCCAGTGCTTTTCAAAGTTTTAGCGTATGTGGACCCCCATAAGAAAAATTTGTTCATTTAAGGACCTATAGGACCTATAGGCCTATAGGACCTATAGAAGTTACATAAAAAAACAGAAAATTAATAAAATACCGGTATAAAATATTTATTAGCAATACATACTCGCATAAAAATACAAGAATTACACGGAAACCGCAGTTAGTTTACTAAGTACCAAATGAATACAGTTTTGACGTGAATACGATGAACGTTTTACGCTGCGCAACAATTCCAGAAATTTGGCGACATAAAGTATGTACTTTCGACGGCTTCGTGCTGGCAAACTATAGAACCTGTAAATGTGAGCCCATCCGACAACTTTAGAAAACTGTGAACTCGACCTTCCCTCACCACTGATGACGTCACGACCATCTCCCCAAGTGTGCTCTCGCGCTCAGTACAACTTGCGACAGCGCCAAAATTACTCGTCCGATTTTCCCCAAATAAACTCTCACAGACAAATTCAGGCTTAACATATAAAAATATATTAATTTTTCGAACGCTAAAGCACACGGAGAACGTTCATCGAATTCACGAAACCAAACCAATCCGGCGGTAGTAGCTCGCCTACTACCTCTTATATATTTTTTATTTATATATAAATATGTATACGTATATTGTAATATATATACACTTCTTATTTTTTATATATTAATGTCTGCGGGCCTCCTTGGAATGGTCCGAGAACCCCGAGGGGGTCCCCGGACCCCACTTTTAGTAACACTGCTCTACTTCTGCACTCTACAGACCGATTTACTGCAAAATTATTTCTTCCCGCCATCCGCCACGCTATTAGCTTGTCCGAGGATTATTATCAGACTAGCTTATGCCCGCGGCTTCGCGCGTATAAAATTCGAAAAGTACATTAAGTCACATTTGTATGAATTCACTACTCTTACAATAGCGTGATGATATTTATCCTAAAACGATCTCAAAGAGTCGCTAAACCTAATGGAATAATCGCCATGCAATTCGGATTTTTAGCTTTTAGGGTTCCGTATCCTTACAGGAGTATCCATAAAACTTATATTCTTAAAAATTATTAAATACTTAGAAATTATTTTATAGGTCACCAACCTATAAAACATTGCCCAATAAGTTTAGTGTGTCAAGTGCTTACCTAGTACCCGTAAATGACGTCTCTACCTACCGCATTGCGATACATGCGTGAATGTACGAGTAAATATTTAATAATATTAATAGACGTTTGTAAAAATATTGCCTCTTTGATATGGATCCCCAATCATTATTATTATTTCATTTATTGCATTGTCGCCGTAGAAAGCATTCATTTTTTTAACCGTATTCTTAAAAAAAAAAACCGGCCAAGTGCGAGTCGGACTCGCGCACCTAGGTTTCCGCACCACAAAAAAACACGTTTCTTGTATGGGTGGGTGTGTTGTAATACCAGAGTCCTTGCAGCACGCAAGAACTCTGGTATTACAGCAGAACACCAACCACAACGCTTCGGAAAGTACTCGGGACAAGTTAAGTATTCGGGCAAGTTAACTTATCAAATCTTATGGAACTGCTTACTCTGCTCACCCGCCAGCAGAGGTGAGTATGCAGCGCTTGGTATTTATGTATGTACAATATAAAATGTAACCTAGCTAAATGTAAATGTAACCTAAGTATATATATATATATATTTTTTTTATGTAAACTGACACGGTTGGCTACATCACCTACAACATCCGTGATGTCAGCCCATAACACCGGGTGAAATTGGTGCCACGTCAGTGCTTCCCTTCGGTCGTGCCAGCTACACTGAACTGGACGGAAAACACAAACTATTTGCATAGCCGTTTCGAACGACCTTTCATTCAGTGCGGTGGTACCAACCCGGGCGGATTACACCCTACCACCTAGTAATATAAGAAGGGAATCATATCCCTTAGTGGCCTTTTACGACATACACGGGGAGAGATGCAGTGGGGCTATTCTTTTAAAGTACCGGCCCCACTCGGTACAATATGCAGCAACTACGTTCAGTACCCGGGAGTAAATATTGAACATCGAACTTTGCTCTTTCTAAAGCTCGATTTTCATTACTTACTGCCGGTTACTGTACGTGTAGGTAGGTAAGTAACTAAAATATGAGCGCGTTAGCCTGCGCTCGACTCACGACATGTCATTCATAACTTCATAACACAATGATCACTTACCATCACTAGCGGCACATTACGAGCATCTCGAATGTTCTATGAATAGCGAACTCAATAAATCTCGAAGCATTCACTTAAAGAAACGGTTGAAAAAGAAACCGGACATTAAGCGGCGCGCGGGAGAGCGATACTTCTTTTTTTTTCCGTTGTTTCGGCGAACTTCTTCACTAGTATTAATTAATCACGGACTCGAAGTGAGGGAAATTGATCGTGAAAGATATATCTTCACCGGCGGCGGCGCGGCGCACCGCCGACATCGAGAGCAGATTGAACACCCCCACCGCAAACATCTTATAACTTGAGAGAGTTCGAAATTAGAGATTTTTTTTCAGAAACATGATAAGAGAAGGTTAGGAAAGGCAACCCGCCTTTCCTAAGCAATTTAAAAAAAAAATATGTATATAATTTTCTTCAATAGGTATGTACATATTATTATGCACCTGTAGGAAGAACAATGTATTGTTTAAGTTTTCTTTATGTAAACCGACACGGTTGACTACATCGCCAACACCTTGGTGAACTAGGGTGCCATGACAGTGCTTCCCTTTGGTTCTGCCGGCGACATTGGACGGAAAATACGAACTATTTGCATAGCCGCTTTGGCGGACCTTTCATTCAGTAGTTTACCAAATAATTAAGTAAAAAAAAAGTTATATGCTGAAAATGTTAATCTATGAATATCGCTTTCTATACTATTTTCACTCTAATTTACTGTCTTATTATCGATTTGATATTTTGATGATTATTGTTATACTTGTACATAACAGAAACATCTTTCCGCACTAAAGTTCTCAAGTAGAGCCATGTGATAGCGGCCGAAATACCCTGCACGCGAGAACTACCCCAGGAGCTCCAGCCCTCGGATGGAGATGTTAGTTGACGTGAACTGGGAACAGACTCGAACAAGATTTACGAGCTTGTAGCTGCACTCGCAACGCACACACGTATACACACACACAAACACATACACACAGACACATCCTCACACAGACACACCCTCTAATACTCTCTTAGACAAAAGCCTCGACACGCAAACTCTTTAGATCTACTTAAAAGATAAAGTGAAACGTCGTACCACCTTTATAACGCTCCACTTTAGCAGTTCAGTTACTGGGCAGGAGAAAAGCTAAAATTATAATTAAAGTATAGAAATGTTGATTTTTAAACGTTATCAAATCTAACCTAAACCTAATCTAAGTTTGGCCCGCATAATATAACTATCACTTGGTAATGCTCGATTGTGGATCGGTTGCTGGTAGTATAAAGCTCGCGATACTCGGCTTACTAAGGTTTAGGCACCCTTTTAATAACTGTTCGATTTAAACCTTAACAATTGTGTAGTGTCGCTCTCGTGGAGTTTTTATTTTTTTAAATAAGGAGATTTTTTTTTAATTGTGAAGAACATAGTAGAAGAATATTCAAATTCAGGTAATGAACTTTATTTAAAAAAAGCCACAGTTGCACTCCGGGAGTGCCGGCAGAAGTGAAAACTTTTTGTATTTCCGAAAATAATTCTGTGGTGTTTATAAAAGAAACTAAACACCCTAAAGAAATTTAAACACCGTAACATAGCAGAAGAAAAAAAAATGTTAAATTTAGTAGAACGGACAGACATGCATTTTTTACGGAACCCTACATTCCTTTTGCAGAACTTAGTAGAATGGACAGATAATAAACGTGTTACGGAACCCTACTTTTATTATAAAATTACCGTCGGAGGACCTTGGTTGAAAATTCTAAAATTTAGTAGAACGGACAGACATGCATTTGTTACGGAACCCTACATTCATTTTGAAATAAATGTTAAATTGATTAGAACGGACAGACATGCATTTGTTACGGAACCCCACATTCATTTTGCAGAACTTATTAGAATGGACAGATATAAACGTGTTACGGAACCCTACTTTTATTATAAAATAACCGTCGGAGGACCTTTGTTGAAAATTGTAAAATTTAGTAGAACGGACAGACATGTATTTGTTACGGAACCTAATTCATTTCTCTTGTTCATTTCATTCAATTCATTTTGAAATAAATGTTAAATTTAGTAGAACGGACAGACATGCATTTGTTGAGGAACCCTACATTCATTTTGCAGAACTTTGAGATGTCATGTATTAAGCGTTGTCATAGCAACGATATATTGTTATCTGACGCGCGTTGCCATAGCAACGATAGATTGTTATCTGACGCGCTGACGCGAACATAAAATTTTTTCCCCATATAAAAAAGTGCCAAGCGCCGCTAAAGAAGTTTTCACTTCAAAAAAAGCTTTTGATTTCAAATCGCATCTAATTTGTGCCCCTAAGTATAATACACTCTTAGATTATGCGCGGAGACCAATTAATAATCTAAGATTACACTATTATATTTTTATTTTTTTATGGTAACTGACACGATTTGGCACTATAACATTCGTGATGTCAGACCATAAAACCTAGGTGAACTAGGTGCTAGTGTACTAAAATGTATGTTGATTCGATTCGATCTAATTTTCGACCCGATTGACTCCGTCGTCGTGTGGCTCCTAACGCGTCGTCTCGAGGTAAAATTAATTCGCGTCAGTTTAAATCTGTCACAAGCGAAGATAGATGGAAGGCGTTCGACTGCAGTGTGCGAGGAAATGGGCATGTCACGTGGCTTGTCGCCGACATCTAACAAATAGTTCTAACTCGAAGCTAGTCGATAAATGTAGGTAAAAACTTTCGTACACCGCGTGAGCTATGTTTGGCATTGGTGGCGGTAGCAGTGCGTGACCAAATTTACGTATGTAGAATGTAGAACAAAGTTGGCTTAAAGTTTTTATTTTGTACGAATTATTCCATTGTACCGTGTGGGGCCGGTACTTAAAAAGAATATCCCCAATGCATCTCTCCCCATGCATGTCGTAAAAGGCGACTAAGGGATAAGGACAAGATGCCGTGCTAAAGGGCGACAGGCTCGCCACCTCTCACCTTGGCACGGTACTTCCACCGAGTCATGCAGCAGGTGGGTCTTCGTGCCTTACTTGCTGCTTGATCGATTTAATCTTGTTCGAATACTTTGCGAAACGTGGTGGTCGGTGTTGTGCTGTAGTTGGCCAGAGTACTTGCAGCACAACACCGATTACTCTGCTTACCCCGATTGTCGGGGTTCAGCGTGTGTGATATGTATGTATTCCATTGTTTGAATTATCTTCCTTCTGGCGATGTTTCAGAAACACCACAGCAGCGGTTTCATAATTTTCTGTAATGCAAATGACAGGTGATTATAATTTTTTTTTTATTCAAACATTTAATTTGTTTACTTTGTTAAGCAATAAGTAAAATTATATAAACACGACATTAAACAATGACTGAAACATAAAACTAAAAACATTTTAACTCGAATTTTTGAGCTCATAGGTACTAAAACTAAATAATATTAAGTACAGAAGTTTTACGTCAGTTGCTATTTTTGACCTAGTTAAGCCTAAGTTACTTCCAGTGAAATTGAATATTCTTTCATATACTTTTGGGTAACGTAAGTTTAATTATTAGAATAATGAGAAAGTATTATATTTATATACTAAACAAAATACTTAACTAAAGAATAGAGAAAGGTGAAAAACGTTAAAGAAAATGAAACATAAACGAGTTGGTAACTAACCAATTCTCCCACAAGAGAGCGACGGACAAGTTGCAGGGAAACATTTTAATTTACGTTCATTCACCGCAGCAGTAACAAAGTTTTAATAGTTGCATTTAAATACGAGTACATCGTTTGTCGAGAGGACACTCGCAGAGAGAGAGAGAGTCGCTTTTTCCGCAAAATTAATTATTTAGGTGAGCGGGTTAAGGCATTATGCATTTTTACGACGTCTTTTAGGAGGCAACTCCACCCTGATGCTACCCGTTCTTGGACTCTCTCCAGAAATGTATTTCGTTCTTGTAAATCAGCGCGAAATATATTATGCAGCCAGTGGCAACGCGAATAACATGCAGTGAACGTAAATTATTTACTTTGGCGTTTTGTTCAATTTCCACGGCAATAACAGCGCTTTACAACCCGCTCGTTTGGCACGGTCGGATCGGATCCGTGTACTGATCCCCGAATAATAACTAATCTTATCGTCAACGAGGATTCGCTTTCTTTCAGCCGTCTCGCTTCGTGCACACTCAGCATCTAGCTAGAGGTTAGTGAGTGCAAATATTTTGGGAAATTCATATAATATATATTTTTGTAATCCGGTGTGGGTGACTGAGTCGGAGGGGACAAAGCGCATGCTCCGACCAGCCAATATCACCTCCGAGAAGGTAGGTGCCATACCGGAGACTTCCCCGGATTGCTGGCTATACTGGAATAGAGGAGAACACAGTCGAGGCTGCTATGCGGCCATCTTACATCCAGTACGGTGGTACCAACCCAGTCGGCTAAAATTTGAGCCTACTACCCAGTAAGGGGCAAGGGAAGGGACCTACAGTTTTACACCGGTTCCGAACGGTGAAGCAGCAGGTGTAGGTATGTACATAATTTTTTTCGTCAGAAAAAACTCATTGGTACACGCCGACCGGATCCGAACCTCGGACCTCTCGCATGAGAAGCCGATGCCCACACCACACGGCCACCCGCCGCTTATAAGAGGCTCTCGCTGAGTGGTTGGGTCAAGGGCCAGATCCAGAAGGCAGCCCTGCTCGACACTGCACGCATCCTCCGGAGGTTTCTCTCGCTAGGGCCCGACCATCGGTAGCTTGGGTTCGCCCCACCGCCGGTGATGGAAACTCCGTTTTTTCAAGGTTTATTTTGTCTATGTTATTAATGTTAGGTTTTTAATATGTATAAAAAGTAGTTTTAAGCAAATGTGTAAATAAGAAAATATTATGATATTATAATCGGGATGTCGAGATAAGAAAAATATAGCTTCTGACCTTTTATATACCCAAGTTTGATAAGTGCATTTGTTTTAAGAAAGTTCCATAGTTACCTACAACCTATCCTAACCTAACCTAACCTTACCTTACCTTACCTTAATAGACGGTAAGGTTATAACAATCCGGATTGGTACCACCTACAGATCAGAAGATCGAAGGCCCTACGGACCGCGCGCGGTGCGTCCTCGTGAACTCTGCAGTACCACCACAAATTCGCTATTTTTCTAGCCTGTACATCCTGTGTTCCTGACTGTAGCCGATACGACCAAAGGAAAGAACTTAAAAATAGCCAAACACGTCGGCTAACATAAAAAAACGTATCATTGTTGTAAAATAAAACATAACATAACGTCCGTCTGTTCCGCAATGAGGTGGGCAGAAACTCAACTCAACTAAAAAAATTTTTTATTATTTTTACAGACACTTTACACAACAACAGAAATTGTCCCTAGAAACAACAGATCTTCACGTGCCACGATAGTGGAACACCTCTGTCGTCTCTACCACTCTCTTACGTTCTTCATAAATCATAAAAGCTCATCGGTTACGGATACTACGCACTAGACTCATTTTAAGCACATGCCCGATCTGTCTATGTATGTGCGTCTTTTTTTTTTTTTTGGAAACTGACACGGTTGGCTAATTCACCTACAACATCCCCTATGTCAGCCCATAACACCCTAGTGAACTAGGTGCCGTGTCAGTGCTTCCATTTGGTCGTGCCGGCTACACCAAACTGAACGGAAAACACGAACTATTTACATAGATAGACGTTTCGATCGACCTTTCATTCAGTACGGTGGTATCAACCCGGGCCGGTTAAACGGTACCACCTGGTAAGGTAAGAAGGGAAGGGTTCTACATTTCTAAGTGGAATCCGAACCACGGTCGGCTTCCAACGGTCTCACATTCACCCATCCAAGTTCTGACCGCGCCCATATGTGCTTATGAGCACGAACAGCAGTCGACCGATTCCAGCACAGAGCTACTGAGGCTGGCACCGACGACCGAGGCGAGACCTAGGGCTACTCTTACCGACTTTTCCACTCCCATTGGCTCCATAAATCTTTTTCGTTAGACTCGTATCACCCATTCTTCTAACACGATCGAATCACCGAAGCTAAAATAAAAGTAAAACAAAATAAACATAAAAATAGCAATGACTACCGCAATGCTATTAAACCGAACGCAGCGCATCTGCCCCATATGTGCAGCGGCAAGCGGGCGGGCGGCAGCGGCTGTGCTCTGTCGTTCCTTCCAGCTCAGCGCTTCTTTCAGGAGCAAAGAATTAAATATGATAGAACATTTAACTCGTCGGGTAGGTGAAAAGTTGTGAATGGTGTGCCGTGTGCGTAGCTGAGCCGTGCCACAGGTGCTGGCTAGCAGTCATGGATAAAGTAGCCTGGTTTATCCATGCTAGCAGAACTCTAAGCAGGACGTGCTGCATTTAATACAAATCAAATTCTGCAAAAACAGAATTATATATTCTGTATTGAACACCAATTTATGCAAATTAGGCACAATAGGCGAGCTTAATGCCGCGAGGCATTCATTCTAACTTTAAGCTTTGGGATGTGGAAGAAGTAACTTCATGCAGGCGAACAAGGACAGTTTGTGGCGAGATGTATTAAACTGGAAAGAAATATGTATGATAAACTACAAACTAATACTACATAAATACTTTAATACCTACCCATATATGTGTACATAAAAGACTTACATATTATGTACATTAATCAGTAGTGTTGTGCAAACACAACTAGATGACAAGAGGGAGAGAAAGAGAGAGAGAGCGAGAATAGGGAATGAAATACATTAATACAAACGAATGCATATTTCTGTCATGTATTCCTCCTCATGTATTTTAATCAGCACGCGCGTGAATCTTGATTCGTCTTCAATGGCTGCATTTGTATATTATGTTGAGGATGAAGTAAACTGTATGCCATGTGTGACAATGGCAATTCTATCCGTTATACTTTGTTCAGGCGTGAATACGCGAGAGCGATCACTCGTATCCTCGCAACGAGGTCAAAGGACGTATTTATGGACACCCCTCTTTGCTGACGGTATCACGAACTCACCCTGAAATGAACGAAATACTCTTTATTGCACAATAACTAAAGTTTATAAAAGGAGAACTCATTTTGTAAATGCATTCTCTACCAGTCATGTCTGGAATTGTGAATAATTACTGCACAAGGTTGGTTACATGAAATTGAATGATGCAATAAATATCTTTTCAGCACCGCAGAAGTGTGTAATAATGTAAATTTGTTCGATATTCTTATTTATCCAAAGTTTTTAACCTTCAATATATTTTATTCGGAATGATAAGGAGGAGATGTAGCGTGAAGAAGCTTTTATGTGGCGGCTCTGGAGGGTTAGGATAGGATTAATCTAAACTAATTTAATTTTTGAGGCAGGGTAAGCACAAACATGAGTTCCAGGTCCAGCCTCAGTAGTTACTCTGCTGCCAGCTATGTCATCCTAACGGGTTTGTTTCCAACACATCGGGTTAGGGCTGCGTAATTGGTGTAACCTTTTTCTTGAGGCAGTTGCGGCAAAGAGGTGGTTCCTGTTTATAGCGAATAACTATTTATTTCGTGGTCCTCGGTGCAACTGCTGCTGCAGTGTTAGCATGTGGGTTTTTTGCTGGGGCATACCTTCCGCTTCCTGGTATTACCGAAACCCCAGTTGGAGTTCTATACAAGAGGATATACAAGAGGACATTGATCATATACCTACCGCATCGATATGACAATAAAAATATACCTACACCTGTTTTATACATTTTTCTTGAAGATTCCAATACCACTTGGCATTGTAGACGGACAGAGATAGAGAGAGAAAGAGACCGAAGTCCCAGATGTATCGTCTGATCGCGCCTTTCGAATTTTCTCTATGCCAATGCGAAGTCTGACTGCTACTTTCTTTGTGATTATTTCAATGATTGTGTCGTTAGTGTCTTTCTCGTTCAGGATTTAATAATTTGCGTGTCTTCCGTGTATCTTTGGCGAGAAGATTCGTTACGATTGACGTGTCGATGGGTATGCTATATTTAACTTTCATATTTTATCAACCTTAATTTTTCGATCCATGTAGATTCCTAATCTGTGGCGGTACAACCAGTAGATGCATTTTCGTTAGTTCTAATCTGCAGCGACGCAGCAACTAGATTATAATAACCTGGCCAAGTTGTAACTTGTAAGCCATTTGGAGCGAGCGGATTCCGTACAAAACGGACTGCGATTCCGACGCGGATTAAAATTAGGTATCTAAGTTTATTTGGCCAAGTTCCTTGGGTTTTGGCCAAACACTAGTTATTCTATCGTACTGTAGCATCGAGATTGCATTATTTTGCTCACATTTATAACATTGCAACGTTACAAGTTTGGTTAAAACATTGGATTCTGCTTCGGTGTACGTACGTGGGAAGAGCATTACCACGTTCATAAGTCCAGGCCCTTCCACACATTATCCATGAGCAACTCTAAAATTATAGACAGCTCAGCAAAGTGGCTTCTGAACTTTGGAGCGAGGAAAGTTTAGATACTTCATAACTCGCCAAAATAAGCCGGATGAACAGCACCCAGATTAATTAGGAGCGCACATCTAATAAAAGTGAGATGCAAATTAAATTAGAATAATGAATATTCTCCCCCCTGCTGCTGTCTAATGAATGCAAGGCGGTGCAAGACGAGCTCCCCAATGCAGTGCTCCCATCAGCAACTCGGGCCTGGGAAAAGTTGCTCCAAATTAATTCGGATTCGCTCTTGAGCGCGTGTTACGACGTGGCACTACGTCGGAGAGGGAGGGCGGAAGGGGGTTACGACACCGCGTGCCACTTTATGAAATTCCTCTCATTTCGAACATAATTTGCGAGGCGGCTGTAGTTTCATAGTTGGGGTACCTCCAGACGACTACAATACAACTAGTAGCACAAAATGTCGAACTGATCGCGCGTTTATGCCGCACAGAAGATGACACGCAATATGATGTACGCGATGATTGGGAATATATTGGCATATTTCTGTAAGTACCAGTCGCCATGCTTCATTAACGGCGTTGGCTAGGCGACCAACTGGGCAACGTCTTCCCTAGGATGATGGTCGTTCGGACATGGTCAATATTCCTGTTTATTGTTGGTTCATTGTCTCCAAAGTTCAAATAGCACAAAAGGTTTTGTGTTATTTATTACCTCACTCTCGCATAATATGTGAGTTGTGTGTGAACGAACGCGTGTATTGAAAAGTGAGAACCCTGTGAGAAGCTGAGGGGAAGGGTGGTACCCCTTCCCCTCAGCATTACCGGGGAAGGGGGTGGAGAACACGGATTTATTGTAGCGAATTCGCAGAGCGTACTTAACTAATAGCTAGGATTAATTACAACCTTAACTGTTGAATATCGGAAATCGGACGTTTTATCAGGATTGTGGCCGCAAAGCTGTGTTCGTATCGATTCGTGAATGCTTTTAAATTGAAATGAATTACAGCGGATGAATGATAATATCTCATGATGAATACACCTGATATGAGATGGACGAATTCAATGCTACATGTCATTATTAGTTTAGTATTCTGATAGTTGCTGACCAACCAATCACCAAAGAAGTCAAAAGGATAGAACGCCATTTTCATATATTGCATAAAATTTAGTTCATCCCGAACTAACTAGTAGGTACAAAAGTGGTATACTATATTATACATGAAATGACGTATTGATAAAGATGGCTATGGGTCCACAAGGTGTGCTAGAATGGACTTATTGTTTGTTACGTGCACACCAATTACGATAATTTTTTACTTTTTTTTATTCTTCCAAACTGGGTGGCTGTGCCCGAGGTCGAAGCCTCAGGCGTAGTCAATTTCACACCCGAGCAGGTGCTTAGAGGCGGACTAATGTCACTGGGTAAAGGCTATCCGTGGATTGTATGAATGGGGAAAGATATTCCCCGGAAGCCCATTCCACACCTTTGCAGTGCTACACAAGATGGATTTAGAGAATCGTGCATTTCGAAGAACTCTCCTGGTGACTACAAAGGGGTGTTCCAAACTTGTTCCACGAGTTGTTGTCGTTTCTAGACTTTCGTATTGCGAATGAGGCACTTTTGTTCGTATTGAAGTATATCTCAATAATAATAAAACAACTGTGCCGTTATATGAAGTTAGCCAACTGCACTATAAAGCTCCCCCACTGGGACCATTTAGAGTAATTTCACACCTTCAAAGTTGCTTGGCGTCTACGATAACTTGACGGGAATATAAACGGAAATTACGCCATTAAAGTTCGCAAGAACGATTCGAACAATTAACTCGTATTTGGCGATTCGGTACAATATGTATTGCGATATTGAGCCTATGTTAAATTACTAGTCAATAATTCACATATTTCTTTTCACTTTCTTCTTTCTCCTGATTTCTGATAGATTCGTGAACATTTTCGAAATCAAAGCGTTATTTTTCATTTAAGTAAATAAGTTTTCATCTAACAAAAAAAAAATACAAAGAAATATAAATTCGTTATGCAAATAAAATATAACTTAGTGCGAAAGACGGATTGACGGATTTGGATATTTAACTACCTATAGCAAATTCGAACACATACCTACCTATTATCTATGATCTCTTTCTCTATCTCTATCTCTACTTCTTATAAAAGGGAACGTCTATCTGTATGTATGTATGTTTGAGGTAAACTCCGGAACCACTGAACAGATTTTGGCGCGGTTTGCACCAATGTAAAGAGTAGTTCTTGAGGTTCACTATAGGTTGTATACCATCACGCTAAATAGCAATAGGGCCGAGTAGTATCAAAGAAACTATAGTATGAACAGAATTTAGTGTCGAATGGTAGCGCAGATGGAGAGGAGGGAAAATGATGGAGGGGAGAGAAGGAAAGAGCGGAGGGGTAGGCGGGAAGGAGGCGAGGGAGGGAAAGGGTGAGGGAGAGGAAGGGAGGGGGAGAGAGGGAGAGAAAGAGAGAGAGAGAGAGAATATAAGAGAAGCGATCATTTTTCGCATATTTGCGTTCAAATAGAATTTACTATTTAACCCCGTCTACCGCGAGCGAATCCGCAGGAAAAAGCTATTTGAATTATAAAACATCAAGAATAACGTTGGTGTGCCTTGAAATAATTTCTTAGTAAATCAATTTGTTTTGTATATTTGTATATAGGCACATACGTTCAGTTGGGAGTCCTCCAACAATCTAATTTTCCTATACGCTCGATCTTCTATTCGACGTCTGACGGCGACGCCCCGCCGCGCCGCCGCCGCCGCCGCCGGCGAGAGTTCTAGGTACCGAGCACGTCTTTGTCGTAAAGTTGTCGAGCTCATATCACGAGCGTATCTTCGACGACGACGGTGTCGCGCTGCGGCGAACCACGTCTCCTGATGCTCTACCAAATAACTTGTCCCAGACGATGGAGAAATATATACCTTACGCGCATGTACAATAAGGTCTATTAATAAACTTACATATACTAGTAAACTCATTTGAGGTTGATATTAGTGCTTCCGCTTCTAAAATCCTGTGCGAAGTTACGACTTCTTTAGCGCAGACTCAGGTAGGAGCGCAGTAAAACTGTATGATGGCTAGCAGAAAACCCAGTGAGTGTAACAAGGTTTTTGTGTGCATTTCAACATTTGGCCTCAACTGTACGTGCGCTCTGGTGATTACGATATAGGTAGACAATGTCGGCACTGATATTTATATTTCAGTGAATAGAAACATTTCAACGGGTTTAAAAAAGTAGAAGACTCAAAGATTCGAGATTTAGAGATGGTACGCCATCGTCCCAGTGGGTGGCGAGATTGTTAAAGGATACACTAGGAGGCGAACGGATATTGGAGCTATGTACTAAAACGATAAAAATAAGTTTAGGTTTCCGATTGGTTTTAAAAAAGCTTGTCGCGCGAATTAAAAAAAAATACATACTTCGGCAAGTATGCTTATCAACCAATCACTGTCCAATGCAATTTAGTGGTACCTATTTATTGAGCATTTCGCGACAAGCTTTTGAAAACAAATCGAATAGGTACCTGCACTTATTTTTTCGTTTTAGTACATGGCTTAAATAAAAGCTTGTTTTTTTTAAGAACGTTTTTTATTTTTTATTTTATTCTCATTTCCTTTAATTTCTTTTTCTAATTTTTATAAATTGTTAAAAAAAGTGTTTGTCCAACTGCTTTTTAAACTCATTATTTTGTAGTTATTTTTTCATATTGCAACGTGGTCAAGATTCTGAAAAGTGAATCCAGAGAGAACATTCTACAGTAACGAGACAGTAACAATATAATACAATATACATTTTTAAGTAATCGATTACAATGCACGAATACCAAACCAAATTCCATTTCACAAAGGATAACACTTCAAAAAGTCGAGCACGAAGCTGATTGTGATGAGAATTTACAGAACTTTTCATGATTTGTTGGCATAAAAGTGGGCGCTACTACATATGTGGGAAGAATTGTTAACTCCGATCCTATGCACGGCCATAAATGTTTGGGTCCAACCAGCCCTTCTCATCCCCTATTCACATCCTATTACATTTTAGGACCGGAGGTCAGAGGAGTGAAATGCTAGCGATTTTGTTAACTTTTTTTATTTTATTGAATTATAGATTGTTAGTGAATTTCCCTTCGCTATACGGGCATGTAAGAAACAATTTGCAAATGTTGAATCGATTTAAAAATGTGCGCACCGAACGCGCGATAGTAGGCAAAGGAAGTCAAAAGTATCACTGGAACTATATCTAACTACTACTATGATAGGAATAAAAAAAAATATATTGTATTCTCTGTGCGTATGTTATCATTTTAAGAATTTTGATGCGCCATATTACAAACTGGATTGTAAGTGTTGATGAGTTGCATTTCAGTTCAGACTAGAATTTTACTCTTTCCACAATTTTTTCGGGCGCCTTCTGTGCCATTACGCACCATAAACAGTTTAATTTTCTTAAAAAAAATTATAAAATTATAGTAAATAATACATTGAGTTGTGCCGACTGGCGAGCAATCTTATTTCTAAAATTTGGCCCGTCTGCGTCTGCTGAAAATGTTGGCCACTCATGCGCTCGAGAAAGAAAGCGGCTCACGTTTTACATGTTGCGATTGGTTGGTAAGGTAATGTACAATTTACTCCAATCTATTTAGACTCTTCTATTAGATAAATAACCTTTTCGGATCCTACATTTAAATTTACATAACCTTTTCTTCAAACGCTGTCGATTAAATTCCAACTGGAAATTAATTGCTTTGCTTTCGGGCTTTCAAAAATGTGTACGTAAAGGTTTACGCAAAATATAATATGTTTTCGAACGCGGCGCGGTGCGCCACCTCCAGATTCATCAGGGTATTGCGGCCATAAATTTTGTCAAGCATCAATTTCGTTCATTTTACAAAAATTGGCAGCCGCAAAATGCCTCGCCCGCTCACACCCTCACGCGCCGGATGTGATGCCATTGGATAATGCATTTACACATCATTTTTTTTTTGCGTATTTTACTAGGTAGGCATGAACTGAGGTTTTACAGAGATTCATTTTAGGATTCCGTATCCATACGGAAGCCTATTACTAAGCCAACGCCGTCTGTCCGTCTGTGTGTTCGTTCGTCCGAGGGCTGTATCTTTTATATAGGCTGTATCTCCTATAATAGATAGCTGGTTGAAATTTTCACAGAATATATGGTATTATGGCGAATATGACAACAAATATAAACTAAAAATAAATAAACAAAGACAAAAAGTAAAAACTCAGTGGCACATACAATTATTATAATATGTGCAAGAGCGCCATCTAAAGAATGATCATTTAACTAAAATTTTAACTACACTTACTAAATAGACCCATAGAAGACGTGAGGGATACGAAGGACTCAATATATCAATACACAATAATCTGTGCCGACCGCGTGATTGCTATACGTGCAACAAGAAGGAACATATAGCTACGGAACCCTCTTGTGTGTGAACGACGTTCTCATTTAACAGGTTTTTGTTAAATACTAAATAGGCCGGTGGCTGCGCTCCCGTCGTTGTTTTGTTTGACAATACCTACCAGCTTAGAGAAAACAATTTCATGCATATATGAATTCTGACGTGATTATACTCGTATTATACTCTTATGTTTTTCCAAGTTAAGCCCTATGTTTTATGAGAACTTATCAGAATTCAGTTTGTTGCTTTTAGGCGATGCGTTATCTATCAAACACATTAATAGACAAATAAAAGTTGCAATCACTTAGCATTCATCCGATGCATTGCGACCCCTGGATGTTTTAAATAAAAATTGTTTATTGTTTATTGTTTAATTTCATCGATAGGTAGGTAACTTATGCTTGGACATGTCTAAAAATCCGCCAGTTCTAAATTCCGCTAAATTCAATGCGAAGAAGAACTGACAAGCTTCGCATGTTACAATGTTTTGTTAGTACCTTAACAGTATTACAAATAATTAACCCATACTGCCGCTGCTCACAAGAACATTAACATCAATGCAGCCAACATGCTTGGTACGCTGACTATTCCGGATGCTTTGAATCAAGTGTTCATGCTGAACTAAAATAAACTAAAATTAAAATCTAAAACAAAAATTCCTACCAAAAAATTATTAAATATAAAAATAATAGTTTACGCGAAACTCCACCACCTCGCCGGCAGTTACTAAATGTAATAAAAACCGCGCAGTCGCTCTCGTAAAAGTGCCCACGACACTGGCCGAATTCCCCATCACAATGTGTTGTGTGAGTGAGGTAGGAACTGTCAATAAATTCGATTGGTAAACTAAAAACAAGAATAGGTTTGGGAAGCGGCGGGTGGCCAAGTGGTCTGGGGAGAGGACCGAGGTTCGAATTCGGTCTGCATGTACCAATGAGTTTTTCCTGACGGAAAAAATTACGTGCATACCTACTTACTTACTTCAACGTTCGGAACCAGTGTAAACTGTAGGTAAGGAACCAACTCGCCCCTTACTAGGTGGTAGGCTCAAATTGTAGCCGACTGAGTTGGTACCACCGTACTGGACGTATGATGGCCGCATAGCATCCTCGGCTCTCCTCTAGTCCAGAATAGCCAGCAATTCGAAGGGAAGTCTCCGGTATGGGGCACGGACCTTCTCGGAGGTGATATTGGCTGGTCGGAGCATGTGCTTTGGCCCCTCTGATAAAAAAATTATGAGATTCGTATCCAGATGTTATCTAACTTCTATCTGCGGTGTCGGTGGGTCGTGGGTCGCCCGAGCTCGGGGAGGAAGAGGTGTCGACAATGACACGTCGGCGGCGGCGGTGGAGGCAAGAGGCGGTGGTTTATAGGTAATTAGAGGCACAAATTGCTGAGAGCGAGGAATCGAAACCCACTGCACTGCGGCGCCGTCGTCGGCTGCATTTAAATAACCACAGCTGCTGCAGGTGTTTTGTTATAATGGACCAGACTCAAGTTCGATGGTGGGTTATCTGAAATAGTATTCCAGTTGGATTTTTTAATGCATTTGACGTGATTTGAAATGAATAATAGACGATGCCGCAAGCTTTTTAAAATTTCTTACGACCTTTTAATCTAACGATTCGTACTTAAGCACTTGCACGGCAGCACTAAGTTCCGACAGCAACTAGATGTCTGAGCTGTCATCACGAGTGTAGCAGGTGCTATAGCCATAAAATATTCCACAAAACAAAAAAAGCCAGGCCAAGTGCGAGTCGAACTCGCGCACCGAGGGTTCCGTATCGCCATGTCATGGTCAGCGCTGCTTCATACTGTTTTCGGTAGATGGCGCGCATACACTTTTTAGTTTCTTGTATGGGGGACCCCGTGAATTTTTTACTTTTTCTTATTTTTATTATTTGTTGTTATATCGGCCATAATAACACATATTCTGCGAGAAATTCAAAGGGCTCCTTATTACGATTCAAGAGATACATACAGCCCTCGGACAGACGGACAGACAGACAGACAGACGGCGTAGGCTTAGTAATAGGGTCCCTTACGACGGATACGGAACCCTAAAAACGGCCAAGTACAAGTTGGACTCGCGCATCGAGGGTTCCGTATCAGCACAAAAGATATTTGAGTTATCTATCTACCGAAATTATTGTGTTTTCGAAAATAATGAAATGCCTAAATAAAACTACGCTTTTCTACATAAAAATTTTAGCTTTAGAAAACTAGAAGGGGGCATGGCAATTTTTGCCTATATCACAACATTTTTAGCTATATCATGAATACCACGAAGAACCAAATACGTAAAATTGAAAAAAAAAAAATTACACGATAGGTTAATTGAAAAAAATATTTTTATAGGTACCAAACTGATCCCCACATCAGTTTAAAATACATATTTATCTAGTTATTAGCTACTAGCGATATATCTGCGCGTTAACAAGATCTACTCGTGTCATTATGCCAAATTTAAAATTTTTATGTTATTTAGTTTTCGAGAAAAACCTCTGTGACAGACGGACGGACACGGCAGTGATGTTACAAGAGTTCTGTTTTTACCTTTACGGAACCCTAACAAGGTACGGAACCCTAACAAAGGAAACCCTATTCAATGTAGAAGAGTTCAAGCTTTTATGATCCTGATTGGCAAGGAACGGTTTCGGCCTTTTCTATTTACTGTTAAATTTAACCCTGAAACACTACGCGTAAGTTATATGTACGCATGCACAGGTATGCAGTAAGGGTGTGTGTGTGTGTAGGCGGCAAGCGGTTTCCCAACCCTTTTTACGTCCTTTTGCGGCGGAGGCGCGGTGTGTGTGACCCTGACTCCCGGGTACGCGATACTGGAGTAGATGGAATATATTTTTGTTTTTTTTTTATGGAAACTGACACGGTTGGCTACATCACCTACTACATCCGTGATGTCAGGCCATAACACATCCTTGCTCCATAAGTCCCTCCCTTAGCTTCGGTCGTGTCGGCCATACTGAACTGGGCGGAAAACAAGAATTATTTACATACCTGTTTCAATCGACCTTTCATTCAGTGCGGTGGTAACAACTCGGGTGGATTAAACCCTACCACCTAGTAAGGTAAGAAGGGAAGAGACCTACAGTATTACGTAGAATTCGACACACGGTCAGCCTCCAACGGCCAAGCGGTCACCCATTCAAGTACTGACCGCGCCCAGGTGTGCATAAGATCACGACCAACAATCGACCGATCGCACCACTGAGCTACCGAGGTTGACAATATGATATGACCTCCTACTTGCATAATCAGTTGATGGCCAGCATTTATTTGTCGACTAAAACATTAAAACAGAACATGGATAAAATAATGTAATTGAGTCTGAGACCGCGCCGACAGGTTGGAGGTTTAGTCGTTACTCAAAGTAACGGAAGTAAAATTCCTCTAAAATACAAAATAAAAAAACTCTATTTCCGACCTTATTACCTTTCGCAAATCGTCCGCATAACAAATTGCTTTCCCTTCTACGTTGTTTTATAAAGAATAAAATAGCCAAGGTCAGTGTCGCCACGGAATATAATTTATACTACAGCGTGCGTCGGCCACCTCAGGGATCCGTGAGAGTATTGCGGTCGAGCTGACCAATTGCAGAGCGCGAAGGCCGAAGTAACCGACGACGGCGCCGCTGTTTCGCCCCTTTCGTATTCCCTATACCCTTTTGTACTCTGAGCCCTTGGAAATGGAAAAGGTGGAAATTCGTGAAACCCCGATCGAGTGACCGAACACCTCAACCTTTGTTTCCATGCGGCGAGCAATTTATATCCTTGTTCGCGATTGTTATCTGGTTGTTTCTTCCAATTGCACCTTAAATGAAGGCGGGTGGCTGAGTGGTTTGGGCATTTGCTTCTCATGCCAGAGGTCCGAGGTTCGAATCCGGTCGGCGAGAACCAATGAGTTTTTACTGATGAAACAATTTAGGTCATACCTATAGTACATCTGCTGCAACCGTTCGGAACCGGTGTAAAACTGTAGGTCTCTTCCCTTGCCCCTTACTAGGTGGAAGGCTCAAATTGTAGCCGACTGGGTTGGTACAACCGTAATGGATGTAAGATGGCCGCATAGCAGCCTTGGTTGTGTACTCCTCTAATCCAGTATAGCCAGCATTCCAGGGAAGTCTCCGGTATGGCGACTACCTTCTCAGAGGTGACAGCCAACCATACCGGATTACATAAAAAAATCATGTGTATATATTATTTTCAATCTGTGACCAAAATCATTAACCATTTCCGAGGTCCCACTAATATTTTAACCTTGTTCCCGATTTAATGTTACCGAGCGATCTACCTATAGTATACTACAGAACGAGTTACCTATGAAAGATTGACACAAAAGTAAACCTCAATTAATTGGGTAATATGTTCTTCTCTGTTCTTTTGACAATGAGATGGGAGTGTTGAAGGCACTACCCCATAAATAACGTTTAAAATGCTAAACAAAACAAACTGGGAATACCAGATCGCGTGAAAAAGAAAACAGAGTTCTCGGTCGAGCAAACATTTATCAGAGTTTTCTTCTCAGTAAACCGATTTACGCCACTACCGTAGATAGTGGATACTGGCACAATAGTGGTAACGCGCCGGCCTTTCATGCAACAAGTTTGGGGTGAAAACTGGTACAGTCATCCTCGCAATTTCTTCATCTTCGTAAGAAACAGAACAGTGACAGAAGAAGATTGCAAAAATAACCCAACGCCGTGAAACTACTACTTACGAAGCTTCAACATTCATATCACATTCAAGAACAGTGTTTTTAACCCACTTCAAAAAAAGGAGGAGGTTCTCAATTCGACTGTATTTTTTTTATATTTGTTACCTCAGAACTTTCGACTGAGTGAACCGATTTTGAAAATTCTTTTTTTATTTGAAAGCTATAGTGCTTCCCGTGTGGTCCCATTTCAATTTGGTCAAGATCGGATTGGAAATCGAGGCGGAATCGCGAGACCGAAGGCCGAGCCATTTCGCCGAGTACATTAATAGCAAAAAATTACTAAAAAAAACTGTGAAATAAAAAAGTATTTAAAAAAATATAAAAACCGCCTTCATAAATGTATGAAATAGAAAAAAATGGAACCCTAGAGTTGAAAGCGGTGCTAAAGCAAGCAGAAATAACCGACCGCCTTCAACTCTAGGGTTCGATTTTTTTATTTCATACATTTTTTAAGTTTAGCTGTCTGTTCCCAAATAGAGATACCGATTTTCGAATCAACTGTTGTAACCGCTTAGTAGAGTAGGTAGGTATTAAAAAATTGCCTTTCAGGCATAGGAAAAAAAAACAATAATATTGTCGTTTGAAGCGAACAGGAAACTTACACTATAATATCTTAGTTGCTACTTAAAACTGAAACTAAACTTCATTAACAGCCGAACTTAACTCTGTGCATTCAAGCCACCAAACCACATTCGATTTACAGCACGTATCCCGGTGGGATGTTCGCATTTTCCACGTAATCTGCTCGCTGACGAAGCGATCGTATTAAAATCGTGCACTCTGGTGACTCCACTCACGCCTCAACTCCCTCATCCGGCCCCTCGGCCCACCTTCCTCGTTACCGCCCTGGTGGCGGCTGTCTGCTGCGCTTTTAATTGACGTGTCACGTTACCGCAGCGAGCGCGAGCGGAGCCGGTTCACCTGTTACATGATTCCAAGTTTAGTTAAACGATGATAAATGATGCCCGGGTTGGTACCACCGCACTGAATGAAAGGTCGGTCGAAACGGCTATGTAAATAGTTTGTGTTTTCCGTCCAGTTCAGTGTAGCCGGCACGACCGAAGGGAAGCACTGACGTGGCACCAAGTTCACCCGGTGTTATGGGCTGGCATCACGGATGTTGTAGGTGATGTAGCCAACCGTGTAATTTTCCGTAAAAAAAAATTTTACATTGCATTCTACAAGCAGAAAATTTATCTGCTCGTTAGATGCAAGGAGCAATGATGAATGCAACTGCGTCCAATGGGTTCTGCAGATCTTTTCTCTACAGAACTGGTAAACTCTGGAATACTCTCCCTGCCCATAGTACTGCCCCCAAGTACAGTCTCGGGTCCTTGTCTGGTCCAGTGAATAGGCACCTCGCCACCCGCCGGCATAGCATTCGCAAGCACCGCATCCGACCCAACGTCCATAGGCGTCGTTAGACACCTTATGGGTGGCAAGGCGTAACATATCGCCCTCTAAAAAAAATAGTGTGTACCTATCTACGTGGAGCATGACGTTCACGAGAGGCCATTTGCGCGTCGTGTCAAACTTGGAATCGAGCTACTGCGGGCATTTTAATCATGAGCTGGAATGTTGTCTAATAAAGCGTAGTGGGTACGCATTTTCACAACATTTGAAATACAACAACATGACATCAAAGTCAAAAGTTAAAGCATTTATCATGATTTTTTTTTTTCAAATCGTCGTTTGAATGTATGCTCTCATACTTACTAGACTGGTGCAGTTCCTTTAAGCAAACTGACATAGTTAACTACTGGAGAAGTTTAACTATGACAGTTGTCCTGCTACACCTGTGTTGTCGACCCATACACTATATTCTATTGAAACCTAGCACCATGCTTTCTCTTCTCAGTTGTTTGGCTTATTAGCTATAATCATGAGTGTTTCTGGGCTAATTATATTTTAATTAATTTTTATTATTTTAATTTATTTATATTAATTCATTCTTGAAAAAAATCCATCATTTTATATGTAATTCTGGAACGCTCTCTGCCCATATATTTCCCCCCAAGTACAGTCTCGGGTCCTTCAAGGTGAATAGGCACCTGTCAGGACGGCATGGCATACGCAACCCTCGCATACGACCGAATGTCCATGGGCGTCGTTAGACACCTTATGGGTGGCTCGGCGCCACATGTCGGGCTTTCTATAAAAAAAAAACTTTACAAGAATTGGTTAAATTCACCCACAAAAAGAGCCCTGTTTTCATTTTACAAATTTCCTAAAACTGCGGCAAGAATAACAATTTGAATGTAATGGGAAAAAAATTACACAAGCATTCAGGCATTCAGCACCTCCAGGCGAAAAGAAAACCTCCCTAAGGTGAGTTGAAAAATAACCGTAATGTTTTCAGAGCATTGTTGGTGAGCTCCAAGATTGGAAGACAGAATTACGCGATAATATGTATATTGTACATATTACTAGGGTAGCTGTGTCCGTGGCTCCACTCGTATTAGAGTCGGACTTCGACCAAAGTGGTCGAAGTCTGTTCGACCTAAAAATGTACCTAGCCGAGAGTGGATGGGTGCGAAGAGCGGAAGAATTCGTGTGGCGACGCACGTGCATTAGGAGATTAATAATTAAGTAGTTTTTCTTTTCAGCTGGTTTTTATTATTTCGATAAATTATCAAAGTAAATTGTATGCATTTCATTTAGATTTAATTGAATTGTTCATTTCCTACCTCTGTGTGCTGGTGCGAGCGACGTCAGCCTATTGTTCTGTTCTTTATTGGTTTGGTGGAGACGGGTTAAATGAAAATCCGTGGAACGATACGGATAGCAGACCACGAGGCAGCAGGTCCATTCACTAGGAGGAAAATGGAAAATGGAGAATGTATCGAATAGCATTAATACATTACTCGACTAAATCTTTTATAGTATTATCTTTTATATTATATTTATTATAGCTTTTGCCCGCGGTTTCGCTCACGTGAAATTCCTATAAAAAAAGAAAAAAGCAAGTAAGTAAGCCCGCTACCGTACCACCGGCGCGCGTAACAATTAGGTTTGTATGAGATCTTAGCGTAACCGGAACTGAACTTTATCTAGCCTATCCTGATCATCCCTTACAGATTTATTATTAGTATTGATGATGATCTAAGAACGCATGCAAGACCACGTAACCAGTGCGGTCGGTGGACGCATAGTATGAATCTGTCGCCCTATACATATCCCACAACAATCTGTGCATGATCCATGTGTCAGGAAGTAAGTATTGCTATTTCACGATATTTAGATAAGAAAAAGCGCTTCTGGCAGCCAATCACTAGCCTGGTCTAGAAATATCACCTTTTCTCGATCACTTGAAATCATAATGCATTAATTTTATTCTGAATATCGCACTCAATTCTCGATTTACCCGCTAGTGAGTTATCGGCATAATTCGTTCATTATGTTACACCCGCGGTGGTGTCGACCTTTTTCAGGTCTTTGTACACGGTTCACGTAAGGTCATGGCCAGACGTGTATGCGATTTAAATGTTAATTTGTAATTTACATTTAAGTCTTAAGGAGATGGATAAATTGTTACATCATATTACGTAGTTTTATGTTGATATAATAATTATTAGTTATCTCTTTATTCACACATTTCTTAAAACTAATTTTGTACATATTTAAATATCTAATATTATTATAGCCAAGGAGGATACAGACTGTATGCTGTAGGACAGTATGTATGCTCGGTGAATGTAGCTATATTAGTTAATTTTATAATCATTTATTTTATTAAAATTGTACGTAATAATATTACTATTACTATCACCAATACTATTATGCATGTGTTCTATTGTTAGGTTCGGTTACTAAAATTGTGTCTCATTACTCATTCACAATATTTCGATTTTAATACAAACTCTAAAAGACACTAAACGTTAATTTCAGTTAATAGAGTAATTAGAATATAATGCAAATTATTGCTCTAAAGAGATTAAAAATTGTTCTAACTTCTAACACTCATATAAAGCTGTATAAGCGTAGAAAAGCTGCCATGTGTGTCCGGGTACGAGAGGCTGTAATAACTCAAGGACTCCTCACTTAGGAAGATTAAATTTAGAACACGTCATAATGTAAATCACCGACATAAAACCTTTTTAATACGTTTTATTTTTCGCGAGCGGTGTAATTTGGTAGATGTGGGCAAAGTGGTGGGAAAAATCCTCCACATCTATATTGCCCGGGCGTAGCCGAGCTGATGGACTGCGGCAGTCGATCGCAGTAGAGTAGAGACTCCACACTCGAGAGCAGCCGAGGCCGAAGAAGTCAAAAGGATAGAACATTGTCATACATTGCACACAATTAACTCCGTTTTCAAAATAATTTAATCCATAAAATTTTACTCTTATTATTTACGTTTCGGGGGGCATTGATGTAGAGTGTCCACAATCCATAAGTAGGTATAGCAGGGATTGACAACTTGCAGATTTGATTTTGTACGTACTTAAATCATTTTTGACGAACTCGGTTTTTTTTTTTTGTATGGAAAATGACACACTACCTCATCTACAACATCCGTGATGTTAGCCCATAATACAGGGTGAACGAGTTGCCATGTCAGTGCTTCCCTTCATTTCATGCTCAATCAACGGCTAGTCGATTCCCAGCCTACAGCTCTAAACTGATAAGAGTTCGGAAAGTTAACTTTCTCTATACAAAATCGTCTTTCGGCATTTATGTTTTTTACGCCCCTAAACCTTATCCGATTTTTAAAAATATTTTTTTTTTGTTGTATTATGGATCGATCGAGAAGTCGAATCTACGTTCCTGTCTGTTTATTTTTTGAATATCTAAAGAGATGACTCAATAAAGCTTAATGAACTTCATGACATCAAAAAAGAATAAATTTGTTTCGGTCGAAATACAATTTTTTAGCTCCAGTGTTGTAGGTACTTGTATATATCATTCTAAACAAAATTAAAAATGACAGGAACTTAGATTGAACTGTCCTTAAGACAAGATTTTTTTTTTATAAAAATCGGATAAGGCTTAGGGGGCTAGAAAACATTAATTCTGAAAGACGATTTTGTATGGAGAAAGTTAACTTCCGTCTCGTTTTAAACAATTATAGAGAAAAATAGCATTCTTCTGAGCGTAGAAACGTCTCGCGGGGGCGGCGCGGCACGGAGGCTACGCGGGGGGCGCGGAGTGAACGGCCGGCAGCAATAGGGAGCACAAAACAACGGCGCAATACTCGCCATGCTTGCTAGAAGGGAATAGCTTCGGAAGCCTCTAAGTGTGAACCATGTAAGCCATTAACAGTTTGTTTTATTGTCACCCGATTAGATGAGCCTTCGAGGTCAGTCAGTCAGTCAGTCAGGCAGCGTGTAAGCGTCCACTGCTGGACATACGCCTCTCCAATTTTCCTCCAGTCCTCCCGGCCTTCAGCGGTACGGAACCACTGCTTTCCGCCGACGTATTGATGTCGTCGTCCCACCTGGCGGGTGGTCTTCCCACACTCCGTTTTCCTGTCCACGGCCGCCAGTGTAGGACACGGTTACTCCAACGGTCGTCGTCTCTTCGGCTGACTTGCCCAGCCCACTGCCACTTGAGCTTAGCCACCCGGTATCCAATATCGACTACTTTGGTGCATGGGCGGATTGCCTCGTTACGCACCATATCACGTAGCGATATTCCCAGCATGGCTCGCTCCATTGCTCGCTGGGCAAAGGTCAGAGTCACGGGAATCGCAAATTTCACTCCCGAAGGTGGCAGTCCTGCTCGAGTGTGGATTAGTCACTGGGGAAAGGCAATTTATAGGGAATAATATTTCCAGGAAGCCATTTCACACTTTTGACCTCTTTTTATTCTAAGGCTAAGGACACCGTTTCGGCGAATGAGGCGGATGAGATGGACCGACCGATGCCGGTGAGCCCGTAAGTGATGACGTTAGATTAGTAGGTACCGCGCACAGGGTACCTAGTGAGTCGTGTAGTAGGTCTCTTCACTGATTGGGAGTACGAGCGCCTACTCGTGATATCCAGAAAGGATAACGATATGGCGTCATTTTTAGGGTTCCGTAGCCGGCGATGCTGGGAGGAACCTTATCAAATCAGGTGTTCGTCTGTCCATTTGTCCGTCTGTCTGCCACAGCATGTAGTCCCTAAACGGGTTGAGTTATCTTTTCTTGAAACTTATGGTAACGAAATTTTATGTCTAAGCAATGTCAGGGATCCTCAACTTTTTATAGGGGCCGCAAAATTTAATATAAACATATTTTAACAAAACAATTTTTTTTATTGTTTAAAATTTAAAGTAATGAATTCGTTCAATTCTAAAACGAAATGCTTATTATATCTAAACAAATATTAAATCATATTTAAGTAGTTCATTTCGTGCTTATGATGATTAACTAAAAACTATTTTTGTTTGTAGCGTAGAACGCTAACTGAAGGCTTGGTAGAGAGCGTTCCAACTAAAAGTTCCCTTCGCCGTTATGTTGGCTCCACTGTCTATCTGTCAAAACAGCGTTGAGGGTTGCTATGTGTACAGATTTACCCTTAATTATCAGTATTTACCGTATTTTTTGTACGGTAAATACCGATTACATTATTAGGTAATATAATCTTCACAATCTGGCAGCACGAATTTAAGCACTGACAGTGACACTGACATTGGAGCCAACATAACGGCGAAGGGAACTTTTAGTTGGAACGATCTATAGAAACGTCTCACGAGCGGCGCGGCGGCGGCCGGCGCGGTGAGCCGGCGCGTCGCCGCGCCGGCGCACGGAGTGAACGGCCGCCAGCAATACGGAGCACGACACCGCGCACGCTCTCGTTATGAGTGCAAGAAAGGAATACCCACGGAACCCTCTGCGTTCGAACAACGTTCGTATTTATTAATGCTTTCCTTCCATTATTAATTAAGCTTCCGTACCCCGTACGGTCCATCTGTCTGTTCGTCCGTCTGTCCTACCTTTATAGGGCATTTAAGATAGTTTTTTTTCAACGTTTTCTTGTTTTTGCTCTATCGTAAAAACGGTACATACAAGCGTCAAACTTGGTGTGATTAATAGGGAAACCTCTAAAGCAAAACAACGTTGGGTCCCGTCTCGTCGGAAAATACGAAAAACGGAACCTTATGGGATCTCGCTCTATTGACCCGATTTGGATGAAACTAACGTCAAAATACGCAAAAATTTATCCCACAGACAGGCCGTAGATAAACTCTAATAGTTTCCTGGGTACCCCAAACAGGGTACCCCAAAATATGGACAAAAAAAATATGTTTTATAAATCCAGTATGATGTCATTCTATAGAAAGTATATAACATGTCTATTAGCACTAAGTTTGCTTTAACAAACATTTCATTTAAAAGTTGATAATTTGTCGCCGAACTTTTTCCTATTAGCGTTTCAACGTCTGTATTCTGGATTTCGCCTCCGACCGACGACGGGCCACGTCCGTGACGGAATAGGGGTTGCCGGCGCGGGGTAGGGGGTGTCATTTGCGGACAGATAACGTCTCGCAACGCTAGTCTGGGAAACAAAGTAGCGAGAGATGAGGGCGTGATGGATTCCCGCTGCGAAATTACAACCAATTGTTCCGACGACGTACTCGCAGACACCGCGCTCTGGGTCGACTTAAGTCAATGAACGCGTTAGACCTAGGTACAGTTCCCAGCAGAAAATAATGCGTGTCGAACTTTAGAAAGAGACAATCCGGTTGTATAGAGCGTCGTCCCTGTCGCGCAGAGACGCGCGAGTTTGTGTGACAGTGACGGCTCTCTACAACCTGATTGTCTCTAAAGCTCCACACGCATTGAAGATTTTTTATGTGTAGAGGGTTTTTTAAATTTGTAATATTTTTTTATGGAAACTAACACGGTTGGCTACATCACCTACAACATCCGTGATGTCAGCCCATAACACCGGGTGAACTTGGTGCCACGTCAGTGCTTCCCTTCGGTCGTGCCGGGTACACTGAACTGGACGGAAAACGCAAAATAATTTACATAGCCGTTTCGACCGACCTTTCATTCAGTAATTAAAGATTGTAAAAACTAAAAGGATAAATGCAAGCGTAGTGTACTACCATACGAATGGTGAATAAAGAATAAAGTAAAGACTCGTATACTTAAATTGTCACGATTGATTGTGACGAACAAAAAATTAAACCTGAACAGCCAGCTACATAACAAACAGCACATCATCAAAGATTAATGATTTAAATACATAGCTTCAAAATTAATAAAGAACGCACGCCATTCAAACACCACAGCAAGCAAACTGGTCGCGATGGCGGGGCGGGGCGGAGCAGGGGTGGGCGATATCGTCGCTTATAAGTTTTGGGTTCTGAATGACGCGGCTCCGAACTTTTCTTTTCAGAAGTCGTTGCTATTCATCGCGGGCTTAATCTCTCGACACTGGCGGCAGCGGCGAGTGGAGGGGGATTTTAAGGTCTCGCCTCGGGAGGCATATTTTTTATGTTTTTATTTTATTTGAGAGTAGCCTCACGTAGTGTTGACGTCTAGGCCCGCTTTACGCTTTAGGAATAAGTTGGGTATATAATAAGTTATGCACTTAAACGAAGACTGAATGGAAGATTTAACAATAACCTTCACAACTTGAACAACAATTTTACTTAAGAAAAAAATTCGATAGAATCTGAGGAATCAATTCAATTTAATATAAGTATATAATTTTATATTCTAATAGAAGTGCGATCAATTTGCTGAAAATTAAGAAAGTGGCTGTCAAAATTATGGTAGAATACTATGAAAATAATTATAATTATTTTATATTTCATGGAAAAAAATTAGAAAATAGTCATACTGAAAATAAACATATAATAACACTTTTTGATCGAATAACTAAAAGAGATTGTGTTCTCCTCTAGTCCAGTATAGCCAGCAATTCAGGGAAGTCTCCGGTATGGCACCTACCTTCTTCTTCTAAGTTGGTCAAAAAATTGCCATTCCTTGCTGAATGGCCATGTTATACAAATGTTTAAAGTTTATCGTCAGAAATCCCCAAGGTACCTTAACCCTAATCCGGATCAAAGTGCAAAAATGTGTAGTCCCACTTTCTCCATTCAGACAAGAATCGCACAATCGACAACAGCTGAAGTTGTCGACCTCCTCCGAGAGCGAAGCGAAAAGTGGCGGCGGAATTCGCATTGTGCGAATCTCTTCGCCAGTTCGAGGGCGCAGAGACTCGCCTCGGAACCCTTTAAAACTCTCGAGAGCCGCACTTGCCCATTTTATTCGATCTTCTACCCAATAAAACGTTGAGACTAGAAAAACGGCCCTTTAAAACGATTCCCGCAATTTGGAATAGTTATGAATGGATGTTTCGGGAAGTTACAGTTCGTTATTAGATATTCTTAATTAAATTGCTGCTGGAACGCTAAGCGCTATGATAGGCTATTTTATTAATACATCGCGTATCTACTGTTACATTTCAATTTTTTTTTTTTTCATGAAACCTGAAACGATCACCCGTGATGTCACCCCATCACATCATGACAGGGCTTCCCTTTGGTCGTGCCGGCTACATTGAACAAGCGGTCTACTCACGAAAACACGAGTCGCCACTATGTCGCCGTCTCTCATCCATCAGTGACAGCCACTTTGACAGCCGAGCATTTTGTTAGGCGCATTCCCCTGTATGCCGGCCATTTTCGGCATTTTTGTAAATTCTATATAAAAAGAACTAAAATAGTTTTTTTTATGGAAACTGACAGGGTTGGCTACATCACCTACAACGTCCGTGATGTCAGCCCATAACACCGGGTGAACTAAGTGCCATGTCAGTGCTTCCCCCTTTGATCGTGCCGGTTACACTGAACTGGTCGGAAAACGCGACCGTTTAACGCGATTCCGGCGTCCCCTTTCCACCTCCGTACAACGCGCACTGGGCAGGGATTGCATCCCTATACGCTGGATTTACCGCGGATGCGTACAAATCGGTTCTGCAGATCCTTTCTCCACAGAACCGGCAAACTCTGGAACGCTCTACCTGCCCACATATTTCCCCCCAAGTATAGTCTCGGGTCCTTCAAGAGAGGCGTGAATGGGCACCTGTCAGGCCGGCATGGCATTCGCAGCCCCCGCCTGCGTCCGAATGTCCATGGGCGTCGCTAGACACCTTATGGGTGACTCGGCGCCACATGTCGCGCTTAGTATAAAAAAAAAAAAAACACGAACTATTTACATAGCCGTTTCGACCGACGTTTCATCAAGAACGTTTCATCAACCCGGACGGGTTAAACCCTACCACCAAGTAAGATTAGGAGGGAAGGGACCTACAGTTTTACGAGGAATCCGAACCTCGGTCAGCCTCCAACGGTCAGCCTCCAACGGTCAGCGGTCACCCATCCAATTACTGGCCGCACCCAGCGTTGCTTAACATTCAACAGCGACAGTTGACTCTCTGCACCACTGAGCTATCGAGGCTGACTTAAAGTTATGCATTTAGTTCTTTTTGTATATGGTAGAATAACTGAAGAGATTTATTTGATATAAAATGAATACAAAATTAAAATGCTAAACAAACTACTTACATAACAATATAAAATATTTCATTGAAATTTTGCCTGGGGATGGATCTGAGAGTTCCCAGCATACTCGCGGCATTCCCACGCTGGATGGCGATGCTGACCCTTTGTGAATAACTTGTGATTTGTTATAGTAAAAAATCAAACACAATTTTTTTTCAGAAATTAGGTGTGTCCGATACAGCCTCTGAAAAAAAAAACTTATTCAGTACAAAGTCAAATTCTACACCCGACTCTTGGACGCTCCGGTACCCACCTCCCCTTTCCCCTACCTCTCAACCTAAGTAAATGAATCGCCTATGTGTGTGTAGCCAAAGAATGTAGCTACACAATGCAATGAACGCCGATCACGCCCGTGGGTCGTGTTTTTAAATAAAATCTAGGAATTGCGGTCACGCCCTGGTGACGTGATCGGCGCACGGGAGAAAACTGAGCGTCACTCCTCAAGGGCGTGATCGGCTGTCAAAGTGTTAAACTAGGCTAAACACTGACTTTTGCACTCAGTAATTCTCGGGAAACGAGTATAACGTACGCTTAACTATCAAAAAAAGTTTGACAGTTTGACATGATAAATGCAAAGCCGAAAATGAAGAGAAAAAATACGTCCCGACCAGGATTCGAACCTGGAACACCGGTTTGAGCCGCCAGCGCGTTACCATTTCTTGGTCGGAATTTTTCATTTTTTCTTAATTTTCGGCTTTGCATCTATCTGATAAAGAAATATTAAGCGCGGACATGCTTAGTACTATGTAACATATAAAAATAAACTATTATTTATATTTGACCTTTTTTCGTGTAAAGTTCGTTAAGGTTGCGCTTTCTATTATTTTCGCTAAACAAGAAATCTGCAGTATTTGAAGTTGTCAGCCTCGATAGCTCAGTGGTGCAGACAGTCGACTGTTGCTATTTATTGTTAAGCAACGCTGGGCGCGGTCAGTACTTGGATGGGTGACTGCTCGACCGTTGTAGGCTGGCCGTGGTTCGGATTCCACGTAAAACTGTAGGTCCCTTTCCTACCTACCTTACTCGGTGGTAGGGTTCAACCCGCCCGGGTTGGTACCACCGCACTGAATGAAAGGTCGCTCGAAACGGCTATGTAAATAGTTTGTGTTTTCCGTCCAGTTCAGTGTAGCCTGCAAGATCGAAGGGAAGCACTTTGACCCTTAGGATATTCTGCTGGCATGGCGCCTCACTGAGTGTGGTTTCGCGAGGAGAGGTGTTTTTGGCTCTGTCGACTGTGCCATTGGTCCCTTGAAACAGCCACCCATGTTGGTTTACTTAAAAAAAATCTATTTGACCAACTTCGTTTAAAATGTATCTGCCAGTTATGACCTGTCAACTGTATGAGAAATGTCACTTTAACCGACAGATAAAATGTTAACCGAGACTTCACCGTAGGTGGTGAAATGCGGGTGAGGCCACCAGGATCCGCTAGAGTGATCCCCCAGGGGATCCTGGTGAACTCATCGGTTCATCAGGATCCCCTATAGGTAAAAGTAAGTTAAGTCGCTTCACATTGAATATTTTTTATAAATACGTAATGTCTCAGAGAAAATAAGAACCTTTTTTATTTTCTCTGAGCATAATGTATACTATCCATATACTATCTCATTGTTTCGATCTTAGAGGTTTTTTTTTTTTGGCCGTTAGCTACATACCATTTCTGTCATCATCAAGTATCTAGTATACAATATTGACAACATAAATATTTATAATATTATTTACTATTTACTTTATTATTTTATTATTTATAACATAAATATTTACAATATTTACAATATATTATATATATAGGCCAGGATTAAGAAACATTAACAAACATGAAGTCACCAAAGTACCAGGGCAGCAGAAATTGAAAGGAGTTTTTCATAATTTTATATAAGTTAATCGCATAGAAATAACCTAAAAGCCAATGGTTAATTGCTATTATAATAATAATATCGATTAACTTATATAAAATTATGGAAACCTCCTTTCAATTTCTGCTGCCCTGGTACTTTAGAACCGTTCCCAGTTTATTATGATTTTTTTATTGACGATGAAAGAGAACGGTGAAGGGCGCATAATATTTATGTCACATGTAATATATTAAATATGATATTATTACCTCTCTCAGAAATCAGTGTTTGATTTATAGTTTTCCCCGTGGACCCACTAAATTCCACTCTTGCACACGACTGTACTTAATGGTAGTTGGAGCGTGGCCATAGCATATACATTGTAAGTATCCCATGCTTCACCCAGGTGGAGAACCTAGGTGGAGCACGGACCCAGACGCAGTTAATAAATAAAAAATAACTAAGTTAAAATGTGTCAAAATATTTATTACTTAATACTTAGATACATTACTGTATGTTTGGTACGCACGCTGTCACCAAACGTAAAACAATACTGTTTATTTCCGCAAAACGAACAGACTGACGGCGAGCGCACGTGTGCGTGTGCGCGGGAGAATGGGAGGGAAGGGGGGACGACATGGCTCCACGCCAGTGGCGTGCACAGACATTTAAGACCGGGTAGGCAGGCAATAATTAAGATTCAAAATAAGTACTTAATTTAGAAACAAGTTGAATTCATTTTAATTTTTACCTCAGCCCGGTTTTCATCTCTTACATCTTCTTCATGTCCACATGAAGATGTTCTGTCCAGCAGATTTTTTTTTTCAATGCACCTCAGATATCCATAAAATGAATAAATTTTAATTAACTACACAAGGTCATAAATACAGATACTAAGGGTGACTTTTAAAAACGCCTTTTGAGTGATTTAAACAGAACCAATCTAAACAGAACCAATCTCACTATAGAGTATGCAGTGCAGTACTGTATATTGACTACAAAAAGATGAAATAGAAATAAGTAGAGAAGAGGGGCGGTACTTTTCTTATTTGTAAAAACATAAACAAAAGATTATAATAACACTTCTTTATAAACTGTACCAGACAATTGCACCGCCGCGCCGGCGGCGGCGCGCGCTGCGGGAACGATGCTAGACCAGCTACACCTACGTTACGAGGCATTGTTGTGGTGTTAGTGAAAGGCAGTCCTGCCCTGGCGTACTAAATCGCGCATCGAAACACGCATACACACGCAAAATTCCAGCATATAATGACGCAGGATTTGAGTAATACAGGATTTGATTTGAGTAATAAAATAGTAATACGCCAGTATTATAAGTATTCTATGGTAATAGTGTGAGTGACCACCAGGTAGTCGTGTTGTGTGCCTTTGCCGCGCGGTGGCGTTGCGTCCGCGCGAGCGGCCGCGCCAAGAGGGAGGAGCGCGCGCCAATTTTAAATCATACGTTTTGTCGTGAACTTGAGTAGTTCTATATGTTTTCATTTGATTGTTTGGATAGGTGGAATTGGGACTTTAACGGGTAGGCAGTGCTTTTCTGCCTTTATAGGATGCACGCCCCTGCTCCACGCGATATCGGCCAATCACTGCAAGCTCATCTCCCGCCCGCCCCGCGCGCTCCTCAGAAATACAATCTTACTAACCACAATTAGTAAAATCATAATTTTACTAATCTTATGATAATACTGCGACATATATACTTATATGTATGTTATATTTTAGCACTATGTGAACGAGCCTTAACATTGCATATTCGGCTTTGGGGGATCCTGATGAACCGATGAGTTCACCAGGATCCCCTGGGGGATCACTCTAGGGGATCCTGGTGAACTCACCCTGAAATGCAGCCTAAGTCTTACTACTTGATACGAATTATAGAGCTAGGACAGACACGCTTCGCGGCTGGTCGACACAGCCAACCATGTTGGTTTACATAAAATAGGCTCGTTTTACGTCCATTGCTTATTGATCCCTCATATAGCAGTAAAAGTGCACTCGAACTGGTAACAATTTGCCCTATCCGGTTTGATTACACCCACGAAGAAGAACCGGCAAGAAAATCGCCTACAGTCTATCGAAAACACAGATTGAAACAGTTTTTTATAGTACATATTAATCTTATATACGTGCTAGATAACATATTTTTAGCATCCCATCACTTCCAGCATCCATAACATTTCATACATAAAGTTAAAAACATTTTTAAAAGCTCTCCTATTTTTTCGTTGCTAAAATTAAATGTAAATGAAAAGGCAGACGGTCGGCGGCGGCGTTGTGGTTGCTTATATGAAAGTTTATGAAGGTTTTATGGCTGCATGTTTGTCCGTTTCAGTGTACGCCACGTGTTAACACGCCAAAGTGTATGGACATGTAGTGACACACATTATGCAGACAAGATAAGGCCTGAACCTGAAATTTTTCACACTCGGTGCCAGCATATTTTCCTACATGCACTTGTTACGTTACGTATGTACGTACGTAGGCAGTATAAGCGTATATGTAAATTACAGTTTTTAATTTTCTTCCTGAAATATTTCAATGCTGCATTTATTACTCGTATTTTCTCTCCAATAAATTGTATGATGTTTTGTTGCTAATGTACATATTTGGGATTTTTTTATGACTGAAATAATTTATTTTGGACTGAAGCAAAACCAAAAAACAAACCTAAACATAATAAACTAAACGTAGAAATAAAATATTTCTTCCTGTTCAACCGAGGCAGCCATAGTCCCTAGAACGCTTATAGCGTTCCCTCTTTGAATTTCTAGGCTTATGCGGCGTATGAAGAAAGCCCTAATTGTTTAAAGTAAGTTTAAATTAAATTGTAAATTGTTTAATGTAACGGTGTAATGCAATACGGACGAAAGTCCAGAGCCTATCTCCGACCATAACGCATCCTGAGTTCTAAAATGTGTTAAGTCAAAATAACTCAAACAGATAAATGGGAAAATTTTGTGATGAGTTTTTTCATAATTTAATGAATCGAGCATTTCACATTGGATCATGATGACATTTGGCATGTAGATTATATATAGATCCTTTTAGCGATTACTTCTTAAATATTTTGGTACGGTAACAAACAATAATAATATAATATGTAAGAAGGTACCTACAACTATTTTATTATTATCATGATCAATTTGTTTATTCTATGTCGTCTGAGAAATAAAGATTTTGGATTTATTAATTTTATTTGATCAAGAAAATATAAAAAAGTAATACAAATAACTAAAGAATTACCTACCTAATATTTCATATAAGGTAATTTATTAATAAAAAATAAAAAAATGAATGCGTTGGATTCATTGTGTCAATGCGTGAAGCTGTGTGTTATATAGTAAACTCTCTGTCTCTGATCTATTTACGTTCGACAGTACCAAGTTATAATATTGGTCTGCGGTACCAAGTATAAAGCTATCTCATGTTTTGTCACCACACTCTTGAAGTCGCTCTCTCACTCTCCAACAAGCACGTAGCAACTTCGTTCTCTCAACCGAGAGATTTGAAAACATAGAATATCCATTGGTCGAGCACGTGAAGTAATTATGGTTTGCAAAAAGACGAAATTACAATAATATGTTTATATCTGTCAGCGGCACCGGCTTCGATGCGGACCCGCAAGTGGACCGATCCTCCTCGAAAGTCAAATTCAATCTAGTACGTGTTCTCGGACTTTACTAAACAATCAATATTGGTCTAATGTTTTGCTTCCGACAATAAAGGTAAAAATAATCGACTCGAGTGGTAAGTATTATACAGTGCGAGGAATACTAGACTCGGCAAGCCAAGGGTCGTTTTTCACTTACAGATCCGCATCGAAGCTAAAGCAAAAATATGTCAATGACGAATTCTACGTCAGAGGCCTGGGTAAAAATCCGCAAACTATAAAACATGCCATAAATATAAAAATTCTGTCAATGTCAGGCATATAAACGACAGAAACAAAATGTTCACTAGTTCACGAGATTATTGACAAACTACCACAGACAAATGTCAATCTGACAAAGGTAAAAATACCGAAGTATGTACAGTTAGCCGATGATACATTTGACATTTCAGGTGACTGCCAGCTGCTTCTGGCTGCCCCGGTGTTGTTCAAAGCTCTCTTACCCGAAAAATTCGAGATTGGCGAGCTCATCTTTCAAAACACTCTGTTTGGGTATGTCGTGTCGGGCAACGGTGAGCATTTTCAATGCGACCAAGCTAATATGTTCACCTGTCACTATAGTGTAGACGAAAAGGTCGATATCCTGGACTCCAACGATGACGAGTCTTCAGAGGTGACATGCGAAAGGATATTCAAGGAGTCGGTAGAGTTAATTGACAATCGTTTCCAAGTAAAAATGCCCCTGAAAGTAAATCTGTCAGACTTTGATATAGGTCAATCTTACAATATAGCCGCCAAACGATTCTACCATTTGGAAGGACGTTTCGGTCGGGAACCCACATTGTTCAGTGACTACAAAGATTTTATAGACGAGTACATTAGGTTGGACCCAAAGAGATTTTATGTATAGAGTGAGCACTACGAAGAAAGAATACAGAGAAATGACGGCCAATAACTGAGGTATGAGGTAAGGTAGCGGGGTGGCGGAACGCTGAGCCGCGCGGGGCGGGAAGCGAGCGGGAGAGGGGCTAGCTAGCGAGCGACTAGCGGCTAGCGGCCCGGCCGGCCCGGCCGGTCAGTCAACACGTGCATTGGAATACGTAGGGTTGTCACTTAGTCTACCAAAAATATATTTTTCGATTTATTATTTTACGAGTAGGTATTATGGTTAATTGTGCCCGTAGTCTAGTGGTAACGCTTCTCAATGCATAAGTTGCGGGTTCAAATCCCGGGCACTAACTAATGTACTTATTTATTTCCTTGATAAAGATTGATATACGTGCATTTCATAACGAATAGGTACGATCGCTCCGGTGAAGAAAAATAAAGTTAGGTAACTAGTGCACACAGGTCTATGAAAGGTATTTTTGTGTAAACTGCTTCTGATTTCCACTGGTCACCATGTACGAGTAATCGAACCGGATATAACAAATTGTGACAAGTTCGAGTGCAATATGACTGCCATAAGAATACTCAATAAACAATAAAACAACAACAATAAAAACAATACCTCCTATGTCAGTGAGCAGAGTCCGTGCCTAGCAGTGGGACGTTTTAAAGGATTATAGAAGAAAACAGATAGTGAATTTCATCGAAAAAAAACGTTTTTATGTATTTAAACTTAAAATACAGAACTATAATAACTTGAAATACATACCTAAACTTATATGGGTTTTTAAATTACCGTGGTTATTTGACATTTTAAGAAGTAACAACGGCTTTACTCACTATCGAAATACGAGCTGTGTGGCTCGACATTTCGGCCAGAGTGCTCATGATGATGGGCCATACGTTTGGCCCGAAACGTCGAGCCACACAGCTCATATTTCGACCGCGAGTAAAGCCGTTTTGTATTCTTATAATACCTACACTTAATAACTAGAATAATATCTAAAAAACTAAACTTAATAATAAAGAATTATATATATAACTAAAAAAACCATTAGGTATACTTTGGACTACACACACAAACACAACTAAAATAACTCTTCCTCCGTACTTAAACAAAATAATTTAAATTTCACTTTACACAAATTTAAATTTTCACTTTCCCTTAAACAATGTATCATCTTGGACTATTTTTATCCATCTTTCTCGTATTGATCCCTTAGAAGGATGTGGAAACCTTGTAAAAAACATTTTTTCTTGAAAATTTCTCAATTACTTACTAATTAAAAAAAAATAAAAGAATAGCGACTACCCTAATTAGCGGTCAATTCACTCTCATATTTTAACGTGGTTTAATACATATTTATTTACTTTCATACATGATATCCCAGAACTCTATTTCTAATCATTCATATGTGGCAGCCCTAATGAGCGCGTTCAATTTATTTGTTTAATTAAATAATGCTTATGTTATTGCAATGCGAGGTCAATACATAAAATGTACAAAATTTTCAAATTGAAGTAGCGTTGTGACAGCCCTAATTGGCCAGTTGAACCAAATATTTCTAAGCACAAAGTCTTGTTTTCCAAACAAGATATTATATATAAGGTCTTTCAAAATTAGTTAATAGTACGCTAAGGGGGGGTTCTGTATCGTAAATAAATCACTTTTGAGGAATAAAGATTTTTTTTTACAAAAAAAAAAATTTATAATAATGTAAAATGTAAAAAAAAATTCTTTTCTTAATCGTTTCAGTTTCATGCCAGGAACAAAAAAGTCTTCCAACACATAGATCTCTTTCTTTCAGAAATTGTGAAAACCACAATTTTAGTTTTATTAGTATGGAATAGAAAGAATTTGATTTTTTTTACCAACTTACACGTGTTACATCAAAATGGTAATGAAGACTTTTTTGTTACTGTTATGAAAATGAATCGATTAGGCTATAAAAATCAACCACATATTTTTTTATTTAAATACATACAAAACATTTTACATAAAAAAAGGCCAAGGTCCAAAAAATTTTATATAGGTTTTACTCCCTATATGATGCAGAACCCCCCCTTAGCATACTATTAACAAATTTTGAAAGACCTTATATATTAAGATCACAATGAAGTGATACTTACCTATGAAATGAGATGCCATCAGTTTTCCCAATATTTTTTGCAATATCGCAATTCGCAACACACAACCGGGCATAATGACTGGCGCGATGCCAGCCGCAGACGGACGGCAGCGAGCGCGCGGACGGCGCGTCCGCCGCGTTCGGTCGCTTGCGAGCTACTAGTCTCAAGAGGGTCCCTCCGCGTAATGGTTACTCCACCGCGGTGGAGCGAAGGCTGTTGCCCGGGTAAGAGGTCTAGTAGAATACATGATACGTCATTGGTTGGACCACGCTAAAATAGTAGATATGAATAGCAATTTACCATACTGCGATCAACCCACATACTTTATGGCTCACCACCCAGTTATTCGAGAAGACAAGCGCACGACAAAGGTACGCGTCGTGTTCGACGGGAGCATGAAGACAAATATAGGTATATGTCTCAATGATATTCTTTACAGTGGTGGTACGGTTCAAAGGGAACTTTTCGATATTCTAGTCCGTTTCAGAAAACATCCTGTAGTCATGATCACAGACATTTGTAAAATGTACCGCCAGGTAATGATTCACCCAGAGCACAGGTCTTTACAACATATTCTCTGGCGTGACAATCCAAGCGAATCGCTGAAATGTATACAACTGAGTACAGTCACATACGGGCTTACTTGCTCACCCTTTTTAGCAACGAGATGTCTAATAGAATTAGCCAATTTATATCAAGATGAATATCCGCAGGCTGCACAGGTAATTCGCGATTGTTCCTATGTTGACGATTTTCTATTCGGAGCGAGTGACCTGGAATCAGCAATCAAGTTGAGAAATGAGCTAGTTAGTCTATTAAAATTAGGTAGTTTTGAATTGCACAAATGGTGTTCGAACGACATAGATACACTGATAGATATTCCAGCAGAGAGACGACACTTTGGTGATCATGAATTTGAATATGCAGAAATAGTTCTAAAGACTTTAGGCGTTTTGTACGAAGTGCGAAGCGATAGATTTAAGATACAATGTTCTCCAGTTATGTTGCCCGATGCGCCGACCAAACGGAGTGTTTTGAGTTTCATAAACAAATTTTATGATCCTTTAGGCATAGCTGCACCTTTGGTGGTACAAGGTAAGGTTATCCTACAGTCATTGTGGCAGCAAGAAGTCAACTGGGACGAACCCTTATGTCCAGATTTGGCACAAGCGTGGATAAAATATGCCACAAATCTTATAAAAATGTGTGCTATTTATGTACCTCGTTATGTAAATCTCCACAAGGCTGTACGAATAGAGTTAGTAGGATTCTGTGACGCATCAAAATACGCCTATGGGTGTTGCATATATATGCGAGCAATTCACGAAGCTGACATACACGTAAACTTACTCTGTGCGAAATCACGCATCGCTCCTGCTAAAGGAAGAGTAACTATACCGAGACTAGAACTAAATAGTGCAGTCTTACTTTCCAAATTGATGTCCAGAGTCAAGGGTGTTTTTGAGGGCGTGTCTAATATATTTTTATTTACAGACTCGCAAATATCACTGGCATGGATAAAGAAACAACCGTTGAATTTAGAAGTTTACATTTCTAATCGAGTAAGTGAAATTCAAAAGAATACCAATCCAAATGACTGGCACTACGTGGCTAGTAAAGAAAACCCGGCTGACGTAGTCTCTCGTGGTGCGGACCCTGATCAGCTATCCGGGAGCTCGCTCTGGTGGACCGGGCCTCGATTCCTGAAGACTGATAAGTTTTTCTTAGCCATGCCAAGTGACAAGTCAGAAATTTGCATGATTAATTCTGCAAATATTTACGAAGGTATTATTGATAAAACTTGTTCTTTTGATAAACCCGAATTGTTGACAATTTTAGAGAAATATTCTAATATTACAAAAATGCAACGCATATTTGCGTATGTTACTCGATTCATTGAAAACTGTAAATGTGAAAACAGATCTGAACGTAAGGTGGGCAATTTGTCAGCTGCGGAGCTTCAAAGTTCACTGCTACTTATCGTAAAAGGCGCTCAGTCCTACAGTTTTCATAACGAAATAATTAATATTCGACAAAGTAAAGCTGTCAAGTCAAACTTAGCTTCAGTGAATCCGTTTTTGGACCAGAATAGCGTGCTTCGTGCGGGCGGTAGGCTGCAGCATTCGAATATCCCAAATAGCAGAAAATATCCAATAATACTTCCGAAAAATTCGCATATAACTAACCTAATTATAGAGAGAGAACACATAAACTGCATGCACGCAGGTTTAAAACTAACTCATAGCAATTTATGTCAGAAGTACTGGATAATTTCTGCTGTTCGTCAAATAAAAAAGATCATACACCGTTGTGTGAAGTGTACGAAGTTCAGAGCTGATTGTGCTCAACAAATAATGGGCCCTCTGCCATACGACCGTGTGAATCAGTCACAAACATTTCTAAATAATGGCCTAGACTTTTGCGGTCCATTTAGCATTAAACAGTCTCGTATTCGTAAATCTGTAATAAGTAAGGGCTATGTAACCATATTTGTATGCTTCGCCAGCAAGGCTCTTCATCTTGAACTAGTCTCTGATCTCACAACTGAGTGCTTCTTAGCAGCTTTGTCTAGATTTATAGCGAGAAGAGGAATGTGCAATAACATAACTTGTGATAACGGTTCTACGTTCAAAGGTGCAGATAATGAATTAAAAAGAATGCGTGAGCTTCATGCTTCTCAAGCATTTCAAAGTAGTGTGCAAAACTTTGCAACCAGCAAGGGCATAGAGTTTCACTTCATTCCAGCATACTCTCCACAATTCGCTGGTCTAGCTGAGTCGTGCGTGAAGTCTTTTAAATACCATTTTAAACGCATTGTGGGAACAACTCCTCTGACTTATGAAGAATTTAATACGATTATTATAAAAATAGAAGGTATTTTAAATTCGCGGCCTTTGACGCCATTTACAAATGATACGAGTGATTTTACGTTCTTGACTCCTGCTCATTTAGTTATTGGTCGATCTATTACTGAAGTACCTGAACCTAATTACACAGAGGTTCCTAGTAATAGGCTAAAATTTTGGAGAAGGTGTAAACAAATCAGTCAAAACTTCTGGAAAGTGTGGAGAAAGTCTTATTTGTCATCACTACTGAATAGGAACAAGTGGAGACTCCAGAAGGAAAATTTGAAAATAGGGGACTTAGTGTTCATTAAGGTGGATAATTGTTCGCCCACTTCATGGCCAATGGCCCGAGTGCTTAATGTAATAAAAGGTTCCGATAATAATGTAAGAGTTATCGATTTAAGGACCCCAAAAGGCATTTACCGTCGGTCTATACATAAGGTGATACCGTTACCCTTAGAATAATTTTAGTTCTACTATGTCTTTATTTATATTGTGTTGAGCAGTGGTGTTGAGATACAATGTTGAGTTTGAGTAAAGTTAACACGTGAATAATTTTTATTATAATTTGTAATTCAGAAGAAGATGAATAATACTTAGAACTGTCCTACATAGTTACTTTAGATTCTCTGTTTTGCTCAGCCTTTCGTGGGGCGCAGTATGTTAGAGAAATAATTATATTGGTTGTATGAATGTTATTTTAATAAAAAATACCTAGTTGTCAAATAATAACAAATATGTCAATATAAGAAAAAACTCATACAAAGAAAATCTACATTTATCAAAGGTATCAAAAAACAATAAAAACTGAAGATAATATGAAGAAAAGAGTTTAATTTCACATAATAAGATAATTCTAAACACTGTCGACTTATTAAAGATCAACATGTACGTTACGAGCGATCTGATACAAATTGTGTGATAATACTTTAGATTAACAGGATAGACGTATCTATCTTCCAGAAACAAATATTGTGCAAAGTATTGACCACAGACTTTGAAGTTTAGCTCCCGGTTAAGTAAGGATTACTGTGGGAGAGTACGATGCAAACATGCATCGCAAGCAAACTGCTCATTGGTTTTCACTAGCTAAGGACCTCTGTGGCCCTTGTGCTGCTTCAAGTACAGAACACGGCATATTAAGTAATATACATCGCGCTTTAGAAAGAGACAATCCGATTGTAGAGCAGTTCGTGCGACGGAGACGACGCTCTACAACCGGATTAAACTGACGTTCAATATTACCGCCGGTTACTGTACTATTATTGATTTCTTTTCTACAGGGTGCGGCGCGGCGGCGCCCGCGCAAGCCTGGTCTTTATCTGCAGTATTGACAGGTCTGTCCTTTTGAATGCTGTGCTCTCACCAAATAACGTGCAGTGAACAAACAGCTCATATGTGTGTGTACTATGCTCACCGTCCGGGCTGGCGCGCGCGGCGGGGGAGTGAGAGCTGGTGAGAGCGGGTGAGAGGCGGGTGAGAGGGGGTGAGAGGGGGTAGGAATGACTGCACTCTATCTAATGAAGTAGATTGCGTCCTCCCGGACAACCTGCTACACACTCTCGGCCGCGGCGTGCGATCGCCGCGCCGACAGCAAGCAGCGTTTTGTCTCTAGTAATTTTTACGCAATAGAGACATCCGATCTGTATTTTGTGTGAGGGTGTGAAATGGTGTTAGAGTGTAAATAAAAGAGAAGCTAGGGGTATGTGCGCCAGGTGTAAAATTGTCTGAGTTTTCACAAAAGTATTGTTAATTTTGAAATGCCGCCGTCCCGGTGAACTCCACTTCGCCGTCCAAGTCAGCCGTCAGCCCCCACTCATCGTATCAGAGCACATGCTCCAACCAGCCAATATCACCACCGAGACGGTGCCATACCGGACACTTCCATTGGGATTTCTGACTGTACGATGCCATTTTCTATGCGAACTCTCAACTGTTTATGGTGAACCTGTTTTGGCCACTGTTATTCACTCTTCTACTGCACACCTCCTCCGCCACGAAAGCTCAATTGCCTTCCGGGAGATGCAATAACTATTAAATACCTTAGTAAATAAACGAGTAACTACATACTAGAATGTTAGCCACTATCGCGAAATCTCGACCAGCGAAATTATGTCAATAAGGTAACTCTCGGTTGATCTAATAAGGCTTGCCGCCGTCCTGGTGTACTCACTCCCTCTCCCCCCCCCCCCCCCCCCGCACCCCGCCGTCACCGCGCCGCCCAAGCCCCATCACCCACTCCCCCACTCCCCCACTCGTCCGACGTCAAAACGCGCCGCCCTTGTAACGACATTGCCTACATTCGCTTTGTTTTCTTTTAAATGTTTTTCTTTCCAATTTTTGTCTAAATTAATATACACAACTAATTTAAATAAACAATGTGGTACTCTCAATAAGGGTACTCTTGCATGTCTGAAAACTTTACATTATTAATTTACAAAAAAAAAATTACCTCCATGTCATGCATCTGGGAAATAGGGAAATATTTAATTGTGACCATGTTTTTATGCGAAGATTTATGTGAAATCATTTAAATTGATCAATTTATTGCTTTCGATATAATTTATTGTACAAACGATCGCGGACAATCCCGGGGATAAACACTCTTCATGAGATGTACCAACTTGTCAATATTTAAATTATAAGCAAACACGTACTGCTACTATTCCTGAATTTTATTAAATTAACACAAACATTATATCTTTTAACATCATCTGCAACTGATGAATGCCACCAAAATACCAAAAGTCTTGGCACAAAAGTTAGATTCTGAATAACATTGTCTCATATTGAGCAAATGAAAGGATCCCACCAATTTCTTATGCGTTCAATTTGCGTCTTGCACTCCCGCAAAATGCACGAAGCCTATTCAGTCTTGACATTTCGTTCGAAAGACTTCCACTTCCATCTATTCCACAACATTTATGTAAGTACGGCTACAAAACGCAACCTAAATGCAGCGCTTTAAAGTTGAACAAATTGAGTAGCTCCATTAGTGCCATCGTCAGGCAGGAGCGAGCACTCACGACGCATGAGTATGCGGGGCCACCGCGGAATATAGAACTTCGAAAATTCAAATTGTAAGCATCGAAATAAAAACAAATTGATTTCGAGCTTGCTTTAGGCGATTTAATCTTATTACATTCATTCGTTGCAGCGGTATCACAAATCAGATATGCGTATGAAGAATTTGTAAGCAACAGTCGTGCGCAAGCAAAAATTACGGTCGATATTAAACATTATTACAAAATTCAACGGCCTTCTGCCTCTCCGCCGAGATCTGGAACGTGTCGCAACCTTCATCTGCTGAGACTACCCGCACTGGCCACCGCTACAATCTTCGTCATCGGCGACGGACGGAGAACTAACAATTATTTATCTGTCAACCGTCGCGCCGGAGTGCTCATGAGGATGTGCCATACGTTTGGCCCGAAACGTTGGGCCACCGCTACAATCTTCGTCATCGGCGACGGACGGAGAACTAACAATTATTATCTGTGAACCGTCGCGCCGGAGTGCTCATGAGGACGTGCCATACGTTTGACCCGAAACGTTGGGTCACATAGGTCGGAGACAACCGCGAAGAAAGCCATTAAATTTTCCAATAATATATGTACATATTTCAATGAACTCATACCCTTATGAAGCGAGGTGAATTTATTTAAAAAGTTCAAAAGTTTAGGATAAAAGTTTGTTTTCTAAAATTAACGTAGTCAGTATGTCCCCAAAACGAAATCAAGATGTGACTTGATTTGCGAGTATGACGTTACTTTCTATATGTGATATAAGTGGGTACTAACTTATGGATGATCAATCTTAATTAAAGGAGCCATTATTGCACTATCATGTGCATAATTTATTATGAAACAGAAATTCTGACCAAAATAATGACATAAAAGAATAATTCTTATCTGCTCTATATGACATTTTATTTAGATTTACAATTCGTAATATCGACTGTCTAATTTCTCAAGTGTGCCCGGAGGCGACGACAGAGGCTGCGGTGCTGTGGTGACGATACGACCTAAGTAGCTAGTGTTAGTACTTAGGTAAGTGTTGTAAAGCTGGGTTATTCTAGTAGGCGCCTCGGCGCAGAGCGGCCGCCTACGCAATCTTCGGCTGAGTGGGAAGTGCTTTATAGCTCGGTCTGTGCGCGGATGGACTGTGCCTGCTTAGCTCCAACCCTAACAGGCCTTATTTCTACAACTGGCAGTAAAGAGTAGAATTCGAGATTTTCTGTAATCATCAATACTAATAACAAATCTGTAAGGGATGGTCAAGGTCATGGAGTAAGTTAATTTGTTTTATGAGATACTGCGTTTGTAGACTCTATGTATGATACTAAAACTAAATTGACTATTTTTAGAAATATTTTCTGAATTTATGTATGTTCCTCCATATCTATGTATTAAACCGATCATCCTAAGGCCCACTTGCACCAACACGAGTTTAAAGTTAAGTAGCGAGTTATGGATTTAAACGCGGTTCCCACGGTCAACGGGTGCTAGCTTAACAAGTTAAACTGGTTTATATATTAAATTTGTGTTGGTGCAAGTGGGCCTAATTCAATTAAACTTAGTACAAGCACATTTAAATATACGTGACGCAGAATAGGCTAAATAACATTCCATTCCGGTTACGCTAAGATGTGGCCCTCATACAAACCTAATTGTTCCGCGCGCGGAAATAAAGGTACGGTAGTGGGCCTCGCCCTTAGTTACTTACTTTCATCGAGAAGGTTGATTGTTTTCCTGAACGTAATTCGTCCTTCTTTCACGAATATCATGCGAGCGAAGCCGCGGGCATAAGCTAGTAATATATAAATTTAAATTGTTTTACACATGGTGCTTATAAGTTTATAAGCACATGTGTCTGTGCCGAAGTAGGGACCGATGAAGCCAAGATGTTCTTGGATGAAGCAGTAGACAGAGTCAATTCTACCTCATCTCTCAATGCTTAGCGAGGTGCCATATCGGCAGATTGGTGGATTACTGTAAGGTTTTTCAGCTTATATAAACATTTTGTCTGCAGTTTTAGGGTTCCGTTAATCAAAAGAGCAAAATTCGGAAATTTTATGGGATCACTCTGGTGTCCACTAACCATTGATATACCGTAATAAATTAATAATATCTATCAATATCAATGATTTTCATTACATAGTACATACGAGTACCTATATTGTAAATATAATGTAAGTATTTTCGACCTAAGAATAAAAATGATATGATTGAGCAAGAGGAAAAGATCGAAGAAAAATAAACAAATGTGTATGTACTCAAACCAAATAGTTTCGTATTTATGTATTTACTTATCCTTTCATCGTGAAACAATGAGCACAAGCCCGTCAAAAGTAGATACTTAAGCACTTTGCGCTATGAACGGATAGGATAATCCTTGGATTTGTGAATAATATAATACAAGGCACGCTCGTGCATGGAGAGTAGGTAGGTATTGGAGAGTTAGCAGCAGCGTTCGTATAAACGTGTTAGTTTGCCATATTATACAGAATATGGGTTTTTAGGGTTCCGTACAGGTACGGGACCCTATTACTAACGCTACGCCGTCTGTCTGTCTGTCTGTCTATCCGTCCGTCCGTCTGTCTGTCCGTCCGTCCGTCTGTCCGAGGGCTGTATCTCTTGAACCGTAATAGGTAGCCCGTTGAAATTTTCCCAATATAACAACAAATAATAAAAATAAGAAAAAGTAAAAAATTCACGGGGGTTCCCGTAGAAGAAACCAAGTGTATGCGCGCGCGCCATCTACCGAATAGATTATGAAGCATGACATTAACTAATATGAAGAATTTCATAACAAGCCATCTAGATGGCGTGAGTAGCGCTAGCCGTGACATGGCGATACGGGACCCTCGGTGCGCGAGTTCGACTCGCACTTGGCCGGTTTTTTAAATTACCGTGGTGGTTGTTGAAATTGTTGAACGGCAATACTCACGGTCGTCTCCGAGCTATGTGGTCGTATGTTTCGGGCCAAACGTATGGCCCCTCTGCCAGGGCGACTGTTGACAGAGAACTCATACTGAAGTTTAAAAAGAAAAAAAAAAATTATAATATTAGACAGAATTTTCAAACGATGAGTATGAATTTCTAATTATTTATTGGCGACAAACGTTAATAAAAATGTATAGAAAATATTAAAAAATAAAACTACATTAAAAAGAATCGATGTTTTATGTTTTATTGGATTACGTGGTCAGGTTATATAGTTTTAAGTATAGCATACGTGAGTAATAAAATACTAAAATAAATAATTTTAATTAGAATTTAAAAGTTTAAGTTCAAAATCTGGCATGGCAACTCGCTGAGTTTCTCTGTCGTGTCTGTGTCCAATGGGCTTCACTATTGGGCACAGTCACCCATGTCTATTCTTAAAAAAAAACATATTTTGAGGTAAAAAGTATTTGAAAGACGTAGACATGCAAGCATAAATTGTTACAGGTGGCCTACTGTTCGTGATACTGGAGGGACGATTCCTGTGAAATGGCCGAGCTGTTTGTCGATATGAATGCAGACGTGTGTAGTAATCAATTTACAAGAAAACATCTGCCAGGCCGCGCGTTAGTTTTTTAGGTTTCCGTACCCCGTACGGAAGCCATAGTAAATGAGGCATAGTCCTTTGTTATTTTTACCTGAACACTCTTCTCGCCCAGTACCTAATTTTAATGTTGACGAGGTTTTATAATTCGTTTGCGTTTCGGTTTAAAAACGATTGTGAAACGTGATACTGATTTTGTTTGCACGTTATCAGAGTATATTTTTATTACGGATCCTTCTTTGACAAACATTTGGTCTAAGTCTTTACTCAATTTCTAAGGACTAAGGTGTTTATTCAATTATCGCCACTGCCAACTTCGGGATTCTCGACTGGCTCACAGAATGATAATACTAATAATACTCGACGAGATGACAGGAATGCATGCAACAGAAATATTGGTTCCCATGACGTCGATCAGTCAAACCGTTCGGTCGTACTACGGTCAGACGAACTGGCGGTAAGAGGAAGCGAGAAGAAGAGAGGAGGGAGAGATTTCAGTAGCGCGCGCGGTGCGGTAGCGCGGCCCGCGCGGGTGCGGGGGGGGGGGGGGGGGAGGGGGCCGCAACGCTCGCGGCGGTGTAAAAATACACCACAGAACAACAACGACTCATTACAGCATAGAGTATGTTTAATGAGTCAGTTTTCTACATAAGTACATCATTTTGAGCACATTAAAATGACAGCGATTGTTGCATTTTGTACACTTGGCAACTAATTCTACATGTATAGACATGACTTCAAAACAAAACATTTTTTTATTATATACTCAAAAAAAGCAACTCAACAGACTGCTATCCGTCGCGTTCACACCGCTTGCAACACACCCAGTGAGGATACTAACTAAATTATGAAATCAGTAAAAGAGAATCGTAGACGATTTAGAAAGCAATTAAACTATAATAATCTACGTGAAACATCGCACAAGACTCGTACAATTTTAGATCCGAGCGGAGAGAAATGATCCTCCATTTAAATTTTAAATAATAATAACTTCAAAACTGCAATATCACGTAAACATAATACTCACGTAGGTAATTCCGAATGAATATTTATACTTCCTCTATACCATGTAATGAAAAGCTGTACTTACATCAAAATATGTAGATAATGACATACGTGTGAAAATACGAGTAGATAGGTACATTTGAGCATGCTCAATTTTAATCTCAACTGTTATATCCACGCACGTGAGTGCGTGCTAATTTTGACCAAAAATGCTTCCCCTATGCAATATAGAAGCCATGCTTCAACGAAACGGAGAGAAGTGAATGTTCTGCCAAAAAATGTGGCCCCTCGTGGTTTTGTTTCTGGTTTATGTATAAATTCAGTTGCATTTCAAATTTGCCGCATTAGTCGCATCGAGAAGAGAATTTCGTGATTTTTTTTTCGGCGTACTTTAGTGTATTATTTGAAAGCAAATGTTACGTAGACTCAACTGGAAGTGAATATAGCAGACGAGATTTGTTTCTGTATCATGTTTTATGCTCGCAAGCCAGATTTTAGTTAGTTTACATTTTTGTGTGCAGAAGAAGTGTGTGTGTAATTTTACAGTGAAGTGATTTTATTTCATAAAATGTTCAACAACTCTGCTTTGCGGAGGAATTCCGGATGTAAGTTTGGAAATTTGTTTTTGTTTACTTTGTTTACAGTTGTTACGATTTCCGACAGTATAAATATCAAGACAATAGGATTTTCTTTATATACATATGTATATTTGTACAAATAATTAAATTTCATTATGTATAAAGTTGTATAGATACCTTTATGTATTTATTGAATATTACGATTACAGTCAATGGAATTATCATGTCTCAAAGCATGAAATTTTTCGACTACTGTATAATATGTAAATTTGAATAGAATAGAATAGAATAGAAATCCTTTATTGCACACAAAAACACAGAGATACACAAGACAGAAGATAACATACAGAAGAAGAATGGAAGTTTGTTTCTTTTTTAATGGACGGCCAAGTATTTGATATGTTAAAATTCGTCATTAGTCTTTTTAGAACTGTGCACAATAAATAATACATTATTTTATATTAATTACTTACCTTCACCTTGGGTGTTTCCCGAGTTTCCAAATTCGAGATTGTTCAGCCAAAATACCTAAAAAATTATCTGTATACATAATTTTTACAAATTGTTCTTTCACGTGACAATCGCATACAGGCACTCCTCGTATTACTTATATTGAATTAATTAGCTAATCAGCGAAAGGCACTATGGATGACTGCTGCGTACATATATATAACGGTGGTATGTATTCACATTAAAGTAGACGCGACGGTAGACCAACCCTCCTCTTTTCTCGCGTCCGAGATTCAAATTATCTCGCACCTACATGCGGAGCTTTTACAAAAAGCTCACCTTTTTATTCCGATCCTTCCTTTTCCATTCCGTTCGTTAGAAATCAAAAGATTTCCTCGCCGCGACGTACGGACTCGGGCCGGTGGCGCGACGTGTTAGCTACGGACGGCAGGGAAGCATTTAGGCAGCTCAGGTGTTTTTAAATCATCTTATGCACTAGTTTAAATTGAATTTCTGAACGTGTATAATAAATAATGATAGATAGAAAAGAATTCATTGCCCTAAAAATCATTTTACAGAAATGAACAGAATATAAAATTTACATAAAGTGCAAAGGCATAGGTACTTTTCCCTTGCAGAGATTTCTTCCAGTCAACCTCTGGATGTTTGATAATCTATTAAAGTGAAATGTAAGTAGGCAGTAGCAAAATACTTGAATGCAACTTGAATGTGAGAATAAAGTTTAATAATAAGAATACTTATTAATAATACATCGAAGTACATGCCATTTAAATAAAAGCTTTACTTGTATGAATTAATATAAATTACAAAATATATAAAATAAATGTACATAAATATTATGTTAATCCGGGAATGAAAAATCAACTACCGTTTCATTTCACACTGTTGGATATACTATAGTTTTAAGTTTTTTTTTATAAAGAAAAGTGCAGTGAGGATGTGTGGTAGTTAGTTCATTGCCGAACTGCGTGTAAAGAAAATGAGTTTGTATAAAAACTAGTTTCATGAGTGGAGACGGCTGTACATGTAAAATGTTATGGTTTACCGTAAATGGTTACGTTTATTCTGTAGCTGAACTCTACATTAAAACCACGTCTAAAATATATTAAAAACTCTATTTTATGTATTTTGAATTTAAAATTGAAATTACATAAGATTGAATAATAGCGACTGCTGATTCAAGAATTAATAATATAATTTGAATTGTAATTAAAATAAAAATTAAATAATTTGGAAATTTAGGCCCAGTACTTCTTAATAATGTTATTAAAAGATGTCCCGCAATTTATGGTTTAAGGTCTCATGTGTAAGGAGGAACGAAATTTGTATTCGTAATTTCTCCAAAACCAGTTCTAAGTACATACGTAATTAATGTTCTTAATATTATATGTCCAGTTTCTTGCACATATGAACAAAATAATCTAAGGACATAAAAAACGTAACCTTGGAACGATTTGCGTACACGCGGATCGTGAGTTGAATTTAGTTTGTGCATTCCTAGACGTTTGGGAGTGTGTGCTTGACATACGTGCGCGTAGTGCATTATTATGATAACGACACTAACAACTAAACCAACAAAATTTAGATAGATAAGTACTTTTAAGTTATGTAAAATGCGGACCTGACAGGAGCACCGAAATCGTTCCCAGCGGCGGCGGCGGCGGTGCTAGGGGCGGTGTGAGGCCGGTGCGGGGGCGGGGCGCGAGGAGGTGGCGGCAACACGGCGGTAAAGCCGGCTACATCCGCCTCTCCACCGGAAGACCGTGATAATTTGGAGAGAAACGAAAAAAGGCAACTTTCAAAGCCGACATAGAGTAATGTGGTTCACATGACCAGAAAAGGCAGCTTTGCTAACCTAAGTTGTGAAAGTGGCAATTCGTATTTTTTTATTAAATAATAAAAAGTGCGAAATTTGGCGCCGAGGCACCCATAAGGTATCTAACGACGACCATGGACATTGGTCGTATGCGGAGGTTGCGAATGCCATGCCCGCCTGACGGGTAGCTATTCACGACCCAATTGAAGTACTTGAGATTGTACATGAGGGGACATATTATTATATGGGCAGGGAGATTTTCCAGAGTTCTGTGAAGAAATTATCTGGAAAACCGATTGGTGCACGGTAATTCCCGCGTGTGGGAATGCACGCTGCCCTGTGTGCGTGTTGCGGTACTGGAAAGGGGTCGGCAGGATTGCGTCAAACAGCTCCTACGAGCACTACTCATGAAGTAGGCGATAGAACACACTTAGGGAGCCGACATCCCAGCGGAGTTCTAGATCGGAGTTTCGTTCTAAATCGCGGGGCACTTCAGGGTCACCCACCAGTCGCACGGCTCAACGCTGGTTTGAGTCCAGAGCCGCAAGCTAGTATTTAGCTGAGCCATCCCACGAGTGAGAGCAGTACTCGAAGCAGTTATATACCAAGACAGATTTGTAACCGCCGCCGCTCCGTGAAGTAGGTACACACAGTTATTAGTATGCCAAGCTTAAATATAAATTCAAACTAGCTGAGGCGCCATCTATTATTTAGTAGCGTGAATATGTACTAATCTATTCTTCGCACATTTATTGTATGGGGATCCCCTTTTTTACTGTTTTGCTATTTTTTTCATTAGTTGTTGGCATATTATCCGCCATAATATCACATATTCTGTGAAAATTTCAACCGGCTACCTATTACGGTTTAAATGATACAGCAGTGGGACAGACAGACAGACGCGTAGGCTTAGTAATATGCTTCCGTATAGCTACGGAACCCTAAAAAATCGAAAAAAGACACATTCCCAGAGTCAAAACCCAGCCTTTCGGGTTATTCTCAAGTATTGTAGAGCAACACAATGGTCTGAATGAGAGTAGGGAGTCGTGTCTTGTCGACCGGTTGTTACATCTGGCCCAAGGCGTGGGCGGTGTACATTTTATTTCCCTTCAGTTTGATCGGCGATACAGACCGCCGACCGAGTAGCTCAATTCCATGTTTAGTACGGCGCGAACTTTCCATCTGTGCCAGCGCTAACATAACAAATAAACTAGAAAAAAAAAACATCAGCTGTACAAAAAACTAGAAAATAATAAGGACACAAGCCTGGGCCTTCTTAAGATTTTACGTCTGGGTAAGAAATCGTGCAATACTAGCGTGCTGTCTTCTCATGTCGGATGCCAAAGGGCACATTTTGTCGCTGCGTCAGCGGAATAAGTAATAAATTGAGACTTTTAACAGACTAATATAAAAACGTGAGGCGCATGTTATTACGCATATTATACGCCCCACGTTTTTATATTAGTCTGTTAAAAGTCTCAATGTATTACTTATTCCGCTGACGCAGCGACACAATGTGCCCTTTGGCATCCGACATGAGAAGACAGCACGCTAGTATTGCACGATTTCTTACCTAGACGTAAAATCTTAAGAAGGCCCAGGCTTGTGTCCTTATTATTTTCTAGTTTTTTGTACAGCTGATGTTTTTTTTTCTAGTTTTTTTTAATAAAACCGTTTAACTTAAAAAAATTTTTACCTATTTTTTAATTTACTCGTTTTTAGTTTGATTTTTGGCTCGTATCATTCATTACGCAAACTCCTCATCCTTTCAAACTCTCTCATTGCATCTTTGTTACTCGGTTTCTTACCTGTCAATATCTCACAATCAAGCTCCTCAATACATAGCCCTTCTAAAGACTTTACGCGACTCAATGCAACATACGCTTGACCCTCCTCAAATATTCTGGAGCGCAAATACACGACAGCATGGTCAACAGTACTGCCCTACATTTTATGGACAGTGGAGGCCCATGCCAAAATTTTCGGTAACATCCGTCTCTCAGCTGTTCCATAATTAAACTTTGCTGGAAACTGAATGGCTTTAGGATGGATAAGGTGCCCGCCGTCCCTTTCAAAATCAATTTGAACAGATGGTATGTCTGTTTCATTTTGCGTTCGACAAGTATGGGACACTCGTCCAAACAAACCAAATGAGCCCAAACTCGAGGGGGTTACTAGTAACGGTTAGAAAATTCCACTGTACACCTCCTGACTCCATCATCAGACCCTCGTCACCAAGTGTATTGGTAGAAGTATGGGGCACTCGTCCAAACCAACCAAATGAGCCCAAACTTGAGGGGGTTACTCGTAACAGTTGAAGAGTTCCACTGTACACCTCCAGACTCCATCATCAGACCCTCGTCACCAAATGTATTGGTAGAAGTATGGGACACTCGTCCAAACCAACCATATGAGCCCAAACTCGAGGGCGTTACTAGTAACGGTTGAAGAGTTCCACTGTACACCTCCTGACTCCATCATCAGACCCTCGTCACCAAGTGTACTGGTAGAAGTATGGGACACTCGTCCAAAATAAAAATAAAAAGCCTTTATGGAAGCTGTATAAATATGTTTAACAAATTAACACTAGAAATAAGAAAAAAAAAACAAATAAACATTTCTTTTTATTCTATTAAAGAAATACCTTCTCTGTCAGGCTTCTGTGACCTTCGAGGATTTGAGCCACTGCAACATTATAAGAAAACAATTCATAAATTACTCTCTATTTTCGCAGACAAAAAAAAAACAAATGTCTTTCATCGAGAAGGTTTATGGATTACCTGAACGTAGCTGGGCATTTGACCTCGCTCTTGGTTACTTACTTTCTTCGAGAAAGTGTATTGCTTACTTGAACCCAGTTTGACCTTCACCCGCCCTCTTAGTTACTTACTTTCTTCTTTTGAAATAGCAGAGCCGCGGGATTAAGCTATATTTTAATTAATTTTCTGTGCATAACCAGTTTAACTGTTTTATTTTTAGGTTTTTTGTCGAAAATGATTAATTTTCATGTGGTTCTGCAAGAATAATTTGTCATGTTCAGTTATCCACGTGGACGAAGTTGCGGGCAAAAGCTAGTGCCGAAGAAAGGCATTATATCATTGTACCATGGTACATCTGATACAATGGTACGGCGTACGGCGATGATGGCGCAACATGATTGGCCGACCTCGCGACTGATGATGTTCCCCAGGTTTGTTTTAATTGCGTGTGAATTAAGAGCGAGTTTAGAGCACCTAGGTACTTGCATACGAGTATACGGTGTCCTACAATCCAGTGTAGTGCACAGTGTAATAGTAATACCACAGATTACTTAATAGTTACTTCGTAACAGATAAATCACTCCATAGAAAAAGTTCCATGCCTTCGGCTTTAATAGCCTACTGTTTCACGTCGCCAATCGCTGCGTGCGAAAATGTACCTAAACGATCGAGTGGTACATAGAGTGCTTGAGGCCTGGTAATACATCCAATGCGCGCAATGCGATGTGCGCATCGTACTAAACTTGGAACAAAGCTACAGGCTGTTGGGGCTGGCGGCCGACGCACGGCGCGGCGGCGGCGGCGGAGGGGCGGCGGCAGCAGAGGCGGGTGGGCGGAGGGCGGCATAACGGGAACGCGTATTACTGTCGTGAAAAATGACGAAGGAAAAATTGGCGCTAATAATTTTTGGACGCTGCGGCAAGTTGCGAGGCAGCGGCCTCTCTATGATTTATCGTGCAATATATATTACTGCCTCTGTAACGTCTTCATTCTCTCTCGTGTAGGCTCTACGGGCTCGCTCCTCGCTCTTTAGTCTTCATTTTAAATCGCGAAGTGTACGTGGGGATATTATACGCAAGGTTTTTCAGTTCTTGAAAAGTTCTTGAAGCTACGAAGACAAAAATGTGAGCGTTTTCAGCAGCATGAATTCTGCCAGTTAATGAAAATATGTTGATGATAGTTCCGGTATACCTAATTTTATCATCCGGGGAAGCGACTGCAAGGGCGATTCATAAAAAAATGTTAAACTTTTCTATTAGTGGTAATTTTTTTTTGTGGAAATTGACACGGTTCCGTTGGCTACATCACCTACAAAATCCGTGATGTCAGTCCAAAACACCTTGGTGAACTAAGTGCCATGTCGGTGCTTCCCTTCGGTCGTGTCGGCTACACTAAACGGGACGGAAAACACGAACTATTTACATAGCCGTTTCGACCGACTTTTCATTCAATGCGGTGTTATCAAACAGAATACTAAGGTTAAACCCTACTACCTATTAAGGTAAGAAGGGAAGGGGTCTACAATTTTACGAGGAATCCGAACCACGGTTAGCCTCAAACAATTGACGGGTCACCCATTCAAGTACTGACCGCGCCCAGATGTGCTTAAAAATACGATCGACAGTCGACCGACCGCACCACTGAGCTACCGAGTCTGACACGCACGACTGGCTGACATGACACACCGTTATGAATTAATTTATCCCGTCTTCTGTTTAAAGTTTTCCTTACTGCTTGCTTTTGGGTGTAAGTGAACATAGTCTTATGCATGGATGGCTGAACCACTAAGCATGGTTTAAAAGCTCAGACATATCCAACATCGGGGGTTTGACAAACTTTTATGTAGACTGACAAATATGTTACTTACAATTTTGTTATGATGCGGGTCGCAAAAGTACAGTACGTGGCAGTAAATCATGTAAATCGGGCTTTAGAAAGAGACAATACGGTTGTATACCGTCGTCCCTGTCGCCCCGAGACGTGCGAGTTAGTGCGACTGAGACGATGCTCTACAATGCCGTGTACTGTAGATACATACATTTATTTATTTATTAGAAAACAGACATATGTTGTATATACATTGAAGTCTTTTTTTTTTTATGGAAACTGACACGATTGGCTTACATCACCTACAAAATCCATGATGTCAGCCCATAACACCGGGTGAACTTGGTGCCACGTCAGTGCCTCCTCTCGGTCGTGCCGGCTACACTGAACTGGACGGAAACAGGGATGTTGCGGATATTCGCATCCGCATCCGTAAATGCGGAGCATCCGCATTGATTTTGACATCCGCATCTGCATTCGCATCCGCATTAAATCGATGCGGAACTCATGCGGATGCGGATGTAGTGCAGGTTGAGACTTGAATGAAATTGGGCGGAGTCCGCGAGTGGCGCGCGCTGCAATTGACCAATATGAAGGGAATATGCTGTGCGACGGTGCAGTGCAGTGCTGACGACTTTGTTTTCCATTATTATTGCGTCATTTCATTCCGTCACGTTTCGTGTATGCATGCGTGTCTAAACACGCGCGACGACGCGTCTTCTAAGTTGAATTTCCGACTCGAGTATTCCACTTCCACTGTATATAGTGCGGCGAAGTATAGTGTCGCAGAAGTGAATGTCTGAAAAGGCAGCCAAGTTACTTTTCATTAAATACAATAGCCCAATCTTGAAATTTTCTTACTAAAAATTGATTGATCAATAAAAGATATTAAAAGCATAATCTCTTTTATTCAAGGACTTAAACTAACCGGCTCTTCAAGCAATCTTGTTAACATCCGCATCCGCATCCGCATCCGCGGATGTGAGCGTCCAAAAATCCGCATCTGCATCCGTATCCGCGGATGTCAAATAAATCGCATCCGCAACATCCCTGGACTGGAAAACACAAACTATTTACATAGCTGTTTCGACCGACCTTTCATTCAGTGCGGTGGTACCAACCTGGGCGGGTTAAACCCTACCACCTAGTAATGTAAGAAGGGAGTCATATCCCTTAGTCGCCTTTTACGACATACACGGGGAGAGATGCAGTGGGGCTATTCTTTTAAAGTACCGGCCCCACACGGTACAAAATAATTGGAACAAAGCCTGGCCTGACTATAACTATAATTTATTTATTTATTTTATTTGTTTGTACTGCAAGAATTCTGCTGAATTACAGCACAATACCAAACAAAATATTACGACAACACGAAATATATTATTAACAAGTAGCAACTAGGCACGAATACAGTTATTCATGACCTACTGCTTGACTGTGGAAGGACCATGTCAAGGTGTGAGATGGCTATCCTGTCGCTATGTCTTATCCCTTGGCCGCCTTTTACGACATGCACGAGGAGAGATGCAGTGGGTCTATACTTTTCAAATATACCGGGTCACACACGGTACCGAAGTAAGAAAATAAATCTATGAAAGTCCGTTCCGTACATTTGAAGCGCGACTTAAGAAAGATTTGAAGAAGCGTTTGGTTCTCAAAGGCGAGACTAAATCGACTAGAAACGGGTGTTCCGCGCGAGTGCGGCGGCGTGTCGTCGTATATGAACTGTGAGACGCGGGATAAGAGAAGTCATTCAAAGTTACTTATAAATATAGAGATTCAACAATACACCCCGTTCAAGTAGAGTTTCTATTAAACATATCTATTTATTTATTTATTTATTTACTAGCTTTTGGCCGCGGTTTTGCTCGCGTGAAATTCGTATTTAAAAGAAGAAAGTAAGTAAGCCCGCTACTGTACCTTTATTTCGGCGCGTGAAATAATTCGGTTTGTATGAGAATCTTAGCGTAACTGCGAAACTGAATTTTATTTAGCCTATCCTGTATCATGTATAGTGCATGTAAGTTTTATCGAATTCGGATGATCGGTTTAAGAGTTATGGAGGAACATACATACCTACAGAAAATATTTCTAAAAATAGTTAATTTAGTTTTAGTATCATACATAGAGTCTAATAACGCAATATCTCATAAAAAAAAGTTACTTACTGCATGCCCGTCCCTTACAGATTTATTATTAGTATTGATTTCGTTATTTACTTTTCATTTAGTTGTTTGTTTATTTTTTTTATTGGCCTACAAACAGCCAAATATGTGGTACAAATATTTAGGATACCATATTTTCACACTAGCGAAGCCGTGGTCGCTTTAACATAATTACAAAGACGTACTTAGGTATAAATGTGTCCCCGCTGAGTGTGTACAGCCCCCACGGGGATATTACCCGCATCTGTTAAAGATAAGAGCCTTCGGCACTCAAGAAGATGTCGGTGCCCCGAGGACATTAGATCGCACATAATATATCGAACGACCTTTCAGAAAACACTTATCTGAACGACAATCATGGCCATTGCGACCTTTATTTGTATTTGTTTATTTGTTCGTGGTGCAAACACACGTTTATTTGACATTTTTATCATCCACCTATGAACACATAAATTGATACTTGATTTATGGTTGCTGCTGTGTGTGTGTGAACTTAAGAGGCTACCATTTTGTTGTGTCTGCCCTTAAAAAAATATTCCAAAACCTCCCTCAGCAAAATCTATTTTCTATATCAAAATTAGTCCAATATTGATTGTTTTTTTTTTCAGTAGTTTTTAAAACTTATTAGCTACTTTACATATGTTCGTAGTACTAAATCCTAAATAACAGGGAACTCTTATGGTAATTCTTAATAGGAAAAACTAATTTATGAAAATATAGAAGACTAGCTAAACAGTTTTAGAAACCAATGAAAGAAGATAAAAATCAATATGCCACAAATTTTCATGTTGAAAATAGGGTTATCCTGAGGGAGGTTTTTGAATATTTTCGTATGGGCCGACACAACAAAATGGTAAGCCCTTAACAAAATAATTATATTTGTTTAAGTGATGAGAGTATGTAAATCACTATACAATAATAAAATTATTATTCTCGGTACTGCATACTTAATTACAAATAGAACCCTCACTAGTTAAGTGTGTAAATAAATAAAATTAAATAAATGTTATCTTCTAAATTCTTACACGATTGAGTCTGTGCGCTTAAAAATCGAAACGGCTTAGCCCATTTATATTATGGTTCCCACCAATACAGGCCGGCCGTAACCAGACTAAGCATCGAGGGCGAAAGTTCTGAACAGCTGTTCGAAGCGATTCCGACCTCACCATTTCGCCATAGGTCCACGAGGAGCAGACAGGGAATGCATCCCTTCACTGTAGAGCTGCCTAAAGTGCGAATTAAGCTCTTCAGTATTTATTTTATCTTCCGCTTTGCTCTGGAATGCACTTCCTCTCGATGTGTTTCCTTCAGTGTATGACTTAGAATCTTTCAAGAGAAGCGTAAAAAGGCATCTGTTACGCCGGCACGGCATTCGAAGTCCCCGTTCGAAACCGGATGCTTTTGGGCATCGTCGGCTCAACAATCTATAGTGACGGCGCAAATTGTCTCGCGTATCCATAAAAAATAAAATTAAATGAAAGAATTATTATAGGCATATTAAAATATGCTGTTACGCATTGTTTAGAGGTCGTAATTACATAGAAACTTCCAAACAACAAAGAAAAGTCTCCCGGCGTAATGTCGTTGCGTGCTCGCGCTATGAATGAATTGAGAGGCGATATCTATTGAATCAACATCGTCCCAAAGTCCGCGCCGCCGAGCGCAAACTTATTATCTTCAGAAATTTTAAGAGCGAAGCTTAAAGCGCTCCCGAACTTTTATTTTCTCAAGTCGTTGCTATTCACGGCGAGTTTAATCTGCCGACTTTTCCAACAATTAACCGCCCGTCGCCGGCGACGACATCGCCTAGCAGTGCGTCACGTGTCACGGTTAATTACAAATAGGCCATAATGAAAAATATCTTAATGATGGAACCAAGAAAATCCACACTCGCTAAAATAATAGCTGTCCCTGTCCTACCTGCCAGTTACTTAAAATTTACATTTTAAGACTAATAAAATCAAAGTATGTATACTTTATTGTACACAAGAATAAAAAAGGTCAAAAAGGGCGAGTTTAATGCCTTACATCATTCTTTACAAACTAACCTTTTTTATGTGGGAGATGTGTACAGGGGCGGACAATGCAAGCGTAGAAACGATAGCATATACCTAGATAGTAACTTTATTAATAATATATGTTTAATGCATAAAATATAATGAATTAATATAACAATGGTAATTTACTAGTTCATACTCTTAAAAAGCGGTCAAGTAAGAACATGTTCACGTGCTGAGGGTCCCGTCGTCACCGCTGTTTTGCTCTCATGTAATTATATTTTCCACGAGGGCGTGGTCAATCTACGGATGGGTGACCGTCTGACCGTTGAATTTGGCCGTGATTCGATTTCACTTGAAGTATAAAATAATGTTTTTAAACTTTATTTATTGCACAAAAGAACAAGACTTAAAGCCTGAAGCATTCTCTACCAGTCGTGCCTGGTATTGCGGATAAGGTAGATGTATTATATATAAGTACTACTGATTTATGAATTGATTGATAATGAAGGTATTATATACATAAGGTAATAAATAAAGACTTTTTTGTGGGTTGTTTTTTTATATAATCATATCGCACAATGTAACATTAGTAGATAGATAGATAGATAGAAAATTCTTTATTGCTCCAGTAAACATTAAACAGCAACAAATACATTGGAAAATTTACATAAGGTGCAAAGGCGGACTTATCCCTTACAGAGATTTCTTACAGTCTTACTTAGTACATGCTAATGTGTAATTATTTGGAATAGTAATTGACCGGCATGGCGCGATACTAGTTAGTAGCTGTCCCTGGCTCCGCCGTCCGCGTCGACAACACCGCTCAGTGCCGACTCTGAATACCAACTCACAATCTACATAAAAATACACTCTCTCTCTATGTGACCATTTCCCTAGGGAGGGGTGGGTACATGCATTATGCAGTTGTGTTTTGATATTCAAAATAGTACACTTACACGTATGTCGAAACGAGTATGAAAACTGGTCCGTCTAGCCAGTGTAGCCGATACGATCAAAGGTAATCACTGTTGAGACATCGGATTTCGACAGGAACAAGATTTAACGGGCATTTATTATGAGTTAGTCCTTCCCATAACACAGGGAATGCTAGCTTGGGAAGCAGGGCTCCAGGAAAAAATACGGCCCACTCAAAGAGTTTGTATTACGTGGCAGCGACGTAATACAAACTCTTTGGGCCCACTTAAATATGTGTGGAAAAGAAATATGTGTTGTCCGTCTTTGGCCCTCATATAAATTGTGCATCGTGCTTGTTCTTATTAAATGCCTCTGGATCAAAAATAGTATTTCTATCTATCTTCATATTGTAACCACCCTCCTGAGTTATGCTAGATATACTGAACCAGATATCTGTCAGATATATACCAGAAAATTTATGAAAATTGGTTCAGCCGTTTTCTCAGTGTACCCGTTACAGACAGACAGACAGATCTTTACTTCACTTTATATAATAGCAGAGAAGATATCGGTACGGTAGCAGTAGCGTACAGGCGAGCGGCGGCAGCGCTCGGCGCACAAGTTGGGAGAATCTCCAACGCTCTCAGTGCAAATCTCTAATTTGAGTTCTGCGCATTTGCTGAGGAGACTCGCTAGTGTGCTGTGCGGCGGCGAAGACGCGGGGATTTGGCCAAACATATTATTTTGGCCAACTACATTTCTACTTACAGCCTTGCTCGTATATTCTTTACTATCGCAAAAATTACATGGCCATTTTAACCGTTAAGTACGTGAAAAGCTCAATGCGCTTGTTTGATCCTGAAGTATGAAAGTTCAAAATAACGTTTTTGTGCTTTTTTTTCGAAAAACAAATTATGGAATTATAAGTATAATACCCTCGTAATTACAATAGTTTCTTTGTGTTTAGGAATGACTTGATTTTTGCAACTCGTTCGAAAACGACCTTTAAACGACCTTCGGAATTCTTGTGAGGCGAGACCCTTTACTTTGCCTAACTATCAACAATCAGGTGTGAATAGATGGTCTTCAAGTACCAACGATTGTATCGACACATCAAACAGCTCGTGTGAAGTCAAGTGTTTCAAAATAATCCTTGAAATTAGGTCACCTTTTACGAGGTCATGTGACGCGTCGAGTGAATTGTTTACACAAGTTTGAGTCTGTGTTGGTTGTGTGAACAGTTTCTATGGAGAGGAAGTCTATAATTCTTTCAGACTATAGATAAACTATAAAGGTGTAAGTAAAACTAAATATACATACACAGGATTTGTCGTTTTTAGTAAATATGAATATTTTTTGTCAGCCTCAATAGCTCAGTGGTGCAGACAGTCAACTGTCGCTATTGAATGTTAAGCAACGCTGGGTGCGGTCAGTACTTGGATGGGTGACCGCTGACCGTTGGAGGCTGACCGAGGTTCGGATTCCTCGTAAAACTGTAGGTCCCTTCCCTCCTAATCTTACTTGGTGGTAGGGTTGTTTAACCCGCCCGGGTTGGTACCACCGCACTGAATGAAACGTCGGTCAAAAACGGCTATGTAAATAGTTTGTGTTTTCCGACCAGTTCAGTGTAGCCGGCACGATCAAAGGGGGAAGCACTGACATGGCACCTAGTTCACCCGGTGTTATGGGCTGACATCACGGACGTTGTAGGTGATGTAGCCAACCGTGTCAGTTTCCATAAAAAAAAAATTAAAAAAAAAAATTGATCTAAGGGAGGAAGGGAAGCACTGACGTGGCACCAAGTTCACCCGGTGTTATGGGCTGACATCACGGACGTTGTAGGTGATGTAGCCAACCGTGTCAGTTTCCATAAAAAAAAAATTAAAAAAAATATTTGATCTAAGGGAGGAAGGGAAGCACTGACGTGGCACCAAGTTCACCCGGTGTTATGGGCTGACATCACGGATGTTGTAGGTGATGTAGCCAACCGTGTCAGTATCAATAAAAAAAAAAAGGGAGGTATTATATTGTTTTCGACTTAGACTCAGTCTAAGTCATTATAAAATTAAAACAATTCGACATATAATCAATGAAATGTTTAGTTTTAATGTTTATTTCGAAAATATACGGTTTTCACTTAGGTTTCATACATCAAAGTCTAGATAATATGTTCTGTAGAACGCCGCCGCTGTGTAGATCGCGCTGCTTTGCGGCTGCGGCCGCAAGATGGCGCCCGGGAAATGGCTGCGTTTGCTGGTGGTTGGCTGAATCCAGGGTAAAGCACCTGAGAGGTTAGGTTTATTTCATTTACTTTTATTTTAAAAAATCGAAAGGAAATAAGAAGTTTTACATTATAAAATTACACCAATAGATAGAGAACGGAATTGCGCCCTTATTGACAACATTTATATTGGATAGCCTTTTAGATGAATCTCAATCTCTCAAATGTTATCGAATAGTCAAAAGTTCCATCCGACTCTAGGCAACCTTCCGGGACCTGAAACTTCTCTTTTATTGTTCATAATAATTGCGTTTGGAGGAGGCTCGCAATATCCGTTATAATAAAATAGAAGTTGCACTGCGAGAGAGCAATTTCCGTAACTTTTGATACGAAAATAAACAAAGTTTTACAATGTTTTTAATACGCGTGGAGGCGGACCGGGAGCTGGGAGGGGGGCGAGGGGCTGGGAGGGAAGGGGGAGCCGCGGGAGGGGAGGTGCTGTCAGCTTTATGAGAAATTATAAGGTCATGGTTTCTCAACTAATTTTTCAGTTGGAAGTGCCGGGCTCCGCCTAGCGACGAGACACACTGATCATCACTCTCTGGCTAACAAGTACGCAAAACGTTTTTGCGCATATTTTATCATCATTACTGGTTACTGAGTGCTGTGTCTTTCTTTATAGAAACATTTTCGACACTTCAGCATACATATATATTAATTAACCCAACAGATATTTTATAAATTTAGAATTTACAAATTATCAAGCCAATGACTAAGTTTCACATTTTAGAATACCTTCAAAAACAACGTCAACTTATGTGTTTTACTTTTACATACATTAAGTGAATTTTCAAATTGCATAAATAAAAAAAAAATCATAATAGTAAATATGCAAGTAACACCAGACATTTCTAATGCATCTAAATCTAAAAAGTATTTCCCAAATGGAGAGACCAAAATGATCGCATATAAAAGTGAAATCCCTTGGATTTATAAATTTCAAAGCCCGTCGTTACCAAAAAGTGTTCTATTGAAGCGAGAGTCCGTCCATAATCCCCGCCCATTGTGGGGACTCCTGCAAGGATGTGCGAGATCCACCGCACCGTCAAATAACACCTAATAATATATAATAATGTCCCCTCGGACACTCGCCTCGCGTTAGCTCGAGAGATGCCGGAGATGGAATAAATATCTACAGTTGATGTCTTCCATTCCAATATCTCTGTGCACACGGTCTTTCGTTTTGTTGAGATCAACCGATTCCCGAGTACCTACTCGCCATCCCTTCTCACTCCTCCACTTACTACTCTGACTCCTCCTGCCGTGAATGCATCACGTATGTGGAACTCGCTTCCCCTCAAAATCCGTCTATCCCAGTCAGTATTTATTTATGTTTAAAAAGTTCATTCTGTCTCACTTTGATATTCAGTCTAATGTTAGTTTTCTCTCTGTATATTTTGTTCGTTTATGTTGTATAATTTTTTTTTATGGAAACTGACACATTTGGCTACATCACCTACAACATCCCTGATGTCGGCCCATAACACCGGGCTTACAATTACCGGGTATATTTACAATTTGTTGAAATTGTTAATCTACATCGTTCTTATTTATTCTCTGCCACTCCACACTCATTCATGATAACCAAAAGGTTGGTTGGAGGAGAACGCCTACAGCGTTAAGCTGTTCCTTTTGAAATTTTTAAAAGTACATTAAACATATTATTTTGATTTTATTTGATATCTGTGTCTCAACGGTGTCTCAACGTATCGGGAAGACAAAGTAGCGTTGCACAAATTGCCATTTTCACTACTTCCGCTTAAAAGCCTCAAGTTATTTGTCTGCATAAGCTTATAAATGACATTTACCATTCAGAAGCAAGGTGATAACCGGTAGCTTAATATAGAAGCGCTATCCAGCTTGTCAGTTAATACGACCTTTGATGACTCCCAAATTTAAAGTATCGTGAAACACACTCACCGGTAGACAATTCCACACCCGGTGCGGTGCGACAAAGGAACGATTTTGAGAAACGAATGGTCTTCAAAAGCCCAATGTCAACACCAAAAGGGTGTTCAGTTTCATTAATCCTAGAACTGAAATAAGACCGAATCATGCTTATAAAAAAAACCGGCCAAGTGCGAGTCGGAATCGCGCACCGAGGTTTACGCACCACAAAAAAAAACCATTGAAAAAAACACGTTCAGTAACACATATTCTGTGAAAATTTCAACCGGCTACCTATTACGGTTCCAACGATACAGCAGTAGGACAGACATACAGACAGACAGACAGACGGCGTAGGCTTAGTAATAGGCTTCCGTACGGGATAGGGAAACCTAAAAACCATACGAGCTAGTTTATAAATGACGCTTTAAGAAACATTATCACGTCGCATCTGTGCATCGGATTCAGAGATCATATACGGTCTAACTGTGATAGACCGCACCTAAATCCGGAACCTCTGAATTAGGTTTGAATTTGGGAACAATGTGTCTCACATGTCAGTTTTATGGCGTAATTTATATTTTCGTAAGCTCTTATCCTGCTCTATTTTACGCGAAAGCTCGTTCAGAGTTCCGCCTAAGGCGGACAACCGCCGCCGATGCATTTTCAGATTTCCTCCTGCAAATCCATGACCGCTGTAGGGGGAGGGGGAGTGAGGGGGAAGGCGGGGGAAAGGAATCTGAACGAACAAGCGGAGGTGGCGAGACTTGATCGGAAAGAAAATTACTAGATCGGAAGAACCCTCTAAGGGGTTTTACTGAACATCTTTCTGGTAAGATTATAAAAATGTTGTTTTAAACTTAAAACTTGATTACATAAACAACGTTTCAGAAAATGGTTAACATGCCTAAAGGCAGTTGCTGACAGTAATACCTGGGAATGTGATAAAGCGGTTAATTTAAGCGAACACCAAAATGTTTTACTTATTCTGAAGTAGCATAAGTTGGACACTTATTTGTATTCATCCGTTTGTTATCAAATATAATCGGATAAGGCAGGTATACATCAATAAATTAAAAAATCGGCCTCACTTATCTATAATGAAATTACTATACAACTGTAATAAGATATCTTGACTGCAAAGAATATCCTCTGTCAGTACAATTTTAAAACTTCTTGGATAATATTTTACTGTTAACAAAATGATATCATTAATAGGTATTTGGAAGTTAGTCATTAATATGTATTTGGAAGTTCCTAACGTATAGGTTGTAAATAACAGTTTTACAAATAATACACAATCAGTTTTTTTAGGTATTTAACATTTTTGAAATTAATGTTTTTGATTTCACACTTTTAATAAGAGATTCGATTCGCATAAAGATAATACGCGGGAACGTGAAATTTTGCCTCAGCTACCGGCTTATAATGTTTATGAAGGTAAGCTAAGTGCCCTCATATCGGTGTATGGGTATAATCGCATTATCCACAGCGCTAAACACCGCTCGCTGATTGTCTGAACCTGGGCATAACGATATAACCAAACACATTCATAGTACAGAAACGTTATTGCCCACTCATTATCGTTTTTATTTTAAATACATTTATTCGGAATGCACACCATTTACATCGGAAGCTACATGAGTTAAAAAAGTGTGACAGAGATATACTTATTTAGTTTTAGTGCAGTTTTTCACATAATTAATGACTTTGCCATGGGACAATTTTCCTTATTTATTTCCGTGTGGTTCTGTTCTAGAGGAGAACACAGCCGAAGCAGCTATATGCAGCCATGTTAAAGCCTGACCAGGAATATATGAGGGGCCGCCATATTGCGGAATTTCGTTGGAACTAATTTCTTACACTGGCCACAATTATGTTTGATGCTTGATAATCTGTTGTCAATGTCAAAATTGCTCCTGAACTAACATTTAGGTGAAACGTTATGTCATTGTAGTGAGATTGTCATGAATTGGCCGCCGTAATGTACAATTAGGTAATTATTTTTTGTTCTATCAAGGTGTATCTCAAGCATCTATTTACAGAATAGCAAACAAAAGAGGGACGTAAATATTATTCGTTCTGAACAAAAAACACTTTTGACTTTACAGAAATACGAAACGTTCGAATAAAAATAGCTTAGGTTAAGTTTTTCTGAACTAGAATTTTTATTAAAAAGTTTAGTGTTTCAGCAAGGTCGATTAATATTTTTTTTAATAATTTGTACACTTTGCTTCAGGACATATCTGCAGATACATGGAAAAAATGGTGTGTCAAGGCTAGTTCTTATTACATTGAAATCAAAATATATATAAAAGATGCATTAAATTAAAATACACTTTGTATATCTTATTGTGTATTTCAGTGCAAAAGTACATTTTGAATAAAAACATCGGCCAATTCAATATGTGCGTACTATACTAAATGTTGCTACATAAATCTAAAAAGTGGCTCCATTTTGACAGCTCGCATATATTCCTGGTCAGGCTTTACATCCAGTAGCATCTCAGTCGGCTAAAACTTGAACCTACCACCTAGTACCATATTTCTTTCTCTGTATTTTACTCCTCATCACCCAAAGGTTGACTGGAAGAAATCACGTGTAGGGATAAGTCCGCCTTTTCGCACTCCTGTATTTCTTGTTTCTTGTCGTGTACTGTTCTTTCTTCAATTTGTGTGCAATAAAGAGTTTCTATTCTATTCTATTCTAAGGGGCAAGGGAAGGGATCTACAGTTTTACACGTGTAGGTATGCACGTAAATTTTTTCATCAGAATAAAACTCATTGTTACACGCCGACCGGATTCGAACCTCGGACCTCTCGCAAGAGAATTCGATGCCCAGACAACTCGCCATCCGCCGCTTTAATGGCCCTTCCATCCGTTTGAATTGTTATGGTATAACGATATGGGTAACGATATGTATCGGCGAGAGCGGCCGCGTGCACCTTATTTATTCAGGATCCACATCTCCTGTCTGATCGCATTACACTCCGCACTCACACAGGCGCGGGCGTCGCCTTCCCATCATTGACCCTTTTATTCATTGCCACTTTCCTCCGGCGGCGAATCAAAAGATTTTCTCGCTCAGAGAGACGGCGGGAACGCTGACTTCCGGCCGCCATCTTTGCGCTCGCCGGTGGGCCGGAAGTACGTGATAAGCGGGCGCGAAATGAAAAAAAAAGTGTAATAAAACTACAAAAAAAAATCGGTCAAGTGCGAGTCGAACTCGCGTAGAGAGGGTTCCGTACCATTTCGTTTTCCGTGAGAACTTTAAGACTTAAAGAAGATTGTCGTTTAGGGTTTTCATGTGAACCATAAGAGAGGCCTTATATTCCCAATTTTTTCGAAATTTTAAACTCAGTTTCGAAAGATAAGGGGGCGGGGGGAGGGGGGTCCGGTATTTTTTTTATTTTAAACTCGACATATGGCGCCTGGGCACCCATGGGTATCTAACGGCGCCCATGGACATTCGGTCGTATGCGAGGGTTGCGAATGCCATGCCGGCCTGACATGTGCCCATCCACGCCCCTCTTGAAGGACCCGAGACTGTACTTGGGGGGAAATATATGAGCAGGGAGAGCGTTCCAGAGTTTACCGGTTCTGTAGAGGAAGGATCTGCAACATCGATTGGTACGCATCCGCGGTAAGTCGAGCGTGTAGGGATGCAATCCCTGCCCAGTGTGCATCGCGTTAAACAGCTCGTCCGAGCACTCCCCATGGAATAATCGATAGAACACACTTAGAAAGCGTTTATGAGAGTTTTAAAGAAATGTTATCTTTCGAGTTCGACAAAAATAGGGCTCAGCGTCGGCCACTGTTTATTTTGAAATAATATTTATCTCATTTGCACAGACTCATTAAAATCAGTTACATAGTACATTATTATCAGCTAAAGGGAAGCATATTTACATACGTATGTACATAAATATATAATAACGCCAAAATCATAATTCTTTCTTTCGGCCTCATTGTAGTCGGGTAAAAATCCGAGTCACACGGTCATTATGTGCGTTTATTCCGTTTTTCCTCGGCACAGTTAAACTACACTGCTGATTTATGTGACAAACTAACACTGTGCCCCGCCCCGCCGCCGCCGCCGCCTCCCCAGAGGCCTTCCGCAGAATTGTCCGCAGTTATCGCCGCATCGTTTCCCGCAATTGTTTTTTTAACATCAGATTTAGTTTTCAAGTACCGTATGTACTTATAATTAATTTACATACATACATACATATACATACATACATACATATACCACACACACTGTATCCCGACAATCAGGGTAAGCAGAGTAATCGGTGTTTTCCTGCATACAATATCTACATATAATACAAGCGGCTGGTGGCTGAGTGGTCTGTTATCTTGCGAGAGCTCCGAGGTTCGAATCCGGTCGGTGTGTACCAATGGTTTTTTTCTGATTTGAAAAAAACATTACGTGCACACCTTCACCAGCCGCTCCATGGTTCGGATCCCATGTAAACTGTAGGTCCACTGGGTTCTTTTGCTCGAACATTTTTTTGCAGAAACAAGCACGATACAATAGTTTACATGAGGGTCAAAGGCGGACTTATCCCTTACAGGGATTTATTCCATTCAACCTTTGAATGTTTGAAAGTGCCAGTGAAGGATACCAAGATAGCCAGCAATCCAAAGTGAGTCTCCGGTATGGCACCTACCGTCTCGGAGGTGCTATTGGCTGGTAAGAATAATAAAAAACTTACAATTTACGCAGTATTATGAAAACCATACATTTGTGTGACGGTAAATTTAAGAAGTACATGCGTTAGATGCCTTCTTTTAGACTTCGGAAAAATTACAAGGATAAAGTAATAATTGCTGAGTCACTCTGAATAGTATTTAAAGAATTTGCATGCCAAGTGATCTCAGGGAACTATAACGAAATCATTGGATTAAACGATAATGATTCCCAGCTACAGACTACGGCAAATGCTTACGTTTAAAGTATGATTCTCCAAATCGGAATCCAATCGGAGCTAGCAGACGTCATAAAATGAAGCGACCAGTGCATAGGTGGGATATTGAACCACACGGAAATTCTTCTGTTGCCATAGAGCAGAGAAAACTGCATTTTATACCCAACTAACTATGTACTTAGCTGGTACTTCCCGTAGTTCTGTCTGCGATATTGTCGGGTTACGTCGACTACAATGTCTGAAATTTTCTCAGGATGTGTACTAACGCACAATTTCTAATAGAAGTATTTAGTGATATATATATAAGGTGTTTCGTTAGTCATGTCATTAACTTCGGGAGGTTTACATACACACTCAAATAAACACGTTACGCAAAAAAGAATTATATGTTTATATTATACTTATACTTATAATTATACTTTCCGAGAAATTTAACAAAACATGTTTGCTACCTAAACATTAACCTGTGTGTAACAGTAGGTAACTTGCATTGTACGGGGTCAATGACCGCACTATGTTCAAACGCAGAAAAGCTGTTTGTTTTAAGTAAGTCACAAGGTCACTATGATTGGTTTTTACAGCTACTTATTTGATTTTATTTTTTTGTTAGGAGAAAAAATGCTCCTATAAACATATGTTTTTTTCTTACGTAAAGTGTTTATTTGAGTGTGTATGTAACCCTCCCGAAGTTAATGACATGACTAAAGAAACACCTTATATAAGTAGTAAGTGATTATGCGTTATATCCATTTTAAAGCTGTTGATGTGATTCACACCTCACACTCGCAGACACACCCTCACACACACACACACACCCTCACACACCCTCACACACACACACCCTCAACACTGACACCTTCACGTGCCAATACTAACAAGTTTTTATGTTATTAAATGCACGTAATTTAAACCTAAGATACCCGTACGTACACCTTATATTTCGACAAAATATTGTACATCTACAGCACAGTCTACCTAGACTAGTATATAGGATAGACACTCTGCACGTGCATTTATTTAATTAATAATAATTTATAATTAATTATGTCAATTAATTTTCATCTCTTTCGGCCGATTTCACCACCATCGGCATCGGTAACCTGTCAAATATGATGTGATGGATGACTAATTAATTACCTAACTGAACCACATAATGAACTGTGAATGAAAGAAATATTATAAAAAATAAACGTATTTTTTTAGAAACAAGCTTTTATATTGATAAAAATTAATAAAAAAATTAAAAATAAATGTATTCGGATTTGAAACCACAGTCATTTTCTCGATTCTTTACAGTTTCAAATAAAAACGTGTTACACGTTCTTTTTCTCTCCTGCTGTCAAAATTAAATGTAAACACGCTTTTAATTAATTGAAAACAGTAAAAAATCTAGAAAATGACTTGTTTCCAATCCGAATAAATTAATTTTTTAAATATTTTTTTATGGTTATTTATATTTCGCTTTATGCCACCATACAAAACTATTCTATGATGGCAAAAACGTCATCTAGGACCAGAGTACTTGTGAACACAAAACTTGCAACGAGCCCAAACTCGATGGGGTTACGTCGTTTCGTTACAGCGTTCCTGTAGCCACCTTCTGGCTCCATCATCATACCAGCTATGACATCATTATATTGCATTTTCATCTGATTTACATAATGTTTGCAAAATGTCAGCTTAATCTAACACCGGGAAGTGGGTCAAATTTAACTTGTAAGATTTGATTACTCACAGACAGATACCGGGACAGGTGAAACAAAATAAAAGCTTGTAAAAACTTTCGTAAGAAAGATAATAAAGATAATTTGCAAGTCGAACTGGTGAATATTTTGGGTGAAGGGTGGTTTATATTATTAATCATCCGCAGTTAAGTAAATAAAATAAAACAATATAAACATGCACAGATCGTTCAAGTATTTTAATGCATTATTATTATTGCAAATATTTGAAGAACAAATGAAAATGAAAATAGGAAAGGAAAAAAATACAACTTGACACAGTCAGTAAAACTAATTTAATAAAATAATAATAAAAATAATACGGAGCTCTCCGAGATGGGGGTGGTGGTGGCCTACGTGTCTAGTAACACCACCCATCGCTCGAAGAGCTCCGTAGCCACGGCCTGTACCCGCCGGCGCGCTTGGAGACTTGTCTCCCGCCCCCGGCGCGGCGGTATTACCGTTTTTATTTTTATAACTTTTAGTAGGTATAACATATGTAAAATTAATATGAATTAAATGTAAAAACGTGAAATAAAGAGTATCTATAAAATAATAAAATAAAAGAAAGAATAATAAAATAAAAAGTAACATTAATAAAATTGATAACGAATCGTCATACTTACGCCCTGTAACTGCGAATCAGGAAGAAGAAAAAAGAAAAACATGATTTGACCGACCTCAATACTGACAACCATTCAGTTTGTTCTCACGTGGCCGCTGATAAGTCGACACACGCGTGACATTCCGAAACACGACGTCCGTCCTTGCTCTCTGACTGAGAGGTTATATATAACCTACGACAGGTGACCTTTGAAGCAATAATAATTGAAAGGGAATTTGTGGACTCCTACCAACGGACTGTCATTTTATTATTTTCGGTTTATTCTATTTTTTTTATGTAAACCAGTATGGGTGGCTGTGCCGAGAGACCAATGGTGCAGTCGACAGAGCCAAAATCACCTCTCCACGCGAAACCGCGCTCAGTTAGGTGCCATGTCAGCAGATTTGCCTAGGCTGTCTAGCCCGTTAATACAACGCTTGAAGACAATTAAAGGATTCAGGAAATACACTCGCCGGAAGACAGTTCCACACTCTAGCGGTGCGACAAAGAAACGATTTAGAGAACCGATGGGTTCTCAAAAGCCCAATGTCAACAACAAAAGGGTGCTGAGTCTCTCTGCGACGAGTCATGCGGAGATAGGACGGGATTCTATGATCCAAGACAAACAAAAAGTTAATATTTGTTTTTTAAATCTCGATGCAGATAAGATCTCGATGCTATCCCATACAGGTGGGTGGCTTAGAGGGGCCTGAGCACACGGCTTCGACCGACCTTCATCATCTTCGAGACGGTATCATTCTTACTACTTCACTTTGGATCGCTGGTCATACAAGCCTAGAGGAGAAGACAGCCGAAGTTTATGTTGTAATTTTTCGTCCAGTACCAAACCAGTGGAGCAATTTTTGCCTAGTTTCGACAAGCACAAAGTGTAGTAATGGGTTAACATCACGGTTGTAGCATGTGGTGTAGTTCTGTGAGGTTCTATAAAAAAACCGGCCAAGTGCGAGTCGGAATCGCGCACAGAGGTTTAGTACCACCACGCAATTGGTCGGTTTATATTATTTTTATTTTACTTTAGAGTTTGCACTATATTCACACCAAATTTGACGCTTGTATAGTATTTGTATATATTGTATAGTATTGACCCAGTTATAGTAGTCCAAAATTTTTTTTTAGATGGAGGACATCATGTTGACTCATTTAAAAACAACATTAGTTCCGCGAAAATCAATAGTTTAGAAGTTATGATTTTTATTAACTTTTTTTGAAATTTCTCTATTTTAGTCACATTAACCGCTCTAGTTGGATATCTATTCCACAAAATCGAATGAAAATTGGTATGGAAGTAGAGGAGACATGTAGCTAGTACGTAATGAATAGTTTTAAGGTTTACTCCTAGACTGTACTGTTTCTATAGCCCTTTCAGTGATTTTTTGTTCAGATTACATTAAAACTGATGAATTTTGGAAAAATCACTGTGAAAAAAAAAAGTACTACCGGAGATTTGCCAATGCCCTTAAAAACTACCTATACATATCACAATTCTCCAGACCAAAAATTGTAGTGGTGTAATAATTGTAACATATTCAAAATTAACATCATTTGTACAAAGTCACTGCAAGAAAAAGTGACGATTACCTTAATTTTTAAAATCTTATTTTTTTCACAACGTTAGTTCAACTACAATTTCACATTATTCACAAACCTGTCTCTAACAGCGCTAGTCTACACATAAAAACTATTTATTAATGTTAAAAAAAATTTTTTTTTTTTTTATTAATGTAATCGTCACTTTTTATTGTAGTGACTTTGTACACATTATGTTAATTTTGAATATGTTACAATTATTACACCACTACAATTTTTGGTCTGGAGAATTGTGATATGTATAGGTAGTTTTTAAGGGCATGGGCAAATCTCCGGTAGTACTTTTCTTTTTCACAGTGATTTTTCAAAAATTTATCAGTTTTAATGTAATCTGAACAAAAATTCACTGAAAGGGCTATAGAAACAGTACAGTCTAGGAGTAAACCTTAAAACTATTCATTACGTACTAGCTATATGTCTCCTCTACTTCCATACCAATTTTCATTCGATTTTGTGGAATAGATATCCAACTGAGCGGTTAATGTGACTAAAATAGAGAAATTTCAAAAAAAGTTTAAAAAAATCATAACTTCTAAACTATTGATTTTCGCGGAACTAATGTTGTTTTTAAATGAGTCAACATGATGTCCTCCATCTAAAAAAAATTTTTGGACTACTATAACTGGGCCACGCCTGTATAACAGTTTTTAAGATAGAGCAATAAAAAACAGAACAAAAACGATCAGAAAGCACGTTTCTTGTATGGAAGAGGACCCCCCCTTAATTTTTTACCTAATTTTTTATTTTTTATTATTTCTTAATATATCCGCCATAATAACACACATTTTTTTTTATGTAATCCGGTATGGGTGGCTGAGTCGGAGGGACCAAAGCGCATGCTCCGACCAGCCAATATCACCTCCGAGAAGGTAGGTGCCATACCGGAGACTTCCCTGGATTGCTGGCTATCTGGACTAGAGGAGAACACAACCGAGGCTGCTATGCGGCTATCTTACATCCAGTACAGTGGTACCAACCCAGTCGGCTACAATTTGAGCCTACCACCTAGTAAGGGGCAAGGGAATTATGTGATGATTTCAACCGTCTACCTATTACGGTTCAAAAGATACACTCCTCCAAAGGTTGGATAGACGGATAGACGGACAAGCGGCGGCGTAGGCTTAGTAAAAGGCTTTCGTGAAAAAACTCACCCCTCGGTAAGTCGAATTGAAGATAAAATCTGACACGCATTTTACTTCTACTGCGATCACTTCCGATACTACTTCACGAGGTATCTATCAGACGTAATTTGTGAAAATATACTTTTCGAATCATAAGCTATGTTATTCACATTATTTTCATTAGCATTATAAAAAGTGTACCGATTTTATGGCCAGTTTTCTGTTGTTTAATTCAAACTAATCATGAACATCTCCTTGGTTCGACACTAGCTGTTAGCTTTAGAATACTCTATGGTGGTAGCATGTTCGTTCGTCGACTGTACGTAATATCCTTCCCACTTCATACCGATAGTTTGATATTTTACGAGGTCCATTACTCGGAAAATCACATTTTATGGAGCTTTGCGGGCTGACTTTTCACATTGTTGCTGCAGACTTTCGAAGGAATTTAACTCAAATGAAATACGAGAGCGGAAGGAGGCGGCGCTAGTTGTACTCTAAACTATTCCATGCATCGTCACCTCGCATGATGCGCTTACCATAATTATATTTGTTATTTCAGTAAAGGAAAACATCGTGAGAAAACCCCTACGGCAACGCTGTTCCATATTCCAATAATTTAAAGTTCATTAGGGTTATTTAATTGGATTTTAAATCGTTTTTGTATACAAAACATCAGCCGGGATCAGTTTTTAAATTACTGAGCCTAGGTATTCATGTTTGGATAAATTTTATGTTTTTTTTTAATCTTTTACATGGTTTCTTACTTCCTAATTAAATTAATAAATACAATTTCAAGGATTGATATAAATAATTACTAATAATGCTACTAAGTTCCGTGTGGGGTTCGTACTTAAAAAGAATAGCCAAGCTGCATCTCTCCCCGTGCATGTCGTAAGAGGCGACTGAGGGATAAGGACATGGTGCCGTGCTAAAGGGCGACAGGTTAGCCACCTCTCACCTTGGCACGGTCCTTCCACCGATTCATGCAGCAGGTGGGTCTTCGTACCATACTTGCTGTTTGATAGTTATCTAGTCCTAATACATTGCTAAACGTGGTTGTCGGTGTTTTTTTAATGTGTTGTGCTGTAATTTACAAGAGTACTTGCAGCACAGCACCGATCACTCTGCTTACCCTTATTGTCGGGGATTTAAACAAATACAAGGATTGATATAATACTAATAATGTTACTAAGTACTACTTATATCTGCACTCACCGCAGATAAACTGCTTATGTTGTTGCCATTGGTCTTTTGATTCATGTTTTGAGGACACATCGTTTCTCAAAATCGTTCCTCTGTCGCACCGCACCGGGTGTGGAATCGTCTATCGGTGAGTGTGTTTCCCAATACTTCAACATGGGAGTCTTTAAGAAGCTGCCCAGTGGCGTGGCATGAACTTACTTTGATGTGGGCAAGACAAATTTTGCGAGGCCCTCTCAATTTTGCCAATACTCAAAACATCCAAAAACATCATCAAATCGCAATAATACAGCCACTGTATTATTGCAATTTTCACTGCCTCTGTCCCGCTTTCCCATCTTGTGTCTAATAAAGGCTATAAAGTAAGCTTTATTTTATTTGATTAAGTCTAAACATGTTTACTCTTGGTCTCTTTTAATAGATATAGCTGAATATTTTTCATAAATCAAAGCTGCATGAACTTTCGAGGCGCGAGGCCCCTCTGGCCGCGAGGCCGCCGGGCGGTCGCCCACGTCGCCCACGCCTTGCGCCGCCTCTGAAGCTGGCTAGTGCTTCTATAGTCCGTAAATCTGCTTGTATGGTATGGTGTTTCACTGACCGTGGTTTCGCAAGGTGAAATGGACTGTTTTGGGTACCTCTGGTCTCTCAACACAGCGAACTGGTACTGGTTTTCATTAAAACCGGCCAAGTGCGAGTCAAACTCGCGCACTGAGGGTTCCGTATCGCCATGTCATGGTCAGCGCCACTCACGCCATCTATGGCGTGTATTATGAAATGCTTCATATTAGTTAAATTCATGATTAGTTAAATGCTTCATACTGTTGGTAGATGGCGCGCATACACTTTTTAGTTTATTCTATAGGGACCCCTGTGAATTTTCTACTTTTACTTATTTTTATTATTTGTTGTTATATCGGCCATAATAACACATATTCTGTGAAAATTTCAACGAGCTGCCTATTACGGTTTAAGAGATTCAGATTACTCTGCTTACCCCGATTGTCGGGATTCAGTGTGTGTGATATGTATGTATGTATGTAGATCGGACACAGACAGACGGACGGACAGACAGACAGACAGACGGCGTAGGCTTAGTAATAGCGTCCCGTACCGGATACGGAACCCTAAAAAAGAATTCATAAGTAAGCTCATATAATTTTAATACAAAATTACCGTTCTTAAAAGTAGACTCCGTTGGGAATTTTAGCAAAATTCTCGCAAGTTATTACTGACAAGTATAACCAGTCGTTAGACCATATCACACGCATTAGAAATTTTTTGACAAATAAAAAGAGACATTCATCTCGTCCTCGGGCGATCTTTACTTTTCCCGAGATTTTCCTCAAGCTAGGCTAGGCTCAAATATACGCCGACTCAGTGTATTTTTTCAGCTGTCTTGTACACCGAATTCTCCTTGGTCTTGTATGTTTTGATTTCCACGTAGTCCTCTTTTTCAGTTTTCTTATCGTGCCCATCTCCTACTGTGCCCAAGTCGCTTAGTCGGATATCTTTTCCAGTATATGGAATATAATCGCAGCACAGGATGTTGCGGGAGGCTGGTTTGGCTATTACCTAGCACTAGCAAGAACTTGAGCTGTTTATTCTTTCGGTCTGTTCCAATGTATTTAGCGTTTGAATAAACGTAGGGGATTTGGGGATGTAATCCATCCTCGATCGTGGCTTCCAATCTTTTCGATTAATTATTCGATTAATTCGGTTAATTTGGTATTATTCGATTAATACCAAATGACGTCAACCTCACTCATAATATTGACGCACAATGTGCTAATGGGTCTCAATTTAAAAGTGCTTTTATGAGGTGCAATCGTTGTTATAGGTACAGTAATTGGCACTTACAATATAAATAAATAATAACGGATACTGATTTATTTAATATCACGGTTCATAGTTTGTTTTTATTTATTTTATCTGTAAACAAAAAAACAGCTACATACATGCAGTAGTTATAAAGAGAGTAAATAATTTAATGAGTCATGTAGTAGGTGGGTCTTCGTGCCTTACTTGCTGATTGATAGTTATCTTGTCCTAATACATTGCTAAACGTGTCGGTCGGTGTTGTGCTGTAATTTACTAGAGTACTTGCAGCACAACATCGGGCACTCTGCTTACCCCATTTTCGGGCAATAGCGTGTGATATGTATGTATGTATGTAAATAATTTAACCTAATTAGGTATGTAACCAGCGACGTATGTCACGTAAGTAGTAAGCATAAGTATAGGCTATATCTACAAAAAAAAAAGTTATAAAAAACTAAAATCCGGCTACGAAAAAGCAAATTATGAAAATAGTTTAACTATAACTAAAAATAACAAAATAATGTTTTCCATATAATTTATCAGATACAGCAATTCTCTTTTTATATTGATTTTACCTTAGCACTAACTCTATAAATTTTGATAAATTTATTATTTTTAACGTTCTAAATATAGAGCCGTGGTCGGGCGTTCTTCGTTCAACAAGACAAGTGAGACCGTCGTTGTGCATTATAGCCGTTGACGTTCGGTATGTACCTATGTATCTACTTATAATAATTTTAGATTGGCTCTAACTGATCTTACAAAAAGATGCCAGTATGACACAATGGCGATGGCCGTCCTAAGTTCCGCGCTCTAATAATGCACGACGACGGCCTCACTTGTCTTGTTGAACGAAGAACGCCCGACCACGGATCTATATTTAGAACGTTAAAAATAATAAATTTATCAAAATTTATAGAGTTAGTGCTAAGGTAAAATCAATATAAAAAGAGAATTGCTGTATCTGATAAATTATATGGAAAACATTATTTTGTTATTTTTAGTTATAGTTAAACTATTTTCATAATTTGCTTTTTCGTAGCCGGATTTTAGTTTTTTATAACTATTTTTTTTTATTTAAAGGATTTTCATAATTAGCTTTTACGTAGTCGGGTTTTAGTTTTTTATAACTTTTTTTTTAATTTTAGGCTTTTTTTAAAACTGTTTGCATACTTTAAATGTTGTATGTAACTCGTATATTGATTTTTTTTTATGGAATCTGACACAATGTTGTATGTAACTCGTATATATTTCAATTTATTATAGTTCTGTATTTTAAGTGACATTCATATTTTTTTATTAATAACTACAAATATAAACTAAAACTACCTAAATTAAAATTACCTAAACTTAAAACAATCAACATAAAAACTAAAACTACCTAAATTAAAATTACCTAAAAAACTAAAACTCGTATATTGATTTTTTTTTATGGAATCTGACACAATGTTGTATGTAACTCGTATATTGATTTTTTTTTATGGAATCTGTCACATCACCTACAACATCCGTGATGTCAGCCCATAACACCGGGTGAACTTGGTGCCACGTCAGTGCTTCCCTTCGGTCGTACCGGCTACACTAAATACATAGCCGTTTCTACCGACCTTTCATTCAGTGCGGTGCGGTGGTACCAACACGGGCGGGTTAAACCCAACCACCTAGTAATATAAGAAGGAAGTCATATCCCTTAGTCGCCTTTTACGACATACACGGGGAGAGATACAGTGGGGCTATTCTTTTATATAGGTACCGGCCCCACACGGTACAAAATTGATACTATCCGTCCGTTTATTTGTCGTGATCTCTATTTGAAACTAAAGTTTTCTGCAAATAGCGCATGAGTGAGTACCTACATATATATACAAATTATGTATAGTTGAACGATGTATAGTCTTGAAGTAAAATGAAGTCAGTCAGAGCAAGACCGAAGACTGAACTGACTGAGCTGTGTAAGTACACGATTTTCTTTGTCTATGTAAGTAAATATATCTGGCTGGGGTGAAGCGGATTCGGGAAGTAAGTAAACCAATCAGTTCAAGGCCGAAGACCGAGGGCGGTTTCAGGTTGTACATAGTTGAATAATGTACTCACTCGAAGCAGGTAAGCCACTAAGGCGAGGCCAAAGCTACTGATATTATTTTTATAGTAAGCGCGACATGTGGCGCCGAGCCACCCATAAGGTGTCTAGCGATGCCCATGGACATTCGGTAGCATGCGGAGGCTGCGAATGCCATGCCGGTCTGACAGGTGCCCAGGTTGAAGGACCCGAGACTGTACTTGGGGGAAAATATTTCTCTCTGTTTGTATTTCAACAGGCTCTGATTTAGCTATGTATTCCTACGGAGTTGCAGTGGTTTTAGATTGCGGGACATTTGGGAGTCACCTACTATTCGCACGGCTCGACGCTGGATCGAGTTGGAGAGCGCCAGCTGGTATTTGACTGAGCCATCCCATAGGTGCGAGCAGTACCCCAAGCAGGACCGAATCTGCGATTTATACGGCCTTGCCCTCGATGTCACGCCGGAAGTTTAGATCGTGCGAAAATTCGACTCGGAGGACCCCGAGGTGGTCGCAAAATTTAAGTGACGTGCCTTGGTAGGAAGGAGCTGGTGTGAACGCCGCTCTCTTCATTTTCGCATTCGGAAATAGAGCCGAGTGTTTGCTCAAGTTCAGACACAAGTCTTCGCCTCTTCTCATCCACATCCCGCCTAGTTGAAGGGTAACTGGTGTAGAACCCGTGTTCCGTACTCTCGTATGCATAACAATGATATGTTGCCCCCTGAATGCTACGCCCACGCCTTCAACGTTAGCAAGGCTCAGTGCTGCGCATTATCTGCGAAGGTCGATTTGAAGGTCCTTTTGCTTTCCAAGCCAGTTTCTAAGTCAGCGTCATACCTGTCTGGAAGCACCTGAACCTCCTGGGCACCGCCATTTCCAAAGACGTAGGTTTCCGGCAACTAATCGAGTCTAGGGCTAAAACTGCACCCAGAAAATTGGGAATACTTTTCCGCAATCGGCGGTTCTTCTCTTCCACAATATCCCGCTTAGCTGAAGGGTAACTTGCATCCGAAAATATTGTAGGTATTAGGTATATTTAATGTACCTACCTTTTTTTTTTATGGAAACTTGACACGGTTATTATACACGAATGAGTATAAAATTAACAATATTTATGAAGCAATACCTACGTTAAAAATGCGCAGGCATTGGTCCAATTTACCAAAGAAGAGAAAAAATACATTAGATATTTAAGAGCACAAACAAATATTCACATTCCACTCATTGATACCTACAGGCTACAATGAGTGGTGCCTGCAATGCAGCACCGCTAAGAGAGTGTTAATTGTACTATTATGATCATGTGAATACTTCTACTCCTACTTTTCTGAAATCAAACAATAATTAAATAGAAGCGCCCTGGCTACGTTTCGTCGCTTAAATATCGTCTAAATTTGTATTTTATTACCTTAATTTGAGCAAACCGCAACACTGTAGTTTGAAATGTGAAGCGGATAGCGGATGATTTTCCCAAACTCCATCAATAGCTCGTCTTCAATTCCATCTCAATCACAGCAAACTGCCCCCGGTTCGGCCGCACTCGGTAAGCTTCGGCGCTCTCCGCTGCAGCCTGGCGCTCGCGGCTAGTCTCGTAGAAGCGCTACGCCGACCGGACGGGTCCTCGTAGCTCGTAGTTAGAATACTCGTAGAGCTTACGTGTTCGGCTGGCGCTACGAACTACTTATCTTCACAAGTGGGGAAATATAAAAAAAAAAATTAAACAATAAGTACTCTGTTAGTTAATAAAATTAACTCTTGACAAAAAAGTGAACACTCTATAAAGTTTTATTCTGTAAGTGCATGGACAACAAATAGTGATTTCATTAGAGAAGTTACAGCGACACTTTGTTGAATGGTTTTACACTTGGAATTTTCATGGTAAGGGATGATTATTTAATTAGAATAAATTTTTGAACACAATTTTTATTGCTATTTCGAACATTCTTCGAAAGTGTGTTATCGTTAAGCAATGTTTGCCACAAATTAACACTGGTGACTCGGAAAAATTGCATTCTGACACTCAGTATGAAGGTAGGTACAAGTAAAATAATACTTTATTGATTACCGAACCGATTGTCAAATGTGACTTTATTTATTTTAAGTTACTGTTATTTCCTTATCGCACCCAAAGAGTTTGAATACAAACTCTTTGATCGCACCATAGAGTGAATGGAATACATTATTCACCTTTGTGATTAACACAGTGCATCACAGCCTTCCTTATTTTATTAATACCTTTTTATTAATAAACCACCGCTTTATATTTATTTGTAACATTTAATGTGTTAATAATTTACAAATGGGAGTATTACCTATATTTCGTTCTAGTGTGGAGAAGAAATTAGAACTTTTAGTGGTTTTAAGGAAAATTAAACATTATAATAATGAAAATTAATTACACTTAGGATATTTTTATGTATATTTTATACACAATAAATAAAAAATACACACATTATAATTCTTATCTTCTTATATTTTGACTTACGAGTACACAATACATTGTGTGAGTGAGACCAAGGAACTGATATATTTTCCTAATGTAAATATTATAACAAAAATTAAAATGATTTGATTTGATGAACGTGTGAATAGGCACCTGTCAGGCCGGCATGGCATTCGCAACCCCCGTGTACGACCGAATGTCCATGGGCGTCGTTAGACACCTTATGGGTGGCTCGGCGCCACATGTCGTGCTTTCTATAAAAAAAACGTGATACGAGTAAACATAATATGTAACATAAATGTGTTTTAAATTATGGAAGTATCTCATAATAGCCGAAAAATATGGCGAGACGACTCCAGGGTAATGGCATTTCGGCCTCGTTGGGTAAAAAATTATCCCTTTTAACCTTTTACATTATTCAGGCTGAAGCGATGTGGAGCAGCAGATTTTAAATTAATTCTCCACATTTCAGATAATCTCCAGCTACCGCGCCTATCGCGGCTCGCTCTTGTACGCGGTGTTACTAGCTACACGCAAAAATATATGCACTGATATCCGGAATATTTAACTTTATTAATTCAGTTATAAATGATTCACAGATTGCTTGTGGTTTGTACGTAGATATGTTTTGTTCATATTTGTGTCAAAATGACTAGAAACCAAATTAATTTTAATACCCAGTACACAAACAGCCCTTTATGCCATTATTTTAGCAACATATTAATTAAATGAAGTGTACTTCCGTGTAAAAGCCGAGAGGTAGAAATTGTATTACAAAAATAAATTTAAAATTAAATTTGAAATGTACATATTTGTTGGCTGACGGTAGTGCGCCGCCTATTTGAAGCGCAGGCAGCACTGCCGCACTACCATTCACTTGATTAAACCGTCCCAAAACTAAAACTTATAAATAAATATTATGCATATATAAGGTGCTTCGTTAGTCATGTCAAATATTTCGGGAGGGTTACATACACACTCAAATAAACACGTTACGCAAAAAAAAATTATATGTTTTTAGCATTACTTTTCGAGAAATTTAACAAAACATGTTTGCTACCTAAACATTAACCTGTGTGTAACAGTAGGTAGCTTGCATTGTACGGGGTCAATGACCATACTATGTTCAAACGCAGAACAGCTGTTTGTTGTAAGTAAGTCACAAGGTCACTATGATTGGTTTTTACAGCTACTTGTTTGATTTTATTTTTTTGTTAGGAGAAAAAATGCTCCTATAAACATATGTTTTTACGTAAAGTGTTAATTTGAGTGCGCATGTAACCCTTCCGAAATATTTGACATGAATAACGAAGCACCTTATATATATATAATATAATATATAGATAATAGTATATATATTATATACATACAGGTGATTATTTTGACCATGCCTGTCCTTTCAGGGGTTAATCTGTTTCAAAATAGAACACAGGGAAAATTGGAAAAAAAAATAATTGCGTCGCATAAATGGAGAGCTCAAATAATTTTTTTTTCAATTTCAAAACTGTTTTTTTAGTACCTACTTTTTATTTTTTGATACATATTGAAACGCCCTGAAGGGTCGGCATGGTCAAAAAAATCATCCTGTAATAAATGCATAGTGTAGCAAGTAAACTAGCAGAAACTCTAATTTCATCATTTCAGTACGTCCGCCATCTGAACGGCCTTCTAATTTTTAATGTATTCTTCAAATTGTAAGCACAGGTCAAACAGAACGCGAATCCCCTACATAATCTAAACGTAGAAATGCCCTAACTATTCCACTGCTCCGGAGAAACTTATGTAATTTAATTATTTATGAACCGGTTCTGATTCTGTGTGTTGGTGTAAAGGCCACTTACTAAGTTAGTCTGCTATAGCGAAATTGTTTCTATAGTGGTCTGCTACACAAATTAAAGACAACCCTTTATAAGCGAATCACACGCGAGCTCACCATTTTCCGAGCGAATCTTTGCGGTCTCATACAACGTAAGCAAGCACCGTGCAAACTCCGCGGGTTCATTCAGAATAGTGACACGCTTCTTTTACAGTAGGATGCAATGCAATGCTCGGAAAGTTTTAGTATAAGCGAAAATTCGGTTTTAATTGTTGCAAAACCACGGACTGAAGCAAAAAAAAAAGGAAACATCTACCGGCATAAATAATAATATAATCAAACAAACAATAAAATATATTTGTTTCTAAAACTTTACTTTGGTCACGTTATGTCCAATACATTTTTTTTTTAATAAATTCAAAGGCATTTTCATGTTTTTTCCTATCGAGCGAAGTAAATCAAATCGAGTTTCAAAAAACTATTGATATGACCTGATAAGCTTTACATATTATATTAAAACTGAATATTACATATTATGTGTAAAATTGATGATACATATCTCAGAAAAATGTTCCTTCGTTGCAATCTTAAGGCGTACATCAAGTCAGCTAATTAACCGACTTCCAAAAAAGGAGGAGGTTCTCAATTCGTCTGTATGTTTTTTTTTTTTTTATTTTTTTTTTTTTTTTTGTATGTTTGTTACGCGATTTCTCCGTCAATTGAGGGCCGATTTAGAAAATTCTTTTTTTGTTAGTTAGGTCATACTTCCGAGGTGGTCCCATTTCAATTTTATCGAAATTGGTTGAGTGGTTTTCGAAAAATCAGCATAATACTATGGTGTGTGGTTACCTTCAGCAAAACTTGTGATGTGGTCGTATTCGGCAATTTTCAGTTTGATAAATTAGTATGGTGTGTAGTTACCTTCAGCAAAACTTTTGTGATGTGGACTTATTCAGCAATTTGCAGTCTGACACATATGGCGAATAATTCTGTACCACTTCAATCGATTTCCATTATTCGATTTCGATTATTCTTTTTTATGTAATATTACTAAAAAGAATGAAATAAAAACTGTTTTAAAAAATATTAAACCGATTTCAAAAAAACAAAAAACAAAAAAGAACTAAAAAGTATTAAATACCTAATATTTTGAAATTTTCTCTGTCCTGTTGAAATACATGAATCGATATTTACTAGTGATACATATTCGGACCCTTGTTTCATGAATATTCTAAATTTGAAATTTTTTATATTTTCCGACCGGCCAGGTGCGCTTAATTTATTATGGTACCTGACCGGTACCTACTGTACCGAGTACCATCGAGCTGGTCTGATGATGGAGACAGAAGGTGGCCATAGGAACTCCTAAACTACACATGATAAACCCATCGTGTTTGGGCTCGTTGCATTTGTCTTCACGAGAAATTTACTTTAGACCTAAGAGATTCTCAATTCGACGGTATGTTTTCTTTTTTTAAATGTTTGTTATGCGATTACTCCGTCAATTGTGGGCCGATTTTGAAAATTCTTTTTTTTTTTTATTTGAAAGGGGATAACCCTGAGGTTTTTGAAGTGAAAACTTCTTTAGCGGCGCTTGGCACTTTTTTAGGTGGGTAAAAAATGTATAACTCGCGACATCGCGTCAGCGTCATTTTTAAAATGAAACCTTAAGTCATTGCATTAAGGGTTAAGTTAGAGTGGCACGGGATCTGCCGGCACTCCCGGAGTGCAACTGTTAAGTAGGGTTCGGTAACACGTTTATGTCTGTCCATTCTACTAAGTTCTGCAAAATGAATGTAGGGTTCCGTAACAAATGCATGTCTGTCTGTTCTACTAAATTTAACATTTATTTCAAAATGAATGTAGGGTTCCGTAACAAATGCATGTCTATCCGTTCTACTAAATTTTACAATTTTCAACCAAGGTCCTCCGACGGTTATTTTATAATAAAAGTAGGGTTCCGTAACACGTTTATGTCTGTCCATTCTACTAAGTTCTGCAAGATGAATGTAGGGTTCCGTAACAAATGCATGTCTGTCCGTTCTACAAAATTTAACATTTATTTCAAAATGAATGTAGGGTTCCGTAACAAATGTATGTCTGTCCGTTCTACTAAATTTTACAATTTTCAACCAAGGCCCTCCGACGGTTATTTTATAATAAAAGTAGGGTTCCGTAACAAATGTATGTCTGTCCGTTCTACTAAATTTCACAATTTTCAACCAAGGTCCTCCGACGGTTATTTTATAATAAAAGTAGGGTTCCGTAACACGTTTATGTCTGTCCATTCTACTAAGTTCTGCAACATCACCTACAACGTCCGTGATGTCAGCCCATAACACCGGGTAAACTAAGTGCCATGTCAGTACTTCCCCCTTTGATCGTGCTGACTACACTGAACTGGTCGGAAAACACAAACTATTTACATAGTCGTTTCGACCGACGTTTAATTCAGTGCGGTGGTACCAACCCGGTCAGGTTAAACCCTACCACCAAGTAAGATTAGGAGGGAAGGGACCTACAGTTTTACGAGGAATCCGAACCTCGGTCAGCCTCTAACGGTCAGCGGTCACCCATCCAAGTACTGACCGCACCCAGCGTTGCTTAACATTCAATAGCGACAGTTGACTGTCTGCACCACTGAGCTATCGAAGCTGACGTGGTCCTATTTTAATTGGGTCAAGATCGGATTGGAAAGCGAGGCGGAATCGCGAGGCCGAAGGCCGAGCGATTCCGCCGAGTACATTAATAGCAAAAATTACTAAAAAAAACTGTGAAATAAAAAAAAAGTTTAAAAAAACATAAAACCGACTTCCTAAAAAAAGGAAAACTAAAAAACTATTTAAAATAAAAATATAAAAACCGCCTTCAAAAATATATGAAATAAAAACCTAAAAAAAAAACGAACCCTAGAGTTGAAGGCGGTGCTAAAGCAAGCAAAAATGATGCATGAAAGAAAACATGAGTGGATGATAATATCCTTTGTGATTTGTGTAGCCTTTTTAGCACCGCCTTCAACTCTAGGGTTCGTTTTTTTTTTTAGGTTTTTATTTCATATATTTTTGAAGGCGGTTTTTATATTTTTATTTTAAATAGTTTTTTAGTTTTCCTTTTTTTAGGAAGTCGGTTTTATGTTTTTTTAATTTTACAAGTATGTACAGTGTCACTAGCTCATATACCGACCGACACATTCGTAGGCGGAGTCAGGTACTCTGTCTGCGAGTTATAAATCATCCGTGTAAAATATTGCCACGGCCCCTGAATACAGCAGCGGCTAAAATTTAATAAGGAGCCGCTCCATTTACTCTCGAATGAGTTCCCAATGCTCGTATGTATTTCACGTCACCTCCGGGGGTCTGGGGGGCGGCGCCTCGGGAATGTATATTGACAGGAAATAGTTGGCGAGCGTTGTAAAGGAGCGGAGGCCTTCCAACTCTCCAATGTCATTAGATATTCGTCTTTGATCCTTCCTTCGCTCTGCCGCCGCCTCCGCCGCCGCTACAGACGCGTCTGTGCGGTCACGTCGAGGCTTGCGGAGCGCGGAGGCCTTGTCGGAGGGCAACAGATGGAGATGATTTCGTTTGACCGCAGACAAGTGTTCAGATCTGCCGGCAGATGTGAATTTTGCTGTTAACCCGCTGATAAATTGTTCAGATTCAAACGGCAATGTGAACGCGTAAATTCGAGATAACGCAAGTTTCAACCTCGTGTAGTAGGCACTTATTACAATCTCTATCTCCATCTCTACTTCTTATAAAAGGGAACTTCTGTCTGTATGAATGTATGTTTGAGGTAAACTCCGAAACGACTCTCAACAGTTTGATGCGGTTTGCACCAAGAGTAGTTATTGAGGCTCACTATAGGTTAAATACCATCACGATAAATATCCTTAGGGCTGATCAGTATCAAAGAAAGTATAGTATGGAAGGGAGAGAGAGAGAGAATATAAAAGGAGCCATTATTGAATCATACATATATACATATCACACACGCTGAATCCCGACAATCGGGGTAAGCAGAGTAATCGGTGTTGTGCTGCAAGAACTCTGGCCAATTACAGCACAACACCGACCACCACGTTTCGCAAAGTATTCGAACAAGATTCAATCGATCAAGCAGCAAGTAAGGCACGAAGACCCACCTGCTGCATGACTCATACATATTGAATCATATTTGCGTTTAAATCGCATTTGCTATTAAAACGAGTCTACCGCGAGCGAAGCCGCGGGCAAAAGCTACTAAATTAGAACTAATGTATATACATATACATACATACCACACGCAACACGTATCCCGACAAGTTTGTACCGTGCGGGGCCGGTACTTTAAAAGAATAGCCCTACTGCATCTCTCCCCGTGTATGTCGTAAAAGGCGACTAAGGGATATATACTCCCTTCTTATATTACTTGGTGGTAGGGTTTAACCCGCCCGGGTTGATACCATCGCACTGAATGAAAGGTCGGTCGAAACAGCTATGTAAATAGTTTGGGTTTTCCGTCCAGTTCAGTGTAGCCGGCACGACCGAAGGGAAGCACTGACGTGGCACCAAGTTCACCCGGTGTTATGGGCTGACATTACGGATGTTGTAGGTGATGTGGCCAACCGTGTCAGTTTCCATAAAAAAAAAGTGAAGTAATCAGAGTAATAAATAAATAAGTAGTACAAAATAAAAAAAATAAAAAGCGGCCAAGTGCGTGTCGGACCACGCGCAGTGTAGGGTTTCCCTAGTTGCGGAACCCTATTAAAATAAATTATTTGTATAATTTTGTAGGTGAAATAAATGAATGTTAATTTGAAAAAGTTCTTCAACAGTGAAATGATGGCTGTCGTCCGTACATTTTATAAGTTGGTCGACTATTACTCGTCAACCTGTACAGCCTACTTAGCTGTGATAGTTTTCCTTTAAATTTCGATATATATACTACTGCTGTGATTCTTTTCACATATCTAATAAGAACTGTTTAGCTGGTAGGGGGTGGGGACACTTGGCTCTAACAAAAATTAGGACTTAAAAGCTTATTAATTCGCAAACGGATCCCTAAATCGAAAAGTTCTTTTCACAAACACGCAATATTTTCCAAAGACCTATACAACGACATTCCACACGATCGGTTAGACGTGAAAACAAAATGCATCCCCACTTTACGAGTAGGGGATTCCCTAAAAATTTTTTTTTTTCAAAATTTTTATTTTACCACTTTGTCGGCGTTATTAATATGTATACCCATACCAACTTACAACTTTCTAGTACTAAGGGTCTCTGAGCTAAGCCGCGGACAGACGGACGGACGGACATGGCGAAACTACATATAAGGGTTCCTTGTTGACTACGGAACCCTAAAAAAAGAGTAATCAATCGGTGTTGTGCTGTTAGGACTCTTGTAAATTACAGTACAATACCGACCACCACGTTTGGCAAAGTGTTAGAACAAGATAATTATCAAGTAGCAAGCGACGCACGAAGACCCATCTGCTGCATGACTCGGTGGAAAGACCGTGCCAAGGTGAGAGGTGGCTAACCTGTCGCCCTTTAGCACGGCATCTTGTGCTTATTCCTTAGTCGCCTTTTATGACATGACGGGGATAGATGCAGTGGGGCTATTTCTTTTTGAATACCTCCCTCCCTATAGGTTTTAGTTTCAGGTCTTTAGGTTCTCATTTCTGACGCATAAAGACGACGATACAATGTTCATTTGACTCCCTGAATACACAACAAGGTCAAAAGACTAACTGTGTACTAACAAAAAAAAAACAGAACATTGCGGGAGAACGTGAGTTGAATTCGCTTTCAATGTTTATACGTGGGCGCCTAACTAACAAGCTAAACATTTGGAGATCCACATAATGTTCGCACTTGACTTACAAAGTGCGCCCCGAATTTTCCTACCCCTCGTCAGGTACTCCAACAGAATAATACTCGAAAAAGAAAAGTTAGTCGACAACAAGCGACAATAACGAAGTCGACGAAACAAAGACGCATGAAAAAGCCTTCTTCCGTCATTACACACGGCGCGCGCACGAGCCTCTCCACTAGCGCTTAGCTTGTGGTCACATTCGCTCGAGCTGGTGCGCTCATGTCACTTTCCTGTCAATAAGTTAATATTGCGACATTTGGCGATAAAAATGAATTAAGGCTGCGATATGCAAATTTTAGGAGAAAACGAGATTTTTGAAATATTCAAAAATTTATTTCAGAGACACCAGGCCCCACAGAAAAAATATGAAAATTGAACACGAAAGCCAAGAATAAAGAGAAATTTATAAAAAAAATGATACCTAAAATGTGGTTATCCCACCTAGTTTATCATAAGATAGCTGTGAAGACAAAATAAATACCGGCCAAGTGCGAGTCGGACGGACTCGCACACCGATGTTTCCCTTCCTTGTGTGGACCCCCTTAATTTTTTACTTTTCTATTTTTTATTATTAGATAAAACGTATCTCCCACAAAAACATATATGTTGCGAAAATTTCAACCGGCTAGATATTACGGTTACAAGAGCAGTTAGGACAGACATACAGACATATACGGAGTAGACTTAGCTTCCGTACGGGGTACGGAAACCCAAAAATTGGTGCCGTAAAGAATTTAAACGTGGGACACCGTATCGTTGCCAACGGGTTCATCGCCAATTCGATGGCCTATCGATGACGTGTCATCTCTAAACGGACTGTTGCATCTTCCTATGTTTTTAGCACGGTCGCGTTCATAATTTTATATTCTAAATGGAATCCCTATGGCGTGCGTCGCCACCGAGCCACGAAGTTGGTAACGCGAGAGAAGTATTGGCGCCCGCGTCCGTCCGCACACCAGTGTAAGCCGAGGGTTCAGCGAACACACATCCGTCGCTCGCACATAAAACTTTCATTCCGCACCGCGCCGTAATACATGGTAATGCGATAGAGACATATCGCAGAGGGAGTATTCGCGCTTATTGATATACAGGCCCCCTCGCGAGAAGAGACTTTGAAAACGTAGAGAATCGCAATAAATTACCATATTTTTTTAAAGAAAATTGTTTATATTTTCCATCCCTATTTTGATTATATTTTATAGTATTCCATGGTAAATGTGAGAAAATAATTTTATCTAATTTGATAAATTATAAGCTCCTTTTTACATGCCTTCATTTTCAAATTTTTGTGTGATATCATTTCTTCGTTCTCGCATTGTCTGCTTCCATTTTCTCCCACGTCCCAAAGGTAAGTTTGTAAAGAATATCGTCTGTATAAATATACTCGTCGCCACTATAACACAAGTAAAACAGTGAAATTTAAATTATACATGATTTTGAATTTATAGGTTACGATACAATACAAGAATAATCTTTCTACTTTAACGCATTTTTAGAGGGCATTATTCTAGAACTATCTCTTCTCTACTTTAAAGAACTCTTAAGTTCGTCTCTTTTCAAACTAAGTACCTGGGCGACCGAGTTAGCTCTGCGTCTACACCTTTCGAAAAAAAAACATGAATTTATCGAAATACAAAAAGTCATCAAAATCTTTAGAGCTGTTTCCGAGAAACCAATTATATATTACATATCTATATAATATATAAGATTAGCTCACTTAAAGTAATAGGATGTGCGTCGACCCCGTGATCACTGCGCGCCCTTCCTATGCGTGCAAGGGAATAGATATACTAGCGTAACCCCCTAATGCCAGGCCAATACACTTTGTTCCTGTGGAGTTAGATGTCATATTAGTGTTTCCCTTTGGCCATATTAGTCCTGCCCATCAAAATGCGATCACCCGAAACGTGTTGCGGGGATAGAATCAGGCTCTAGGGCACAGACGAGAGCCTCCTTGATTGATTGCGAGATACGCTCCGTTTGCACAGCCATCCATTATCGCCCCCAGTACTGATCCGTCACACAACGAGCAATCCACTAGCAGTAAAGAATTGTCCAAATACACATGCGTCCCCCATCTGTCGTAAATATTCATATGTTAGAGGGCTCAACGGAGAACTCGGCTAAATTATTACAGCGCGCCTCCGTCGCGTCTCTGTCCGTCTGTCTGTCAGGCGGACGCGGATTCAGAGAAAATAGGCTGAGGACTTCAAGCTCTACATACTAAGTAACATCAACTCGTAAAATACGTACGATGTAAAAGTATAGTAATATGTTGCTGGTTTTCTAGAACCACACTCAAATAATACAAAACCTGATAAGTGTGAACCTTGTTCACATACAGAGGGTTCCGTAGCCATTTCCTTCTTGCGTGCATGGCGAGTGCGCGCAGCGATCGATAATGCGATCGCACCGTGCCTCTCGCGCGGCGCTGCCTCCGCGCCGCGCTACAGTCCACTAGAATGTTATTTTCTCAATAACAGTATATGCAATAAACTTTAAATTAGATTTTATGCCGTGAGGATTACTAAGTTGACTGCTTTTTATATATTTATTAGATTTATTGAGCATCACGTTCCGGAGTAATCACCTCGTACATCGTGTGTGACAGACAAATCGGTGGACAGGCGGACGGACAGATTTTACAGATTATATTTCCTAACAGCAGCATCGCCGCCAGAGTTATGGAGGAACATACATACATACACACAGAAAAGATTTATAAAAATTGTTAATTGAGTTATAGTATTATACATAGAGTCTACAGACGCAGTATCTCATAAAACACAGTAACTTACTCTATGACCATCCCTTACAGATTTATTATTAGTATTGATTATAGCTTGTAAATAAGTAAATACAAAAATATGAATATACAAAGTTCGAATAATTGAAAATTACTATTGTATTTTATATTCTGTGCACTTTCCCTATTCAGTTTATTTGGTTGTAAAGAATTACCAGTTATTTACTTACGTGTAAATTTATTTTGATGGCACATCTCTGTTCAGTATAGTCGTATAAAAATATTCTTCATAAATAATAATTTATTATATTATTTACAATATTTCTGACCGTCGTCGTTCGTTCCATTCTTTCGGATTGCACTTGAAGCTGTAGGTTCCTTCCCTTCTTACCTAACTAGATGGTAGGGTTAGCCCGCCCGGATTGTTAACATCGCGCTGATGAAAGGTCGGTCGAAACAACTATGTAAATAGTTCGTGTTTTCCGTTCTGGTTCAGTTCAGCGAAGCCGGCACGATCAAAGGGAACCACTGACATGTCACCTATTTCACCAAGGTGTTATGGCTGACACCATAAAGTGTTGCAGGCAAAGAGATTAAAAAACTTTGGTTGCAGGTGATGTCGCCAACCATGTCAGTTTTCATAATAAAAAAAAATATGCATTACAAACTCTTGATGTAAATATATTTCAGATAAACTTAATTTATAGTCTCAGCTGCTCTGCACATCAACGAAGTGATTGTCCGATATTCAATATCAGTGATTTTTTGCCGGGAACCTGAAATGGCAATCGAATAAAATTATCGCTGTAATTCAGATCGATTTGCTTATTGCTCACCATTGTACAATCAGGGAGCTGCGAGTTAGTAAACCTACGTTGTTATCAGGAGAGATGTATAATCTCTCCTGATAACATATAATGTTAATAAAGCGAAATTTCTACGGCCGTGTAAAGTACGCGCCAATATAATATGAATCCTTACAACACGAGATCCACTTTATCGATTTACAGATACCTCAGTTCCAAAGTGTAATAACTCAAGAAATCATTATTTCGAGATAATCAGGAAAACGAATGTAGATGCAAATTGAAAAATAAACACAGTAAGTCCATTTTTTGGAAATTCTATACGATATTCTCGGTTTTTGCCTAACATTAAATTAGCTCAAGTGTAGTCTAGTAATACATAATAAATAGGTAATATATGTAGGGGTTTTCACTGGTTTTTCCAAGTTGTTACAGTGTGGAACGAAATATTTGTCATATTAATGATTTATTACATTATGGTGGGTGGAATTATTATTTTAGTTGTTACTCTTTGGAACTGGTAGGTATTTTATTTATTTATTTTTATTTATCTCTTTATTTCAGCCAACTAGGGCCATATTGACAATACATAGTGTCTTAACCTAAGAACTAAAATTACTTTTACTCCACTTGTGTCTGTACGGGTCCCAATAGAGACCCGTATGCCTCATATTAGTCTATTTTTTTACGTTACGTTTTCTACACTATTTCTCATATTTAACTCAAATCTACAAAATTTCGGACTTGTTACACTTTGGAACTGAGGTATCGGGTCTTCACTGTTGCATTATTTCACTTCTCAAGATGGTTTTAGGCTATAAATCATAACGCTACGTCATCGGTGGCCTGAGCTTTGAGCAAAAAGTCACGCGAAGCGAAGCCGCGGGGAAAAGCTAGTCCGAAATGAAGGAAACATAATTTTGAACAAACTATTCGAAGAAAAAATCATTAGAACCGCGGGCTCGCACTAAAAAACATTTAAAATTCTGACAGACCGAATTCATATCAGCCGCAGCCACATATAAAACTGACGTAGGTACGGAGCACAGAATTTAAATTATGAAGTGACAAATTCAAACATACCCACTATTACTTTTTTCCTCTTAGCTTTAACTGGCTTATCCTCGCGGCTTCGCTCATGTGAAGTCAGATTTGAAAGAATATTGTCTATTCACTAAGCAGGTGTCACAGGCAGGTGCTAACGGAGCTGACAGTTGACTACTGTCAAATGTATGAGTAAGAAAGTAAGTAAGAAACGTCGACAAACAAAAGTGAGTCGCTTTAATTATACCGCATAACCGAAAAAACATTGTGTAACAGCGGTAAAAGCCTAAACTAACATATTGTATGAGAAATGTCATTATAACCGACGAAATAATTATTGCATTTGACTTACCGGACTAAGGGCCTATTTCTCCACCTTCGACTAAAGTATCGGTAAAATTAACCGACACAAAACCACTGAAAGTAGTTTCACCACATCACGTTAACAATAACCATTGGCTAAAGTGCCCTCTAAACTAATCAGAGGATGATCTGTCGGCTAAGGACTTAGTCGACAGCTAGTAAGTAAGCACCTGCCATTTGTGCTGTCATTTACATTGAAATATCATACCTGTATCAATTTTGTACATTAGAAAATGGAAATAGTGGAAATTATAGACGATTATTTGGACCTGGAAGAGAAGGAAAACGAGATGCGTGTGCGTATTCGAAGACCTCGCACCATTAGACCCCGGCCGGAATATGTTGGTGCTTTTTATGAAAAGAATTTTCGATCTCGATTTCATCTAATAAAAGGAACAGTGCAACGTCTATTTACGTGACTGACTGACTGACCAAAGCGCGTTCGACACCTGAAAGACTTCCTGGCTCTTTCCTGGCTGCTTTGGCTCCTTTCGTGAACACTCGGCTCGAAACGAAACGTAACAAAAACGACATGCACCGCCTCAACATTAACCCTGGTAATTTTTTTTAAACCACCAAAACATCACTGATATCATACCACACTTTCCTTCGAGCCGAAGTCTGCCGAAAGGAGCTAACTAAAGGATCCAGGAAGGAGCCAGGAAGTCTTTCAGGTGGCGCACCGGACCAAACCTGTCTGACAACCACATAGAGAAATAATGTTATACTAGAGGAAACACTACTAAGAAAGATTGAACGAATCTTTGACAACAAAAACTGCGGTATGAGGAAAGGTCGAGCGGGCAGGGGAATGCAAGCAGTATCTATTCTGTGACGCATACGCCGTGAAGCAGCTGTGAAGCTAAGTAAACGCGGCACGCAGCAACAGTACTAAAATAAATTACGATCGTCTAACGATGTGCAGCGCTGCAATTACGTTGTGCACGAGCTAACACAGACGGGCCATCAGTGTTGGTAAGTAGGCGGAGTTTGTGGAATGAATCGGGGTATTAAGCAGCTGTGAAGCTAAATATAAACGCTGCATGCAGCACCAGTATTAAAATAAATAGCGATCGTCTAACGATGTGCAGCGCTGAATTACGTCGCGCACGGCGTTTGCGGAACGAATAGGGTTAGGGGTAGGAATAATCATGAATCTACAACTCTCGCTCGCACTGTAGCACAGCCCGTATTTAGTGTCTCGCTTCGCGCGAAGTTTACTTTGTAAGCATTGAAGCTAAATGCTTGTGCGCTGTTCCACGCACGCATAGTAAAAACAATAGCGACCGTCTATTAACGCTGCAGCGCTGTTATGCGCATTGGCGCAGTGGCATGGCGGCCATTAGGTAATAATGTAAATTATTTTGGCAAACAAATTGTAGTAAAAGAAGCGTCTTACTTACTTGTGGAATGTTGTTCCTTTAGATTTTGATGTGTTCACGCTATTGTTATGGCAGTATCGAAAAACACACGATATGTTGTCGACTTGTAGCTCGGCTCGGTATTCACATTATCATATCACACACACGACTAACATCGACGGCCGCCGGGAGTCGACTGACAGGAAGTTTGTTAGTCAACTCTCTTCGATGAGGCGAAAGTACTTGCCCTTAGTGTTTCCTCTAGTACAACCTCTAACTCAATGGACAACCATGACAGCAAGCTTACCTTACGATCGGCTCAAACACAACAAGAGTAGACTACGCGGGACGGATCACGGCGTGTCGTCGCCGCAGCGGGCGACCCGCCACGCAAATACACTATACAAGTACGGTGCGGGTGCGAGGGAGAACACCGACGAACCGCTGCGGCGGCGACACGCCGTGATCCGCCCCGCGCATTATAATAAAAAGACGTAAAAGGCTGTTTTTGCATTTTTATTACACGAGAAAACACTTTTATATTCCTTCCCATAATTTTTATGTTTGTACTATTTTTAAATAGTATAAATAACACATTATAAATAGAAAACATTAAATAAACCAAATGTGAAAGGTTTGTTCAATTACACTGGATAATGCTGATCAGTCAGACTACGTTCCGCCACGAATAAGTGCTGGTTAAAGTAGGTAGTCGTTATTTAGCGAGCACTCGAATTCTGTTGGTGAAAGCCATTTCTTTTAGTGGGAACCACAGAGCATCAAATACCTACCGCTGCTCTGTGGTGGGAACTTATTACCAACGATTAAAGTTAGCCTATGATTAGTTAGTGAGAACTTATTAGGTAAGTTGGTGAAAGACACCCTAAAACTACTAAATAGTGAAAGTCTATACGTAAAATTATCACCATGAGCAATGTGAATCAAGAGGTTTTCTGGATAAAGGGTTTTAGTAACAGAGACACCTCATTTTTATCTCTTTTTTTTACGGAAACTGACACGGTTGGCTACATCACCTACAACTGCATCCGTGATCTCAGCCCATAACATCGGATGAACTAGGTGCCATGTCAGTTCTTCCCTTAATTTAATCTCACATTTATCTCGAAGATGTTTGTTGCACATTTTCTAACTGCTTTAACTTTGATCCTCTATATTACCGAGTGTATAAACACACAATCCTACTTTTGGCTTTGAATAATAAGAATAATAATAAACGTACGATGAAATTAAAAAATGAACTTAAATTCGAGCATAGCTGCGTTGCGCAACCTAACAACGGCACAGACCAATCAAAATACCGGGAGTGCAGAGTCGTTAAAGAATGTTCGATTGTTCTGTAGCTCGATTCCAAGTTAGGCACCAGTAAACGTTATGTAGTTTACAAAAAACAATATTGCACTGGTATGGCTGATACCATTGTGATTGACCGACGTTGATTTAGGATTGTGTCATTCACTAAGCCATTCAAATAGATGCCTTACCATTTCTGACAGAACATATCTGTATGTAATCAGTAGATACATGAATATGCGATAAACACGATAAATATTTGCATAATTATTGTATTTTTATATAATAATTATGCAAATATTTATTTATATTTTATTTCTATTCGTATGACAACTACGTACACTGATGAAATAAAGAATGCGTGAAACTATTCTTTTATTAGTAGAATTAATATTACCTTATTGAGCACATTTGAGTCAACGAAACATTGTTCACATTGGATGATCTTTATGGTGAACTAAAGAACTAAAACAGAAAATATGCACACGGTTGACTAAAAGTGATCGCGTTCTGTATTAAGTCGTTGTAACCACTTATTAGAGAAGGATGAACATATCTGCAATTACTGCGAGAGAGTAGGATGCAAGACGGCCAATTACGCAGCACAAACAATCCACTCATTGTTCTTTACTAGTTAGGAGCGTCTGTGGCTCCTATTCAGCTTCATGTATTATTATGTATTTTGCTTCTATACTTGCGGCGCGCGTAAGCAGTTGATCTTAACTAGTTGCACTATCTCGGCACCTAAAACTGTAAAAAGTTAAAAGTGTGAAACTGTGCAAGGATTACTCGATGGGCCGACATCATAGATGTAGCAGGTGTATGTATAGGTAGACAAAGTAATCTTATAAATAGAGCGAAGTTTCTACGGGCAACCATGCGGTCGTGTAAGGTACGTCAATATATGAATATCCTTTTTTTTAATGAATATACTCGAGAACCACTTTATTGATTTACATACGGTTTTCAGTGTTACATTCTGTCACTTCTCAAGATGGTTTTACGCTATAAATCATAACTACGTTATCGGCGGCCTGAGCTGTGTGCAAAAATTCACGCGAAGCGAAGTCGCGGGCAAAGTAATAATATTCCATAAAAAAATTCTACGCAAATATAGTGCTCGTGCGAATCGATGTTCCCGTCGACTCCTACTTGGAATGGAGCTACAGGTAGACTGAAACAGAGCTACGGAGCGTAGCGCTAGCCTGCTAGCGGTGCGACCCGATATTGCACGTTCTTCCGCTCGATAACCCCTCGTTTAGCTGCGCCGCTATTCACAATTAATATTTAACGAGGCATTCAGCGTTATTGGTTTTATAAAAAAAAAGGAAATACCCGAGAGGAAAAGCTTTACAAAGCGAACAAGGTGAATGTCAAAAAACGCTCGCGTGAGCTTGATGGACATTGTTCTCTTTTACATTATTATTATTTAATTTCAGGTTTTTCCCTTGTACATATTATTTATATTAATTCAATATAATTATAAAACAAATATATACAAAATTAATACAAACATAATACAATATTAAAAAAACGGTAATACCCCTCCAAGCGCGCCGGTGCGGGTGCAGCAGGTCGTGGCCGTTATTATTATTGTTGTTGTTAGTAGGTATACACTAGCAACTTTAAGCTGATGCGTGTACTTTTTATGTTGAGTGCACTTGATTCTGACTTTTATTTTGTTTGTTCTTTTATTTCGTACATTTTTTATTAATTTTTTTCACTCAGTTGCCTTAACCCTAGATCACTAACCAGTCGTAAAAATTACGACGCGTACTGTGTGCATTTAATGTTTCGGTAAGATCCCGACCCGACCCCCGTCACCCCACCCGTTCCTAATGCCTTCCTAATAAGCATCATTAATGACTCAGAAGCACTCATTGTGGATGCACGTTTATTAGATCGGGAGATATCGTGTTATCATCGTAAAATTTACGAATGGTTAGTAACTATGTAACTTTTTTTTTCATAGAAAATTACTATGGTGTCATAGAAACCGAAGTCAAATAAGGTTGTTTATCTTCTAGAAGGAAGCATCTAGTCGAGACTTTTCCAGAACTCGCAAAAAAACGTCGTATGACCACGACATTCTGCGAGACTGAAAAAAGACGATTTGCAGGGAGTATTATTGTTAATTTTGTGTTATAAATCAATTTGATTAAATAAATATTGATGCTTTAATATGTCGTCAAATTTACGAATGGTTAGTGATAGATAACGTTACTCGAAATTAAGCTTAGTGATCTAGGGTTAAATGTATTTATTTTGTTTTATTTTTTTCATATTAATAAAGTGTTTGTCCAACTGTTTTATGTTTATTCATCTGGTTACTGGCAACTTATGAAATAGCCATAATAATTGTGTGTTACATATTTATTATGTTAACATGGCAGTTTTTAAGACAAGCTCTGACGGTCGCTGTCGTAAAAACACTGAAAGATGCGAGCAATGAAGCGAGTCATGCTGGGAACATCGCTACGCGGCTATGGCACGTAACTAGATAATCGAGGAGGAGGAGATTTTGCGAGGAGATGTTCATTTGGCTCTGTCGACTGCACCATTGATCCCTCGGCGACAACAACCCAAGCTGGTTTTCATTTTTTTTTAAATTGCCAAAGCACCAACGTAGTCGATATTGGACATCGGTTCACTAAACTCAAATGGCAGTGGGTTGGGTACATCAGCCGACGAAACGACGACCGCTGGTTTGAGAGGTGTATGTCCAGCAGTGGACACATAAACGAAGACTGACTTTAAGGCAGGAACAATAGCCCCTCCAACGCAAATTCTCTGAAAATTTCGACCGGCTACCTATTACGGTTCAAAATATGCAGCCCTTGGACGGACGGACGGACAGACAGACAGACATACAGTCGGCGTAGGTTTAGTAATAGGCTTCCGTGTGTATGTGGAACCCTATAAAACCACTGAATTTCACCCTAGAGTTACTTTGTACCATTTTGGGATGGATCGTTAAACATTTAGGAAACCTTTTAACCTTTTTTCTCGGAAAATTATTATAAAATATCTACCCACTATAGTATAGAAATTAATATGGTGAACTGTCTTGGATATCGTATAATGTTTGCTACCAGCCCCAACCTCTCTAAATGTGTTGCTGTTTAAATCAGCAGGCTTCAACGTGTATAAAGTTTGTGACGATAAACTCATTGAACATACCGGAGCCCAAGCGTATCAGGGGTCGGCTGTGCGCTGAAATCCGATACTAACCGTGAGGATACGAACACTCCGATGCTTAGCTCGAACCAATTATTTTTTTCCTTTGTAACTTCACATCTGACTGGGCTGAAAGAGGGCGTGCCTCAGCGTTAACGGCAAATTAAATTTCTCTACGATTTTTCACATACTAACGCGTTTGTTTTGCTATTTTATACGTAATTTGAAATCGCGCGGCTATTTATTCCGCCGTGTCGGAATATAATGTTAATTTCTTTGAAACACTCCAACCGAGGCAGAGAATTTTAATTAAAAGCCATTTTAATTATATCGTCGAAAGGGACCTGCATTCATATTTCTGCGAGCAGCACTTCCTCCGCGGAATTTTCTGCTGAAAAAAAAAACCTGAAAAACGGGTTACATTTAATTAAGCGGAAAATAAATTCTGTTCACGCGCTATATTTTCTTTCGTGTTGATTTTTCGTGAAAAGGGTGTGGATCCCTCGCGATCTGACGAGCTCCAGCTTTTGTTGGGATGTGGACCGCACCGCCGCCGCCGCGCTGCCGCCGCCGCCACGCCGCCACCTCCCGCGCACCGCTGCCGAGCTCCAGTACCCTTCTAAGGTTACTCCTTTCACCTTCTTAGGTAAGCCGATACCGAAACGGGTAGCGGGGCGGTGGCGAGGCGCCGAGGAGGCCGTGCAGAGCCGGGCGGGGGCGGGGCGGGTACAAGCGCGTTATGATCAGGTATTCCTCCAAGCAGCGGAAGAAGGAGCGAGCCGACGAAGATAAATGATGTAGCAAGTACGGCCACGATAAAATACGCGGTGTGGGGGCGGAGGCGGACGAGGGCTCTCGAACTTCGTTTAGTATTATTCGCAGTCGTCGAGTACATAACGACCTACTTCATTATCCCTTTCTAACTGGGTAATAAGCTGCGTATGAGAAACTTTCACTGAACCGTCACACCGTAACAATCTCAGACGGTTATGTAACGATTTTTTATTTTTACATCTCTGAAAAATAATTAAACAAATTTCGTAGCCTTTTGCTACTTCAGCTATGAAATGCGGCACACGAACTCGCGATTTCATTCAGTTGTTTTAAATTCAATCGAACTTCTTAAGGCCCGTTTACATATACTTACCTTCACACCTAACAACTCTACACTGTTAATAGTTCTTCATAGATGACTTGACTACACTATTGACTTGATAGACGTATTGACTGCAAAGCTTGAAAATGTTCAACCTTAATGCTGTAGTTGCAGAACTCACTTTCAACGAGCAAAATACTTCTATTGCTAAAAATCTTTACTTTTATATCACTGAGGAGCATCAACTGATATTATTCACAACATCGCGCCTCCCAGCCTCCCTTCTCTCCTTACACTCAAAGCCTTGTCACTGAAGTCACCCACGTCAGCTCCCGCGCCAGTGTCCACTTTCGGCCTCAATTTCCGATGAAACTGAGCGCGGCATTTTTTCGAAGAAAAGCCTCTATTGGAAGCTGACGCAGATTTGACCTACATGAAAAGTGATGGATGGGTGACAAGCAGACACGTTATCGACTTAATGCTATATGTACCTACGTACACACGCGTACATATTTAGTAAATGTTCACATAGGTCCCTTCGTTTGCACGCACCTAAGTAGGTTATGTAGATAGGACTATCTATACGTATGACGTATTTAGGTTGGATCCTTCCTAAGCACCCTTAGCGGAGGCAGCGGATGGATGAATATTCACATTATCCTTTTTGGGAATCAGGGACTTGAAACGACGCATGTTCGAGTAGATATTTTATACAGAAAATATTTGCAGTATACTGACCTTTCGCTTTTGAAAATGAGAGAGATAAATCCGGTCAATTGTGAACGTTGTCCGAGCATAGAAGGTTCCGCAGCGACTGGCTACTTCTCTCTGAGTACGTTACGGATGAATTCGAGTGGTTGGTATGTTTCGGGCACTTACTTTACGAACTTCACGAGTCTGTCGGTTTGCCCTGCAGCGTTCCAGGCGTCTTACATAACACAATTATAGTATAGTAACGTACTAAAACCAAAGAGTTGTTTTTCATGTTAGCTTTTTAAGGTTTCAAATCGTATTAAAATGATTTTTCAGGCTTGACCAACCCATTTGGTTATTATTACTTTTAAAAATAAATGTATTTACTACATATTCCATGTATACAGTATGAAAACAAACATTGCAATATTGTATAATTATTTCTTATCTTATAATTTTTAGCAAATTATTTTATAGGCACTCAATACGATAAGTATGTACTTTATTTTTTTATCCTACCTTATTATACCTACCTATAGGTCAAATTATATTTTTAGGTTTCAGTATCAAAAAGTACTATACCTACCCTTAAGATAGCATTAATTAGATATATCTCTTATATATACCTATCGCGTATATATATACTACAAACAAAATATCGAAATTTATAAAAGGCATTGTTATAAAACCTACGCTAAATTTACTATTTTGTAACTTACTTATAGAGCTTCACTAAAAAAAATTCACACGCTTCTTACTCATAAACAGAAGATTCTTTTTTATTTTTATCAATTCAAAAACTATTCGCTCTAAGTTAAATTCCTAAAATTCGTATAGAATTTATCAATTTTATTAAGCCATAAGTTGTATATCCGTTCTTCCCGCAACGCCTCAAGTATTTATAGCGTTCCAAATATAATCTTTAGTAACTCCGTGTTCGAATATTTGTAGCGTTCCAAAATATCAACGTTATTATGTGTAGGCAACTGGTGTAGATCGATAAGAGCGTATACGTAACGTCTCCGTCATGTTATGAGCAGCTCGGCAGAGTCGAGCGGGACTCATCGCTCACCACTCTCCCTCGCCTGCGCTGCGCCCCGTCCGCGTCACACCGTCACTCCTCCAAGCAACACCGCTGACACACGAGCGCACTTTTTATTACCCGACTACGGCGAAGCTAAAAGGAAGGATTACGATTTTAACGTGTAGGCATGTACATATCGAAGATTAGAAGCTAGTTTTCCTTGTCTTCCTTGTTGGATATTGTCAGTTTGCACTGGTTTGCACACTGTGGCACTCACTCACAGACTGCTCTAGACAGAATGAATGTCACAAACAACAAAACAAACAAAACAAACCACTGACTGGATGACTAAAGGTGCGTTCGGTAACAAAACAACATAGAGAGGCAGTGTATCAAATGGAAGAAAGAGAAAGGAGCACCTAGTGCTATCGGAGCATTGTGATAGCACTATGTCACCAACTGACTACTGTCACCCTATATTCAATACACCCGTAGTTGACCAAGCAATGCTAAGTCGATAATATTCCCCTCTCTGAATTTTCTCCCACATATATAATGTATGCATTATGTACTCGACTATATATGTTACACTCTACAGCCTAAAGTAGTGGACCGATTTATTCGATTAGTTTCAATCACGCGAGTGTCATATCATATTTTTTATGACTCTTTACCATAGTTCTTTATACGACCAACTTTCTTAGGTTCCTTCGTTTTTCTTAATCGGGTTTTATACTATGTTTATTGTTATTTGTACGCATTGGGTTCGTTGTCAGTTTGGTCACAGCAGTTGCTTGCGCGTTACACGACGCCTTGATAAAAATGTTGCAATATGATTAACGGCGTATTGTATTGCCGCCTACCATTCAGGTGAGGCCGATCCTACTCATCCAATTATAATTCACATTATTTATACCATCAATCCTCACTTTATCAGAATTAGATGAATCCGCGGAACTCTGACTGGTTGGATCAGTGATAAAAACTAGAAACGAGGTTAATTTAATAGAGTCGCAAATAAATGATTTTCGAGTTGTATGTATATTTTTCATAAAACCTAAAATTGTTGTATTGTGAATAGCTGCCTAGGAGATCTTACAAAGCTGCAGATATTATCGGGTTGTGTATATATATATTTTTTTGCCAAGAAATATTAAAAATAAAATAATAATAATGTTTCTCTCTTTGGGACCCGACCATCGGTGATAGCCTGGGTTCGCCGCACCGCCGGTGGTGGAAGCTCCGTTTATATTTTTTATATTAATTTTAGGTATATATTTGTATTTTTATACTTTTTATATGTGAAGTTAATGTAAATATTGTAAATGTGTTTATAAAGATATAAATAAATAAATCTACAAATGAATAAATAAATAAATAGATAATTTGTGTATATTAGCGTGCATGAATGTAAAAGTATGAATACTTGATGGAGATGTTGGTATATTAGGTAGGCACATATAAGTGTATTTTTTAAATAACTTTTTTTATTGAATTAATTAGGTTTTGGGATGTTTGTGTATGTATACATAGTTTCCCAAAAAGTCTTATTCCTGGACAGATAATTTTTTTTAATGACATTTTTAGTGTGGTCCATGGTTTTCGCTCGTGTGTCCGGGGTACTGTCGATGTCGCACTATTTGTACTGACTAATCGCTCGCTCGCTCATCCCAACGCGTCGATCGTGTAATGAGAGTGTGAGATTATGGGCGCTGAGTGTCAGTTGAACGGATGGCGGCGCCGATATGAGGAATTTTGTGAGGAATGGCGTGGGACGGAATGGCATGTTGCGGAATGGCGTGGGACGGGATGGCATGGGGCGGAATGGCGTGGAACATAAAGAAATTCCCATGAACTTTAGTCCCTTTTACCCAGATCTGAAGATTTAACTCGATTATCTTAAATTTGTCAATCGTCGGTTTCAAGTTGTTAATCTTGTTAATAATTTCATTCTAACAATAATCGTCGTTCTTTGAGTTTCTTCAAACGATCTGAAACAAACTTTTCAACCGATCTAGGATCTTCAGTTTCATATATTACATAGATTTAGCCTAGTCGCTCATTCAATGTTTTTTTCTTCATTTCTTACATTATAGATACTTCCATCATATTATTATGCGCATACTATGCTTGCACTGCACTATATAGATTGTTTAAATATGTTTAATAATTTACAGTAGGCAGTACTTCCTTGTTTTTAGCATCAATGTTGCCTATTTATTACTAGACTAGCTGTGCCCGCGGCTCCGCCCGCTCTCATATTTGACTTCTCTGCTAACCTCATAATCCATTTAGCGTGATAATAAGTAGATTTTTATTAAAATCGGTTCAGTGGTTCTCGAGTTATAAGCGGACAGACAGACATACATAAATACAGAAAGCGGACGTTGGATTTTATTAAAGGTAAGGAAGGCAAAATAAATAACCAACAACAATTTCTGTATAATGATGACTAACATCGCATCCCAATAGTGTTTTTAAAATAAATAGTAAGATATTTCTAACGCAGTCGACAACCTGTCTGAAAGTTCTTATCTGTCACCCACTATAGAGGCACTTGAATGTAACACTTCCATTGGAAGTCTGCTCTGTTCTACCTCTAGCGGCCGAGCGCCCGGCCCTGGTGTCCGAGCTAACACTTCAATAAGATAGACTACTGTTGTCATACACTACATACAATTTCCTCGTTCTCCAACATATTCTACAAAATCGTAACACGCGTCGACATTGTGAGTCCACAAGGTGTGACTGAGACCAAGCAGGTTTTTTTATTGTTATTTATGGAAACTGACACGGTTGGCTACATCACCTACAACATCCGTGATGTAAGCCCATAACACTGGGTGAACTAGGTGCGATGTCAGTGCTTCCCTTCATTTCATGTCGGCTACACTGAACTAGACGGAAAACATTAACTGTTTACATAGCCGTTTCGACCGACGACGTTTCATTCAGTGAGGTAATAAACCGGGCGGGATGAACCCTACCACCTAGTAAGGTAAAAAGAGAAGGGACCTACAGTTTTACGTGGAATCCGAACCACGGTCAACCTCCAACGGTCGAGCGGTCACCCATCCAAGTACTGACCGCGCCCAGGTGTGCTTAACAACCAGTCGACCGACCGCACCACTGAGCTACCGAGGCTGACAAAATGATGTGACAATGATAGGTAGATAAAATGAAGTGAAAATGAAAATATACTTAATTTTTTTTCACAAAAGGCGGACGACTAATGCCTAAAGAGATTCCAGTCCACCAGTCACCGGGTTGTCTGAAAACCAGCGCTGCGCTGCGATTCTTATCTAGTGAGCAAACTTGAGGCAGCTCCGTTAACCCACTTTTTAACCGATTTAAAACAGGAGGAGCTTCTCAGTTCGTCGGAATCTTAAGATTTTTGATTAAATACGATAATTCTTTACCAATTGGATGGAAGGGGGTACCTTGGGGATGTTCCTATATAAATTTGGTCAACTTCTAGTGATAGAATTCATGAGAAATTCATCAAACTCTTAAATGTTCATGACAAACAGGTGAATAATTTTCAACGACGTCAACCGATTTCGATGATTATTCAGGTGTTGAAGTCGGTTTTTAACTAACAACGAACGCGAACAACTTTACCCAATAAAAAAAAATACAGTCGATTGAGAACCTCCTCCTTTTTTTTAAGTCGGTTAAAAAGAGTCATCATATGCCTGCCTGTACCGTACCGTACTGATATTGTATTAAATGAAACACAATCTTAACTAACAAAACGCAAAATCCTGTAACCACCTATGCGCCGTCATCGCATATAAGCCAGGACTACTCAATCAATTCACATGATCTTTTCACTAATGTTTCTGATGTATGTACATCTAAATATTTTCTGTCTTGATAGACATATTTAGTGACAAACTGCATAAAATGACATTTTACCTACTCGGAGTGTTGACTTCTCTTCCGTACTTTTGAAGTCATTGTGTCCGAGTAAAAAGTGGATAGGCGGAAGTTTCCACAGCTTGTTATTTAGTACCGGGGCGGCGGAGCGGAGGCGGTGTGGCGCGCTGTCACAACGCGGAGTATTGTTTGTACAGAAGTTAGACTTGTTACGTTGCGTTTGCGTCTGGTCTTTTCCTTCCTTCATACGATGGTCGTAAGAAGACCGGTGGACTACAAACGTGGACCACGGGCAACAAACGGGTTTGAAGTAAGAATAATTATGAAAATACGTATTGTATAACCACGTGCCTTCTCGGAGGTGATATTGGCTGGTCGGAGCATGCGCTTTGGCTCCTCTGACTCAACCACGCATACCGGATTACAAAAAATAAAAAAGTGGCGATTTTAGCCTGCGGTGTCTAGTGCATGTGTAGATATAATTTGTACTGGTGTTGTAGTGAAAAGACTGTACTTTCGTTTCATAACAGACAGTGAATAAACATTTGGCATTCTCTTGCTTTCTTTGTTTTTTTCTTAATTTTCAAAATTCTTAAGAAACTCTTGTGAGAAAACAGATTCGCAAAAAAATAAAATCAGGCTGCATTTGAGGAAAATTTAGTTTTTTTTCTCTTTCTTATTTTATCTGCTAATTAACACAAAACAAACGACTATAAACTCAAAGCAAAAACCTGTTATTCACTGCAAGATTAAAATGTTTAATAATAACACTGCCAAGATTTCCGACTTCTTTTCCCAGGCGAAACTTTTGCTCGCGGCGAGCTCATCCGTTTTCCTGGATGTAACTATCGCTGATGTTTTAAGCTCATTTATAGCGGCAAAAGAACCTTGAAGGTTTCATTAGTGTAGCTTGTAAATTCGTATCTGTCCCCATCGCGTAGTCTAGTGGAAACTAGATCGGCCTTCTGATGAACTCAGTTATATTCTATGTTGACAACCGGATATTGTGTTTCTTGGGACTAGTTTTATATATAAACTCTTTTTGTTTTTTTTTTTTACTTTTAATTGTGGTTTATTGTTAATCAAGCATTAAGTATTATGGCAGTGCGACTGCACTCGATCTTGTCACAATTTGTTCTATTAAATAAAATAAATTAAATTAGCTTTCTGCGAATATTTAGTGACTGAAGAAAGACTGAAATTTTAAATAAAATTTTAATAACGTTAGTGTTTTATTTCCCTAAACCTTTATACTTTTAGATATCGTGGGTGATTGGCAGCCAATAGAATTTCGTAAAAGATGAACATTTCCTCATTGTTTTAATTTAAGAAAAGCTAGAATAGCTGAAATTTTACTAAAACTTTTTTAAATGCATATGGATATTTACATTTTTCATATTATATATCTAATGAAAAAAATTTTTATAGAATATTATTATGGTATATAGAATATGATACGAGTATATATAACCTCAGCGTTTTCTATTTATTTTCATACCAGCAATATTCGATCTAACCCCCGCTAATCTAAACCCCCCCCCCCCCCCCCCCTTACGACAGTAATCGTATAAACATAAAATACATTCCTCTATTAGTGTTCAGAAATGTATATAATTTGCATTGTCTTTATCTTGCAATATTTAAAACTTGTCTTCTGCGACCGACGAATGAGTGGTGACTACCCTCAATCCGTTGGCCCAGTTTTCTACACGCTCACCGAGAGAATTTTCATCCGATCGTTCGTTCGTGGCTCGTCGATTTTGGAATATAACTACGCTCCCACAGCCGCCGCTACCAACGTCGAGCCGGTCATCGCGCCTCGCCATCGGGTGGTCAAGTGCGTGTCGTGCCTCGTGCGTGTGTCGAGCAGGAAGCCCAGGGTCCTGGCGAAGAGCTGTGCCGCAAGCATTCTGCGCCCGCCCTTGGAGGACCAGATACGTAGCCCTCTTTGCTTCGGTCGCATCATCCTACATTTTCATTCATCTGAACATTGATTTTATAACCCTGTCGGATCTGAATCATTTAAATTCAGTATAGTCCACTACCTTTTTGTTTCTAAATTTCCAGCTACGGAGTTCTACGTTGTAACCAAGGCAGAACTCCCATTCAATTAGCCTATACGCATTTTAAATTTAATTTTCTACGAATTGTATCTTTCTTAAAAAAGCGGCCAAGTGCGAGTCGGTCTCGCGCACCAGGACTACCACTGAATTGGCCGGTTTTATTACTTGCTGTCTTACTTCAGAGTTTTCACTATAATAATACCAAGTTTGACGCTTGTAAATAACGTTTTTACGGTCTTTGAGATCTTGCTTCTTTCCAAATTTCATTATTCTAGTCAACGAGAAGTACCCTATAGGTTTTAACAAGTGACATTTGCCAGTAACAAAATATGTGACATAAAATATGGCCGTATCTTTTGATTGCGTTACCTTAGAAGCTTGAATTTTTTACACCTCTAAGAGACCGTAGGTAGTATTTGGTAATAATTTCAACTTCATACCTCACCTGTTCTTCAGAAAAAAAGGGTCGTTACAGACGGAAAGACGGACAGACCGACAACACAGTGATCCTATAATGGTTCCGTTTCTTTTTTACTTTTAAGGGACGGAACCCTAAAAAGTATTGAAAAAGTTTTAATGGGACGAGTAACAATGAAACCCACGAAGAAATTCTTAGACAAAAGCTAATCGAAAACATGGCCGCGATTATTATTCCAAGTAGTACTGTTATAATAAAATTACCGCCGAGGACTCGCAAAGTACACTCACTTAGCCGAGAAGTGCTCGCATCCAACTGAACCGTTCCTCAATTTAATGAAAACGTTCTCCGCGGAACGTGATCCGAAGAGGAGCTCCGAGCATCTCTCAATTTGCGAAATCATTAAAATTATTAATGCCAACACTTAATAAAACTTACTTCCCGCCTCTAAAGGTAACGACTACTTTGGAACAGACGACATTTTGTCTGAAAAAAATGCCATCAAACTGGGGAGCGGCACATTAAATAAATTGCATCTACGCGCCCCGACTCGCCGCGATTAGGGTAACCAGCTGTCGGCTGCGCCTCCGCGAGACATTGTCGTGCTTGATCGTGCGCACAACGCACCGCATACTGAATAAGTAAGAAATGTAGACACATGCTCACCGCTAGCGCCGCGACCAATTTTCTCGAAGAATGTTTATTGCTAGGGCGGCACTGAGCTGGATAAAATAAATAATGTCCATGTATTAAAAAACATACTCGTATATCCATCAGCTATTTCTTGTTTTAACTGTTTCTGAACTCTAGAAAGCTTTTAACTCTCAGAAACAAAACAACTCTCTACTCTCAGAATAAAAACAAAACTAAATTTTCCTTCTTGCTTATGCTTAGAGACAATTGAAGTCGATTAGGTTTTCAGGATTCGTTTCATATTTACACGTATGCCACATGTGTAAATGTGAATGACACAGACACAGAATGTCATTCAGCGAGTAGGCGTTCACTGCTGGACATAGACTTTTAAATTTTCCTTAAGTCATCCCGGCCTTTTCAATTTTTTAGGTAAACATTTGACATTTGTCCCTGATACAAAATGAAAACTAATAATAAAAATTAAATAAAAAAAAACTCCGGCTCCTTAAAAGGCAAAAAAAATATTTCCGTTTAGTTACCTAACGGTGCGTCGAGGGACCGCTGAGTAAATAACCGCACAGCTCTGAGTTTTTATATTTTATTTACTTAGCGGTCCTCCGACGCCTTTAAGTAACTAAACGGATGTTATTTTTAATTTTTAAGGGTTCGGGGGTTTTTCAAATTTGTAATTTAATTTTTATTTAATGCTTTTGAAGCGACGTCATATTTTTAATACTTGAAGTTAACGTTGAAGTTGCAAAGTCATTGTTGGACTGACAAATTGTAGGCAGAAGTATGAGTAGCGGCTGTTACAGTATGATGACTGGACGATGGTGACCCTAGCAATGATGGCATCTGTTCTACTCTAACTTTCTCAAACGGCAGAATTAGTTTTTATGAGTTCCGACGCTCCGATGAGATGGGTTCTAAAACTTCGTTTCCCGTCGTCCATCGTCCGTCGTCCGCGTGGGATCGGTTTCGGCAATATTATATTTTAACTCTGGAATACTAATCATGTTGGAAACAACACTCGCGGCGATGTCCCGGGTGTCATCTTTAGTTGGGGCTTACAGTTTTATTAATTAAAACTTTGGAAGCCTCTGTGGACGTTAATCTTCGGCTATCGATTCTTCAGCGTGCTATGAGACATTTTAAGGCACTTTGGATTTAAAGAAAATATTTGAATTCGCACTTGGTGATATCGCTCTCTTGTATTTTTTACCCGACTGCGCGAAGCAAAAAGGAGGGCTATGTTTTTCGATTGTATATTGTATGTATATTTGTATGTCACGCCCTGGGAGCCTAAACGGCCCGTAGTATTTTAACATATAAGGTGTCTTTGGATTCGTCTCACTCGCACTGAGTGTGGGGGGTTTGTTACCATATTTTTTTCAATGTCCAAAATGGCTGCCGTCAGGCACCATATTGTCGAACTTTGAAAATAATTTTAGCCGACTCGGTTAGTACCACCGTACTGGATGTAAGATGGTCGCATAGCAGCCTAGGTTGTGTTCTCGTCTAGTCCAGTAGAGCCAGCAATCCAGTTAAGTCCCCGGTATGGCACCTACCTTCTCGGAGCTGATATTAGCTGGTCAGAGCATATGCTTTGACCCCTCTGACTCAGCCACCCATACCGGATTACGTAAAAAAAAAAATTCGGACAGCCCGACTATAGTATTTCCTTCTGAGCTTGTTTCCTACATTTTTTTTGCAGTCGGGTGTATAAATTTTTTTTATTTAATTTTTTACCGAAGGGTTATATAATTGCATATGTGCACGTACGCAAATAATTTCAAAAGGATATTTTTCTCGGAAACAACTCTACGACGATAATTTACTTAGGTAACTTAGGTATACTTATCCGCAAACTCCAGAATAGTATGTACAAAAATAAAGAAATACGGAAGATTAATATTCACAGCATAAATAGTAAGTCATCGGTTTCTTTGTGACGCATGCGAAAGAACGCAAAAGAAAAGTTTTTTTTTACGTTAATTAATTGACAATGATCGGTTACACTCACAACTTCTCTGAAGTAAGCATATTGTATGTACCTATGTATTGTATTATATAATGTATCTATCTGTATTATTTGTAAATAAAGACAAATGTGTACAATAAAAGACTACATTATAGACTTTTTCTTTTTAATAGTGAGCGCGATATGTGGTGCCTAGCCACCCATAAGGTGTCTAACGACGCCCATGGACATGCGGCCGCATGCGTGGGTCGCGACTGCCATGCCGGCGGTGCCTATGCACCCCTCTCTTGAAGGACCCGAGACTGTACTTGGGGGGAAATATGTGGGCAGGGAGAGCGTTCCAGAGTCTACGGATTCTGTGGAGGAAGGATCTGCAGAACCGATGGGTACGACGCATTCGCGTTAAGTCAAGCGTACAGGGATGCCAGTGCGCGTTGTGCGGAGGTGGAAAGGACACGGGAGGCGGGATCGCGTCAAACAGGCAACAGCTCCTCCGAGTACTCCCCGTGGAAAAAACGATAGAACACACTTAGGGCGTCGACATCCCTACGAAGTTGCAGTGGTTCTAGATCGCGGGTACACGCCAGGTTCCCCACTAGTCGCACGGCTCGGCGCTGGATCGAGTTCAAAAGCGCAAGCTGGTATTTGGTTTTTGGTATTTCCACACAAGAACGACTTTCTATTGCAAAATACGTATGACGTAGTATATACATGCAAATAAAATAGATAATGATATCACTAGCTTAGGCTATCATATTGTTTTCATCTCATATTGATAGTTTTACACAGTTCTCCATGTGTTACATAACATCTCAAATCAGAATACATAAAGTTAATAAAAATTAGTACATATTACAAATTACGAGTAGTCAGTCATATTTGATTTGACTTTAGTCTTCAGCTGATATCCGCCGACCTCCTACAGATCATCCGAGCGTATGTGAAGGAGGAACTTATCCTGTAACGTCTAAATATATTCTTTTGCTTCACTAGAATGATCCGAGTGAGGAAATGTTTTCTTTAGGCCTCCCGGGAGACTCGCCGCGCTTTTCTTGTTTACGTTGATAATTTGGTAAGAGCCGGAGTAAACCTCAGGCCATTTTGCTCATTCTTTTCATTTGTTAACGTAATGAATTCGAATTTAGAAAGCAGTCTTCTGTAGTCGGCAATGTTGGTAGAGACTCACAAGTAGGTAAACGTAAAAAAAACTTATTTATTTTTCATTGTCTGCTTTTCGATCGAAAGCTTCAAAATAAAACATCGCCATCGCCATAAAACATCTTTCGAAAAATATGATCTTTCGAAAGAATTCTTTCAAATACATTCAACTACCCAGCCATTTATACTTATATAAGAAATACTATTGGAAAAATATAACAAAAATACCTATATAAGAAGAAAATTGTGAATTGGCTGTATGGTTAAATGATCTTTGCCTGCCTATTTATGGCGAAAACAATAACAACAACAACAACATCGCCATGTCAATGTCGAAAACATAAACAATGAAAAGAATAATTTTATGTATAATGAATAATTAATTGGATATCAAGTTTTATTTTATTTTATTTATTAAGGAGAAAAAACAGAGACATGTAATACATAGATTATAAAAAAAGAAAAACCGAAAGTACACATAATATAACATGTCCCCACTACGCTTACCTCTGAAACACATTGAACATGGTAAAGGCTTGGTAAAGGCAGATATAAATAAAAGTTTTTACATAAACAAAAAATTTATTAAAGATAGATGCTAAACAGAGAAACAAAAAGAAAAGAAAAAATACATAGTCGATAGTTGTGGAAGGTGATGTGATGATAGAATCTTTAGAATAGACGAGAGGGTATACAACAAAGAGATTGGGTTTAATGTCTTTGGTATACAATATACGTAATATGTGATGAGATGACTCACCTACCTATCCATCCACCAGGTTACGCACTATGTTGTTATAGGAATGGGCTGAACTTAAGAATGTATCAGTCGAAACCAGTTTCTTGTTAGTTCGCGGTAGCACGATGTCGTGGCGGTGGTAGTAAATAATGTACATCGGCCTTTAGAACGAGAGAATCGAGTTGTAGAGCGTCATCCCTGTCGCACAGAGACGTGCGAGTTATTGTGACAGAGACGACGCCGTACAATCGGATTGTCTCTTTCTAAAGCCCGATCTATATTATTTACTGTCGCGTACTAAGTAAATATTTAAAACAATCGAATAATATATAATAAATTTAAAATAAAGATGAATTTAATAAATAATATTATAAACGCAAATTTATAAAATTTTTAACATATAAATCTCCTTTATTTCTGCCGTGGCTGCCATGGTCCACAGGAGTACTTCCAAAGAGAACAATACATAACTCATATAGACACATAGACGTTATATATAATAAAAAAAATTGGAAAACATGGTTGTTGTTATTTAAATATACATATATATTGAGAAGTGAAGCTAACCGGCCAGCTTTGCGCGTCCCGGTTGTTTGCTCTTCCGAAGCTATGTTTATCATAAGCTGTAAAATTTATTTCCGCGTCGTCCCGGCGCGACGCGGCGCGACGCTACCGCCTCCCCGCCCTTACGAACGAGCAGTCAAAAGAAGCCTTCCCTCTCTGCGGCGACGCAGCCTTTGAGCCGCTTCGCCCGCCCGCCCTGAACCAGCGTCAGCACCGCGCCGCGCCGCCCAGCGCCCCCAATCTAACCTACTCTACCATAAGCAGATACAAAAATGTATAAACTCAAATATCCGCTCTATGTTTATAATCCAAACACATAATTTCGTGTAATTTAACTTTTTTTTTATAAAAAAATAATTATAGTGTCGTCATTTCAGATATCGTGATTCGTAATTGTGTATGTAATTTTTATAAATGAGTTTTAAGCAAGTGTGAATATTATTATAAAACAAATACGAATTCAAATGTAGTAGAACTATACAAATAAATACAAATAAAAATTTATCTCAGTGATGCCATGATGATAAAATTAAATATATTTTATCAGAATGAATTTTTATTAAAAAAAAATTATATATTACTATATAGAATATTTTAAGTTTGGAAAAAATATTTAAGTGAGTATAATCTGGTTATTTAAAGAAAGGAATTGAAAATGGTGGCGTTTTACAGCTGTACAGTCGGCATGCCAAATATTTTTTTGTATGGTATATTTTTTTATTTGCAAATTTTTATCTTCATACAATTGCTTTATTTTCTTTAGACGGCAACACTTTGTGAGCGAGAGGAAAATAGAAAGGCCGCCATTTTCAATCCTTTTCTTTAAATTACCAGGTAGTAAAAACTGCATACAGATTATCTTTATTGTATCATACATACATATCTACACACATACTATTGTGGTTGATGTTGTCGATTGTTCTTTCTAACAGCTCGAGTAGTCACCAGTTCAAAGTACATTTATAAATTGTTCAAAGAGTAATAATAATCATATTCAAGTACTTGGTATTTTACTTGAGATCTGGACAAGTTTATTGCTTTGTTTACCTTACTCTGAGAGGAGACGTAATTAATGTTAATACAACCAGGATAATTCGCAATATGATAGACAACATACGGACAAACCGTGTGTGCGCGTGTACCGTGTGTTGCCGGTACTGTAACGAATATTCCCACGGCATCTCTCCCCATCCATGTCGTAAAAGGCGACTGAGGGATAAGGACAAGATGCCGTACTAAAGGGCGACAGGCTCGCCACCTCTCACCTTGACACGGTACTCCATCGAGTCATGCAACAGGTGGCTCTTCGTGCCTTACTTGCTGCTTGATCGATTGAATGTTGTTCGAATACTTTGCGAAAAGTGGTGGTCGGTTTTGTGCTGTAATTTATTGCAGCACAACACCGATTACTCTGCTTAGGATTCAGCGTGTGTGATATGTATTTATGTATGCATACGGACAAACACACTATAGCATGAAAATTGAATAAGTAGGAATAAGAGGAGCGGGCGAGAAGGTCTTGTACTTTGTCTGTGGAGTCCCTACTCTACAGACAAAGGCCGCCGGCGTAACTTGACATAAGTAATTGAAAAAGTTTAGGGGAAGCACGGCTTGACATCTGATTGGGCCACGGGCCGGGCGTCCTCTGGGATGCGCGCGCCCCTCCGTCTCGCCCCGATCATGTTCACAGGATGAGCGACAAGTATTGGACTTCAGTCGCTTGATATTTATAAATATTTGTGTGTCAAGTGAGCCGAGCTTATTTCAAGCACAGGCTGTTCGTGGCCATCCAGCAAGGGAACGCCTACTTTCTGTTCTGAATTTTTCTCAAGTATTTAAAACCTACAGAATATAATATGTACAGAATGTATATTTTTTCTTATACTTTGCACAGTACAATAATATTTTTTTTTAAAACACCGCGATATGTGGCGCCGAGCCTGTATATACAATTATGTTTTAAACATATACTCTATATACAATTTATGTACGATTGCGAAAGGTGAACTTACTGCAGAAAGCAACACGAAGGAACAATATGTACTTACACGGATGTACCTAATACAAGCAGATTGTGGTTAGATTCTTGTTTGTTGAAAATAGCTCAGTCCTGTAAAATATTTTTGGCGATTATTTTATTGTTCCCGATAGCAATTTACGAGTATGATAGGAAATATATTTAGGAGGCATGCTACTTAAAGCTATAAATGACAGGTGCTGGCTGATGTGTAAATGTGCACAATTTTGACTACGATGGCCATAATAATAAACTTCATCTACAATACAACAACAAGTAGATCTGAAGCATATTTGTTTTATTTCGTTTTTAATTTACGAACAAAGACATTTAACCATTCTTCATTCTGGTTCGTTTGGTATGAAAAATCGTACGCTGTTTCGGAATGTGAGAAATTCTAATACAAGTATACAAATAGGATTGCCTTTCGTTGACAATGTCAAATATTTTGGGGAGAGACAGTTTCTTGTCTCATATATTTTCGCGTACATACCTAAATCTGAATTTAATCAAGCTTTTCTCTCTATATTCGAAAAGGTCAAGATTCCAAGTGAATTTCGAAAATTTTACACGATTCTACGAAAATAACGCACCGAATTCTCTCTTCTCTGCTATTATAAAGTGCGTCTCTATGTATGCTCGTAGCGGGTACAATCTAAAAAGACCGAACCGATTTAAATACATACAGTTTTCAGTGATAGTTAACGCATACCTTGGGATCTTAGATGATCACAATATTTCTAAAAAGCTCTCAGGCGGTTGAATTAAAGCTAAAAAAATGCGAAACGAAATCATGCAAATTATATAATTTATTATTCGGGTTTGGGTTTTAGGCATTGAGTCCAAGGCCAGCACCACATCAAAAACTGGGGATCCTACATATACCTACTACTTATATTGAACATGTAATGTAGAGACATTTGTAAGGGCAGTCCCCAGCATCTGTTGGGATCCTTAGACTAAATACAACGCCGATGCGTCCCGGTTGGAGACCCGAAACTCACAAAGAGCGTGGAGTCTCCGAGTCTCAGAGGATTTGTAGGGCCACTCAGTCTGTTTTAGATGTCTTATCGTGGACGCTGATCTTAAATCCACAACGTTGGTATCAATCCAGTTGGGTACAATTTGAACTTACGACCTACGGGCGAGGGAAGGCACCTATATGGTTTTACACCGGTTCCAAACGGTGAAGCAGCAGATGTAGGTATGCACGTAATTTTTTTCGTCAGAAAAAGCAAATGGTACACGTCGGCCGAATAAGAAGAATGCGATAGCCAGACCACTGGGCCATCTGCCGCTTAATCGAGCGTGTAGTATTTGTGAAGAAGCTTTTAGAAAATAAATAGATAGAAAATTCTTTATTGCTCCAGTAAACATTAAACAGTAACAAGATAGATAGAAATACTTTATTGCTCCAAAATAACATTTTACAGAAACAAACGATGGGTAATTTACATAAGGTGCAGAATCGGACTTATCCCTTACAGAGATTTCTTACAGTCAACCTTTGGATGTTTGAGATTCGATAATATAGTGGAATGTAAGTAGGTAGTAGCAAAAGAGTTGAGCTTGAGAATTGAAGATGAAATAATATTATGAATACTTATTAATTGCAACGATCTTGAAACGGTTGTGGATAGGTTATTTAAATGCAAATATAGTATAAACTATTTGCATTAAAACAACAGATTCACCTCTACTATTTTACCAGAACTATTTTATTTAATCTATTGGTATACACGATACTGTAATGGTTAACCCTTAGCTCCTCGCCAGCGCGAATTTCCACGTAACGTTCCGGGTAAACACACAATTCCGCGCGCGAAACATTTTCCGCGCTTTCTCCATTAAAAAATCATAACTATGAAATTTCCTTCAGAACCCTATATAAATTTGCACGTCATTGTAATCTAGATGAAATTATCTTTCATATGACATAGGTTTGAGCTAATTGGTTCGCAATTGTAATGCATAGAAAAATAGGCAAAGTTAGAAATGAATGATTTACGGGAGTCGGCAGGAAAGAATGAAGATTCCTCAAAAAGTAAATCGATAACATATGTTTTTTTTGTTTTAAAATAGAACTAAAATACATTTGCAATAAACCTACATCAAATTTAGTAAATATCTTCTTGATAAATATTTCACCAGAGCCCTCCAACCATGAGCCAACCGGCGCGTAATTTGTACCGGCGGCAGAATTTTGAATGGTACAAAAAAGTGCTGTTATTATCGAAAATGAGCAATAAATACAAAAAGTATGGCCATTGTCGTCTGCCCCCAAGTGTCCTCCATATTGAATAGAAGAAATCATAACATTTTACGTATTAGATTTTTTTTGAAAAATAAAAAACCAACGCAATCCCTTTCTAGTGCGTGAGAAAACTACTTCCCGTTGGAGCGATGTTTTGGCTATAATACAACACTTCGTAAAGGTTATATCCCACTAATAAATTAGTCTATGACATGTTTATCAATATGTCAATGTCATATGAGCACTCACTGAACATATTATAATAACACTGGCCTATTGAAATCAAACAAAAAACTGAAGTGGCTCACGCACACATGCACACAATGACGTCAGCCGGCAGCCGTGCGCTAGTATTAGTAAGTCGACGACCTGTTCTCGAAAGATACATAGAGGGTGTTTGCAATATACAGATAACGAAAAATATTTATATTTAGCTACGGTTGGTCAAGCAAGTGTGAACAAATTAGGAATAGCTGTAAAACACAAATGCTATTGGTCAAGTGTGTACTTTAAAAGAATAGTCCCACTGCATCTCTCCCCGTGTGTGTCGTAAAAGGCGACTAAGGGATAAGACTCCCTTCTTATATTACTAGATGGTAGGTTATTCCGCCCGGGTTGGTACCACCGCACTGAATGAAAGGTCGGTCGAAACGGCTATGTAAATAGTTTGTGTTTTCCGTCCAGTTCAATGTAGCCGGCACGACCGAAGTGAAGCACTGACGTGGCACCAAGTTCACCCGGTGCTATGGGCTGACATCACGAATGTACCGTGTGGGGCCGGTACTTTAAAAGAATAGCCCCACTGCATCTCTCCCCGTGTATGTCGTAAAAGGCGGCAAAGGGATATGACTCCCTTCTTATATTACTAGTTAGTAGGGTTTAACCCGCCCGGGTTGCTACCACCACATTTGTGTTTTCCGTGCAGTTCAGTGTAGCCGGCACGACCGAAGGGCAGCACTGACGTAGCACCAAGATCACCCGGTGTTATGGGCTGACATCACGGATGTTGTAAGTGATGTAGCCAACCGTTTCAGTTCCCATAAAAAAAAAATTATAAATAAATTTTGTAGGTGGTGTAGCCAACCGTGTCAGTTTCCATACAAAAATACTAGGTTAGTATAAGGCTTCGTCGCCCAACCTAACCTTTCACTGTAACTGTAACGTAACGTAGCGGGGGTGGGGTGGGGGGGGGGGGGGGGGGGGTGGTTGTTTTGTTTGATAGTCTGACAGTTTGACAGATTTGACAGTTGTCATGTATGACAAAGTTGGACAGTTTGATCTCTGTCAAAAGTTGACATTGTCAGATTTTGACATTTGACAGTGTAAATCGGAGTGAATTGATGACATCTGGGGGGGGGGGGGGGGGGGGGGGGATTTGGGGAGATAGTTTATTGGGTCTAACTAGTCAGGGGTCCGAGTTATAAGCGTAAACGGGGTTGTCAAATGTACTTTTGGGTTCCAGCTTGATAGTTTGACCGATTTGACAGTTGTCATGAAAAACAAAGTTTGAGATTTGGGTATAGGGCACAAGTTGACACTGTCAGATTTTGACATTTGACACTCCTTGACAGATTTTTGGTTGAAAACTTTGACAGATTGACAGATTTGACAGTTGTCATGTACTACAAAGTTTGACAGTTCGATCTCTGTCACAAGTTGAGATTGTGAGATTTTGACATTTGACAGTTTAAATGGAAGTAAAATTGATGAAATTTTGGTGGAGGGGGAATTTGGGGGGGGGGGGGGATTTTTGTTCTCCCCGATATCTATCCGAATATGTAGTTATACCTCTCTACCTAGTCTATTTCAAAAGTAAGTTTTCGTACTTTGAAAATCGACTAAATTGTGTGAGCAACTTACATCAAGTTGCTCGTTAATTCACTACACTATTTTCAGATCTTCGATCCGAAATGTAACTTTGGATTGCGCAGTCCTAGGGAGATGTGTGATGCCTCGTCGGAAGCGTCTCATCGAGTGTAACAACATATTTGAGTTTCATCGAAATCATTTGAGCGGTTTGTGAATTATTGGCGTTTGAAATGTGGGCGTCAAAATATAGCGATCGCATTTTAGGTCCGATCGAGTCAAAACTTGGTGTAGGAGTCTATAATAATGGTCCCGAATGTTTTCTAGAGTTTGAACCCTCCAGCCCCCTCCCCTACGAAAAAGGTTGGGTTAGGTTAGGTTAGGATTGGTTAGTTTGACAATTTTGAATTGCGCAGTCCTAGCGAGATGTGTGATACATCGCCAGAAGCGTCTCATCGAGTGTAACAACATATTTGAGTTTCATCGAAATCATTTGAGCGGTTTTTGAATTATTGGCGTTTGAAATGTGGGCGTGAAAATGTTTGTATCTCTATAGCGATTGCATTTTAGGTCGGATCGAGTCAAAACTTGGTGTAGGAGTCTATAATAATGGTCCCGAACGTTTTCCAGAGTTTGACCCCTCCAGCCCCCTCCCCTACGAAAGAGGTTGGGTTAGGTTAGGTTAGGATTGGTTAGTTTGACAACTTTGGATTTCGCAGTCCTAGCGAGATGTGTAATACATCGCCGGAAGCGTCTCATCGAGTGTAATAATATACTTGAGTTTCATCGAAATCATTTGAGCGGTTTTTGAATTATTGGCGTTTGAAATGTGGGCGTGAAAATGTTTGTATCTCTATAGCGATCGCATTTTAGGTCCGATCGAGTCTAAACTTTGTGTAGGAGTCTACAATAATGGTGCCGAACGTTTTCCAGAGTTTGACCCCTCCAGCCCCCTCCCCTACGAAAAAGGTTGGGTTAGGTTAGGTTAGGATTGGTTAGTTTGACAACTTTGGATTGTAACTGTAACGTAACGCAGCGGGGGGGAGGGGTGGTTGTTTTGTTTGATAGTCTGACAGTTTGACAGATTTGACAGTTGTCATGTATGACAAAGTTGGACAGTTTGATCTCTGTCAAAAGTTGATATTGTCAGATTTTGACATTTGACAGTGTAAATCGGAGTGAATTGATGACATCTTGGGGTTTTGGGGAGATAGTTTATTGGGTCTAACTAGTAAGGGGTCCGAGTTATAAGCGTAAACGGGGTTGTCAAATGTACATTTTGGGTTCCAGCTTGACAGTTTGAACGATTTGACAGTTGTCATGAAAAACAAAGTTTGAGATTTGGGTATAGGGCACAAGTTGACACTGTCAGATTTTGACATTTGACAGTCCTCGACAGATTTTTGGTTGACAACTTTGACAGATTGACAGATTTGACAGTTGTCATGTACTACAAAGTTTGACAGTTCGATCTCTGTCACAAGTTGACATTGTCAGATTTTGACATTTGACAGTTTAAATGGAAGTAAAATTGATGAAATTTTGGTGGAGGGGGAATTTGGGAGTGGGGGGGGAAGGGAATTTTTGTTCTCCCCGATATCTATCCGAATATATAGTTATACCTCTCTACCTAGTCTATTTCAAAAGTAAGTTTTCGTAATTTGAAAATCGACTAAATTGTGTGAGCAACTTGATGTTTAATTCACTACACTATTTTCAGATCTTCGATCCGAAATGTAACTTTGGATTGAGCAGTCCTAGGGAGATGTCTGATACCTCGTCGGAAGCGTCTCATCGAGTGTAACAACATATTTGAGTTTCATCGAAATCATTTGAGCGGTTTTTGAATGATTGGCGTTTGAAATGTGGGCGTCAAAATGTTTGTAGCTCTATAGCGATCGCATTTTAGGTCCGATCGAGTCAAAACTTGGTGTAGGAGTCTATAATAATGATCCCGAATGTTTTCTAGAGTTTGACCCCTCCAGCCCCCTCCCCTACGAAAAAGGTTGGGTTAGGTTAGGTTAGGATTGGTTAGTTTGACAACTTTGGATTGCGCAGTCCTAGCGTGATGTGTGATGCCTCGTCGGAAGCGTCTCATCAAGTGTAACAACATATTTGAGTTTCATCGAAATCATTTGAGCGGTTTTTGAATTATTGGCGTTTGAAATGTGGGCGTCAAAATGTTTGTATCTCTATAGCGATAGCATTTTAGGTCCGATCGAGTCTAAACTTGGTGTAGGAGTCTATAATAATGGTCTTCAACGTGTTTTAGAGTTTGACTTCTCCAGCCCCCTCCCCTACGAAAAAGGTTGGGTTAGGTTAGGTTAGGATTGGTTAGTTTGACAACTTTGGATTGCGCAGTCCTAGCGAGATGTGTGATACATCGCCGGAAGCGTATCGTCGAGTGTAACAACATATTTGAGTTTCATCGAAATCATTTGAGCGGTTTTTGAATTATTGGCGTTAGAAATGTGGGCGTCAAAATGTTTGTATCTCTATAGCGATAGCATTTTAGGTCCGATCGATTCTAATTTAGAGTTTGACTCCTCCAGCCCCCTCCCCTACGAAAAAGGTTGGGTTAGGTTAGGTTAGGATTGGTTAGTTTGACAACTTTGGATTGCGCAGTCCTAGCGAGGTGTGTGATACATCGCCGGAAGCGTATCGTCGAGTGTAACAACATATTTGAGTTTCAACGAAATCATTTGAGCGGTTTTGAATTATTGGCGTTTGAAATGTGGGCTCCAAAATGTTTGTCGCTCTATAGCGATTGCATTTTAGGTCGGATCGAGTCGAAACTTGGTGTAGGAGTCTATAATAATGGTCCCAAAACGTTTTCCAGAGTTTGACCCCCCAGCCCCCTCCCCTACTCAAAAGGTTGGGTTAGGATTGGTTAGTTTGACAACTTTGGACTGCGCAGTCCTAGCGAGATGTGTCATACCTTGTCGGAAGCGTCTCGTCGAGTGTAACAACATATTTGAGTTTCATCGAAATCATTTGAGCGGTTTTTGAATTTTTTATTGTTTCCGAACTAGGCTAGGCTGTGCCCGAGGTCGAATCCTCAGGCGCAGCCAATATCACCCCCAAGGAGGTGTACGTCCGGCTTGGAGGTGGAGTAATGTCGCTGGGGAAAGGCTATTTACCCGCGATTTGAAGATCCGTGGATTGTAGGAGTGGGGAAAGATATTCCCCGGAAGCATGTTCCACATCTTGCGGCTCAAGAACGATTTAGAGAATCGTGCAGTTTGAAGTACTCTTCTGTCCACTACAAAGGGATGTTCCGCGAGAGTATGGCGGGTTTGGCGAAGGCGAACAGGAGGAGGAGGGATAAGGGAAGCAATTTCGTCAAAGCAGCGGCCATAGTAGTACCGATAAAACAGGCTAAATGATCCAACGATCCGTCTGTGCTTTAGAGGTTGAAGGTCCTTTGTGAGTACAGAATCGCCAATGAGGCGAATGGCTCGTCGTTGAATAGAATCCAAGATGCTAGTTTCGCCTTGGACTCTATGAACGATCGAAATCCAACGTCCCTGGACACCTCCATACCCAGGACGCCCAGACTACCATCATTGGGGACTTGGCTGCCCTGGAAAGTGGCTTGGAGGGGAAACGGATCAGCCTTAGTAGAGAAGGCACAAGCTTGCGTCTTAGCTACGTTGAAGTTGACGATCTGTTGGTGATCTCCTAGCGTACGTCACTCACCTTTGGGGGGAATCGCTTGAAGGTCATGGTGAATCCTTGCCAATTGGCCTGGATATTGCCAAGGCATTTGACCGGGTTTGGCACAAGTCGCTCTTGGGCAAATTGCCGGCTTACGGACTACCTTCTGGCCTCTGTGACTGGGTCGCCGACTTCCTACATGGGCGTAGCATTCAGGTCCTAGTGGACGGTTGCTCGTCGGACGCCATGTCAGTGAACGCCGGCGTACCACAAGGATCTGTGTTGTCACGCACGCAGTTTCTTCTGCACATCAATGATATGCTGTCTCTGGGCAACATACATTTTTATGCAGATGACAGTACGGCACACGGATCCTACACCAGTCACCCTTCATCCAGTCGGGATGTTGTGGATGAGAAGAGACGAAGACTTGTGTCTGAGCTCGAACATACACTCGGCTCTATTTCCGAATGGGGCCGTAGTAATTTGGTCGGGTTCAACGCTTCCAAGACACAAGTTTGCACGTTCAGTGCGAAGAGAGCGACGTTCACACCGGCTCCTTCATTCCAAGGCACGTCACTCAAATTAAGCGATCACCTCGGGGTCCTCGGAGTCGAACTGTCGCACGACTTGAACTTTCGTCCCCACATCGAGGGGAAGGCCAAGCTTGCTTCTAAAAAGCTGGGCGTACTCAATAAGGTGCGACGGTACTTCAGGGCGGACCAAAAGCTGCTCCTGTATAAATCGCAGATCAGGTTTTTTTTATTTTTTTATTTATGTAATCCGATATGGGTGGCTGAGTCAGAGGGGCGAAAGCACATGTTCTGACTAGCCAATATCATCTCCGAGAAGGTAGGTGCCATACCGGAGACTTCCCTGGATTGTTGGCTATACTGGACTAGAGGAGAACACAACCGAGGTTGCTATGCGGCCATCTTACATCCAGTACGGTGGTACCAACCAAGTCGGCTACAATTTGAGCCTATCACCTAGTAAGGGGCAAGGGAAGGGACCTACAGTTTTACACCGGTTCCGAACGGTGAAGCAGCAGGTGTAGGTATGCACGTAAATTTTTTCGTCAGAAAAAACTCATTGGTACACGCCGACCGGATTCGAACCTCGGACCTCTCGCATGAGAAGCCGATGCTCAAACCACTCGGCCACCTGCCGCGTAAAGGTCTTGCTTAGAGTACTGCTCGAACCTGTGGGATGGCTCCGCCAAATACCAGCTTGCGCCTCTGGACTCGATCCAGCGTCGAGCCGTGCGACTAATGGGTAACCCCGAAGTGTCCCGCGATCTAGAACTTACAATAAAAAAAAAAATATGAGATCATTTTTTTTTTACTTTTTAACCTGTCAGCTCCCGCGTTATAATATGCCCACAGCGGGTCTAGCTCCCGCATGGGCGTGGCCCGTGGTACGGCGCGCGCGACCTTGCGCGCCGACCTCGACATAAACGCAGATATTTCGGAAACTAATAAAGTCAGATCTATAAACTCTTGTGGCCTAGAAAGCCTAGAAAATTTCCTAAAATCCATGTGAAACAGTGAGGCTTACCTTGTTTATAAGTACCAGATAATTTAGTTAAAAAAAAAATCCCAAAAAAAAAATTGAAAAATTCATCTAATATAAATTCAAAACATACCTTTACAATATCTATATCAGAATACTCGTAAAGAAACATACTTTTAGAAATAGTAAAGTATAATATACGTTTTCTTTACAGAAATCGGCGAAATCTGATGTTCAACATAGGACATTCCGTCCGGAACTACCAGATGGCGCGCGCGTGCCATTTTTTTTTTCAAATATTTTTAGAATCTACAAGTCGATCCGGTTCCAGCGATGTATCACTTGCCATATACAAAAACAGTTTTTTGAAAATATCAAAATATTAATTACATGTCAGTTTGTGGGTATCCGCCTGTATAAGATTGGCGCGGTCGGCAGGCAGCTACGTCACGAGCAAAAAACGAGACGATTACACAGACACTACGTCATAACGGTTTTACACCCCATCAAATGTTGCCGGCCGTTCAGCTTTTGAGAGTTTTTTATATATTTGGGCATGAACACTCGTGTGATCATCATGTGACATATCAATTCATATGTGATATAGTTTTGTCTAGTCCATACATACAATGAAATCTGATATATTATCGAAACGTTGATAATAATCACGCTTTTAGCCACACCGACACGATACAATTGGAACACAAAATCACTTGCTCAACTTTGGACAGGTATATTTAATTCAAAACAACTTACCATTGCACACAAACACGTCTAGTAAATAGTAAATTTCACTGCGATTACACCAATACCACACACTCGATGAAAAATTAGAATTATGCTTACAGAAACACGAATTTATTGTCGAAGAGTCGCGCCGCCGTGATTTTTGAAGCGCAATTGTTTACATGTTTGTAAACAATTTTTTTACGGTCAGTCCACAGCTCGCATTCTATGCGAGCATTTTTTGTCACCTTCTGTCACTATTCAACTAATGATTAGAGGAAAAGAAATAGCTCTAAGGTCAAAGCATAAAGAATTAAAAATAAAAAACCAACTCCGGTTGTCAATATTAGGCTTGGCACTTAAGTGCCGTCGGAGGACCCGGTCGTTTTTTCGCGTGGCACCAAAAGGCCGTTTTTGGGATTAAGGTTAATGGCCTCGAAACTATGACAAAGTTCTACGTGTGTTCTATTTTCTACGGCGGCGCCTGTATGTTACAGCGCGCGCAGCAGTCGGCGCGACGTGCAATATGCAATTACGGGGATTTAGAATCCGGGCGGCCGCACGTTCGTTAGTTGCGATCGAAAAAGATTTATTGAGCGCACTACAAGATAACGTTCTAATGTTTTTTGTTTTTCAAATACGCCTACACACGTTTCTATTTTTAGATAGTAGCTAGTCCTTTCTGTACATATATACATAATAGTTACATATTTCACGAGAGAAAACATTCGTCTATGTCTGGACTAGTTTTCTGTGACCACGAATTAGCTGTAATTTCCGTGTTGTTTCTCATCTGAACTCGGTTGGTAGGTCTCCAAACATTATTTCATCTAAAACTATGTACATAATATATACGTCGAATTTCCCATAATATCTGCATACATAACTAAACAATTAGGTATTTACACACAAACGCTGAAATACATGGTATTTTAACCCCCGTCGCAAAAAGAGGGATGTTATGAGTTAACGTGTGTGCGTGTATGTGTAAATAAAATATAAAAACTCAGAGCTGCGCGGGTATTTACTTAGCGGTCCTTCGACTCCTTTAACTAAGTAAACGGAATTATTTTGACTTTTTAAGGATCGGGTTTTTTTTTATCCGATGTAAATAAGGATGTGAATAACATATTTCATACAATATCATTGGCACGGCCCTTCCATCGAGTCGTGGAACAGGTGGGTCTTCGTGCCTTACTTGCTGCTTGATAGTTATCTTGTCCTAATACATTGCTAAACGTGGCGGTCGGTGTTGTGCTGTAATTTACACGAGTCCTTGCAGTGCAGCACCGATTACCCTGCTTACCCCGATTGTCGGATACAGCTTGTGGTATGTATGTAATATCATTAAAAATATATGTTATTCAGAATGGACCTTCACATCTCAGAAGTGTGATCTCGGGGAAATCAGCTGGCAAAAAGAATCTAGCTTTCTAGTCAGACAAAAATATACTATACACCTAGGTCCAGCATACTAAGTAGCTGGGCTTTGACTAGGCTAGGGCCACCTTAATGCAGACTGTTTTTTTGACGTAGAGGGAATTGGCGCTACAAGCTCAAACGTGGCACCAAATAATTCAAAAATATAGATAGGGCATCAACTTTGTAATATAACTTTATGATTGGTTCTTGGGTTGTGTATTCTTGTTGTTTGTTCCTATTTATTTTTGTATATAATTTGTTAGTTGCATTATTTGTTTACTTTTATGTGTTATGGGCTGACATCACGGATGTTGTAGGTGATGTAGCCAACCGTGTCAGGCTCCATAAAAAAAAAAAAAACTTTTTGTTTAAATGTCACTTTTACATTAAAGTTGTCATTCTATCAAAACGCTAATTGCTGATTGATTAACTAGCTTATAGTTAATGAGCAATTAGCGTTATAAATGTATGTAAGACTAGTATCAAGCTGTGTAGTATCAATCCTTTTACCATTGTTTTATATTATTTTGTTCTTATTACATTTTTTATGCGTTTGTTCTAATGTTTTATTTATATAAATATATACAGGGTGTTGTAACGGCCACTACATTAAATTTAGGAAATGATTATTGGGATCAATAGTAACAAAATAGTCAAATAAATTTTTCTGAATTCCCTTTAAATAAAGAGTTACTGTTTTCATACAAACTGATTTATATAGTGTAAAAGGATCTAATGTTCCGCACGAACGTGGGAATGAAAGGCGCGTGGTGAGTGAGCGAGCAGGGACGAGTGCTCAGAGAGAGGAGATGCGCCCGACCCGACCCCGATTTCGACCCCGACCGTTCCCGCGCCAGCACCCTCCTCCGCGCGTGTCAAATTACACTATACTAAAACAATAATAAAAAAAATTAATATCTCCAAACTTAGACACTTTAGAGAAAAACTTTATTAAGTTTTTTGTCTCAGAAAAACATGAGGATAGCCCTGGTGAAATTAATGTACTGGCCGTTACAACACCCTGTATATAAATATTTTCATTTTAATTTTTGTTGCGAGGGTGACGTCATTGTAAATGGTGTGTATAATATATATATCTCTCACACACACTCACGTATCTATAGCAATATAATAACATTGGGTGTTAATTAAGATAAATTCACAGCGGTCGGATGCAAATTGTGTGAATTTGGGAACAAACTAAAATTGAAATGTATAACATTAGCAGCTCTATCCTTTCGAATTCTTCCCGTAGCCCCGATTTTTTCCTCGGACAAGATCGAACATTGGTAAATTTGCCAAGTCTCCGTTAAATTGCAAATATACTAGTATAGAGCATGTGGAGTACTTACTCTGCAAGTGCAGCGTAGAGTTCGTTTAGTTTATTTGGCGGCGTACTTTGACTTTTAACTATTAATTTAACAAAGGACAGAAAACATTGACTTATGTAGATAGTAGACAGATGTAGATACTAGTAGAGTGCTCGCTGTATTCGGTCGCCCTGGATTCCTGTCTCTTTAATTTTGTTGTCAATTGCCATTTTCTTTGTATTATTTTCTATGTACTCGTGTATTGGTGTTTAGTTACTTTAAATTAAATTTAATAATTAGTGTAAAATTTTAAAGCTGCTTTACTTACGATTTTCTTGATGGTTTTGTTAGTTTTCTGGACAAGAATACATTTATATATTTAGGTAATACACATTATATAAACCGTAATTCATATGTATTCATTTATACTTTTTAACTAATACATACGTACTTATATATAATATAATGAAGTTTATTATTTATATTCCTTATATTACCTATATTTAACATTCCCACACTCAAATCTTTTGCTACTACCTAACTATATTTCACAACACATGACTCTCAAACATACAAAGGGTGACTGGGAGAAATCCCTCTAAGGAATAAGTCCGCCTTTGCCCCTCTTGTAAATTACATAAAGTTTGTTTCTGGAAATTTTTTTTGGAGCAATAAAGTATTTATATCTATCTCTTCTCTATTTTATTCTACTCTCTATCTACTTTCAAGCTCAAGAAGTGATTATTGTAATAGGAGTTCGGAAATTTATTTTACGAGTAGAACAAAATTAGATAATCTTTTTTTTATGGAATCTAACACGGTTGGCTACATCACCTACTACATCCGTGATATCAGCCCTTAACACCGGGTGAACTAGGTGCATCATATCAGTGCATCCCTTTATTTCCTTTCTTATTAAATAGATTCAAATCTAATTACATAGGATTTATAAAAATCGTACAATAATTTATATGGCTTAATAAGTATCGTTTCCCCACTTAGTTTAAGTCCCGCCCCCCTAAAATATACTCGTTAACTCGTTAGCTCGTCGGTGTAATCACTAAGTATTCTGTGGTCTAGTCCCTTAATAAATTTTTTAACGTGCAATTCAGTCAGTATTCAGGGATAGGCCAAGATGTACAGTGTGGCTGCATCCAGTAGCACGTGTGATGCTGCAGACTACATAGCACCTCTTTCTCCGACGACGAGCTGGCACGTGACGCGCCTCGCAACGAAGCGAAGGAGCTCCGACTTGCGGCCCCTTCTCTAACTAGGCTTATATGCAGTTCGGCTTCCAAAACCTGCTGCAGGCATTCAGAATTCGCGTGCAGCAATATTTTTTATTTTTATTGAAACTGACATGGTTGGCTACCTCACCTACAACATCAGTGATGTCAGCCCATAACACCATGGGTGAATTAGTTGTCATGTCAGCGCTTCCCTTCATTTAGCAATTACGATGCTTAAATTGACTGGTGGCCACAGAAATCGGAATTTCTGTGCTCGTGGCCAAGGTGTAAAGGCCGTGCTTAGTAAGGGTTGCGGGTTCGATTCTCCTTGGCGTGCACCACTTTACTTCGTCGTAAATCTGTTGTATAAATTGAACGAATGTCGGTCGAAACACCTATGAAAAAAAAAGCCCCAGTTGCACGCCGGGAGTGTCGGCAGAAGTGAAAACTTTTTGTATTTCCGAAAATAATTCTTAGGTGGTTATAAAAAAAACTAAACACCCTAAAAACACTTAAACACCGTAACATTGCTTAAAAAAGAAAACAGAAAAAAAACAAAAAAAAAAATTTTGAGGGATTGGAACCCATGGTAAAGAAATACCAATCCTACAATCTTACCATTGAGCCACGAAATCACATAAACGATCAAACGAAATTCGGATTCCCTTGATTCGCTTTCGGCTTTACTGTCACTGAGAGACGAACAGAATTGATCACGAGCCACTCGTAACTTAACCCTTAATGCAATGACTTAAGGTTACATTTTAAATAATAAAAATAAATCTGTCGCTTTTCGAGATCTGACGCGAGTTTAACATTTTTTATCCACCTAAAAAAGTGCCAAAAAAACTAGGTCGAGAATGTGGAAAATTACAGAATCGGTAAACTCTGCAACGCTCTCCCTGCCCATATATGTATTTCCGCCCAAGTACAGTTTTGGGTCCTTCAATAGGCACCTGTCAATCAGGCATGGCACTCTCAACCCCCGCATACGACCGAATGTCCATGGGCGTCGTTACACACCTTATATATAAATAAAATAAATAAAAAATAGACAGAGACGACGCTCTACAACAAAATAATGCGGGTCGGGCTTTGGAGAGAGACAGTCCGGTTGTATTTGTAGAGCGTCGTCCCTGTCGCACAGAGACCTGCAAGTTAGTGCGACAGAGACGAAGCTCTACAATACAACCGGACTGTCTCTCTCCAAAGTCCGACGCGCTTTATTTACCATTGAGAATTATGTGCAGCTTTTATGAAATTCGAAATTTCTTCCCTCTTCCAACCTTCAACCTCAAATGAAAAGTAAAACTAATTAACGGTTGTCTCACGGAAGAGTTAGGATTTTTAAATTAAATTACAATAAAATAACCCATTGTAGGAATAATGTTTTTACTAAAAATTAATCAGCATTAATGCAGGTTTAATTTTTTGAAGATTAAACTTCCAGATGTCCTCCATTTCGTTGCAGACACTCGTGGAATCTGCCCATCGAATTTTGCACAACACGCCGAAGCATAGCAGGCTCCACTTGGCTTATTTCACAACGATATTTTCTTTGACCTCAGCGATATTTCTTGGGGTAGTATTGATGTAAACTTTGCTCTTAAGATGCGCCCACAGGAAAAAGTCCATGGAAGTCAAATCTGGTGACCGTGGAGGCCATGGGATATCCCCAAAGCGGGATATAAATTTTTCAGGAAACAGCTCACGAAGTTGGTCCAAAGTGGCTCTTGCAAATACAAACGTTTTTTTTATATTTAAATTTAGAATCCTAATCCGCACGAAAGATGAATCTACTGCGCCCCCCGCCCCCCCCCCCCCCCCCCTCTCTCTGCGCTCAATTTAAACGGTTTTTTTTTATATTTAAATTTAGAATGCTAACTCTCAGAGACACCCTATATCTACATAGGTACATTCTGAACGACTAGGATATCAGAAACTCTATGGAGTAGAGAACTATGTAAATGCGAGCCCGCACCGGATCTGCTCGCCCCCGAACCTAACTAACCGCAAACAAGAGATGTGCGCTTTCTCGGATGTTGACCTGAGCGATCGTGTGTGCCTCACCTGGCCACTATTACCATAGGTTTGTTTTTGTATGAATCGGAAATTATTGCGGTAAACGGCAATCGTATTACTTTCAGAGTAAATAGCAAGTTGTTTAAGTTGCTAGCTCTAGCTGCAGATAATTTCTCTAACCGCTAGAGATTCGTGTTCGTTCATGCCCTGTTTGAGGATTTGCCAATCAGACTACGAAAGTGAGGTGGGTGAAACGTTCTTATTCACAGAACGACAGAAACTGTTGTCACGTTGTCATACATTATGTATCCTACCTAATTATATTATAAACTTTAATATAGCTTTTATATATTTCCTAAAACACGCACTTCTTCTAACATATATTTCGCTTTGCATAGTCATCAGTGTTTATCTATATATAGCTTTTGCCTGCGTCTTCGCTCGCATAGTCTATGTCCATTTTAAAAATCGATTCTAAATATTGGTTAAAGAATTAAATCGGATTAATATTTTCGGAGTTTACCTCCTACATCCAAACTTACAAACGTTCCCTCTTTATAATATTAGTGTAGATTAAAATACAGATACATTCATACATTTGACAAAATTTGCGATGTTTAATAGCTCAAATGGTGACAATTATTTGACACCTCAAACACCAACCAAAGAGCTTATGATACGTCATTGACACCAACAACATTTTATAAAATATATAAAAGTGATATTAAAATATAAAAATCAAATATTGGTAATAACAACAATTATTGTATTCTAATTATATTCTATAACACGAAATAAGGAAGGAGAAAAACCACGTCTATAAATGCTCGTATGAAGAAATTTCACAAAGAGAAGAAAATTCAAGCGGCTGGTGTAAGTTTTGCATACGCGAGGAGTTTTGTAAATTATGCTAAATGTGCGGGAGCAATAAGCGCTCGGGCGCGTCTCGTGTAAATGTTATTGTTAGCGGATCAACGTCACCGGGGAGGTATTGTGCCGTGTTGAGGTTTACTAGCGTGTCGCCCGTCGCGTAGTTACGGGCGACACTAGCAGCGTCGCAACACGTCGTCCGCCCTGCCCCGCCCCACCTCCGCCCATCACCTCGCGCGCGCTTTGCCGCCCAGCAAGGGCAGGTAGAAAAGAGGCAGGAAAGAGGAGCTCTAAGTAATTCAACGAGAACTTATTTATTATGGATAATTCTCAGGATTGAAATTGGTTGTGTTATAGTCTCCGGTTTCGACATCATAACCAATTTGGCTAACGTAAAAATAAATTAAAATATTACGAAATCGTAAATTTAATACAATTTTAATTAAACACGCATGTTCGTCCTCGTAATGTTTAGGCTATTATGCACTTTGTTATTGGTATAGTAAAAACAAACGTACTTCCGCTAGAAGTTATTGTTCGAAATTTGGAGAGAATACGTCACGGCCCGGTGGCGAAATTGGTAACGCGTTGGCGGCAAGCGCTAGAGATCCAGGTACGAATCCTGGTCGGGACGTATTTTTTCTCTTTATTTTCGGCTTTGCACATATCTATCCAATGAAGAAATGATTAGTTAAAATGTTATAAATCTTCTCTTATTTCGTAGATTTTACCTTGTTGAGGCTTATCGTGGTTTTGCTGAGAGTACCTACTTAACTAGTTCATAATATTTAGATTGGTACTCCTGTGATCCGTTTGCTTCATTTTATTTTCTACTAGATTTTTTTTTATAAACAGCCGGAACGGTCTGCTCCCAAGTTCAATGGAAGTTCAGACACAGCCAATAACACCACTCATCGCGAAACCACGCTCAGAGAGTTTTTACCATGCCAGCTATAAGCCGGACAAAAAGGTCGTCGTGTAATTTATTAACACGCCTTTTGATGATCCCCAGATAGTAGGTAGTAGGGTGAACACACTCACCGGAAGACCATTTCATATTTACGCCGTAGTAGATATTCGGTACCGTATATTTGTTGTGTTCTATACGTCAATAAATAGTTTTTCTTTTCTTTTTTTTTATGTAAACATAATATTAGCGAAACTCTCTCGTTCGTCGCGCCGCGTGTGTCTGAAACACGACTGAAAAAACGTGCATCGGTGGTGCTGAAACAATTTTGAAATACGTAAAACTAAGATTACTATTTCCCGAAAATTTAAAAAAAATATTTTACTCAAACGCACATTGTGTACGACGTACGCTTTGTAGACTTTTCGTGCTTTTAATAAAATAAATTATGCAATATTGTTTTCGTTTAAATACATTTTACATTACAACATTTCATGACATGCTATGCATACATGCTCTACGCTATACGGTAAAGTGAGGGCTAAGCTCAAAGAGAACAATCTCTAATATGTGCCGCGATCATTTCTAGAATATTCCCCGCACCCGCGCGTGCCGCGCCTTCGTCGTTCTGTTCAACACGAGCGCGTGATGCGCGACCGCAAGTAGCGATGTGAACAAGCGGTTTGCTCCTGGCCACAATCCGCTCACTCCCGGATCCGCTAGTTCTATTCCAAGTTCGAATCTTCCTGTCACGAACGCTGTGTACCTACAAAACACCACTGCACTGGTGAGTGTGCCGCGCTGTGCCTAGACGGACGCATAGTCTAAGGGCCCCGGCACACGGCCGATTGTAT